>CM056821.1:5445000-6045000 GCA_029853015.1 Chelidonichthys spinosus | reverse complement strand
GAGCTGATGCAGATTGAATTGTTCTTCAATTAATTAGAATCTCAAACTATAATTGGGGCCTGTTTGTTCAGCCTCCACAATAGAGCCTGACTTGCTGATATTAAAAGCCTGGGAAATGAAATGATGACACTGATGTCAGATGAGGATTCTAGCAGCTCCTGGAAAAGGAAGATAGAATAGAAAGGCTTCCCTTGGATGATGTAGTGTTTAGCTAGCGTGCCGCCCCCCTCCTCAGAGAGCTACTCCAGAGACCTGGTTAGATTCTCTCCCTCTCTGATATTGGCTGCTCTTTGCAAAAGCAGGCGTTACAATTACTATTCAATGACTGTTGCAGTGTTTTTTATTTTTCCTGACAGTGGATGCTTCTTGGCCTTGAGCCTTGAACTGCATCTCTACAGTTAATTTAAACAATTCTGATGATGTGACAATTGTACGATTGAATTGGTTACTATTTATACTTTTTGTACCATTCTTGTTGGGGATGAGAACACATTACATCCATAGCTAGCATTTGTTGGCAGGCGCCTACTGTGGAGCAGATGATAAATCTATCTTTCTGACCAAGCCAGGTTGATTTTCAATCTCACTGACCTCAAAACCTCCTGTTTTGTGCATTTGAATAGCTGTTCAATAAACTTTATTCAATGCTTTCCAAACTCATCAGAGGCCTGACCACCCAAATGGATTGTAAATTGCTGCACAATGACAATGCGAGATAATGCAAGTAGAATTAATCGCTTTATGAATTGAAATAATGTTGAAGTTGTGGTTGTTGTTTAGTCACTATTGGCCATAGAACACCAGCTGCCTGTCCGCTTTCCTTTTGTGTGCACACGTTAACCACAAAAAGTACATCACTGTCATCCTTTGTTCCTCCTATCCTCTAGCAGGGAGGATCATCCCCCACCTCTTTTTACCCTTTATTTCTGTAACAGGATGTCGTTTCATTTCCATCCTACTGGAAATATTCAGAAGGAGATATTCTCTTTGGGAGTGTGCATCCAACCCACACTTGGCCTCACCAAGTGTTGAGGTAACAATGTGACCTGACAATGTTGGATAACCAATCTTTAGTTTGGCGGTGGTATTTTACACTTGAGCAGTTTGCCTTGAATAGCCACAGAAGACAGTGGAGAATGCCCTAAAGGCTCTGTAAAGCAAAGAAAAAGTATCACAGAATTATAGAGTTTTGTTACCGTCATGTCCATGGTGGAAATAATTACATCCCTCCTACAAAGCAAGATGATGATTGTGATTTAGTTTGACTTAATCTGTCATGTGGTAAGCATAGCACTTTGGCTAAGGGCGAAACTCCCCACAGGGATGCTCTACTATGCTTTCTCATCATTGACACCTGTAACACATCTGTCTTTGTGTCCTCTGCCTTGATGATACTGGCCATGAAATGTTATAGATGTCATTCCTGCATTGTTTACTAGGAATATGCCAAGAGCTCATATAACATCCCCCTCTTCTTGGCATGTGTCTCTTAACCATTACTCTCAAATCTTCAGACAAGAACAAGTCTTGCCTGTGAAGAAATCTTCTTTCATTCATATTTTCATAAAATGTTCAAAAAGACCGTTCACCACAGAATCAAAAATACATATTTTCCTCTTACCTGTTGTGCTGTTTATGTAGATTGCTTTGTGTGAGCTGCCTAGTTTTGGAGATATTGGCTGTAGAGATGTCTGCCTTGTCTCCAGTATAATGGGAACCTGGTACCTGGCTTGGGATGCTCAAAACACCAGAAACTCAGATATCATAATTTACTAAGGGTAATCTGCTGACTATGTTATGAGCAGTTTTATGCAGGAATTGTGGTTGAAAGAAAACTGTTCCTATATAAAACTGTAGGAAGGTCTGTGGTTTAGCTTGAGTAACCGGGTCATGATTTTTGGAAAGACACATCGCTGTTGAGTTTTCAAATGTAGTTTTTGGCCCTTTGAGCACCACAAGCCAAGTGCCATATTGTGCCATTGCAATGGTGAGAAGGCAGACATCTCTACGCTGATATCTCCAAAACTAGACAACTCGCATCAAAACTATCTAAACTGATAAATAGCACTACAGGTAAGAGGGAAAATATGTCATTTAGATTTTGTTATTAAGAAGTGTCCCTTTAACTATCATAAACACTACAGAAATATTGCTCACAGCCACTGGAAAGCACCTAATTATCCGTGTGTAACACAAGAAACGAGGCTATCCAAAATCTCAGTGTGTGTTGAGAGACTGTGTCTGCGTTGACAGAGGTCTAGTGACGCCTGTCTTGCTTAGGCCAGGGAAGCCCAAGTCTGGGCTTGAGATAATGTTCACCTTGTGAGAGTTTCTGTTTGCTCACCCAATCTATTCAGTGTAGGTTCAATGCAGGTGTGTGCCATCCACTGGCTGCTTTACAGCCATGCATTTTCCTTCTTGTTATTAGGATCACAAGCCTTCCTCTCTAACCTTTGAAGTACATTTGTCCTGGTAGTGTGTGATGACTGTGTGGTGACAGAAAGCATTCACTTGAGATGTGATACCACAATACAACTTTTGTGAAGGCCTTTCAATGCGGCGTGATGATCTCATTCTGTTGCATCCATCACCAGACTTGACCAGGTTGACTTGATGTCATTTTCTTACTACCACCTGTATATGCACACCCACTGTTTGTGCATGTATCTTAAAACAAGCAAACGTAGCACCCAACCCTCCCTGGTTTTTGATTCTGATAATGTAAATGAACACTGCTAGAATGTGTACATTTGTCACTTTGGCCAATTTTTTGAAAATACAACACACTTTTATCTATGGTAATAACTGTCTGAAAAAAAATACTGCAAATCATCTTAAACTATGTTGACGAGGACCAGAAGGAAAGAGCATATACCTCCTCATGTTCCTGTAGGTTTGTGTAATTAAAAACCTTATTTAGAGATCATCTGGATGTCCCATACAAACTAGTCCAAAGTACAGAAACCTTTGCAGAGCCTGCTTTCTGGAACAGTTCTCCTTTCTGAAAAGGTGAGCCGAGGAAAAATAAAACCAGTGGATATTTTCAGAAATAACCTTAAAACCCATTTTGGTTATTATGTTTATTTCTCAGTTTTAGTTTATTTCTGACCTAAATTCCTATTCCATTATACTGTATTTCACAATTGATCTGATTGTTGGACATTGGATTTTGACAGAATCCTTGAATCCCCACGATGCACTTTTAACCTCATCCTTAACACATACAGTGTGCAAGGGAGCATAGGGAATGCATCATTCTCTGAGTAACGCCCACCCAACCACCTCTTCTGAAGTATTTCAAGCGTCATGAAAGGGGCCTCTAAGTAATCTCTCCCAGGGAGCGAGCTGAGAAGAACAGGGCATCATTTCACTATTGACTGACCCTCAACTACTTGTTTGTTGTTATGCTTTGGGAGGTCAAACAGGAGTCACCACTTGGTGTGACTGACTGCATACCATTCAAGATGTTCACAAGTGATACAGATTGTTGCTGTATGCTGCTTCACTCTTTAAATGAGTGTAGGGAAAGGCCATTTCTGTTTTAGTTTCATTTATAGCAGAAGGTGCAGCCTCAGGCATTGCAAATACAATGGAGCACAATGCGTTTTGGCTTTCTTGCACGCCAAAAACATTAAGATATGCAGGCTTAATCATTTTAAATACCGGTAAATATGAACCGTCTGATGACACTCAGAGAGATCACTTAATGTATTAAAGTCTAGGGTGTTACGCTCTACTCGCCTTGCTTCTCTCTGTCTACCTCTGTGGAGAATTTTATTATATAAATTACATTATATTTGTCTCACTGTGCTTTCATCCAGATCTGCAGGATAGAAAACGTGTCTCACCTGAGTGAGCTGGAAGTGTTGAACCTGGCAGGAAACGACATATCCAGAGTGGAAAACCTGCAGGGCCTGGACTGTTTGACTGAACTCAACCTGCGACACAACTCCATCTCTGTTGTGGTGAGGGGCCTCCTTCTCAATTAGCGAGAGCTTAAAGCATTTTATTCACTGCATGCTCACTCTTCTACTCCTTCGTGGAAAACACACCAACTGTTCTCACAACTTGATTTTTAACCAAGACTAGTGTTTGAAGGTTTTTTCCTTCGTGGAGCTTCTATTTTCTTTCATTTGAAAGTGTAAGTAGGAGCTACAAATATTATAAAAAATGTGTTGCAAGTTGTCCCAATAATTAGTGGTAAATAAGATAGTTGCAGGATACATACACAGACTTGAGATCTCTTGTTTTGGCTTCTGCTGTACAATTTATTTAATTTGTTCTTGCATTAAGGCAGATGTCCTGTGTCTGATCCATGCACTTTACACCAATGCATCATACACATGTATTGGCTCAGTATTGTAATAATTAAAACCTGCTCCAAGATTGTAAACCTTGCAGTAGCCTCATAAATACTAAGGACGGTGCTTAGCTTTTAATGAACATGCAAACACATGCACCCTGACAACCGTTGCTTAGGAAAATGTTCCTCATAGGATAAAAGTACTGGGAGCGTGCTTCATCTTTCATCAACATGTCATTCCATTGGACTCTGCCCTTTGGATGGTTACTGTTTCCTCTGTTATGGGATCAGATGTTGCAGTGTTAAAAGTCACAAAATAACAAACAAAGAGATGACAGAATCTTTGTCAGTCTGTGGTGAAATGTATCTTGATGGTGTTACCTAGGGAGACGTAGCTCATTACCCATAACCTCCCTGTGACTTTCTGGTGCAGTGAAAGAGAAACTGGATATTCTTCACACAGATATTCACTCCCCCTGGTTTCTATAGTTTTAATCTGATAAACAGAACAGTGCATGCCAAAACAGGCCCCTTAATTTGTATGCAAATCCCTAAAGCCCTTTCCTGCTTTTTGGGGTGGAAAATAGGAATGGAATCCAACATTGTGTTTTATAAAACCTCTTCCCATCACTCATGCTGTCCGCTGCCTGCAAATCCTGATCGAGTACCACTAACAGTCCTATTTATCAGATATAATGTTTTATCTGATGCACAGGAGAGGAAAAAAGCAACCCGTCAGCAAATTCTCCAACCTCTGTTATCAGCGGTGTTTGCTGCCAAGTGCTTGTATCGGGCACAAAGTAAATAACCATCCTCCAGGTGTCCAGGTTTCCTTGTTCATTCAAGGCATATATGGAACAACAAAATGCTGACACAGTCACAGTCATCCAGCACAGATTATATATGCATGATAACAATGTTAAGCATAAAACAGCAGTCCACAAACCACTAAGCTCTTGTCCTCAGGTGGGTCTTCCTAATGAGACATCCTCTTGCGGATCCATTTTACATTTTTGGCAGCAGGAGTCAGGATTTGTTTGGAAGAGTTGGGCAGTCAGCATGAGTATTAATAGAAAAAACAAAGCAAAAAGGCATCACCCAGAGGCAGACTGGCTTTATGGATTAGCAGTTTTCTTCCATGGGCTTCTGTTCTTGTGGCGCCATTAGTCAGTCAAGCATCCCTCCCATTGAAAATGTAAGATTAATCGGCTCTAGTGTGTGTGTGTGTGTGTGTGTGTGTGTGTGTGTGTGTGTGTGTGTGTGTGTGTGTGTGTGTGTTCACCACACCTCATCACATCTGAAATACAAAACCCCTTTGACATCCACATGTATCTGTGTTTATTTAACTTTCGTGCTATTTTGTGGTGTGGTTTTGTATGCAACAGAGACAGCGGTGATGAGAGGTCGTTTTTATGTTTGTGGAGTAATGCCTTTGCCAGAGCTCAGTATATAAGTGTGAAAAATGAAGACACGCAAACTGTCACTGAGAAAGTGGAGCCGGGATGAAGAATTGAAGGCAGAGTCTCATAAATACACACACACACACACACACACACACACACACACACACACTTTCTGATTAGCTGAAGTCATTGTGACTATGCCACACACAGCAACACAGTGGTACCCTACCTCACATCAGATCCTGTCAGCTGATTGGTTAAAATTGTTGGGGAGAAAGACATCACATTGGTGGGCGATTGTTATACAGCACATCGGCTCAGTGATGACATCATTCTGTCTGAGACAGGGGTGCTATATTTAGTCTCAGACAGTGATGCCGTTTCACAAGCACCCATAGAGGGACTGGCACAGAGGCACTGTGAGTGTGCTGGATGGTCAGATTAAGCTAGCATTGGATGGCATGACTTGCATTTTTTTAAAAGAAGGAAAGAGAACACGCCCCTGTACTGCTGAGGTGCACAGTAAAGCCGTGCATCAGGAATGGCTGCCAAATTGATTTTGTTTAACAACAATGGAGCACTAAGCCTGGATTATCAAGTGCTCATGGTCAGCATGTTACCAGCAAATTACATATTTTCAAACATAACACAATGCATCATCCCATTTCAGTTGTGTCTCAAGCCAAGCCAAATATTGATTTGCCTTTAAAGGTACAATATGCAGTAATTTCCTTAAAAATAATGGACTCACTAAAAAAGCAATCCCTCTCAATCATCACTTGTGACCTTTTCAAAGCCTGTGGTGATGTCTGTATCTGCAGCGTTTTTCTTTTATTCTTGTTTTCCAAACGTTTCCTTGAGGTTAAGACTTATTTAAAAAGATCAGGCTACTGCTGTCTCATGTGCTGTTGGTCTGGTTGTCTGTTTGACCGTGGGTGGGGATGAACCACACACACACAAGGAGCAGAGAGGCCACGGCCCAGCAGGATGAAGCTACGCTTCGGCTGCATTCACACACAATCTGGCAATGTGGTTCCTTTCCACAGGGGTGTTGGGAGGTGTGGACTATCATTTCTGCAATGCAGAAAACACAAACAGAATTGCAGAATCAGCTGCAAAATGCAGAATGCTGTGGAATTTACTCAAATGTGTTCATAAATATCAGGGAGCTGAAACACCATTCTAGTGTCTAGTTTCCTTATGGTGATGTATTTCCCAGTGAGACAGGATAGGCAGGTGGGACATAGTGTTGGGAGGAATTTGATTTGATCGTTAAAAAGATTAGATCACCACCTTCTCTAGCTTTGTGCAGAGCTGCAGATTGATTTATGGATGGATGTCATGTTACATGTTGAAACTTCCTGGCTCTAGCTGATTCACGGAGAAAAACATAGGATTTTGATATACAAATATGAAGAAATAAATTTTTGACTGGGGATGTGAACTTTTTTTCAGGAAAAAAAATATGCCAGTTTATTTGGTTTAATTTAAAGGAACGCTGCCTCTCTCCTGTGCCCTCTGTGTCGGTGTTTCATCAAGGGCAGGGCTCACCCGATAAAATGCGCTTAAATCATAAAACACAGAATTCAGAAAAATGATGATGGGAAAACACAGAATCGGGGAAAAATAAAATGTAATCTGAAAAAGAAACATGATAGGATATCATAGGCATAGAATTAACCGTGAAACCGAACTTTCTGTTTCCCTGATTCACTGGTTTGTTTCCACCAACGCCGCTCCTTCTCTTCATGCACACTCTCTTTGACAGTTTTCAACAAAACTTCTATGATGAATCCATACTGATGTTATGTTATGTCTTTGTTGACTCAAATGACCCCACTCACCTGAATACCTTTCTACCAGCTCTCATTGTGGAGATGGTTAGGTGTGTCTGAGGTGCACCATGACAGTAATTTTAAACTTAATTCACAAGGTAAGAGTGAGAGCTCTTTGAATGGTATAGTCTCTACTGTGAATGTGTCCTACTGGTCCTAACAAGCGGAGGCATGTACAGTAAATTTTTCCTTTTTTTTTTGCTGGTTATCTGTGTGTTTTTTGTGGGCCTCTTCATTCTATATGCCTCTTGCTAGCTTGTTGTAAAAAATCCCAGTGCTCAGACATAATTAGATGAAACCACTCCCTACAAGTGAAATTATTTCAATATGTTACCCAACAGAAAAAACCCAAACTGTCTCCTCATTGCTCCTGATGTTGCTGTACTATGTTGAACATTTTAGCCGTTGCAATGATGAAACAAGGATGAGTAATAGTGTACTATATTTATATGTTTGTGGGGACGTGGGAGGTAGGATTTTCTGTGTCTCCAATGTCTGCAGTGTTGCACTGTTATCTGCAGAGGAGCTAGCATAGCCTGAATGCTAGGCTGATCTCTCATTTGAATGGAGACTGGCAACAGTTCTGGAGGAGGCTGCGAGGTGCGTGGTGGCTGCAATATGGGCGGATGCTGACGCAGCTCATTCAGACTGCTCCTGGGTCAGGGAGTGTCTTCTTTGATTTCAGCATGTGCAACACTGGCCATTCACACACACACACACACACACACACACTCTGATTAGCTGAAGTCATTGTAACATTGGCCACCTCCCCATGTATCCTCTTCAGCTGGCCAGCTGCTGCTCCTTACCCCACCCCCTCACTAAATTCTGCATCGATTTGCATGTTGAGCTCCCCGATAAGGAAACAACCCCCCCTTCCGAGTCAGTTACCGTTGAATTTACTCGAGCTATTGTTCTTGCGTGACAAGGTACAGTAGCTGCCCAGAGAGTGTGCGACTGGATGTATATGTGTTCTCGTGGCATTTTGAGTTCGCCTCCTGCAGCAGAGGATCTCTGCATTAGCGCAGCACACACTCCCCTCTCTCACCCCTCCCCCTTTCCTCCTCATGCTCTCTCTCTCTGTCTCTCTCCTGCCCCTCCTCTCCATGTGCACGCAAGCCAGCGTGCTTTTTGTGTGTGTGTGTGTGTGTGTGTGTGTGTGTGTGTGCATGCGCAGGGTGGATGGGGATGCTGTATGCTGGAGCTGAGAGCTGCAAGGTGACTGAGGAAATGGAAAGGGATACAGACCTCTGACGATAGTGACGATGCAGTGCCCTCTTCCTGAGCACCGTCTCCTCTTCTCATCCCTCCATCTCTCTATCTTCCCTCTTTCTCTTTCTCTTTATAGACTGCGGTGGACCGCCTGCCCTGCTTGCAGCGCCTCTTTCTCAGCTGCAACAACATCACCAGGTAAGAGCTCATGCCGCTTAACTCCCTCCTCCCCGCAGGGCAGGGACAGAGATGGTGGCCGGGCAGTTTCACGTCCCCTCCCTTGGCTCTCGGCAGGGCCTGGCCAACAAGCTGCCGGCAGAATGCACCCAAACACGCACCCACAGGTTTGCTGGGGTGGGCTGTTACTGTAACCTAAGATAATGATCTGGATGTGTTGGCAATTAGCATGTTGTGTTATCTAAGGAATGGGTGTGCCAGTACTTTAAAGTTATCCATCCAGCAGAGAAGCAGGTTAAGAAAAGGTAGCTCACCTCCATGGAAAATGAATGACAGATTTGAAGGTTGAGTGAGAGTGTGTATGATGATTGAGAGGTTGCTCTGTGCAAACTTGCTTTACACACTTTCAAATATCCGTGGCAGTTTTTCTTTCGTTGCCTCTCTATCTCTGAGCCCGACAGGAAAGATGCCACAGAGTTCACTTGTTACAGCAGCATAGCCCTCCCAACTGAATAAGGCTGTTTTGAGGAGGGGCCTGCATGTTGGAGTCATGGTAGGACAGTGTTCATTGGCCTCCTTCACCATAGTCACCTTGTGCTATGATAGATCTGACCTGACGTCTCAAGCCAGCCCTGCTGTTCTTGTGTCTAGATTCTGTATCTTTCACAATGCTATAGAGAGAATAGTGAAAAAGAAATGTTATGACTGGGCAACAAACTCCTTCATAACATAAAAGAGTCACACCGTATTCTATGTACAAGGTTATTATTCAGCTATCTTCACCTGCTCACCAAGGCATTGTAGAAACCTGGTGTGTGTACATTTTGAAAGTGTTCAGTGCTGATAGGATAACAGTTGTGCTCTGTTGCTAGGTAGATAGACAGAAGACATCTGACTGTTTGGTGCAGTCAGAAGAGGATGTTAGAGTAAAGAATGCCCCCCGTGAATGTTTCCAATTTTTAATTCTTTCATCATAATCTTGCATCATCATTTTCATCATTCAATAATGTTTTACTTTACCTGCCTGAATTATGAAGATGATAATGTACTTTATTTGTCCCCTTGGGGAAATTCCTTTCGTCTTTCTTGAATTAGACTCCTTATGAACCCGGAGTAAAGACAGAACTTATAATGAGATGTCAGTAAAGAAATTGTAGCTCAACCACACCCCACTCTTAACACACATTTTTCATCTTCATCTCTTATTGGGCTTGTGCATGTAGACTCTTCATTACTGCAACTATCGTTGAGCGGTATCAATCACAGTAACGATATCCTAGAGGGTACTGGTCGCTGTGATTATGAATGCAACAATTATGCAAAATGCATGAGATACAGTCAAGTACCATTGGGATCTTTCAGGTAGTCTCTTATAATCACTGTGAAAAACGCCCTCTTCATTATTGCTAGAATATAATTGTCTTTATTATAAGTCATTATATGTAATGACACAATATTGTACATGCAATGTTACAGGTTATGGCATGTAGACTGGAACTACTGTCAGTCATGTTCCAGTGTCGAAGAGAGGTCTGGCTGTAGTCGCTCTCGCACTAACATAGGAGAAAATAATACTGTGATTTGTTCAAAGGTCTCCCACTTAGTGCTGTTTCCCTACTACCCCAAATGAAATGTGAATTGTGAAATTTTGCATTGCGTTAGTTACAGCAGCAACAGTTCAACAGGAATGAATTTTCTGTCTCTCTTTTGCATGCAAACGAACCTGGCAAGGATCAGGCAGAGTGCAGTGTAGTAGGTTCATAAGTGGTTCCAGGTATATGATTCATCAAGGTTATTATCACAACTACGATGATAGAAACTCCAAGGCTTTACTGAGCATGACTGTGGTTTTTCATGTTTCCTTTTGCCACAGGGTGATATGAACAGTGTAGCTGATATTTCTCTCTTCATTCCCCCCTGATTAGTGTCAGACTGCCTGCTAAATTATAATTTTTTTTTTCATGTCTTGCTCCATTCTGCTAATATAGATTAAAGCGGTGGATGCCTCAGGCTTCCCAAATAGTAGTTAGGTAGTTAGGTCAACTTGTCTCTGTGTCCTTGGTAAGCATTCAGTGTACTATTGGTTTGTTTGTGTAACTTTAACTCCCAAGCTCTTTCAAAATGTTCCTTCTTTGTGTCTAGTTTTGATCAGCTAGCCTGCCTTGGAGAGCCACACTCCCTTTCTGAGCTCACCCTGGATGGGAATCCTGTAGCCCTGGAGACATGGTACAAGCAGGCCGTCCTGCGCTGTGTGCTTCATCTGAGACAGCTGGACATGAAGCGCATCACAGTAAGGCTCAACTGTTTCACTGTTTAACTTAACTTTAACTGTGGCTGTTTAAATTGTATTTATTGTCCCTTAAAATATTTCATACATGTTATTTCTGACATGTGACTAGTATTATAAATCATGCAATATTGCTATTATCAAACATGTTAAACAGCAAAGAGTGACACACTTAAAGCATTAAAGCATTGTGACTCCTGCCTTGACATAAACCTTATGATTTGACAGTTAAAAAAAATGTATGCAATATTCATAGTTTCTATGTTTTAGAGGCAAAAATGCATCAGTGACTTAACTATGATGATGAAGTATTTATAATACACAGTGTATTTTCAAAAGAATGATGATTCTCCAGCATAATCATGAAGTCACTGTTCTTTATAAAGCATGTGGACAAAGTTAGCAAAGCTACACTGAAATATCAGCATGCTTTTAGAGGCTGTCATCCAGGGAGCACCCAGGTCTGAGCTTGCTCTTTAAAAGGAATCTGTTACTACCACACACCTTGCCCTCAGAACATACTACTGACACCTCCAAAAAAATCATAACTCTTATTTCAACCATTTTCATGTTTTTACTTGAATCTTACATGTGGTCCATTAAGCAGATTCTCCAGGCTTATTAACCCCTCCAACAAACTGTCTGACACTCCAGATCCTGAAAACAAGGATGATGTTTTATTTCTAGAAAGTTTTGGATTCATTGACATAAATATAGAAAGCCTAGGACTGGGGTTTCCATCTTTTCAAACCGTGTCATGATATTGCTGGGGGCAAACTTTATTGTAGGAGTATAGATTCTCCCCTCTAACCGATCTGCAAAAACTTGCCTCCAGCACACTATGCTATCAGCAGTCAAATCAGATTATCTGAGATAAACGAATTAAATGAGAGTTCATATTACAAATGAAGAGATACGGCGCTACGTTCGAGCTTTGGGCTGAATGAATAAATCTCAGTTTTTTTTTTTATTTGGATTATTTCAAAAGCGAAATAAAGTAATTAAAAATTACACCGTAGTAGTTGGTTTATAGTAATTTTATTTTATTGACCAATAAAACATATAGTCCCACTCTGATAATTTTTTACCTGGAATTTCATTAAATAAGGCAAATAGAGCATCTCAAAGGCAGCTATTGTGTTAATGGAAATATCTATCATTTTCAAGATCTTAAATATGATTAAAATGTTTGATTTAGTATTAAATTGAATGAAAATATTGTAGTTGAGTGCTGCCTTAACAGCCACATAATCACGCTTTGTGGAGGCTGGCCAAACAAAGACATTTTTATTGTTAAAAAACTCACGTGTTAATCTGTCTCCACTCGCTGTGCATGGGCTCTAGCGAGGCTAGCACTATTGATTAGTCTGAAGCACTGTCTCTGCTAGCTTGCCACAGACAGCTGAATACCCCCAGCACTCAGCTGGCACACTCAGATTGCGTTGGCAGCATTGCATTCTGGGAGTTTTGGCTTTCCCCAACAGCTGTTGATCCGAGACTGAAAATCAGACAGATAATCCTGTGATGCAGCCGGCTGGTGTGAGGATCTCTCCCATCCTCCACTGTGGTTCAGTTCTAGCCTTCCTGGCAGCGTCTTTTGTGGTTCCCCTCTCTTCCTGAATAATTCAGACTTCATGAATGGAGCGACACTCTGATTGCACAAGCTATCTTTTTCAGGACGAGGATCGGCGCATGGCTGGTGTGCAGGCTCGAAAAGAGGAGGAGAAGAAGAGGGAGAGTCACAAGCAGACCATTCATAAGGTACCACTCTGATTTGATTGGCTCCTGTTGTCTTTGTCTGCCCGGATTTATAGTTTGAATATGAAGCGCATACACACGATTTACATCTCTCAGTCGACTTACAGGTGTCCTCTGAACCAATGGTGCCCTTTTTCATATATTGAGTGTTGTTTAGTTTGATATTCTTTGTAGGATGAAGATAATTAGTTGGTTACCTACATACTGTGGCATTGTAAAACTACCATGTACTGTGTTGCTGCTGAGATGTGATGAATAAGCCGAGTGTTACATTGGATATACTGTAAGTTGAATCCTATTTATTTTACAGTTTAAAATTTTGGCATCCAAGTAAAAGTTAGGGTTTAGTGTATTTGCACAATAGCAACCTTGCCACAATAGCAAGCCTCTTAATGTTAATTTTTACCCATCAGAATATATTTAATGAGAAAAAGATTTAGGTCATGCTCAGGATTTGTTGTTAGATTTCCTCAACTTTTCCCCCACTTCTTATGTGTCTTCTAATGTATGTGTCTCTTGATTGTGTGATTGTGTGAGGCTGCCAGTGTGTATCCTTTGGTTGCTGACTTGGACTAATTGACATCAGATTTACATGACAAACATACCCATTAGGAACCCTGTTATAAGGGGTTGGTACAGTGGTATCTGTAAGTGTGTGTGTGTTAACTATTACTTCTGACTTGCACAGGCATCTGTTTGCAGTTAGAGTGTGTGTGTGTGTGTGTGTGTGTGTGTGTGTGTGTGTGTGTGTGTGTAAAAGGACATATTGATAGGTGCTCTTGCTGTGTCTGCGCTGCAGTGGTGTCTTTTGCTGAGAGATGGTCTCTGCAGTGTCTCTCAGTAACCTAACCTCTGTTAATCCCCCGGTGTTGAGAAAATGTTATATTGAAGGCCACAGCCAAGAGTTCCTAAGTGTGAAAGATGCCCTATGATTGATACTGACTCACCCCTTCATCGGGGAGTGGCACATTCCATAACTGAGCACATCGAAAGTACAGCTCGACCAGGAAACAACACTTGAAAGACTGCAAAGGAGCAGAAATCTACTCTTTTGCAGGATGGGGATGTCACTTTTACTGCTGTGACAGCAGTTACAGTAAATCAAAATGCTGCAAGAGCAAATAAAGTGGACCAAAGCATATACAATTTTAGACCTAACCTTTTACTGAGGGATCATATCTGCCATCTAATGCCAGTTAGCAGTTTTCATACTCTCTTTAACAACATTCCTCAGGGACAAGCAAGGCAGGAGATATATGTTTGCCCGTGGTTCTGTCAAGATAAATGGAGTGGTTCCATTAGCTTAGTTTATGCCCTTTGTGTTCAGCTCAAGAGAACTGTCACTTGAAACCTTCTCTGTCCTCTCTGTGTGCGTGCGTGTGTGTGTCTTTGTGCACGCGTGTGTGTGTGTTGCGTTCATGAAGGAGAAGCGGCGCCTGGCGATCCGTAATGCAGCACAGCAGTGGGAGGGCGTCAAGGCCTGCCTGGAGCTGCCACCTACAAATGGTGCTAAAGAAGAAGCTAGTCCAGAGAACAGTCCTGCCCACAGCCCCGCCCAGACCAACGGCCTCACCCAGGAACCATCTCCAGATGAACCCAGGTACACACCAGAGCAGCAGAAGATTAAACTCCATTTATAGACCTAAATGAGAGACGACTCACACCGACTGGTAAGATACCAGTGTTATATCTGACTCATGATTGTTTCAAAGACAGTTGTGGGGGATGCATTAAATGTTTGTAATACTGTTTGACATTTTACAATCTGTTGGCCGTTACATCACCCGTCCATACTATATGTATGTTTGGGTATAGATTCCTAGGGTTTGATTTGATATGGAGTACCCATGAATCTCCTTTCCTGAGAGAAATCTGAGCTAGGACCTTCGTTCTGATGTTGGACATGGAATATCTGTTGAAGAGGAGCAGTTATCAAATAAAATTGTAACACGCTCATTTAAACCAGTTTCATGTTTGCCAAAATATGGACAAATATGTGAATGCTGTCTGAATAGACAGATTTGTTAAAGGTCTTCCCTTGTGTGTGTGATTCAGTTGATTCAAAACAAACAAAAATGAATCTGGCTGTGGCTTTACAAGCTTGTTTCTCCTTTATCCGAGAGAGTACTGAAAAGCATAATTTGCTCGATTGCTGAGTTTTTTTCGTGTGTGTTTTATCAGACGGGTAAGCCCAGGTTCAGGACCAGAGCGACCATCGGGGGGAACTGAGAGCAGACTCCGCACCAACAGCCGTCCAAACAGCCCACGAGATCCCAAGTAAGACAACAAATGCATATGTGTTTTTACAGTAGACTGTATAAAATATTCTTATATATTATATATATTCTTGAGCAACAATGGGACACATTTTCCTGCTAGAAAGGTTTGGAGTGTAACCAGAACATGCATGTTAAATGTCCTAAGAAAGGTTTCTTCTTCCACTAAGTTCAATGTGAGTAGAGGGCTCTGGTTTACTCTCCAGCACAGAATGTGATCCAGGTCTGGATGAGTTATGAGGGGAGGACTGAGATGAAAGTGGGGGCTGTGTCAAGGACTATTATTACATGTTTCAAAGATGGCTTTTCCTTCCTGCACCAGGATATGAAAATGGCCCTGAAGCACAATCCCTCAATCACAATGGCTTTCCTTTAAGGGTCTATTATAAATCCAGTCATATGGCTTAACAGGTTATGGTGACGGACCGGACTCACGCGATCCAATATACCACACTTTGAGATGGGAGGTGTATCACTTTGGCTCATATTGAATGATAAAATAGCAAGGGCCTTTACAAACATTGGCACCACCGGTACCTTTAAGTAAGCCCTTTCAAGGTTTCAAGGTCAAAGGGTAAGATCTTAAAAAAATCCTGGGAATGTGTACAGAAGTGTGAAATGTAAAGGTGGTTTCGTTCACCAGTGTGTGGGTTTATTGAAGGCTTATAATACCAACACGGTGTTACGGTCAGATAGTTGTTGAAGAAGTAGATGGCGATGAAAATTACATGTATGTGATTTTGTAGCATACAGGGGTGGATGACGGATGGACTTTTCTTGTTTCTTTGGGGCCTGTGAATCAACACTAATGCCTCACTAGTGCATGACGTCATGGATCAGGCCCATGGGGGTGTGAAATCCCAGTGTATGGTTTTTTGCAGGTCATTCATAACCTTGCTGCTCCAGATTATTGGTTTCCCATTTGGATCAGGGCCTAGACATGGCACATCCACACATCTGGATCTGCTCAGTGAAGGCCTGGGGAGTAGGGCGCTCTCTTGAAGCATGTATGTTTGTTTCCTCCTGAGAACCAAACTGGGGATTGCCCTCTATTTCTTCAACTCCATGACTGCTTCTGAGAGCTATCTTATTTATTAGAGACAACTTAAACAATGAAACTTTAAGTTTAGAAAAGAAGAATGCATGTGATTATTGTTGAGTTTGGACAAATCTGGTACGGTGTTCAGTTATTTGAAAGAATTCTGATAGAAAATGCATATCAACCGTCAATTACATTTGGCAAACAGTGACTTTTTCTTATGATTCCATTTTTTGCTATGTATTCATATTGTTAATTTAGGAATTATTATTATTATTATGTTTTTTTAATTTTTGTTGTTGTTGTTTTTTTATTTTTTGCCTTTATTCAGAGGGGCCACTGCAGTGAGGACTTAGCTTTGGTAAAGGGGACTAACTCTACCGACTGAGCTATCCGGCACCCCGTTTAGGATTTCTAAGTCATTATCTCCACCGTTGCTGAGTGTGCAATATTTGGTGTTGTTAGAATTCAGAAAAGTATCCTTTTAAAAATGTCAAGTGTCGTCAATCTCTATAGTAAGGAAGTTTTGTGTAAGGAAATAAACTGCTGTGCCTCAAAAGTTAAAAGTCGCAGTTAAAGATAATGAAAAATAGTGAAAAAGATGACTAGTTCAAGTAAGCAGCACCAGTTTGGGGTGATGAGGTTGAAGTGAATGTTTACAGCACCCTCAGAATGATGCTGTGAATGTGTTCCAACATATTATTCCTATATAAAAAGGTCAAAAAGATTTATTTGACCTAATTTCCCCTGAGGGATGGGATAAGGGCTGCATGGCAGTCAAGGACATTACTCAGAAATCCAATAGTGCTGTTGGTCACCGTGTGGAAGGGCCTTTGTACTGTTCATACATTCATTGAAGAATTTAAGAGTTATGCTGAGACAGGTGGTTTTACAGGCTCATACATGAATTATCTTCACTGTAGTGAGAAAGAAATTCAGCTGGTTCCTCTAATGAAGCCTTAGTACGAAAACCAGCAACACACTATAGAAGCACACTTTACACTAACGGTCTGCAGCACTTGGCACCCACTAAGCCTAACATCTGATTCTGCGCTGCACCAGTATCTGCCACTTGAACTATTTTTTCCCCCACTTTTAAGCTGTGAAATCATGCTCTTTTGAAATAACTGCTCAGAGAGTCATTTTTCATGTGTCACGCACAGCATTTAGGCAATTGGAGACATGTGTATGTTAGAAGCCATGTCTTTGGGGGGATTAAGTTGTTGAGAGATGACAGATTTCTTTTGAAAAAACACGTGTAGGATTAAGTGAGATAGCCCTAATTGAATTAGATTCAGAGTCTAATGGGCCAGAGCAGGATCCGTGTAATCGTAATAGACTCTTGGTTTGCTCTTCCCCTCCTCGTTTGCTTCTTCTCTCAGCGTTAGTTGCTGGTTTTCATGTCACAAGGGGACTAAGGGCCACCTGGCAGCCTTTCAGCTGTGATTACGGGGGAACAATACATGACACAGTGCAGAGTGTGTTGATGGCACACTTCCAGGCGCACAGAAGTTACTCTCTTTCTTCACGTGACTTATCTACATGTCACGGTGCATGTCCTGCAGCACTCTCCAACTCCTCCTGATTTATTGCCTTTGGCAATCATACATCTTGGAGGCGTGGCGTATCCTGTTGATTAAACTGCCCTTCAGTGTCTGGTGCCTCCCCGTCTCTTGCTGGCCAAGTCGCTTGGACATGGCAACTTTAGCATTTCTTCACTGCCAGATTGCTGCACCTGCTTTCAATCAGAAAGCAGAGAGTCTGTTGATGAAATGCACATTGCATTAGCTGGAAGGGTGCAATCATCTTCTAACATTAATGTATGTATACCTGCTTTTGTAGCTGCACCAGGAAGGATCCACAATTTGAGTTGTGGTTAAGTCTTAGAGTGTTCAGTTTCACTTATGTGTGTTTTGTAATCATGGTCTTTTGGGGGAAAAACTTTCTATGCCATCAGGGGATTTTTCTAGTTGGAGTTTGGCAGTTGGCCACCAGTAGAAGGCTGAAACGCCACACTATATCTACTCATCTTAATACATCCATGGCACCCCTCGTATTCTCCCTGATAATCCCTTGACATACGATTAAGAATGGCTTTGAAACAGAGTGCATTGAGATCATCAATATGATGAATGAGCTGGATAGTCCCTGTCAGACACTGGTCTATTAGTTCAGTATTACAGACTGTTTTGTGTTTACTGGCAAGTGTAATTTGTGTAATTGCTTAAACGTAACTGAACAAATTAAACTGACTGAACTCAAGAGTTCAGCCTCAAAGAAGACTTTGAGTGATACTTATATAGTGGACCACACACACACAGAAAGTTTCCCAGAGGCCTAAGAGCCACGGTCTAAACTGGTCCAGCACTTTGCCGTCTCCTATGGCACCTGACCATTCACCTGTCTTTTACACAAGAGTGAATGAGTTTAAGTGACTCGAGGTCAAAGTATCACCCGCTGAGACCCTGATGTCAATGTTGAGTTCCGCCTCCAGCAGCTTACACATGTGATGTGATCGGTGCAATATATAGTCTATGATTACTGGTTTGTGTCACTTTGTCTCACCTCCAAGCTACTCTAGTATACATCTCATTTTAAAGTCCCTTCTCTCTTGTACGGAGAGGACTCGCCTCTAGGGAATCAGTCTGACAGTGCCTGCAACAAAGGAGACCTTTTCAAAGAAGCTTCAGTTACAGTACCATTTACTTATGTATGTACCCCTCTGTCTACAGTACGCTGTCCTTTGCTTTTCCCTCACACACTTTCTAAAAATCGGTCTCAACAGGAATCTAGGATTAGAGTTCTGTAATCAAAGGATTAGTCATCCTGCTTTCTGTTCATTCAAATTGGGAGGGTGTGAAATATGAAAAGGGGTGATTAGTTTGATGGCAGGCTGAACTCTAAATAATGTGTGTTGAATAGCGTGCAGCAAGAAGCCATCTGACGCCCTGCTATGCTAAAAGAGTGTCAGCAGACCCAGAGGGCTGAGCACTGGGCTCGGGGAGGGAGATTATGTCTCCTTGAGACTTGCCCAGATTCTCCACTCTCACGACTCTCTATCAGGGAAGGGCACCTCAACTGTTGTAAAGGAGAATATATTGCAATTAGGCAAGACAAACTGGACATTTAGGAAACTGCATACTCCTGTAATGACGTTGCTTTTTTCCGTCTTTTAGAACAACGCTTGCTTTTTTAAGCAAACGTAAAGCGAAGCACTTTTGGCCCAAAGATATCTGTCAAGTTCCACGAGGCAACACATTCTGTGCATTCAAGCGTATGAAGACTGGTGTACAAAGTGTGTTTGTGTGTGTGCGCGTGTGTGTATTTGTTGCAGGCTTGTGGAAACAGGGAGCGGCAGTGTTCAGAGCTTGTCCCTCTCTGACAATCACCTGGCGGAGCTGGATGGAGACACCCTGCGTTTATTTGGACCTGGAGCCCTAGAGGCACTGGAGAGGGCTGGGGAGTTCAGACCGCTGGTGCCGTCACTGTAATAACCTTCCGCTACATCAACTTTGACGCCATTGTACCAACACTGCCGCGAATAAGGGTCAAGTTCCCCAATCTATCGGTGAGGCCACTAGCTAAATACCATAATGGGCCATGGGCTAATGTTGACATAACCATGACATAAATAGAATGTGCATATTTCATTTTATTTTATCTTAAGGTGTAGTCAACTCTGAGTGTCTAACAGCAAACTGCTGCCTTCATCCATTGGAGCATTTTTTACAATAAGCAATAGTGTTTGTAGGACTAGAGCACCACATTAATGTGAGATCATCTGACCTTGGCAGATAAACAAATGTGTTGGGGATGAAATTGTGGTCATTCTGACCCTCCTGCACAAGAAACAGTGCTTTGGTAAAGAGAGCTGTGGTTCTGAAGGGAAAGGAAATATGGAATTGATCATGGTGAGGGCTCAACCCCACGTATCTGCCTTGCAGGTGTTCCTGGTCCTGAGCTTAAAGTGTGTTAATGCACACAAAGGGGTAATCAGGAACAAAGTATTTATATTAGCACGGTACTCTTTACACTTCCACACAGGGAAACAAAGAGAACGAGAAATACAGAGAATTAAATTGAAATGGCTTTGAATTGAATGTAAAATCTTGATTCAACACTGATCTTCTGTGCACACGAATCCCTTCTCCTCCAGTTTATCTTAAATTACTTTAAAATGTCCCTATTTTTTGTGGATTTTGTCCACAGTAGTCAAAGCCAGTCCTCTGTCTGCCCGCGTAGGAAGCCGGTAATCCCCTGCGTTTTGGTTCACTGCCTGCATTTGGTTAGGAATAGGTTCTCGCTGCAGTCAAATCGTGCTGGGGTTTCCTTGGAAACGGTCTGAGACCACCTGTGAGAGGTGGCCGTTTTGGTCCTGTTGTGGAAAAATGAATCTGCCCAATAAAGATCAACAACCAGGATCAGCTTTTTCTCCGAGGTTTATTCCACTAAGTATTCTCATCTGCAGAAGAAAGTACTGTTCACCCCTGCCTTCTGATGCAAAGGTCCAGAATCAGCAGGAACGACCCTGAGTCTAACAACAATCTCCCTTTTAAGGAGGAGGAACCATGGACAAAGGACGGATCATGTCCTATCTTACAAAGACAAGTTGTCCAGGCAAGGTCAAGATTTACAGAACACAGGCGTCATAGGCCTGAATTTATCTTATGTCAATGTGGCACTCATGTTCATATCATAGACAAACAGGCATTAATTTTCGTCATAGCATAACAGTCGGAAAGGAGATGCGGATCGACGTCTGACCTGACAAATATTCTGATAATAAATTACAGACATCCAAAATTCCCATTACAGTCCGCACCTGCCCAAACAACTTACCCGAGTTAAATTAAAAGGGACTAAATGTTACAAAGTAAATTTTGTAGACACAGTCACTGTTTTGTGTTAAATACTAGGCTGTCAATATCAGATTTTCAACACACGATAATGGTGGCAAAAAATTCTGAATAAAGATATGAATGGGATATCTATAGAAAATTTGAAATAAAGAAATAATAATGCGCTTAGCAACATACATAGTTTTTTGGAGGGGCAAATTAATTACCCACAAAATAGTGGTATAGTGGAGAGAGAGTCTGTAGTATTTATAGTTGTACCTTTCTATACTTTTTCTGCAGCACATGATCTTCCTGGAAACCAACATCAATCGTCTGCCCCAGCTGGCAGCCTTGACTCAGGTGAGGCGTCTGGACCAGCTGACCATCCACCCAGAGGGAAACCCAGTGGTCTGTCTGGCTCTATGGCGCTCCTTCGTCATCTACCGCCTCCACCACTTCAACCTGCAGAGGATCAATGGCCAGGAGGTGAGCTTCTCATTGCAGCCCACCTGCTGTATGGAGATGCTGCCATCTTTGTAAGACACAAATATAGAAACCAATAACAAATTCACTCTTATTTGTAAGGCATGAAATTAATTATATATTGTGTACAGTTAAATAGAATGTGTTTAATTTCCCCTTTAGGAGAAAAATATTATACACCAACTAATTAACAGAATAGTATTTGGAACTACACTTAGTTTTCTAGAGGAGATAAGAAAATTGATATGCTTTTATGTAAATATAAGCTTCTTCCAGCAGCTGGTTAGCTTAGGTTAGCACAAAGACAGGAAGATCAGCTAGCTGGGGAATCCGCTTGCCCCCAGCCTGGCGCTATTTAGCAAAAAATACAAATCCTCCCATTCAAGCTTATCATCATGCTTAGCTGTATGCCTTCCTGACTGTGCCATGATTATTCAGTCAGTAGCCTGGTAGATTTTCCAACACATTTCAGTGTGTTTATGTTTAGACTGCTACTGCACGACTCGTGAAAGGTTCCTTGATGATTCACATGAAGTAGCCGATCAATCAAGTCCCCTCTGCTGTGTGTAAATTCCTGTTTGCGTGTCTACCGTAGGTGACTATGAACGATGTGATTGCTGCGGAGCGTGTGTTCGGGACGCTGGGTCACATAGCAGCCACTGAAACCCCACGTTGCCGGCTCCTCCTGCTGCTTGAGGAGTCCAGGTGAGAACTTGATCTCAGACAAGTAACCACAACGTGACGTTAATTCCGGTTGCATGACAGGTGTGTCCTGTGCATGTTGTGCGTTAAAATCTGTCAAGCATGCGTGGATGTGTGAGGTTCAGCTTGCGAGTGCGTAGGCTACTGTACATGTAAGTGCATGCCTACACGTAGTGTTCTGTGTGTATATATTTGTGTGTTTGTGTGTGTGTGTTTGTGCATGTTTGTGTGAGACAGCGAGACAGAGCCTGGCAACGAGAAGCCAGGGGAACTAGACTACGTGTCTCAGGGTAAGGGTGGGTACTTGGCACTTTGACACGAAACATTCTTCTCTCCCCACAGCCAAAAACTTCTGTGGTCTGTCACTCTTAATTAAAAACATCCTTGCAGAGAGAAGATGGGCTGAATTTGTCATGAACTAGAACGTATTATTATCTGGTTGGTTGGAGGCAGTCTAAGTCGTGAAAGGTCAAAAGCAAAGCTGCACACAGCATCACTACTCTTCTGAAGATTGGAAAATTACCAGGTTGAAGCATCTGAATGTGTGCCGATTATGTTTTATATGTAGCTCTCTAAATAACCTCAATTTTGATTACATAACTCAGGGAATGCTCTGATAGAGTTCTTCAGTTAGAAGTGACATTATAGTCCATAACAACATTCATAAAACCTACTCCTCACTGACCGTTGAGCAGTATAGGAGGATGTGAGCCCAGCAATGCATATGCGTTGCCCCAGTATCCTCCATTGCCCTTTGAAAAAGGAATTGGCACAACTGGCTGTTGGCTGCATCCCAACCCGATGCATACACTGTTGAGAGATAGAGATAATAATAACTTTGGATTCATAATACACAACAGCCCAAGGCTGGAGATTATTTTCACATCAGCACTGAAATCTTAATCACTAAATGCAATGCCAATACCCTTTCATAAAAATATTCATTTATTTCACTAACTACAGTTAGTTTTTGCTCTTCTTAACTAAAACCTTCCTGCTGTGGAATGAGTGTCAGATAAGGTGGATACATAATATTGGAAATGGAAATGAGATAAGCATTATACCAGCTGAAGTTTCATACTCCCACAAAGCCCTTGTGTTGCTCAGGTGGTTGTGGGTTGGACACGAAACATTGTGTTACTACTAAATGATGCCTTGGGTGTTATTTTACATGTGGCTGCAATTGAAGCCTTTGCTCAATTAAATGTGTGTGAAATATGTTCTTGGGAAGAATCACATTAACCTACAATTAGAATAGAATAGAATGACTTTATTCATCCAGGACTGGGAAATTATTTTGCAGTGGGTCAACAAAAACACTCATAACATAAATATAAAAACAATATATATACGGTGTATAAATACAGTCCAAACATATACAATAAACAATAATAAACTATACAAGAATAAACAATACCTATAATTATGAAAATATTATGAAAAATACGAATGTATTCCTTATCGCATTACACTAAACTCCAAATAGCATGAGAAACACTAACTGAAGTAGAATAAAATGTATCTAAAATAAACTTTGACGCAGATATGACACGTTTAAATACTTTTAAACGTGATGTGTGACTGACGCACACAAATGAGTATTGGCATCTGTATGTATGCACACACACACACACACACACACACACACACACACACACACACGCACACACACACACTATCCTATATGGAATTTCTGCCTCCAGCCTGTTCTGAAAAGACTATTTTGGCATCCTGGCACTGGCCTGTGGAACAAGTTGGTGCAGTAATGAGGTGAGATTTCATACTGATAGACAAGCAAGATTTGATGTAGTTTACATCCATTTTAAAGGCCTCTACTGCGGGCACAAGTGACATGAAAATGCTGACATTCATCCAAATTTAATCCCAATCATTTAGTTGTTTGTAGAGGTTGATTCTCACTAAGTTGAGAAAGTGTTATGGATGGACACAAGATCACATCTCTGTTACCTTGATGTCACTCACCTTTTGCCACGGTTTCTCTCCAGGTGTCGCTTCACTCTGCCTCACTAATATTTCTCTCTTCACCCCGAAGGAAGCGCCAGCTGCAGTTCCTGTTGGAGGGGCGTGGCCGGCGGGCAGGACTGAGCCCGGAGGAGCTGCGAGACAACGGGAAGCTCGTTGGAGAAGGCCTGAGCAGAGCGCTGTTCAACTACCCGAGCAGAGACTGCAGTGCAGAGAGCCCTGAGGTCAGCTCCATTACAACACATTTTTAACAGTGGCTTAGTGGTTACCAACAGTTACTGGGGCAGTGTTGAGTTGTAGGGTGTCATACCTAACCCCCACCAGTGCTTAACACGAACCTTTAAAAGTAATAGTCAAGCTAGCAGGCATCGTCAGCTTTTGGTGACGAAAGTGAAAATATGGTGTTTAGTCACCTCGTAGTTTGAGTAATTCAAATACTATGCAGTTATACATCAGCCCGTTATTATAAATCCTCTGAATGGCAGTGTTCGTCATCGTGGCCCTGCCAGCTCTTGCGGTTTCCACCTCATTACATCGTTAAACTTGTAACTTTGAGTTCCTGACAGCAAGTAGAGTTAATTCATGAAAAAGAGAGAGGTTAAATAAAAAAAAGCTTTGCACACAGCATGCTGGAGGAGCTGGCAACTGCAAGATGAACAGATCATCAGAAAAATCTGTGTTCTGTTAAAGTTTATTCAATCCCTTTGAATAGTTAATATGTGCATTTAACAGCTCTGAAACACCTGTTTGTCGACGTTACAAAGAATCAATATTCTGTTTAAGCAACTACATTAAATAGGTGCATGTGATATTCTTCATTTACCTCACCTTAACAAACTCAAAACAACCCCATTCACATGAGTGGTGTTCTATTCTTTTCCTCACAGGAGGGCACTGTGGAGGCGTCGGATCGGGCTGCCATGATAGAGCAGTACCTCCAGGAGTTGGTCCAGAGGGCGTCGGACACCAATCTGAAGGGTGAAGCTCTACACAAGCTGTGGCCCTCCATGTTCGCAGAGATGGTGGGGGACTGCGTGTTGGAGATGAGGGACCGAGCAGCCTTCCGCCAAGCCGGCCTTGCAAAGCTCTCTGAGACCAAGTGAAGGGGAACCACTAACACCACACACACACTTGCACACACACATGTGGACATAGCTTTCCCAGGCGCCTGCAGGGCTTCACCTCAAACTCCATTTCTAACACATCATCACTCAATAACGTATCACTGACCATCAGTTATTCCAATTGTTGGAAACTGGAAGGTGCATTTCCTGTGTGTGTGTGTGTGTGTAGCTCTTTAATATGGATGTAAACCGTTTTAAAGAAATTGTCACGATTTGAATGTAAATTTTCACTAAAACACGATGATTTTTTCAATGCTTGGAGCTGTAACATACTTGAAGAAAGTCAAAGGGACGTGTTGACTCACGGTGCGTTGTGGTCCCAACGGAGCAAGCTGCACTTTAAAAGCTTTCTGAACGACCCCCTCTTCCCCCCGCTGCCGTCATCAGCTGAAAAATGACCGCCGTCTCTTTTGTCGAGACTCGAATGATTTTTCTGTGACTTAAATAACGTTTCATGCATCGCTCTCTCACTTTCTCCTGCCTGGGCACAGACAAGGACAAGGACTTTTCTTTGTTTACCACTGATTTTCTGTATTGTACTTAGTATTAAAAGATTCTGTATTAACACTCAGGTTTGTGTACATGGTTTGCATGATTGTTCTTCCTAGAAATCAGTCTTCACGTCTTTTTTTAACCCAGGCATCAAACAGGTTCAGAGTGTTAAAGTGTTAAAACCTGTTAACGCTCCCGTTCATCTCTTCTGCTTCGTCTCTTCTCTTCACTTTGAAAGACAGAATAATCAACACCTCACAGACCATTGGTCTCCGTTGAGGCAGAGGCTGTGTGTGTGCTAGCGGGTCCAGAAACGGTGAAGGGTCCTCTGGGTAGTGTTAACTCGGACTGGAATGTCCCTGAAGGCACAGAGGCTTTGCTATTATCTCCACCTGTTCATGCTCCCCTCAGTTAAACCATCCCACAAAGGATTTCTTAACCCTTATTTAATCAGGCATGTCGACCGTGAACACAGCAACCAAACAACATCACATGCACACACCGGGGAGTCGACTGGCGCTGCTGATGTCATCCACTCCACTGGACATCAATGCCTCAAGGGTTTTTCACCTGAAGAGGACACCAACATCAGTTTGTACCTCTCAGTGATTGGTTGGTTGTTTTCTGGTAACCAATAGCTCTCTAAGAACATCTTTTTTTCGATCTACTTACGTTCATCTCTATCATTTGGGTGATTCGCTGTCTCAGGAAGTTGAATCCAAACCAGAATTTTAAACCACCGTGTGAAAATCTTCATGTGAGCTCAGTACTTTGTCCAGATATTTACAGTAAACTTTTTGCTCCTGCTAAATAGCACAATATTATTTTGAGCATTTTTATGCTTTGTGCTGACATGTTTGTAATTCTATGGGACTATGACCATCAGCCTTGTGAGAGAAGTCTATAGGCCTGAAGAACTGACACATCTCCGTGACTAGTGAGAGCCAGAATATGTCTCATCGCTGGAAAGCAGTGTAGAAGTCCAGACCGCGTAGTAGTCTCTGAGGCCCACACAGTTAAGAAGACTCAACGCGTTGACATGAAGTCCATATGTCTTGGTGAGTAATAACCCACATGCAATCTGTTGCTCAAGTACGGTCTTTATAGAGCCTTACATTGGCATTTTAGTGATAGTATGTGGTTTTCTGAGCTTATGCCAGCTGCATGTAGCTCCTCAATTTGTGTTATCGATTGCATTAAGTCTCAGGCCACACTTTCTAAAATCAAGCCATTAGCGGGGATGCTATACACAAGCAACCAAGGCTTGATTTTAGAAACTACTGTCGAGACTTAATGCAAGACGTAGTTATTACCTAATAACAACCATTTAAACTGTGGTTACTGACACTTGGCACTTTAATTTGGCAGAAATAAAGACATTTAAAAACCAACCTTATATGTTTAAACGTAAAATGTCATATGTACGTTATTTATTGCCTCATTCAATGAATTCAATTAAATATATACATCTGAAGACATGCATGACAGGGTAATGACTCTGCCAGTAGATGTAAATATGATGGGGTTGGCTGTCCGTGTGATGCACCCTGCCTTCACCCAAATGGGATTGGCTCCAGCAACCCTGAGTGGGTTAAAGATAATGGATGTTTGTTGGACCTGCTGTCTCTCTATGTCCCAGGATACTTTGTGTCTCATTCAGCTGTAAGTTACAGTACTTGCTTCACAGAGAAATCATTCATCATCATCATTTTGTACTCATAGAGGAGGTTAGAGTAATGACAGTCAGTGGAGTGACAGCAGCGTTATTGCATCAATATGAACTTACCAGTAGATTAAGGTCATGCAATATTATCTTCACAATTTGTGTTGGGCTGGATGGCGAGCAATAAACCTAATCGCTAGTTTGGAGGCTGCAGTGTTGATGTGCTGGACCCTCTGACAGACCTCTGTCTGGTCTGGAGACACGGCTGCCAATGCGTTCCGCCTCACAGGACCGACTATTAGTTTCTCCTGGAATGAACCATGTGCATTGTTTATTGTTAGCCATGCACTGCAAAAAATAACCACCTGAAACTGTAAGTTAAATTGTTTTTCTACTATAATATTTTTACTTCAAATAGGATGTCATGCAACACATTCTGCTTATTTCTAAATCAGTTTTTCTTCTTTTTTTTAAATATTGTGAATCAGATTACATCAGATTGACACCAGTGTAGCGTGTGTCCAGTGTCAGACTCCACTCTCCATCTGGTGTCTGGAGAGGCCTTCAATGGGTCATCCCAGTTCATTAGCGATGCCTTAATTGGAGGCTTGTTTGCCTGTCGAGGGTTTGGAAACATCGAGGTTAAAGGCAAATTCCTGAGCATCATCAACATCCACGCCCCAGTGAGGACGGTCAGTAGGGGCAACAGCAGGACCAGCTGCCCCTGCAGAAACCTGCAGAGAGACATACATGCTGACATGCGGTGCAGCGGCACACGGGTGAGTGGGTGGATTTGTAGGTGCAGAGTACACTGATTGATTTCACAGTATTGACAGGTTATGCTTGGCTGAAGAATGACGCTGTTGTCAAGCAAGCGTGTTTACAGACAATGACTGCAATGAGCTGCATACTGAATGCCACTGAAGCATGCAGCGCTCTCTTTTGTTCTGTCAAATTACACAAACGGGATAAATAAAACAGTACACTGAGCTTTTCAAATATGAGAACGTGAATGGCAGTGTTTTTTTTTTTTTTGTGCAAAACTTTGGAACCACCCAGATAAATTAGGAGGCTTTTGAACAAACCACGTCTTATTTCCATTCATATTAAGGGTCTTTTAGTGTATTGCCCATTGTAGGATTATAGACCACTTTAAATGTTCCTCCATCTCATAGTTTATTTTCCACCAAACTGGAAATATATGTATTTTTAAAGGGATCCTTTAATCCTGCTGTATTACAATTATGGTAAAGTTGGGTTTATTTGTGTGATTGCTGCTATTCTACTTGTGTTGCAGAATTCCATCAATCAAAATCAACATCATGCAAACATTAGAGTCAATGCTAAACATAGGAGAAGAGAGAAACATGTGAGTTTACTGGCCTCCTGTCTGTCCTGTGTTAAATCATCACAGCATCCACATTGGTAAACACGAACAGATCCAACGCAGCTGACTGATTTTATAGCTTGTTGGAATGCTGTAAAAGTCATGGATGACTCTTTTTTTTGGCTCCACCGACAGATTTGCCAGATGCAGCTTTGGGATTTGACTTCACTTCACGTGATAAATGAGCTCATTCACCTGCCTGTGGCTCCAATATGAACACACACACTAACACAGCCAAGTGGGAAAAGCCAGGTAGAGACACACACACACACACACACACACACACACACACACACACACGCACACACACACGCGGAGAGAGAGTGGTAGTTGCGGCAGGGGGCGCAGCAGAAGTAGCTCTCTGTCCGCCGTGTTCCAGCTTTCTGTCATCCCGCGTCTTTGTGCGTAAAAGCAGAACCACCGGAGTCCCCGCGATGACCGACGTCCCCGTCTCTCTGCTCCGCCGGGATTCGCTTCACAACTCCGGACACGGATTCTACTAACTTAATGGATTAGCACAGAGTCTCCACCGCGCGTTTGCACCTGGATTAATGTTCCGACCATGAGGATACCTGCGCGGAGACACGAGTCCGTGAGCGCTCCAGAGTAGGATACTACTGTTAGAAAGTACTGTGAAGTAGTAAATACTACAGGTACGTGGACATGATGAGACGTGGGCTGTTGATTATTGATTGATTTTTCCGTTATTAATTTGATCCTTATGGAGTATTCATTCACTGTGTATTCTGTATTTGTTTTATTCTAATGTATAAAGTGCAGGACTTTCTGAGCGTCCTGTCTGGTTCAGTGAACTTAATTTAGGCAAGGTGCAAAGCAGGGCTGAGTTATATGGTCTGGGGTCAGGGGTGAAAGTCCTTCCCTAACTGGACCCCAGACCTGCTGTCTAATGGCCTATAGCAGATTTTCAGCAGGGGGGCTCCCTCATTAGGAGTCAGAGGTCAGGGAGGTCAACTCACATGGTCAAGTAGGCAGAAGTCGCTGGTGTTTTCCCTGAGTCAGTGTCTTGTGTTGCCTGTCAGGCGGATGAAAACGTGGCAGGATGTTGACACTGGTGCAGCAACCAGTAAAGTAAAAAAACATCTTGTTTATGTTGTGAGACTATTAACGTTAGATAGTTGTTAGATAGTTTTCCAGTGCCTCGCCTCAGTGACAGACAGCGTTTGTGTTGAACATGCCAGTGCCGCTCAGTTGTATGTTATTGTAAACGTCTCTGTTTTCACCCAAGTGTCCGACTTAAAGAATCCTGGAGCGATGCAGGCAGCCTGTGTCTGGATTGTCAGGTAATGTCAAAGGGTTTTATTTATTTATTTATTTTTTACCACTTATTCATTTAAACGTATTGATTTGAATGTGTATATATTTTTTTATACTGCTTTATTCTCTGATTCCCCATTATTTTCTCAGTTTAGCGATACTTTATTAACCTCCCAGTACTTTGTATGTTCTTCATTCTGTCACGCTTCTGTCCGTTTCCTGTAGAGCTTCTCTCGTCTGGCTCTGGCTTTGGTCAGACCTCCTGGAGTGTCAACACACACCAGACCACAGGAAGGTGAGCAGCAGTTGTGTAGCAAGTGTTGCTTCTGGAAAAAGAAATAAATCTGTGTCCACCCTGGGATATTTCCAGGAATGTTTCATTCTGTCGCAGTATCGATCACTCTAATCGTATAGTAGCCACAGGCGAGTGGAACGTTCTTCCAGTGGAAGATGGCATGCATGATCGTGTCTTGTTGGCATAGCCGAATACCGCCCTGCAGTGATAGGCTTTCATTCCTGCTTCCTCTGCCCCGGTATGTGTAAAGAGCAAGAGTATTCCCAGAGGGAACCTGACCAGGGTGCTAATCTGTTAACTTGTAATGAGAGCAGGAGTGAAAAGTCGTGTTGATTGCAGTGAAACTGAGAGGGCTTATGTCTGCTGTCAGCAAACCATCTCTTGACCTCTGGGACCACAGGACATAACTAGTTGATGCATCTTGTGGATGAGGCTGACAGATCAACTATATCCAGTCAGGTTTGAGGGGGCCGGTGCAAGTCAGAGTCCAGCTGTGTGACCTACGGCTGACCCGGGAGATGACAGTGGTGTTGAGTTACAAAGGCCGAGGAGGTGGGGGGGGGATGTCCGAGGTCTCTCTGAATAGCTGCGCAGGCTGATTGACAGGAGAAGGAACTTCCTGCCAACTCTCCCCGGTGCTTCTGTATTCTCTTTCCACTCGCTCACAGTCGAACGCGGCTGAGCTTACTACAGCCGTGTGTTTGCCCAGAGAGGTTTGCTGTGAATGGAGACAAAGTGCTCCTTAAAGAGAAGCATTTCCACGCCGCTCCACGGATAAAGCCGACTTGGCCCAGGCCTCCTCCTGGCAGCTTCCTCAAACAGAGAGTGCAGTGATCACTGCTAATACGTCCCTGGCAAAGTTGCACAGAGGGATAGAGTCAACACTGAGAAATGCAGGTAGCCAATAGGGGATAGGCCACTAACAGACACCCACTAATCAGCCAAATCTGGGCTTTATGACCGTGAACAGAGGTCTGTTTCATGGACAGTGGAGGGAGGCGGAGGGGCTAGGAGAGCCATGTTGATGAGATGAGGTCACTGGCTCAAGCCTTTACACAAGGCCATGATCTGGAGAGGTTAAAATCTCTTTGCTGGAGGCACATCAATCCTTGGCATTCCCTTTGTGTCCCACTATCCCACTTTTTTTGCTCTCTGTGGTGTCGCTAATCTCGGTTGTTTCATCACCACGCAGGTTACTGAGAGGGCAGATTCTCAGCAGGAGTTCAGGTCAGAGCATGGAGAAATGCAGGGCTCCTGGGGCGCCTGGGGGTCCTGGTCAACCTGCTCCCGCACCTGTGGGAGAGGGGTACAAGAGCAGAGCAGGCCCTGCCTGCCTGTTTACACTCCATCACAGCTCCCGTCCAGGAGAGCTGGTGTTCATCCCCAGCAGCAGCCAGGCCACGTCATCTCAGCCCTGAGGCCGACAGTTCCTCTGCACCGCAACACAGGCTGGTCCTCCAACAGCAGCAGTCGTGGAGATCTGAGGGGGGAGAAGGAGACTCGGCCTGGTGGACGGAGGTACTGACAAAACCAAACGCCTGATAAAACGATAAAATGAATGAAGAAACATCACAAATGTAGATGCTTCCATGCAGGGCATGAGTATGAAAATGATGTTCACCCCAGAAGCCCAGCCAGGTGAACACCAACAGGAGATTTTGAAGCTGTACCATCAGCATTAAATCTTTACTTGTCATCTATTGTTTCTAACACAAGGTGCTCTCCAAATAGACACACAAATAGTTATTATATATAATATATTTGATTGTAATTCATAATACTTATAATGGTTATTTAACATGAGCGTTACATTCTAAGCACTAAAGAAGCACTGTGAAAAAACTCGATTTTTTGACTCTCATGATGGTCAATGAGACATTTTTTTCAGTATTTCTTGTCTTTGTCAATATCTGCTAGTCTTTAAGGAGCCTGTACGGCTGCGCTGCATGCTGAGCAGCCTGGTCTATATGTGACTCTTTGGAGCCAACATTGTGAGCCATCTGACTTCTCTTCAGTCTTTTATGAATGTAGTCAAAGGCTCTGCTTGAGCTCGGCAGCTTTGTGACCCCCTTCCTGTTGTTAAACAAATAGCACTGACAGCTGAGTAATGGGGGTGCTGTTTGAATTTGATGCTGAGGAGCCAAATAAAAAACAAAAGCACACAGATCTGGACGCTTCTCCAAAGTCTTGGGTTGAAGAACTTTGACAGTTTCCTCAGCAAATTTAGCCAAAAGATTAAAAAGAAGGTGTGGATCCAAATAAATGGCTTCTGTTGTACCGTCTCTGGTTGGCTTAGGAGATAAGTTCTACTGTTTGACAGACGTTAGGTAGCTGGATTGGATATCTAGTTATCAAGGTCTAGAGATGTGTTATGTTTGTGTCTTCAGGGTCCCTCACATCGCCCCGGGGAGGTATGGCTACGGGAGATCTCCCTACGTTGCCCCACTGCAGACGGACTCAGTCCAGGGCTCTGGGACGGCTCGCCCCCACAGACAGAGACGCTCTGCTGCAGCCGAGGCCCACCACCACACCGGTCACAGGTCAAACAACCTGGACCCCTCCAACAACCCCCATCGCTACGCCAGACCCTACATGCAGCCCAGGGCACAGCAAGCCAGAAATAACCAAGTCTGGGCCCCCCTCTACCAGCCCGGCTCGGCCAGCCAGGCTCAGGTCCAGCAGGAGCCGCAACCAGGCAGCCAGACGTCTGGACCCCAGCAACACCAAGAGAGACCCTACAACCCCCTGCCCAGTTCCTACTGCACAGGGGAGCATGCTCACTACAGGATCTGCAACAGTAATGTATGCAAATGTATTACTTATTATTATTCTCAGCATGTCGGGTATATCGGCATGCTCATTACTGATTTTGCTTATTGTTCTGATTTATTATTGATTTTTTTTGTAGTTAAAAAAGTAGTGGTTGGTTTATATGCTTTTGTAGAATTAATTAGGTATTTATGTAATACAAGTATAAAACAGATAGATAAGTAAGACATACACCTACTTAGTTTCCCCCCCAGTCCAACAGTGAATAGAGCTCACTAATAAGTAGACAACACGTACAAGTATTCTATTGTATTCTGTAAACGAGGGTGAAATTTGCCTGGTGGCGATGCAGTATTTTGCCAAAAAACTGACAAAAAAAAAAAAAAAAAAAGCGGTGCTGTCAGGACGTTTCGACATGTTGTGGACGAGACGTTTATCATTGTTCTTTACAGGATCACTCAAGTCTCAAGGATTACAGACATAAAATAACAATAAAGGGCTGCTTGCCACAGCATCGTGTAAAGTGTTCTGTTTGCCCATAAGCAAGCTATCTGTTCACATGCAAGCGTTGACACGCCCACCATTCGCTAGCTTCCAGCAGATTTCATAGAAACCAAAACTATACAGAACAAACATTTGTTAGAATTGAAAGCCATTTAATACTTACACTAAATATTTTCTACTCGCCTACTAATATTGGTAGATCCGGAGCTTAGCAAACTTTATCAGTTAAATCCCGGCTGTACAGTGTGTGGACAGGCTTTGCTTATCTGATCCAACGTTATGGAATCCATCCTGTGCATTAAAATAAACTCAAACAGTGCCTGGTGCTGTATATTGGCTCTGATGTGTGATGGCGATGAAGTAAAGCAGACCAGGGGCTTGTTTGGATAAAGGAGATATGGGGGGGATGTCAGGGAGGTGGAGTTAGTGGAGAGCCTTCATAAATACTGGAAGAAAGCCTGAGTTACAAGTACAGGGTTAAAAAGAGAAGGTCATCTACAGCAATCAATGCCTGCAGAGCGTGACAATGAGGAATGTGAGCTGGCGGTAGTTCCAGGAGGATTTACCTGTTGGACTTTGTGTAAAATAAATGTGTGTGTGTGTGTGTGTGTGTGTGTGTGTGTGTGTGTGTGTGTGTGTGTGGTCCATCCTCAGGCCTGCCCTCCATCCAGCAGACACATCAGGGCTGTTCAGTGTTCTTCATACAACGACCAACCTTTCATGGGCAGATTGTACGAGTGGGAACCTTTCAATGAGGGTAGGTTATACGTAGCAGTATGTCCCATATGCGCTTATGTATATGTATATTATGCTATTTTGACTTTTGTTATTACAATTAATCCCCGTGGGGAGATGACTGCATGTACCAAACAGTTTTGCCAGATCAGGTTGACACTTTCCAGCCTAATCACAACTTTGACTCTGGACAGTATTTTCAAAAGTGTGCAAAATGTTTGGAAAAAACACATTTCATCCACAAACACTATTTTTTTCAACCCAAACTGATCGAAAGTGTAGAAACCAACCCAATCTGGAGACACTGGTCCCAAATCCCATGGTACTCCAGTAGTCCATGTCAACCTCCTGGTGGCGCTATAGTCTGGGAATCGCCAAAGTCCCAATCAACCGACTAATTGCAGCTCTACAGACACACTAGCAGGGTAAAGAGACTTTAAACACCAGCTTAAAAGGAGATTAAAAAACTAAATAAAAGAACAAAGAAGTAAAACTACTGTTTTATAAAGAATTGTTTTAGAAGTGAGAGAAAATATGTCTGAGCTAGTCAGGATCCTGACCTTAAAAACACACTCCAGTCCACACAATCTGCACTCACACACATTTTACAATTAATCCCATTCCCACCGTCAGTTACATCTTCAGCTGCCTGACCTCTGACCTCTATGAACTAAAGTGTAGGCACTGCAGTATGTCACCTGTCTGTACGCTCGCTGACAAATGTTCAGCCATACAGACTCTCTGACCTCACACACCTGAAGTAACCAGGCAACAGTCAAAACACCTCCTGAGATGTCATTTCTCTGAGAACACTAATGGAAATAACAGTCTCTGTATTAATATCCTGTCAAACTCGTGTGTATTTTGAGATCTGGTCATTGTGCAGCAGAGCGTGACTGACGGGTAATGCAGATGTAAGGATTATATAACCTCAGGTAACTGTATGAGGTTGAGTGTGGATTATTTGACACTCGCTTAAACATACTGTTGTACATCTGTTTAAGAAATACCTTGCTTTTGGGCTCATAGTGTGTCTAATTGATGAAGAACAGGGATCAGGACCCTTTGTGGCCGCTCACTGCTGTGTTTGTGTCACCGAATGGAAAGGTGAAGCTTTCGTTTAAATCACAGCTTTGGTTTCATAAAATGTTTGGCATTTAAGAGGATATGTTTTATTGTTTGTTTCGTCTAACCTTTGTGAAAGCTTTTAGCGCTCCGCCTAATGGGATATTCTGGATTTGGGCTTCCAAGTAATTGATAACTTGTCAGACACTTTGTGAATCATTGTGAATGTGTGAACTCCACTTATCTGCTACTTCAGGGACATTATTTTCTAAAACGGTTGCCATTCACGGCAGCTGTGAAGCAGTGATCGTGTCACAAAGCAACCATAAATATTTTTGTTTTTTTGCCCAATCAAATGTTGTTTTAGTGCAAGAACTCAAGTTAATCGAAAGAAGTGTAATGTGCATGATGTACATTTTTAACTGATATCTAATCTTTTGAAGTATTGAGGCTTCATCCTTGAATATTCCCATGTTACATTAAAAGTCTTGATATCATTCTCTGCATTCACTATGTCCTTTCAGTTTCCGGGGATCAGCATTGTGAACTCAACTGCCGGGCAACAGGGTTCAGGTTCTACGTGCGACAGTCGGCGAGGGTGATCGATGGGACGCCATGTGGTCTCAACGATACGTCTCTCTGCGTGGTGGGAAAGTGTTCGGTAGGCAACATCATGAACCCTTTTTTTAAAACGTCAACCTTTTAGTCACCAGCCAGTGACTTTGTTTCCTTTATGTGATATGATTTCTACCAGCGCTGTGGAGATGTGTACTGGAGAAACTAACATTCACACGTTTTGTAGAAAGTTGACATTGTTTTTGTACCTTTTAATATCTGCCAATCAGAGGAGAATTGATCAGGGAACATGAAGGATGTATTTACATCCTGGATGTTTACTGTATCTGCTACTCAAGGTTATTGGCCACATTAACCTTGAGTAAATTACATTGGGTCAATGTAACTTAAATGTTAAAATGAATAGGGGATCACTTATTACTCCTGAATTTGCATCAGGTGGTCTAAATATTTTATATAATATAATATTTGTAATAATAAATATTATATTTGGATGTTCCATATTGCTATCTTGGAATATGGTTCATGTCAATATTTGCTGTTATGTATGTCTCTATAATTAAACCATGACAAATCCCTAATATAAATCCAAGCGTAAAGCCTAATCCAACACATGAAAGTTACTTAATTATTAAAGGTGTATAAGAACTGGATAATTCATCTCTGGTAGGAACAAAGCGTGTTACACTACAGGCAGTAGTGGTGGTGCAGTAATGGCTGTGACCAGCAGAGGGCAGCATGACATCAGAGAGAGATGTCTTCATATGTGATGTGGAGGAGTGAAGTGGAGGTCAGCAGGAGGTTTCTACCTCCTTGTGTGTGTGTGTGTGTGTGTGTGTGTGTGTGCTGCGTTCACTTTAACGTTCGTTTGATCACGGTTTAACGGTGAGAAATATGTCGGACAAAGAGCTCATTTCCAGTTGGTTATGCTGACCTCGCTCTGTTAACCCCGTGTGTTTCCCATGCGCTGTAATCTCAACATTAAGATTTAATCAAGATAGAAAGCCCTCTGATCTCTCATGTTGGCCTTGATCACATTTCTACTGTTAATACACACGACATGGTGATCCTTTATGTGGGAAGGGTTGAAATAACATAAATAATGGGAACTTAATTGTTTAGTTTTAGTTTAGTTTGTTTAGGATCCCCATTAGCTGCAGCATAGCTGACATATATAGTCCATAACAAATAATCATACATCATACACAATCCGCAGAACAAAAAGTAATAATAATAAAATAAAATAGAAATTAAAATACAGATAAAATGTAACATCAATTCCAAAGAAATTAGAGATATAATAATATTAATCATAATAATAATAGTCACTGGGAGTCAATCCCATAAGGAAGGCCAAAATAATTTGACTGATTCTTTGTGTTATAAAAAATATTTAGGACGTGAATTCCATTCATACATGGCTCTTTAATTGTATGTCATTGCAAGCAAAACAACAAAAACCAAAAAAGACCTTAAGCTACAGAGCCAGTGCTGAGTGTTAGCCCTGGCAGCAGGGACCAGGAAGGAACCAGAAGGAAGAATGAGGAGTTGGCTGCTTGTGCAGATTGTTTGAAGTGTCAGTCTGTTTGGATCAGCTGACGGTCAGCTGGTTTGTTGCACTCTGCTTGACCTAATATGATACTTCAGAGCTTGTCAAAATATTATAAGCCTTTGGGTCAAATCTTAACAAAACCTTCGTATGATGTAGCCTCATAAATTCAAAAGAGACCATAGACTCTAGTTAATACTATAGGGTTGTTAAATGATATCATAATAATACGGCCTACTGTATAATATTGAATGACTCATGTGACAATCGACATATTGTGAAGCCGGTGTTGTTTCTGCAGCTGCTCCAGGAGACAGGGTCCATGTGGATTGAGGGTTTTGATGTGGCCCTGGTGGCTTCCGGTTCTGCCCGGTGATCATGGCTCCAGAGCCAGACAAAGCCAACTCAGATGTTATTGATTATCGTCCGAACTCTCATGTGGTACAACAAATTGTGTGATAGTCTCTAGCATGGGAATATCATATCATATCAATAATGAGGGACCAAGATGGATCATATATTTTAGGTTGATATGGGAAAGTGGTTCTAGAAAAGTCATGAGATTTGATTCATGTTTGTTATAGCAATAGCCCTTTATAGCTTCAACGTCTATTTTTCACTGGTCTATTGTTGTTGGTTATTTTCCAGACAAGCTGAAAATATGTAAAATATATTGTGCAATAAACGTGTCTATTTAAGTCCCAACTAACTGAACTAAATCTTACTACCGTAGCTCAGGAGGTATCTCACACACTCTCTACAAGCTGGTGCAGTCACTCCCAAGGCACTGGAAAGTGATATACTCTGACTCACCTACCAGGAACTCGATTGCCTCTGATTCAGATCAAAGCCAAACCATTAAATAATGTCTTTCTAATTATTTTATAGAGATCCAGCGGGTCAGAACCTGTCTGTGCACAGCGCAGAGATACTGTACTACGTGTATCTGGAAGCCCAAAACACACTGATGACAAGAAACAGCTACAGCTGTGTGGATTTTTTATTTCATTATATTGAATCTTTGTACAAATAGATAGGTGTATGTATTTTTTTCAAATCAAGCAATCAAGTCATTCATTTTACACATTAAATTACAAAAATACTATGGCAATTTCCTGTGGGTATTTAATAACATCTTGATTGGACGGAAGGTAGGGGAGGGATCATAAAACATGTGCAAATTGAGCATTAATTGCCTGAAATACTAATTTCATGAACATGGTGTGACAGTGTTCCTACACCTTTGTACATGTGTTCACACTCACACTATTACGTTCTTAGTGACTGAGAAAACGACCGAGGTGAATGATCGTAGAGAGAATAGGAACGCTCTCATGAGATGAGGAGGTGGAAGCTGAGATGATGCTCACACAAAGCAGCTCGCTGATTTTCCTGTGTGATTTATTTCACTCTGCAGGAGTGTCTGGAGCTAATTTTAGATTTGGCTTTCATACTGGTCCCATTGCGGTTCTCTGCTGCAAGTTACAGCAGCGAACCAATAGATACTTAATCATGATAATGAAAAATTAATTCAAACCATTTGGCCCGCGCTCTTCTTTTAGAGGAAAATGTGTCTCAGATATGTTGTTATTTCAACTTTCCAGACAAATGAAACCACAGAGGTTGTGTGTGTGCTTGTTGTGGTGATGTGCTGCTGCTGCTGCTGCTGATTACAGAGGAAAAACAGTCTCCTACCACACATCCCACAGTTTGTGTGGTCCCTTCTACATGTCCCTGACACCCTTCAAACGGCATGAATAACAACCCAACTCTGTCCATTTGACATTTGGCTCCTGACGCCACTGTAGGTGTCCGTCTCACATTTCTGAATCGGACACAGTGACACCCTCACGTCTCTCTAACTAATGAGGTACATCGCCATCCTTTTATGGTCCGTCCCCTGTCGTTCTGGTTTGTCCGATGGAGGACTGATGTGATTTCACCCTCATCTCACTGCCTGGATTGTTGTCCAGCTCAAATCGTCTGCTATATTGGCAGATCAATCCTTTTCCTGCACTGTCTGAGTGGCTGCTAGCTGTTTGACCGGCCCATAACTTAAGATTCAGTGCTCTTGTCCATCAAAGTATCTGGAACGTGTAGTAAAAGGCAGATTTCAGGAGTTTTCGCCGTTGATGTATGGAGTGCCTGCACCAATTTTTCAACAGCCTGCCAGTATTTTTCATTCATTTTAGCTGCTTGTGCTTACTCACAGTCTACCTCCCAAGTGTAGACATGCCAAACAGGACTCTGCACTCTCTTTGTGTGTGCTGCCTGGCTTTCCTTCATGATTTGTTCTGCCTCAGATGGTTCCAACGAGCTGCTGCAAAACTGCTGAGTAGTACCGCACTGTTGATGGGGCAGTTTAGCACACAAGTGATGGAATAAATGGGTTTGGACGGGCGATGCATTGCTTTACCTGTCATAAAAATGGGAAAAGAAGACGATTGCCAGTATTTTTTCAGAGATAGATTGTCTCAACACTGATGGCCTGATTCATTTCTGCATCTTCAAACCTTAAGCTCTGTCTGTGGTCTCTAGTCTGTTCAGAAGTTCAACTTTGAGCACCACAAGCTGGGTTCCATATAGTCCCATCATATTCAAGAAAAGCCTTGTTATCTGTAACTCATTCCGAATAAAAAAAGGTTTGATAAATACCACTACAGGTCAGAGGAAACATGTATTCTTGATTTTTGGGGTGAACTGGCCCTTTAATTGTTAGTTTATATTATACAGTTACATCTCCTGCAGTCCAAACACACAGACACTACACAGCTGTGTCTGTTCACCACTTGATTGTGTGGCGTGACCCATCACCAACATGTTATCGGCCCCCTTGTTGAATGGTATACCAGTACCCACAAAATGTAAACAGGTCTTTCCGAAGGGAAGGAAAAAACCCACATTGGCTCCAACACTATTTGATTTCCATTCTGGTTCAAACAACCACAGTACAAATGCCTACGATATGACAGGATTCTGAGCCTGAACTGTTAAAGTTATCATAAAGAGGAGAGTTTTTACTGGAATTATAGGACTGATTGATCAACGGTGAAACAGCCAGTTCTGAGGCACCGAACCCCCCTGAATGTGGTGACTCATTTCAGATGAACAGAGGAAGAATGATCCCTTTATGGTGGGAGCTGCCACTTCTCTCTCTTTATACCAAGGAAGGGCATTTGAGAAGGGTGTGTGTATTTTTAAAGGCTGATCACTGACCACACACTTCTCTGCTGGCGGCGGTGGGCCCAGCTGAGGGTAAAAATCTATGGAGCTCGCACTCCTCGAGACCCAGTAGTGGCTTCATAGCCTATTTCCTGCTGCTCTTCACAGTTAGGTGAAGTTGAAATCTGGTTACGTCCAAGTGGATGATACATGTGCCAATAAGCCCAAGTCAGGCTCTGTTCATATTAATGCTTTCTTATGGATAAGCAGTGCAACTTTGAATTCATACATATCAGTATGGGTTTTGACGTATCGTTCTTAATAAAGATGACAGATAGATTGAGGCTACGTCCGAGGTCCAGGTCTCAGCTGTAGTCTTCCTCTCTGACTGGCATGTTTCCCAGCACCCAGAGCACGGCTCAGGCCCAAACTCATCAAACAACATCCTAGGCCACTCCTCACTTCTCTCGTCTGACAGCTGCATCTGTTATATGCATTCCCCACCGTGGTGGACGGACAGACTTGTTAAAAGGGGGATGAGTGCTCTGATATACAGCCTGCCTGGTGAAGACTGGTGGAGATACCTCAATCCCATCTCTGTCACGACAAGCCTCAGCTGCTGCTCGCTCTCAGGGTGTTCCCCACCATTACCTACTGCAGATGGTTATGGATTCATGGCAGCAGAGCCTATCGTCGGTTATTGCACACATGCAGTAACAGTTATGAGGGGTATTTGCTGTGGAAAGATGTTGATTTTACAATTGCTACTTGTAATATCGGTCTCAGGATTTTAACTCGTACTGCGTTATGTTGGACTTGTTTGACGAAGCATCTCATTGTTTTGTGCAGATATTCATGGTTCCCAGATGAAGCATCCTAATGATGTTTGTGATCCCCTGATTTTTTTCCTGTAGGGCAACCATGAGGTTCACACTTTTTGATTGAAAAGTCTGTTGAATGGATACATTTTGATATAGACGTTCATGTTCCCCTGAGGATGAGTTGAAATTGCGCTGGAAATTTAAATTAAAATGTGTACTGTAAAACTAATGACATCCACAGCAGGCTCAGCTGTACTTTTTGTAGCAAACGTTAGCATGCTAACATGCTTAACTAAGATGGTGAGCATGATAAATATGACATCTGTTCAAAATGATCAAGGTCATTGTGTGCAAGTTAGCATGCTAACATGCTAAAAACTAAGATGATGTGCATGATAAATATTTCATCTGCTTAAAATGATCAAGGGGTTGATACTTGTGATTTTGATTGAAAAGTCTATTGGATGGATACATTTTGACATAGACGTTCATGTTCCCCTGAGGATGAGTTGAAATTACGCTTAAAATGTGTACTGTAAAACTAATTACATCCACAGCAGGCTCAGCTGTACTTTATGTAGCAAATGTTAGCGTGCTTACATGCTAAACTAAGATGGTGAGCATGATAAATATGACATCTGCTTAAAATGATCAAGGTCATTGTGTGCAAGTTAGCATGCTGACATTAGCATTTCATTTGGCTGAGGACAGCCTTTCAGAGCAGCTAGCATGTGTGTAGACTCTTAAAATTAAATTTCAACAGTTTGTCCAGTGTAGGAGTGCTCGCGTAACATTTCAGAAAGTGTGAATTTTATGTCGGATTTGTCTGTAATGTTAAGAAAACAAAACATAAATCTACATTCGTGATGCTTAATCAATCCCTTGTATGGAGAAACCGTTGCTTCGCGCTTCCCTCCACAGGGAGTTCAGTGATAGAGGAGCAGCCGGAGAGTCAGTAGAGATCCATTATCCTGCTTAATGACACTTGTTAGAGTACTTGTCGCTTTAAAGAGGCCTTGAATATGAGAATCCCAGTTGGAGGACAGTTAACACAGATGCTGTTTGAGAAATTAAGATATGAAGGAGGTGACAGATTGATGTCTTAGTTTGTCCAACACTTCCTGGATTTTGATGGGCCCTGCTGTCCCCCTACTGGCCCATGGCGGCCCTCACTGGCTCTGTGTGACCTGTGCAACTCTGGTAGGCTTGAACGCTCGGGGGTCAGAGGTCAGACACTTGTTCTACTCCGCCACACCTCTTCTGGGCTCTGATACTGCTCATAAAGTCTTTCTTCGGGAGACGGGAGTGTTAACCCTAGACTTCTTCAAGCAAAGTCCCCTTCATTTGATGCGTTTCCAACACACTGCTTGTTCCTCTGTTACATTTGGTCATTTTCTCCTCAGTTCAATTAAAACTTAGACTTGTTTCCTCTGTAATTAGCAATAACGTGAACTAGTTTACATTTGTATGGGGGAAAGTCGTTTTTCTGCAGGAAGAGTAACAGACCGCCTGTGTTGAACTTTCATTTCCTGGTGCTATTCTGGCACTTCAGAATATCTGTGTCAGCAAAAATAAAGAAAGCCCTGGCACAATCAGAACCATACATTTTACATCCATCCATCCTTCTTTTTCCATTCTCACAATGTGGCTCTCTTGAGCCCTGGCCTGTCATGATCATTATGCGTCTCCCTCATGGCGTTCTGACTCGTGATGTAATGATCAGTATGCCTGCTTCTGTATGCGGAGATGGGGGGACAGATGAGAGCTGATACAATGGATGGACGAATGGTGATTTGGGCACAGTTGATGTATAGTGAGCTACGTGGCTGACACACAACGGGTTGAGCTCTGCAGTGGAGTGTGTTTCAAGGGCAGGGAGCCTCAGTGTCCCGCCCTGGGGACAGATTTATGAGGGTATACTACACGGACCCAAGGTTGTATTTTTAGCGCTCAGCGGTCACGCAGGTCTTCCTCAGACAGACGGCTGTTGACAGTGATTGGCTTCTATCTGGGTGGCTGTCAATTGGAGAGGCAGTTTAGTGCGTCGTATGCCTCGTCGGTTTGTTTGGAATGCCAGAGATCTGGAGCACTCGATGTGTGGCCAGTGCTCTCTGATTTAGGGTCATTTGAAAAGAAGATAAGACACGTGCAAATGTTACGTGAAAATATCTGTGTGTGCGTCTTAATTAAGTATAAATGCCTATTTATCAGCATGTGAATGTGTAAATCTGTTGACCTAAGAGTAACAGTGAGTTGGTCTGCTGCTGCTCAGGGTCACACCCCATTATAAATAAGACCCTTATCTGATGGCGTCCGACAGGTTTAACAAAAGGCCTCCAGCAGGTGTATAAAGACGTTTAAAACAGCAGAACTTATCTGTTTTTTCGGGCCTCGGAGCTTTTACAGGCCATTGTTAATGTCTAAATTGTTTTTGCAAAATGGAAAATCACTGAATTGTCAAGCCTTTATCCCATTATGTTGAAAGCATATTTCAAGAAAAAGATCATATCAAGGTAAACACCATGTATTTTGATTAGCTTGTCAAAATGTTAATTTACCTTCGTCTTTAATTGTTTAACACTACCTGGCTAGTGCAGAATGGACGAGCCGTTCACCTCAGCTGTTCCTAGCTCCGTGCTGGAACGTTTCAGCAACTATTTCATGTCTCTCCTGCAGACTGTCATCCACCGTCAGCTGTTTTTCTGATAGAGCGTCGTCCCTCAGCCACACCTTGCCCCTCCCAGCCCAAATCGCCTCTCGACCTGCTTTATTCATTAGCCTGCCTCTCTCCGCTGTGCTGCTGCATTTTTTCAGTCAAATACATCGCTCAAAGGAAACAATCATGGGACCTACATGCCTGAGTTTGCTGTCTAATATGTATCCCAGATGCACAAAAACCACGTGTTTTCACTTCAAACTTTCTGCCTTTTTCCTAACTTGTACTGCTCTAACTGTTTAGAAGAGGTGGATGAAATAAAGGGAGAATGTGGTCAAAGAGCAGTAGAGATTTGTCAGAGATCGTGATCACGGCTGCTGACATGTCAAAGTGTGTTTGCACTGCTGCAAACACCCTGCATCCTCTTTCCTCATCCTTCAGCGTGAGCATGTCTGAAGCATGATGATGAACTAGATTCATGGCAGAAGCAGCGTTACAGCTGTCAGGTCGTTCCTCGCTGAGACCACACCTGCTTCAAATGTTTGCCGTCACGGTTCTGCTAATGAGCTTTGGATTTAAACATCCCTCCAGACTGCAAACGTGACAGAGAATAAGGACAGGGGCTGAATGTGCTATTGTATGGGCTTGTGTCTGCCGGACCCTGACGCCGTCCTCGACAGCGGCGTCGAGCCCACCTGCTGTAGAGCACGACTCTGACGTGTGTGGGTTGGAGACTGGAGCCATCAGGCGCCTGGAGTCAAGGTTGCTTCAGGGCTGACCTACTTGTTGAAGGAAAACAAAGACCCCGGGGTGTACAGGAGAGTTAGTCTGGCCCCGCCCGACCTCTGGGCGCTATGCGTCCATAATGAGATGGCCCGGTTCAGAGGAAGAGCAGGAGAGCGGGAGATGTATGTTGGTCCGTTGCGATGGACGGGCTGCTGAAAAGCGCGGTTGTCCTCCTACGCGTCTGCAGCTGTGTTGTTTTGACAGCTAGCTGTGCAGAGTTTATGTGAGGCGGAGGACGAGGGGTTAACGATGAAAACCAAGCTGATTGGATGACAAGTTCAGTGTACCACTGTTTTGAGAAAGACTCTTGGATAGGATAGGATTTGTGCGTGTGTGTGTGTGTGTGTGTGTGTGTGTGCGTGCCTGCCTCACAGGTGTGGGGATTTTATGTCCACGCTATGCTTCCCTGCCTCTTCTTGTTGTGTGAAACAGCTTTATGAAAGGTGGCAGGCTGTGATTTATGAAGTAAAGTGCCAACATGCATATCATCACCAATAAAATATTTGGCAATCTGCTCAGCTGACTTCTAACAGGTGTAAGTGCTCCCATAAATCTACAGCCCCAAGCTTCATAGAAGCCGTTAAGTTGAACAGGGATATAGTATTAAATGTGAGCCGGTGTTTTAAAACTTCACACATTTGCATCCTCCTAAAGAGGAATATTCTGGGCTTATGTTGACATTTTCCAGGCTATTCACATTTTTTTTCTGCACATGTAAATACGGTATTTGCTTGTTATTGTAATTCACCAAAAGTGTTTTTAATTGCAAGAACTACACTCACTAATTTTCTTACATGAAAGTACATTTATTTGGTAATTTCTTAATGAGACTTCAGGCTTGCAGTTAGGGCTGCCACAAACGATTATTTTGATAGTCGACTAATCACCGACTATTTTTTTCGATTAGTCGACTAATCGGATCATATGTAAATTGAATGTATAACATACAGTTTATCGCAAAAGCATGCAGCTCGTGCTCATGCATCGCACTTGTGCTGCCGTGAAATGCAAGTTCTGTCTTGCAGATATTGCATTGCACACTTTTTTCTTTTGTTTTCTTAAAATGCTCCCACACTTTTGAGTTCCTTTGCAGCCGGGTAGCCATGATACCTGAGAGCCCGTAGGTGACATCAAGGCTGACCCAGATTACGACTACTGCGCATGTGTGTCAAGGACGCAAAGGCAGACACGGCAGAGGAAGGTGCCGCAGCAGTTTTGAGAGAGAACAAAAAAACAAAAAAACAAAACAAAATAAACGACTAGTCGACTATTAAATTAGTTGTCGACTATTTTAATAGTCGACATAATCGTGACTAGTCGACTAATCGTGGCAGCCCTACTTGCAGTACATTTGTTATTGTGCTTGGTAGAGGCATATCTTTCTTATTAACCAAAGATATAGGCCTGGAGTTTACTTACTACTAAGAAGGGATAGAGCGGGCGCAGCTCTGGGAGATGGAGTTCAGACTGGTGCAAACTCGCTGCACCGGAGCCTGATCCTTCGGGACTGTCCCAACATTTCCTGGACACGAGGACACTGGAAGAAGGTGTGGGTCATTTTTTTGTTTCTGCCATCAGAAATTAAGACGGACTATACAGCCCCGGGTCGGTCGCAAAAGCACCCAGATGGCAGATAACTTTAACTACAGGCGGACATAAAGAGATTTTACGTGATTAAGTGTCTGACCTTGAGCACATAGCTGAGAGCGACGGGGGTTTTTTTTGCATGACGTAACGCAAAAAAACTGTGAGGACACGACGTCTCTCTCTCTCTGCAGCCGACGTCTCTGCCATCATTACGGTTGTTGTTGAATTATTTTTCGTTCAGCTTGACCTAACGTTCGATTTCCATCATGCTGCTTGTGCACGTGAGGCAGGCAGCTGCAGGAGTGCTGTTTTTTATTGATTTTCTTTTAAAATTTTCAAATAACTGTTTGTTTGCTTTGTTGATACATACATTGGTTGCACCCGTTTAACTGAAGTGTCTCTGGCTTGCATGATATGATGCTGATTTGTCATTTTATCTTTTACTTGTACAATGATGTGTGCATAGTTTCTTTTAGGTGCATCTGGCCTGTTAATATCAGCCCCAGCAGATGCAAAATAGCAATTTTGGCTAATTCTGCTGTATTAAAAATAAAATAAACCTTAAATAAATAAAATAAATAAATATATTAACACAGTCATGTTAAGAAAAGTTGGCTAAGTAGACGATTTATATTCACAAGAGTCAAATACAAGATTGAGTAAGGTATACAGTGTATAAATATTGCATTCAAACTCTCACCAGTAGCCTATATTATCCATTTTATTTCTTCTTTTATTTTGTATCTTGTCAGTCCATCTGTCTCCCTCCCTCTTCTCCCCTCTCCTCCCCTCCATGTGTGCTTGGCCATCTGAGACACAGACATTCAGTGCATACAGTCTGCTGTGATCTCCGTGTGCCACTTCAAAACCGTTTTCAATTATCTCATGCTTATCCCAGAAGTCTCTCTGTGAGAAACATGTCCAGCAACAATGTGCATGATCTGCCAATATCATTTAATGAAACAAAAGGACATCAGTTAGAAGAATGAAGAGTGCGCTTCTACCTCCGTACAGTATATCCTGGTCAATTAGGGTTTAATGTTGTGGAAACGATGGTGGCGCAATAGGAAAACCATATGATATGAGTCTGGTCCTTTTGGCTGCGGCAGTCGTGCTTCCAGAGTTGCAACGTGGCTTGAAATGAAGTATTTGGTGGTGGTAGTGAAGGGGGTCTTCCTAGAAGATGCCCACCTTCCAAATATTTCCACACATTTTGCATCAGGGGTTTTGCTTACACATTCGTTTCAGTCAGAATTTCCTTCCTCTCCTACTTTTTCTGAGCTCCAATTTGCTGTCAGCAGTCGCTGCCACACTCTCCACTGTGTGTCCTCTCCCGCCCACCTCTCTCTCTCCCTCCTATTCATTTTTCTACCTCGCACTCTCCGTCCTCTAAAAAAGCTCCAGTCACCCCTTACCTCCCCCAGCTGCACCTCCCCCAGCTCAGTTTACAAGGGGAGCTCGTAGAGATCAGCTCTGTAGTGAGAGGGTTTTTTTTTTTTTTGTGTGTGGCATTCTCACAGCTACAGAGGCAAGGAAGAGGCTGACGGTAGGGAGCAGCCACTGGATTTCGTGTAGGAGCCTGAGTGACTGCTCGAAACATTTCTGGGGCCACATGAGAGAATGCTGTCGGGACTGGCTCTTCTGCTGCTCGCCTGCCTCCACATGCGGGTGCAGGGGAAGCCGCGGTCACAGGTAGGACCCGCTTCACCTCTGTCGGGTCCTGGAGGAACCTGGGAGAGGTTGGGGATTCCCTGGGGTGCCAACAGTCCGGCATTAAGAGTTGCATTGCGTGATGCTCAGTGTATGTTGTTATTGGACTCTTTGCAGTGAGGTTTTAAAGTGGATGAAATGCCGCTGCATGCTTGTCACCAAGAGGCTTGGTAGTTCGAATAAATAAGCCTGGTACTCATTTGCAACCAGTGTTTTAAGCAGCGCTGGACTGTGTCATTTTCATAACTTTGACTGTGATTCTATGGTTCATCTACTGGGAAGAATAATCTGCAGTATAGCTGTTTTCACTGTGGCTCTGCTTGCTCTCTGAGCAGTTTATTTTTCCACAGCACATTCGCAGGCTACTTGTGGGATTAGATTTCCCTCAGAGTGGAAGACTCAGTGAGTCGGGCCTGTCCTGGGACTATAAAGATGTGCTTGGAACTCTATTAGGGATCGACTGCAAGCCTGAATTAGCCTGTCGCTGCCTGTGGCTCAGCTCAGCTATCTCACCTGTATTTGCTGATGATTAATGACACTGTTGAGGTGCCTGAGGTCTCTAATTCAAACTTGTGAAGTGCCAAGCTCTTGATACGGATGCCTGTGCCAGCTTTATATGACCCTCAACTACAGTATTATGAATTTCATAGAAATGTGTTTATATGAAGTGTTATTTTGAATGAGCACCTGCTTGGATATTAGGGGGGAAAGCAGCTGTGGGTTTGGAGAAAGTTTAAAGTCAACATGAATGTTCGATCCAAGGCTGACATTGTGATGTCTAATCTCAGCTTAAGTCTCAACCATAGACTGTAAAGAAGAAGCCTTGAATTTGGCAATCTTAACTAAAATGTTTCAATGAACTTTCATGAAGTTAAAAATGAAATGGTTCATTTGTGTGATGAAAACACAGAACCCTGACAGCGAGATTGAGCCCATAAACTCATGTTAACAATGTTTATTGAGGCAAAAATCAGTGAGAAGTACGGTCATTTTCTCATAGACTTCCATGCAATCAGACTTCTTTTTTCAACCAGAGAGTCGATTCGACTTTACTGTTAACTTACTAATGCAAACTCCAATAACAGGAATTTAAATAGACTTGTTATGGGATAGTTACTAAAATGTGTCAAAACCAATCACAGCTATAGAGCATATAAAGGCCTTAGAGACCAGAGCCAGTCCTATAAGCCAAAGAGGCTCGGGGCGTCATCTATCCATAGGGGCCCCTCAAATGAGGGATTTAAAAAAAACATTTAAAAATGGAAAAAGGCACCAAATTGGTCTGGGCGAGCTCTGTTCCAGATCCCAGAGTAAATCATTGTTAGCTGGAGATGACGTGTCACCAGTTCAAAATCACTTGTATTAACACATTCCTATTAAATTAGCAAAATTCATGAAATATCCAGGTGTTAATTGATAGTCAGGTAAAAATAGATTTGTGAGCTCTTCAGAGAGCCTGGCAATGACAATGATGTAGGCTTGGTCCGGTTTAAACATTTCCAACCGGTCTGATACTAAGCCAAAGACCGGACCAAACTGTTTATACCGACTTTTCCCACTAGGCGTCGCACTTGCAATAGCAGACCCTCCCGAGTGATAATTAGTTTCTTTACACGAAGATTGCGCCATAAACACGGAAAGGAGAGTCAAAAATATGCCACGATCGTACCGTTTATAACGCTGCAACAGTGTCTATTTTTACAAAACATCACGGCTTTGTGGAACGAGAGAGACAGATACGGCGTCGCAGGCCATGTGACGGTTTCGATATTGGATTTAGTGCTGTGACGCCGTCTGCACAGGTCGCTGATGTTTTAAATTTTCAAGAAAGTGTCATGAGGACAAATGCCGGTTCAACCAGTTTGCATAAATTAAACCGGTTTAGCCCGTACACCAAACCAAACCAAACCAAACCTATTGCACATATAACAGTTAGAATCGTGGACGAGGCCTCTTTTTACTGTTGGAATTAAAGGTCTCGTCACTCATGTCCACATCTCTCTCCACCACAAATGCTGATGCTTGCAGCTTGTGGAATATCCTGCAGATATGATAAAGTTGTGTGAATTGAACACAAAAATACATTTGGGGAACTTGCGTATTCACCAATTTAAAAAAAGGCACAAACAGCAATTAAAACATTTTTTTGGAACCACAACTGCCACTTGTTTTGTCCTCAGCTCAGTTCTTCCTCCACTAAACCAAACAATCTCACCCTGTGTGTGTTCTCATATCGGTTGGACACATGTTGCTAATGGTTTCATGAGATGCTCTGTTGTGGGGAGTGGAAAGCTGAGTGATTACTGTCCAAAACACCAGAACTGGTGTTTCTATTTGTGGTTACAAACCCACAAAGAGTCTTCTAGTTAATGTTCTCATTCTAACGGAGCCAGAAGTGAAATCTGAGGGAAAGGGACAAATTGAATAAATAAGCAAATTTTGAAGTATTAGTGAAGTCACATCTTCTATGCATTACGTGCACGTCTGGTCCAGAGTCGGGGATTGATTCCTCTCAGTGACTGTGAATAAGAAGTAGACGTATTGGGCCATTTGTTTGTGGATTATGGTTTTGAAGAGTTCGGCTTCAAGATGGCGATTTTGGCCGTCAGCACCTTGGCTTTTTGCAACCAGAATGGCCTCTTATGAACTGAAAACACACTGTGACAGGGTTAAAGTTCTAAGACTAAAACACAGACAACGATCAGACAACGCCGTGGTAGCGACATGTCAATCACAATCACAAAAATAAATCTTTTTATATACTATACATTTATTTTATAGATCAGGTTTAGATTTAATGGTGTTTATTTCACACAGGATGCAGCAGTAAGTCAGGGGCAGTCGCTGGTTCAGTCAGTTCCTTAGCGAGGATGTCACACATGTGAACTTGATGACAGTGAGGCTTCTGCATGTGTTTGAAGTCAAAGCACTGTCGCCTTCACCCGCTCATTAAAACCAGCTAAAGATCCATAGCATCCCAGCATGTGGGAGGCAGATGTTTGCAACCACAATGTGCACTTCATATCAAAGGTTAATGCGAGATCATCATACTAAGACCTTATTGAATCATAATGTTAAGTTATTTGTAAGAACTTATCAGTAAGATCTCAGTAATATCTTTTCCAGACTCAACATTATATTTTGAAATCATCTCCACGAGCAACTTTTTGTTGTCGGGATGAAGTTGCCTCGATGCCAAATAAAGGCTGTATTGCATTTCCAGATGAGCCGGTGTGTCACAGCTAAATTATGATAACTTCATTGGCCGTTTGCCAAAGAACATTATAACCTTTCTATGTGCGAAGAGCTGTAGAAATCCCCAATGTGTTCACCGAATGCCCCATTATAACCCCACGCTCATAAATATGTTTTAAAATACTGCACTGCCTCCATCCTGGGATGGATTTCTAGAGTACAGGAGTAGGTCACAGCGTGCCTTTATTCCCAGAGGTTTACCATGTGAAGCTGGGCTAATATCCCACTAGCTTTGCCAGGCAGGAAGTACACTGTCTGTCGACCTGAATGAGATAAAATCCTTCCATCTTGAATGTATTTCTTCATTTTTCGACACAGAAGTGTAATTAGTATGTTTGAAGGTCTTTTTATTGAAGGAGACATCATTCCACGTCTCACAGTATTGTTCTTTGTTTTCTTATTGCTCACACAGTCAGACTTCAGGTCAGAACGATGTGGTGGGATCTGAGCCTCAGCCAACATGGGTTCATGTGGATTCAGACTTGGGGGGGCTTAACCACTGCACCATCTCTAGACTAAGAAAACATCCTTTTATTCAGAAACTCCTCCATTTCATTGGCTTTAATCAGAATTTGGACCAGCCATGTGTGCTGGGTCTGGGAAAGCATTTTAAACTTAAACTGTCCAGGTGAAGCTTAGCTTGTTTGATTTTTATTTATGCTGTTCTTATTAATATTTAGGTGATATAAATGATGATATAGATGTATAAGTGATGAGGTTTTGTGGTCCCATTTAGATGCTTGTAAGCCTCAAAAGCATAAAAGTAAATATGTATATATTATATATTTGATATGGTAGAACAAAACAATAAATCTGCCATGCTTGTGTTAACCACAGACCTTCTGTCACGCTTCCAACTTAAACCCATAAAAAAAAGACTGAGAGTCATTCCTGCATATCTGTACTTAGTAAAATGCATCACACATGCAGACTCTTGACCCTTTTGCATTATTTAATGGTTTCAGCATCTTCTGGGTATAGTTTGTGCGTATGACCCAAACATTTGGAGGCTGCTGATGGTGTGGATGTAGTGGAGCTCCGTGGTCCGGCCACGAGCATCAGCTGGTGTTAATCTGTCGGCCTTGGGCTTGTTGTGTCTGTCAGAGCACCCTTACCACTGGCTGACTCTGTTCACCTGTTAGACACAGAAATCTAAAAATACATTTTGGATCTCATCCCATAGCTCAGGTCTCAGATAGACCCTCTTCATCTGCACTGTCTCAGTCACCAGACCATTGCTGTTTAATTGCTGTTTTAGTCTGTAATCTAAAGGAGCACTAATGTAATTTGAGTGGAAAACAACTGCGTTTATAAGGCTGTAAAAATAGCCTGTCTGAAATAAAAGTATCATCTCTGTCGGTCACAGAATAAACTGCATCAAATACCTTGACTAATGCTTCAGGCCAGTGTGACCTGATGATGTCCCGCTTCACCCAGTAAAGACACAAATAACATTGTCAGACAAAACCTCACAAATAAAGCAAAACCAACAGAATTCCTCACAAACAAACTGGTCCCTCACTCTCCTGCTCGACATTCAGCACCAATAGAGCCTGATTGTTGCACCATGTCAAACTGGATTCACCACAGAGGAATTAAAAGCCTGCGTGTTGCCTCCACCTCTGCTGTTAATTTAAGCTTGGTACCATTCTGAGCATTAGGGTTCATTTCATATTTGCATTCCTAGTTTGGCGCCACGAACCAGGCCTCCCACATGGATGAAAGCACTATTATTGCATGACAACCTCAACATTACGCCAGAGCTGTCGGGAAGAAATGCAACGCCTGTGCAACCGGATAGCGTGACTGTGTGCTTGTTTAGTGTTCAGGAATGAGACAAATGTCTGATATTTGCCATTTCTAGAGTTACACTCCCTATTTAATGACTTTAATTACTAAAGAAGTGTAAGATGTAGTTCGATGAAATTGTTTAGAGGTGTAAGTCAGACCTTGTTGTCTGAAACAACACATTTATTGTCAGTTTAAACCCCTTAAAGCTGCACTAATCAATATTTTTATTTGATCAACTGGTCATATGACTACTTGTAATGTGAAAGTTGTTGCTCATAGTGAGATAATGATCCTCAATTCTGCAATTTCTATCGAGCGTTTTGGTCTCATTAAGCTTGATTTGATTAAGCAGCTGCCGACTTTATTGTTTTGGTTGACTTTTACACATTTATCGCATCAACCTCGTTTCCAGCAGCTGTTATAAACCCAAATCTGCCCAGAACTAAATAGTAGACCGGCAAAGTTAGAAAAAATCTGATGAACAAAGCGGAGCGTTTAGCAGCTTCCTCGAGGAGTCGGTGGAGACCAAAGCAGAGCTTAAAGGAGAGCGAGTATCGCATTTACGTTTGTATGGTTGCATACTGAATACTTATATTGCTCACTTTCTATTGTATGTGTGGATAGTCAACTGTATGCCAGTATCAATGTTGTGTTCATATCTTGTTTCCAAGTGGCCAAAAATAATTAAATCCTGCTTTAAATTACGATTTGTTACTTTAAAAGCTTGTGAGTAGCCAAATCTGTCCTGAAAATTACATTTCCTGAGATATATACCGGCTATTCCATAAGCCCAAATATACAGGAAGTATAAGAGAGCCTTGGGTTTAAGAGGTTAAGCGAAATACTCCAAGGTCGTCAAATTCACATGATCCCAGAAATTAGTAGAAATTGCTTGTTTTGTATTCGTTTAAGGTCCCAACACACATGTTGCATGTGTGAACATTCACCCTACAACTCACAGTTCACTTGGCGGCTAATAAGCATAACGCCGACCACCGTGACCCCGAGGTTTACAGTCTCTGCCTCAGTTTGTTTTCAGTATTCCAACATTCAAGCAGCAGAGTGAGTGGAAGTGTTGCCATCGTCGCTCCATCGGCCTGAAGCGGTAAACTAGTGAAGACAAAACCTGGCCTCTCAGGACGTCTGTGTCTAATTCTAACTGTCATGTGTTTTCTGGATGAAGGAGAAATCTTCAGTGTGTGCGAGTTCACTTTGTATTGAATATTTTGAGTTGAACCCGGCTCCATCCTGAGCGACAATACCATCAGGATTTACTTTGAGATTATGTTGTTTTCAGTGTTCGCGAGGTGACTGGGAGTCGACTCTACCGTCCTGACACGTGTAACCGTTTCCAGATGAAGGTGGGCTTTGGCAACTTTTTGGAAAATCCTGCAGTAATTCCACTGAAAAACGTGGCGATTTCTCTCAAACACATGGCACGAGCCACCCACAGAGAGACTGTGGGGGGGGGGGGGCGTTAAGGTGGTCTCCGAGTGAAGTAACTCCAAAGCTGCCTCCTTCGTTCATCAGGCGCCATAAGGTTTCTGTTTGGGTTCCTCTGGGAAGAGACGGCCAGGCTTTCGCCGGGTCGCGGCTGCGTTCATTTGTCCTGACAACAGCGACGCCTTATTTTGACGGGTTCACAGTGAAGGTCACATTTGCAAGAGATAGCCTGGAGGGCCCATGTGACAATTTGGGGGATTATTCAGGGACAGATTTGGATGTGAGTGTTGTGTGCGGAGTTCGACTTGACAGTTTAGTGATTTTAATGGTGCAACTGTCTGACCTACTAGATATCAAGTCGTTCCTTTACTTTCTAATGCTTTCTGCGGTGCAGGTGTTAAAACCTTTTGGCCCTTCCCACGGAACGAGAATGAAAACCCTGTGTGTATTTTAAATCCACGGTCATATGATATCACATTGACTATTCAGATTTGGGCTCAATAAATTGGATTCATGACATTCTCCCTGTTATTCTCCACTCCTACACCAGTATGTTTATGGCCCCAGATAACCTTTCACCGTGTCAGCATCTGTTTTATGAGAAGGACATTTTTTTCCCCTTTTTCAGGCAAAGGCTGCCTCGCTGCTATTATTGTGTTGTTTTAGTTTGAAGGGATTTATGGTGAAAGCCGAGACGTGAAGGAGATATTCATTGGTAGGTTTGTCACCAAGAGTCCTGCTTGACTGCACTTTTATTTGTTTTCCACGGCGGACTGCTTGTAGCTTGTTTAAATGCCCCAAAATGTATTCTCCCATGCATTATGTATTCCGAGTTGCTTTATATTCACCGACCCGTAAAGTGAGCTCATGAAACGCAGCAGTTTCCCTCTGAATGTTATTGTATTATGTTTAGTGATTTTTATCCTGGCTTTATTCAGCCCCATGCTGTACTGCACCATCATTCCACACTGACCACAGAAGCGTTTGGCAGTTTTATTTAATTTTTCCACTGCTCTCTTAGTTTGCTGTTCCTTCTCTCGTCACTTACTTCCTGTGTGGAAGGAGGCATCTCGTGTTTGTTTTGGAGCAGGTAGGTTTTCTGGCCCAGAACACAGCGAGCTGCTACGGATGAAGGAGGTCCAGACTCTTCTCTTGAGTTCACCCCAGCAGCCACAGCCCACTCCTGACCACCATTTCCCCCTCCATCTCTCCTGCCATACCTCCCTCTGTGCTGCTTTTCATCCCTTTACTTTATCTCTCCGGCTCCCTGTTCCTCTATATCCTTCCATCCATCTGTCTTAGCTCGATTACAGCTAAACCCACTGAAAGGACCACACTTTGCTACAAGTTATTCACTTCCTGTAAATGTGTTTATGCCATTGATCTTTAGAGTTCGGTTTGGAAGTGTCCATATTTAACATGTTTTCTGCTACGGATGCTAGGAGCCGACATTCGCGTGGCTCTGAGAGTGATATGATTGCATGTCAAGATGCAGCATGAGGAATATGTCGACTTCAATCTGGGAATACACATGGAAGCCATGCGAGGTCTGCAAACTGACTAGAAGGCCTGGAAGTTGGCTGCTTTCCAATCCCAGGAAGCCTTTCTATGATTACGTGTCCCCACTATCCCCACTCTGTTGGTTCCCTTATGGACCAGTGTGATCTGTGTGGGACTTACCCCGGCACCACATAAACCACAGCTCAGTGTGTTTGCGGGCACAGTAGCTCACTGGGACCAGTTCTGGCTGCTGCAACACCTGTTTGCACAGCGAGTTGCTTTTACTGCTGGTTTGAGGACATTTATGGACTGCTGATGTTAAGTGTTCTATTTTTACTGTGCCCAAGTTTCCTGTAATATATCAACACCGATGTGACACAGAAAACTTACACCCTGGAGATGTAGGAAGGGAAAATCTGGCATCAGTTCAAAGACGGTCACGCCAAAATGATGCCTTCTGGAAGAAGCAAGATCCCTGTGAATTAGTTATTCTATTATTGCAGTTAATGGTTAGCTTTGGGTAACTTGGGTTAGCTTTGTAATTATAGTCTTTAACACCTAATTAGCTATTTTTCTTTGACCAAGTATAGTTCCTGTATTGCACTCACACCCTGTTTATCTTAAACTGTGCACTAGTGCTTAAATATCTCAGCTGTTTGTCACTCTACACGTCATCATTTAAGCCTCTTTTCCGCTTTCTCACAGAGTCTAGGCTGCGATGACTATCTGGGATCAGGAAAGGTGATGGACAAGTGCGGCGTGTGTGGAGGTGACAACACGACCTGCAGGCTGATATCTGGAGTGTTTAAACACACTTTGACCAAGATCGGCTACCACAAGATAGTGGAGATCCCAGAGGGAGCCACCAAGATCAACATCACGGAAATGGTGAAGAGCAGAAACTACCTAGGTGGGGGAAAAACACACACTCAACCACATCAATACAGCAGTCAGATCCTGGTTTAATATCTGTTTTATTCTAGCTGCTGATTTAAATCTGCAGTTAACCACCAATAAGACAAAAACAGCTTGGATTGAGAACAGCAGTTGTTCTAGTTCAGAGTTTCATTTTATTTTTTTTAAATGATGAAGCGGAGAACTTGTGTCCTCTTGGCAAATAGAGAGTTTTCAGTTCACCTGCGTATGACGACACCAGCAGCCTTTTAATTGAACCTCCGAGCGAAACCTCTACACACATATTCTCTTATAGAGGTGCAACAGTGGGACACGCTCGGGTGTTAATTTCAGAAGTGACTGTAGGAATGTCAGACATCGTTTAATGAGAGCCATGCCTCAACTCAGCAGGAGGTTTGGAAGGAAAATCCTCCTCTACGGCCGCTTCCCTCGAGGAAAGGCGCATAAACACGCTTTCATTAGAGGATCTTTCCCCTCGAGCCTCACCGTCTTTTTGAATTAAGGTGAAGAATTCCACCTAAACGGAAAAAAAAGGACGAGAAACACTCCGAGGATGGATTCAGTGGCAACCTTTTAAATCCCAACTACTTGGATGCCAACAAGTACGCTGTGCTTTCTTTCATTTGAGCTGCCCCACAGATATATATATATATAAATACGAACCACACATACACACTTATATTTATATGCTATATTCACACACATGTATACTTTACTCATAATACTGGACGACACTTATATGTATGTATAAATATGGCTTCTTACACTCTAACAATATAAGAAACGTCCCTGTGGATGAAACAAACATCTGAAAGTGTTTTTCATTTAAATTGATGAGCCAGCAGCATTTCCCCCCCAAGATGGAATATCAAGTTTGAAAATGCAGACAAGAATATGAGAGAAGGGCAGTAATCAAGCAGGAGCCACCCGCCGTACCCTCACCACGTCTGATACTTTCCCCCAATAAGCCTCTTCTGTCCTGCATCTCTTTTAGTTGTCCAAACACTCTTTTACAAGCCTGTCTAATGTTACACCTCTAATGCTTTTCTAACGGCCTCTAGCACTTAATCCATGAAATCTTTGGAAAATATTTTTGGAGATTTTGTTACAGGATTTGCCAAAACAAACAGATTGTCAGGTTTATTAAAGGACTTTTTTTTTTTTACAGCACATGTGAGGGCATTTATTCCGTTAGCTATAATTACTTTTTTGGGTGGAGAAACTACAGTTCTCATTATGCCTGAATGGTTTTACATCAAACAATAATTATATGGAAGTGGTCGACTCGTGGCCGTATTTTCCTTTTCGTTTGTGCTCAGTCAGTGATGATGGTGTGGTTGTTCTTTCTGTCTCCGACAGCTCTCCGAAGCCGATCGGGCCGAGCCATCATTAATGGAAACTGGGCTATTGACCGACCAGGGAAGTATGAGGGAGGCGGGACCATGTTCACCTACCGACGACCAAACGAAATCAGGAGCACGGCTGGGGAGTCCTTTCTCGCTGAAGGCCCCACCAATGAGATCCTGGAGGTTTATGTGAGCAACAAATCGACCTCCAGATACTTAGTGACACAATGACAAACCCAAGCTTGACCTGAGGATCTATGGTCTGTCTCTTAAAATATTGAAGATGCTTGTTTTATGATTGTTGCTGAGTCTCATCTACTTTGCCTCAGATGATCTTCCAGCAGCCAAACCCTGGTGTTCACTATGAGTACGTCGTCCCCTCTGAGAAACCAGTCATCCCTCAGCAACCAAACCACAGACCAGAAGGTAAAGGAGACCCACCTTGTATGCCTTCGTACAGCTTTTATACCTTTAATAGGCAAAATAATTGAGAAAATAAACTGTAGAAAACTTGATAATGTAATTATTAGTAACGTGTATGTCTACTGTATATCCTAGGGAATGCTGTGAACAGACAAGAAAACCTCAGTCCGGCAGGTGGGGGGTGGGACCATCCTCGTCTCCCTGACAACCAGGTTCCTGTTGTACAGCCGCCCAGACGTGAGAGAGAGTATAATTGGAAACTGGCTGGTGCTACAGAGTGTAGCGCCTCCTGTGGTAAAGGTCAGTCCAACAATTTGTTTTTTTCTGTGTGCATAGAACCCATGCAGTTTGTTTTGACGTGATGTTTTCTTCTACTTCAGATGGAGAATACAGTGCTTTAAATGAAATAACTGCTTTGTGTGAATTTTAGGATCCAGATTCTCCATCTTCCACTGCGTCTCCCGGCTGAACCAAGGCCAGGTGTCGGATGCTCTGTGTGACAGCAGCAGCAGACCGAGTCCACAGGAGGAGGCCTGCAACCTGCAGCCCTGCCCCGCCTTGTAAGAGACCACGCTTTTTATTTCCCTCGCTGCTTATTGAACAGGGAGTCTATCTGTGTCTATTCCCAGGGTTCTATGCTGTCAGGGTCCTACGTTCCCCGGCCCAATATCCTCTTCATATGACTCCTTAAGGAAACCTTTCAAAGGATTTGATGGGTTAATATGTTCACTAATAAGCTAGCATCATTTATAGCTTTAAGCTTACTGATGTCATACTCCTTGAAACTGCTTCCTCAAATGTGCACGAAAGATAGTTTTCTAGTCTTCTCAACCAACCATAACCCAAATTGTAAATGGAGAAATACAAGATTCTTAGACTGAACTTTTAATAAATCTGCTAAATAAATGTCGTGAACATACCTACATGTATCCTCCTAACGTGAAGCTCTTTCACCTGAGCAGTTGGGATATCGGAGAGTGGTCAGAATGCAGTAAGACCTGCGGCCTGGGCATGCAACACCGACAGGTCCTGTGTCGACAGATCTACGCCAACCGCACCCTCAACGTCCACACGAGCCGCTGTCGACACTTGGAGCAGCCCGAAATCACTAGCACCTGCCAGCTGAAGATCTGCAGTGAGTGGCAGACACGCTCTGAGTGGACCCCTGTGAGTGGCAGCCGTCAGTCCCTATGTGAACCGCAATGTGTACTTACTCTTTTACACCTGTTCACATTACTTCTCACTACACATGCACATTCCCCTCATCCCTGTTTACACTCCATTTTGCAAATACTATTTTATATATGTGATATGTTATCGTATATTTTAATTTCTTCCCATTTTCCCCGTTTTTCATGCCAGATTTTCTTTTTATACATATTCAGTCGGAAGCCTGGCATCTAAGGTCTTCCTTGCAACGACTGCTTCTCTGTATTTTTTGTGCATATTATGACAAAAAATGACTGGAACGTGACGTTTGAATTACACCTGTCTACAGTTAGTGTAAGACATCAAGCTTACAAAACAAAAACAAAAATATATGAGCTTCAACAGAAAGCTCTGGGTATAATTTCAGGGTATTTTATTTACCACTTGTATCAACTTATATTTTAAGGAAAGAGATTTTGGGAAACAAGCTGACTCTTGTGCTGCATCTGATGTTAAACATGAAGCTGGAGTCAGGAGTCGGTCAGCTGGTTTCCTGGAAACCTTCACCGTGACGACGCCGGGTCAAGAAATATTCTGGAAGATAATCCCCATCAAACCACAACCACTGTGATTCATATTCTTATGATAACAATGTATGAAATGTGAAAGCAATATAATAATGTGGTCGCTCATATTGATGAACCTCCAGGAATCTTCTTCTCCTTTCAGGAGCTTTATAGTGCTTAGTGTTAAGCTTAAATTTAGTGTCACCTTCACAGCTCATACATGTATCTCCCAAAATCTAGACTATATTTGATAACATTCAGGCACTGAGATGATGGGCAGGTAATTGGACTACAGACTTCATTTCCTCTATGTTCTCTGCAGTAATTCTCATAAATACCGGTGCACTAAATAAAGACGAAGAGCGGTCCATCCCTCCAGTGGTGTAAAGTGTTAACCACGTGGCCTGTGTCTCTTTAGTGTTCGGTGCCATGTGGGCTGGGTCAAAGGTCACGGGAGGTTCGCTGTGTCAGCAATGTAGGCGACTTCGTCCCCGATGAGGAGTGCAACATGAATCTGCGGCCCGTCGATGTGGAGAACTGTGACATGGGAGCCTGTGCCAAGAGCTGGTTCTACACCGAGTGGGGCAAGAGGGTAGGTTTTACAGTCAGTGGGAGACCTAATTACATTCATTAACTTCTAATAACAGTGGTAGTCATTAGATCCATATTCATGCATCCAGCAGCTGTTTTGATATCCAGATATGTTGATCTTTTAAAGGGGGAGTCAGCGATTCTATTCCAACACCTTATGTCAAATTAAGTGAATATCTCCTCACAGATGCTTATTTAAATCTCAAGAATTCATTGTTTAAAATAACAGTCAATAAGAGAGAGAAGATAGACTTTAAAAAAAATTAAAAACAGAACATTAGACTGACTTAAAAGATAATAAAAAGGATAAAACAAAGTTTTTCATCTTCTCAGCTCAAATGAAATGGCCACGGTAGACAGGAGACCAGTGCAGACTGGAGGACAACATGACCTGCAGGTCACTGAAGGGAAGACAGAAGTAATCTTAAAAGAAGCAGAGAACAGTCACTTAACTGCACGGCATTATGGGAATACAATGGGATAGCAAGAGGGGAAATGAAATACAATGATTTAATCTACTCCACTTCAGGCTGGAGGGATATGAAGAGGAACGTGAGGGGAAATGGATGGATGGTTATGGATTGTTCAAAGGCACGCACAAGTGAATCTAATTCATATTTACTAGTATATACTTTATACTGCAAAACCCGCTGATGTTTTAAAATGGTTACAAGTTCATGATCGGCAAACGACACGAAGCGTAAAATGAGTGTTTCCTCCACAGTGCTCAGCTGAGTGTGGGATGGGTGTACGAACCCGGGGAGTCCTCTGCTTGACCAACCACATCAGCAGCCTTCCTCTGGAGGGGTGCGGCAACGAGCGGCCCGCCAACTCTCAGGTCTGCAACCAGGGCCTCTGTGAGAACCGCATCGAGTGGTTCACAGGCCCCTGGAGCCAGGTATGAGGATGTCAGAGGGGCGCTTGTCTAGATTAGCTAAAGATGTGGGATTTGACATTGGCTCATTTATTTTTCCTGTCTCAATGATCTATGCGATTCCGTGACCCAGTGCTCTGCAGAGTGTGGCGCAGGCAGCCAGCAGAGGTCAGTGGTGTGTCTGTTGAAGTCAGACGAAGGGTTCAACGTCATGCCGCCGTACGAGTGCTCCTCCCTGGACCGGCCGCTCGGCCAGCAGAGCTGCAACCTCAAGGCCTGCGGAGCAAAGTGGTACCACACTGACTGGAGTGCTGTGAGTCACATACCAAACCTTTTTAGATACATCTACACCCTACTACTCTTATTATGTTGAAGAAATCACATAAAATACTATTTAGATACATAAGAATAGTACAATACAGCCTTTTAATCTGTCAGAAGAGGATATAACAAAAAACAATCTGCTTATTTCCAGGGTGAGAGAGTTGTTTTCATATTGTATTTGAAACCTTAAATTAAGCATTATTATCATCCCCGTCATCCTCTCGTGAATAATGCTACAATCCCAGGGAAATCTATCCTTTGTTTGCTTATGTTTCCAGGCCTTTAAAGGTCCAGATTGCGATATAAGGAATGTAGACCAGAGTCGTATTAACCTGCGCTGCTCATACTCACCCCTGTCCTTCCAGTGTTCAAAGACATGTGAGGGAGGTTTCCGTGTGCGGGAGGTGCGCTGCCTGTCTGACGACGCCCTGTCCAGCGAGGGCTGTGACCAGCAGCTGAGACCAGCAGAGAAGGAGGACTGCAACCCAGAGCCCTGCTTACCGAGCATAGGTCTGTCGTCTCCCAGCATGCTATCTGGAATATTACTGACTTTTCCTAATGATTTTAGCATCCTGAGGAACATGAGGGCCATTATTAAGACTCTGATGTTCAGCTAGGGAACTCTTGGCATGAGGAGTAGATGAGTGTGCCATGCTCGAGGTGGAAATTGCACCTTGAGCAAGGCGTCGAACCCCAAACTGTAGTGAAAAGTAGAGGTTGGAGCTGCCTTGAGAGCTATAAACTCTCCAATCCAACCTGCAAACCTTAAGCCAGGTTCTATCGTCGTGTGTTCTGACTCTTGGTTAAATACTGGAACTTAGAAATATAAGATCAGCCCTTCTTTTTTCTTCCAGATGAGAACTGCAGAGACAAATACTACAACTGCAACGTGGTGGTCCAGGCTCGCCTCTGCGTGTACGACTACTACAAGACGACGTGCTGTGCTTCGTGTTCTCGAGTGGCCCACAGACAGTCCATCTATCAGGGCCGCAGCTAGCACTCTCTACCAGGGTCCCCCATGGAGCTCCATGTTGGGCCAGTCTGAAGACCAGCTGCAGGTTCCCGGGTGGAGGGGTGGACCAGCTGGACCTTGGCTTAAATGGACACTTGTTTTGACTGCCAAGGGAAGGAAACTGAAGAAGGAACATTTCTGTTGGTTCGTTTGGAGACAGCTGTTGGGAGAAAGGAATACCTAAGAATAGTGGAGGACAGGAATCCACTCACTGGATTAGCAGAGCCCTGGAGGGGTGGCAGAGAACAGGAGCACAACCGAGGAGCCGACAAAAAACAAACCACAGATTTTAACCGCCGAATTTGATATAAAGAATCTGTTTCAAGGCGAGCAGTTTGCAGCTGTTGTGGATTACATATGAAGAGGAGAGCACCTGGAAACTGTTTAAGGTGGACTATATCCAGAAAGTATATGTTCTGATATGGTTCTTTACACTTGACTGGTTAGATATATGACATGATGTCATATCAAGTCGACGCAGTCTCACCTATAATCAACTATTTAACACCCACTTTGTTGACCAAAGATATGTAACCTCATCAAACTGAAGACGGCGACAAATCGGCGAAGAAACAAAGGACATCAAACCCTCCGCGGTGCCGGCCGTGTGCCATTTATGCAGCCAGGATTCACAAGCAGAGTGTCGTTTGCACACAGCAGCTTCTTTTCCACACAGACATGGGTGTGAATGCAGCCTATGTAATATGTATGTATATATGTATGTAAGACAGAATGAATGGTAAAGGTCTTTTCTACGAGATCTCAGACAGTCCCTGCAGTAACTGAAGAGAAAAAGGCCCTCTTTATTTATTCGAGTGGCTCCCCAGAGAGGTTACTGGTTTATCGGCCACCAGTGGCCCCTTGGCTGTGGGGATAAAATCTTTGCTGCTTTTCCACCAATCCCAGCCTGTGAACTGAATGTAGGCATTCCACAGCCGGCTGGATGGCAGAAGCAGATGGTTCCGAACGTATTTTTGGAGAGGTGAAACAAAATGCATATAAATATATCCTGTGGGAGATGATCATTCCACAATTGTACGTTTCCTGATAAATCAATCAATCATAAATACCTTGAATTAGACATAACATTACTTTAATATTTGATAATAAAGATGAATCCTGATCTGCATTTTTAACTATATCTGGTATAGCATTTTTGAGGTTTACATTTATAGTAAATGTATTATTTATGAACCATATCACCTCTTTTTTTCAGTTTCATCCAACCTGCACACAGTACCCCTCTACTGTTTTTCTATTATACATTATCATTTCCCCTCCATGCACTATAAAGTTACCTCTGATCCAGTACTGTATATGTATCAATGTTCACAAGTTCAGGATGACTAGCAATCTCTAAAAGAAATTGTCCCGAATGTGCCAGCATGATGGCGTGATTCTTTATTATCCCCTAAACAATCAAAAAAGCATGGAAATGAATTAGCATTCTTTGGTATTCAATGTATGACTGCAACTAAAAACTATATTTGCCTTATTCTACATTTCTAGTGTTCAACGGTTGTAGTGTTCTTGAGATCTTCTGAAATAAAGAAAATTACTAATTATTTGTACACTTTACAGCAAACTGTCCTTGTGTGGTTCTTAAATTGGTCTGGTTCTACATAGAGGATCATGAGGATAAGGCCTCTGAGCTGAGTCATCCCTCTAGAGGACAAAGGCGGCATTACAACAAATGGGTTTACACGGATCATCTTAAAACTGCCAGGAAATGCATCAATAAAACTAAGAGTTGTATTAGTGTCATTTTATATAGTCATGCAAATATTGGAAAAGTGTGCTTCTTTCTAAGAATCGATGCAAACACAGCATCTCTTTTGGAATCGTTTCATATTTAAAATACATTTTATGTTACCCAGTAGGCACAGATATTGTGACTGACCATTGTGACCGCTCTGACTTCTTCACTGAGGGTCCTTCTATTATTGATGATCATCAGTACTGGGGGAACGGAGGAGGGGCGGTTTTACTTCTGGCTATTGCATTCACGCTTCAAAAATCATAAGTGTTGTTCATTTGTGAAGATGATCTTGCTGAAGAAAGTGTGTACGTATCATAAAGGTTCATTGCCACAGTTTATTTTCTGTGTGTGTCAACTCTTTTGCAATTATGACCGCAGCTGATCTCAACAGAACAAGGTCAACGTTCTTGTGATCACGACAAAACCCAGGCAGACTTCCTGTGATTGTTAGATACAACCACACTGCTGTAATAAGAATGTTGTTGTCAGCAGTCAGCAGTCACAAGGTGATCTGCCAGAGGACCGAACAAACATCAACCAAACTTCAACCCCAGAAACTTTAATAAGTGTCTTACTGATGTAATCCTAAAAAAGTGTCCTTATTCATTAGAAGAGCTCTGTGTGTCTCTGGTACAGTCTGTTGGATGTATAACCAAGGATGTCTATCTGTCTATAACTCTTTCTGAAGACAGCTGGGCTGAGGCTCACCCAATGTCACATAATAGTTAAATCACATTTACAAAAACTGATATTTTGACCTCGTGCAATTTATGACTCGGTGATTCTAATCTTGACCCAGAGTCCTTCAGTTGACAGTAAGTCTCTCCAACCAGTAAACGTCCTGTCTCCCTGTCCTTTCAGACCTGCCTACTGGCTGGGTAATGACACCCTGAGGGTGTCTGCTGCTCTGTTTGCAGAGAACCGCCGACGACTGTGCAATGGGCTGAGAGACAAAGACGGAGTGGTGCAGCAGTCAGTGGTGGTGCTGCAGGGAGGGGAGCAGAAGCAGAGGTATTGCACGGACACAGACGTCCTCTTCAGACAGGCAAGTGGTCTTTAGTTGATTCTGGGATTAGTGCAAAACCCAGGCTGAGGTGGGGAGAGGGCTTGCATTTATTTATCCATCCATCATCCATCCATCCATCCTCCATACCTGTGATCCAGAGGCAAACAATGAGTTGAAGTCCTTCCAATATGTCCTGTCAGTCTCCTCTCAGTTGGTTTGTCAAAAGCCTGAAGTTATTCTATCAAGTGCCACAAAAACATCACCAGGCTTTTCCTGAAGTAAAATCTAGTTCCTTTGCTTCCCCGGCAGAGTTCCTCTCCTCACTCTGTCAAAAATATGTCAGCCAGCCAATCGCAGACAAATCACTGGTGTTCATGATCTATTTTCTATCCAATAATCCCATCTATGCTTGTGAACACAAATCAGGGCACATGGACAGTTTGTTTTGTCGTTGAGCTCCGTATTCACCTCTGAACGTCTAAGAATCTTATTTTTTGACCGGAAGTAACCGTCTCTTCTGGCTGACTGTTCTCATCCCCCTCACTAATTCTCTGGCTGCTTCTTTCAATTCTGCAGGAGTCTTTCTTCCACTGGGCTTTTGGAGTAAGCGAGCCGGACTGTTATGGAGCCATTGATGTGGACTCTGGGAAATCCATCCTTTTTGTTCCCAAACTGCCTGAAAGCTATGCTACTTGGATGGGAGAGTGAGTCCCACTAATCTTCAAAGAGCGCTGTACATAGCCAGCAATCATCATCATCATGGCTGCCAGCTGTAACCTGAGGACAGGCTTGACAAAGTCATGTGTTACACAGTCACATCTTTTACACCCAGTGTAAACTTCTATCAGCGTCTGTTATTATTACACTAAGAACCACTTAACACTCAGTTCTGCTTGTGTCTGCCCGAACTGTAACATAACTCGTCTGCTATGTTTTACAGACTGACTTCTTGAAATACATATTGAGTTTCTACTGTTTCTAAGTGTTGTCTTTTGCATCTGTTGGCAGGATCTTTCCCAAAGAGCACTTCAAGCAGAAGTATGCTGTTGATGAGGTGCACTACACCTGTGATGTGAGTCTGCCTGTGTTGCTGCTGGTCTTCACACTCTAGTGTGTAGTGACCTTTCTTTTCTGTGCAGCGACTGAACCTTGATGTTCAGTCACCGTCCATGAAGTTACAGTAAAGGACATTAGTGCCTCCGTAGACTGTTTTTAAAGGTGAACGTCCTCCTTCTTTCATTTGAACCTTCTGGCAAAGATATGGGTGGCAGCAGTCAGCAGCACCAGTGTTCACCTTGTACAGTAGAAGGTGTTTGAACACGTGTGGAGCATCATACAAATAATTCATACTAATAACTATGACAGATGTCTAATTCCAGAGGGACTTTTAGTTTGGATCTAATTCCATGTAACCTGCAGGTTCTTTCTCTTTCTCTGATCTCATCTATAAGAAGCATTCCTGTTCAGACTCCCTATGATTGCCTTTAGTGAAGTTTGGGGTAACGGTCATGGACTGTATGTTGGTGTTGACTGCAGATTCCCTGGGGAGCCATGTTGAACAGTTGACAACAGAAGGGCTATTTTGGAGATGTCCATGTTGACAAATCTAAAATATTAAAATCTTATTATTAAAACGGCTTTAAATGAATCACTTTAAATGTGTGTTTGAAATGAACATATACCATTTTACATCCATTTCTATGTTTACACTGTGACCTTTTAGTGACTCACCCTGCTGGTGAAAGGTGGTTTTACATCTCGGCACCTGCCTGAAGAGTGAGATTTCCTAATTAGTCACATATCACTGTAGTCAACAGCAATTCTTCCATGAAGCAATAACAGCTTGTGTATTATTTTTCAAAAAGCCATGAAATCATATAACTACTTCTGCATTTGCTGAACTTGTGCTGTCATCTAGTCGGACAAATAACTCAGTTTCTGGTGTTCATCATTCAGTTGTACTGCTGCCTACAGAAGGACCTAAAAGAGAACAATATTTCCTTTTCTTTATCAGAACAAGATGATGAATATTTGAACAGTTTTCTGTTTTTCAAACCCTCACACATGGAAGATGTTGTTGCACACACACTTCTATGAGCGCTCCCCTACTAAACATGCAGACCGTTCTCCTTTAGATTGTTCAATGCAGCCGTTTGTGGAGAAAAAATGTGAATAATGTGTTTTCATCCCTAGTAAGTATCTGGCTGGTGCTTAACTTCCTGATTTATTGTTTGCAGAGTTTTCTTGATATCCATATTTTTTAGCGTGTGACGATATGAACAAAGATCTAAGTACAGTGTCTGTACATTTTCCTGCTCACGCCTACTTGCTCAGCTGCAGGGAAGCTCGTTAATGATTCTGAAAATAAAAAACACAGGAACGTCCATATAGATTTTACTTCTGAGGGTTACAACTACTGCACACATGAAGACTTATCATGCATGAAATGCATTTAACACTGAATGTGTAAAAAGTCAGGCTTGTAAGTGATTAAATGGTCGAGGCAACAACCTCTTTTACAGGTTGAAGTTAATGTTGCAGCTAATCACCGACTCATTGGATCAGACTTTAACTGAGAATGAAATGTAATACATTTAAGCACAGGAGCAACCATTCCAATGCTGCTGCTTGATTTAGATCTTAGGTGTTGGAGGTCCTTTTTCTGCAGGTAATTATTAATAATAATAAGAAGAAAGCTCAAATATCAGCAGTGTCTCTGAGCACCAAGTCAGGGATCTGCTTTCTGACATTTAGCTGTTGGCAGAGGAGTTATAAAGTTGCTGGAGGTTTGTTATTCAGTGTGCTGCCGAGGACCAGAGAGACCACGTAGCCACATGGGCGTCTGCCGGACTGACCTTTATTCTGCACACTGAGAGCAGAAGGAAATGTGTGCTTGTTGTCTCAGTCTTCTAATGAATCCCTGTCTGCTTGCTTGCAGATCGCTGATGTCCTGTCCAACCTGGGACCAGCAGTGCTCCTAACACTGGTACGGACTATGCATCGCTCATTTCTACCTGATTACAGCTGGTGATAGATGCTTTGATTTAATATCAAGAATTATCGTTTTTTGAGATTCCATACATGAGAACATTTGATCTATTCTACAAAAAGAAGTATTAGTATTATATTAGTAAAGGCTGTAGGTGGCTGATTTCGGTTGAGTCTCCTTGGACATCCTGGTGGTGGTGGGGAGGACGTGGGCACTCATGCTATTTAAAGAAAAGAAAAGGATCCCAGCTAATAAGATCATGGGTGAAGTGTGGTGATGTGTGGTTTTACAGCGTGGTGAAGAGGAAGTGACAGATAAAAACAGACCAGCAGCAAATTCACAGAGCCTCCTAGAGGAATAAAAACAGAAGGTAGACCAAAGCTTCATTTAATGTCAGTTTCTTGTTCCTTTTCTTTATCAGCTTCCAAGTGAACAACACTCTTTTACACCCAGTCATTGTGGAATGGTAAGTCATTAAAATATGTCTCATAATATTATTCAAAAAGCCTGTTCAAGATGAGCATAAAGGCCGTGATGTCTTAATTAAGCAGACATTTCTGCAGATTTCACCACTTTTAACTCACAAACCGTGGTGATTACAGCTGCCCAGGCAGGTAATTGTGTGTCTGCAATCACAAACGGGAGCTTTGCCTGTTTTTTCCCTCGCAGAGCGAGAAGCCAGTTCACACAGATGTAATGGACTCCGTGCTCGTCTGGCTGTCCATGGCATTAGAGTATGCACCCTCCAGATGAATTGACACTTTCTGAAATGAGGAGGAATGCTTTCCAGGCACACCTCCTGGGGAGAAAGACTTGATTGTACCTGTCTGCCCCCTCCACTCTGCTCACATGGCTCTCTTTATAATGGGCTGTTTTTAACTTTCATTAGTGTTGCTATTGGTTACCAATTCATCGTGTTATGTATTTAGTTCTGTTCTGAAATCCTTAATATCGCTGTATCAAGCCAACCAAGGTGCAGCTTAGTTTGTAGTCAAAGAATATGTAGATTCCCACTGGAATCAAGAAACGAGTGTCATTTATCTAGAATATTCCTGAGGAAAATGGAGGACCGTCTCCTCGTCATTTGTTCTCAACACCAGTTACTGTATCAGCATGTGTATATTAGAAAGATGGGTATAAAAAAGCCTTGATATCTTCCTGTAGCTCCATGTGAAAGTTGAATTCCATTTCATTCTTTGGCTTGACGTTTGATAAACTGTATTGATCAGAATGAGAGCTGCTCACTCACTTTGTTTCCGTCTGCAGCCGTCTGGTTAAGACTGATATGGAGCTGGAGGTCCTGCGCTACACCAACAGGATTTCTAGTGACGCCCATAAAATGGTATGATCCTTCTCAGACAGACTCAAATGATTCTGTTGTAAATTGTCAAACAATAAAAGACAGGAGCAGAATGAAAAGAGAATTTCAGAGCATGAAATTAAACGCCCCAAAGTAGGAAAGTATCAAGCAGCTTATTGAGTCTAAAACCCACCCAAAGGATTTAAGATTCAGGATCTTCTAAGGCTATAAAAGCTTTAAATGCTATCGATCTTAACTTCCCCCACTAGCTCCGAGGCCAGCAGTTAACAGAGATAGCCTTTGACCAATAAGCTGTAACATTAAAGCAATATTTTGCTTCAGCACAGGATTTAGCGTTAACACCATGAATAACGTCTTCAGGGGCTGAGCAGCAGTTAACCTCTCAATGTAATCTGTCCTCTGAAGTCATCCACGACAAGCGTCCAATAGTGTTTTCCTCCTGTTGTTGCTCCATTGTTACCAGTGTGATCATTAGACATCTTCACAGGTAGATTTTTACCCAGAGCCACCCTTCCTGGCAGGTTTTCAGGTCTAACGTTCCCTGTGGGCGTGCAGTAAAAACAGACAATGTTCTCCCAAATCAGCAAGTGCTTGAGGGCCCCGACTCTAAATGTTTATTTCCAGTAAATCCTGCAGACAACGCTTGAGGGAACGATCCACAATTCATTCAAACGCATCTTATAAACAAAGGAGGGAAAAATAATCTCCATGTTTTCTCCTACTTGTGATTGCTGTTTGCGATATAAACAGCAAGTCAATGAATCTATATTGCAAAGAGTTAAATGTTTGGTCTAAATCACATAGAGTCCTGTTTCTCTGTAGGTCATGAAGCATGTGAAACCTGGACTGAAAGAATAAGAAATGGAGAGGCGTGTTGATGCTCTGTAACTGTATGACTGTTATTATAGGTGCGGTGGAGTGAGTGAGTACTACGGGGTTCAAGCTTGTCACATACTTCACACACTGCTAGACCCGACACTGACAGGTGCTTAAGAAACAAAAGCCTAGAGAAAATAGTCCATGATATACTAGGCAATGATTCAATTTTCTAAAAACTTTCCCCGGGGAGCAATTTAGAGCACAGATTAGCTGTACAAGAAAGAAATGTACAAGAATAAAATAGTGACAGGCAACACACCTGGCCCCAATTAGACATCCTCTATAAATAGTCTCATTGTAGGTGACTGCCACCCAGAGGCCAAACAAATGAACTACACAAACAAATTAAAAAGAATACTAACTGTAGTTTATTTCTTAGCCCCATTGAAACTAAAGTTGGTACTCCATGGCTTCTTCCCTAGTGAAGGTACCAACCTCTTAAATGTCTAATTGTTCTTCTTATTATATTACACTACTGTGTTCTGAGCTCATATACGTTCAGTATAACTCCAAGGTGCAATGGGTTGATTCAAGTGGAATAATTACAATAAAAGTATTCTTACTTTTCAAGTGTTTAGTGCATTACTAAACTAATAGTTACTAATAAAAAATAATAAAAACATTGTTTTGAAATACTATAAAATTACTTAAAAAAAAATCATGTTAATGTTACTAAACTAATAGTTACTAATAAAAACATTGTTTTGAAATACTATAAAATTACTTTAAAAAAAATTCATGTTAATGTTACTAAACTAATAGTTACTAATAAAAACTAATAAAAACATTGTTTTGAAATACTATAAAATTACTTAAAAAAAATTCATGTTAATGTTACTAAACTAATAGTTACTTATAAAAAATATTAAAAACATTGTTTTGAAATACTATAAAATTACTTAAAAAAAAAAATTCATGTTAATGTTATTACTTTTTTTTCCTCCTTAAAACAAACAGAAGTTCCACTTCTTACAATAAACACACAAGGTTTGTGGTCTAATGTACGTATTTCCTTAAAATAATAATTGAAAGAATATTAAACAAAATATCAACTAAATAAACAAAAGTATGCAGCACACAGTTGTACATTACAATGTTTATTTAAATGAATTTCATAGCATTTTGTGAATCAGTGTACAAAAAGGAATATGTAAGGATTATTCATTAAAGCTCAAAAGTCTTTTTGCAGGAGGCACGTTTCATGAAAGCCTTGATTTTGTGTCTGTTATAGAAATGGAGAACAATTTCAGTGTCACCGAAGAAAAATGACTGGTTGTTCATCTGCAGTCATTTATGACCCGGCAACAGCTCCTTACTGCGAGACGTCATCTAGAATTTCACACTCTGGACGACGGGGCTGAAGGGTTTTCCAGAGTCGGCCATGAAAGCTTCGATCTCCTCCACAGTGCGAGGGACGCAGGTAAGCAGCTCAATGCCTTCAGCCGTCACGGCGATGTCATCTTCGATGCGAACCTGTCAGCAGAAGGGACACTTGAGTCAGTCAAACATGGTAGAATCAGAGGAGGAGGCGCTCAAACTAGATATAATGCCAGAGATTGCTTAGGTGTTCTTCACTTTGCATTACGTGACATTTTCATGCTTAAAAGTAACATTTGTCCACCTTTATAACACCTTTATAACGCCAGAAAACATGAAAGAAGAGCAATGTTGTCATTCCAAGTATCAAGTGTTGTATCAAGCTCTCCATCCCTCCTCCTGTGAATCAAATCAAATAAACACCACCAGATGAAAGTGTGCCGGCAGACTGACCCCTCCGAAGCCACGGAAACGAGCCAGCACTTGGTTGTTGATGAAGCAGCTCTGAGCATCGTTGGCCAAGGCCTCGTCCAGCAGGTGGTTGATGAAGTATATGCCGGGCTCCACGGTGAGGACCATCCTCTCTTGCACCAGGCGGCCCATCCGAAGGCTCTTCAGTCCGGGCTCGTTGATGCGCTCCGTCCCCTGATAAAACCACAGCTACACAGTTAAAAAGGGAAATGGACCAGCATCTCTAAAGGGCTTTTCTAGACTTTCCGCACTACATTCAGTCCATTTACCCATTCACACATACCCATACACTGATGGCAGAGGATCTCATTTACATATATTCACAAGTAGATGGTGTAATTTGGGGTCCAGTATCTTTCCCAAGCACACTTCAGCACATTCAGACTAGAGGAGCCGGGATTCAAACTCTTCAGATTGGAGGATGATTATACCTTCGAGCCACAGTCACCCAAAAAGACCCCATTAACACTTTTGATAATAGCATTGAATTTATAATTTCATTGTGGATTAATTATACTGTAGGAGCACAGCCAATGCTGCAGGAAACATTTTCAAGTGTTTTCAACCGTTTTTTGTGAATCAGTTTTTTTCAGACTTTTTTTCTTGAATTTACTCAAGAAAGCTTCTAAGAAAAGCCTTTGTCAGATTCAACAAGATAATTGTTCGTCCTTGTGTTCTTTTATTGATGAATCCCACCGTCTTGTGCTTCTGACCCTAATTAGCAAAGTTACTCCCAGCCGTTCCCCAGAAAAGCACCACACACACACACACACACACACACACACACACACACACACACACAGTCTAAAGAGGGTGCAGTACTTCACTAGTTCTGAAGAGGAGGTACTCCTGCAGGAAATGAGCCATCTTATTTAAAAGCCTCAGTAGTGGATAGAAAATAACACAGAAAATGGCATTCTATTACACTTGTGTTCAAGTGTTGGTGTAACGTTTATTTATATAAAAAGGACCGAATGCTTTGTAAAATACAATGGAAACCTCATGGGGGTTATGTTAGTCAAATTAATAACTAAGAGGATTAGTATGACAACTTCTACACTATATTACAGTACAGCACTTTATATTAAATATAACGTATTGTCTTCCAAATATAATTAGGCTATAGCCTAAAACACTTGCAATGCAAACAGTAATGTAAGCAATACAAATAGGCTACGACCCCCAGCTTAGTGGTGATTTTAGTGGATTTCTGAAATATATCAGGCCTCAAAATAATCAGAAGGCAATCATTACCTAATATAAAGATATAAACAGTGTGTGTGTGTGTGTGTATAGGAGTGATTCTGTCCCAGGCTTCTTGATCCATATAAACAGTTGACCGTGATCATGAGAAACGGTTTCCACTGTAATGAAAATAATTATATATAAATATTATTATCGATAAAAGTAAACAGAAATTATTATTATTATTCTATTATTAAACAGAAGAACTGAATAAAACACAATAAAAACTATTTTGCACAAACAAGTGTGCATGGATTCGGTTCTTACCTCAACAAATGAAAATGTAGAAAAAAAAGATGTGAATGTCAGAATCTTTGTGATGTCATTTCAGTCAGAAACCTGCTGTAGGTCTGACTGCCTGACTGTGTCCACAGACTGCAGAGCACTGCATTCATATTCAGTGAGCTCTGCTTCACAGTGTACTTCACACGCTGACACCTTCTGCTGCAGTTCTACAGGAGACTCTGGATGCTGCCTTCTGGATTCACTTGTCAAAAAGGGGGGGGGAACTGTACAAAAACCCTCCACCACAACCTGAAATGATCTGTGTTCAGAGTTCAAACAACATTTTATCTTCCCTCTCTCCGGCCCTCATCCTGAACCTGCTCCTGCTCCTGCAGCTTGGCCTCTTTTTGTTGTGCTCTCTATTATTGATGACACATCAATAGGAACAGGAAAGCATTTCTTATTCTGTCTGGAGACTTTGATAGCTGCAACACTTATCACTCTCAGAATCTAAATCTCCTATTCTCACCTCGGGGTATCCTCCCACGTCGTGCACGTCGATGCCCAGCAGGTGTCCCAGGCCGTGGGGCATGAAGACGGAGCCCAGGTGGACCTTCATCATGTCCTCCACGCTGCCATTCAGGAGGCCCAGCTTCACCAGCTCCTCCAGGTGAATGCGGTCAGCCATGCGGTGCATGTCGGTCCACTTCACACCTTCAACATAAGCAACTTTGTTCATGAAGAGCAGTTTCTTTGGATGCTGACACACCTCTCTAAATGTAGGTATGATCCAAGACCAGGTTTACATTTGATTTGCAGGGTTTACATTTACAAGACCCCAGCAACTGTACTTTCCCTCACTTTACTTTTTAATCAATGAAGTGTACTCAAAGCTCAACGGACTAAAAGATGCTGACCTGGTCTAATGGCCGCCATGACATTTCGGGAGGCTTTGAGGACAGCCTCATAGATGGCCCTCTGGTCTGGAGTGAACTTTCCGTTGGCTGGGAAGGAGCAGGTGATGTCTGAGCTGTAGCAGTAATACTCTCCACCCAGGTCGAAGAGACTTCAGGGAATAAAATAATAAAACTCATTCAGTCAAGTGTATTATTAGCACTTCAACAATAAGCATGACGATCGGGGTGCAACAGCTCTCCCTTCAGGAGAATCTGTGAGTGTTTTACCGGCCATTTTTCTAAAAACTGCTGGAAGCTTCTCACCACATGTCTCCATCCACGATGGTCTTTTCATTTGGAGCCCCAGCATGACCGTAGTGGAGAATGGAGGAATTATTGCCCCTGTTGTTAAACAATAACACAGTTATAAGTAGCATAACTACGAATATATACTTCACTACTAATTGGTAATCACATTGAATGTGACGTACATAAAAGCAGCATGAAATCTAATTTGAATCAAATCATGTATTGCAAAAACAGCATCAAAGGGATTTTAATGTTTGCACATTTCACATTTCAAATTAAGTTGACCTTTTAATAGAAACCTAATCCCAGTGCCTGTTTAAAGAATCACTGTGATGATCAGGTCTTGTCATTTTCCAAGCTCTTTGAACAGTAAATAGCTTGTATCCACTAACCACCAATCCCTAGGAATACTCGTGGCCTTTAACACGAAAGGGCAAAGCATGATTAGCGACAGTGCTTCAAAATGCTTCATCAATGATGATTTTGCTCGCTGACGTCCTCTTCCTCTTTGTTGCCAGGTTACTGTTTTAGCTGCATCCGAAGCTCTGCTTTGTTTGCAGGCATCTTTGAAGAAGCAGAAGTTCACCTTCCGAAGTTAAACTGATAAATGAATTAATTAGCACCTTACGTTCCACAGATACAGGTGTATGAGGTGTGACGCATCCCTCCCTTAGTGTAGCAGTAGTGCTGGAAAAGGCTGCAAAGGAAAAAAGAAGAAAGTCCTTTAGAGAAAAACCCCCAGTGGGGGAAAAGGAAACGAAATAATTTCCGCACAGTTGAGATCACAGGAAACAGTAATGAGTGGAAGGACATTCTCTGCCCTCTGCCTGACTCCATGCTTTTTTAGAATGTATTCAGCACACGTTCTTTAATCATCACACGTTCACGCACATCAAACACTTCAGTGGATCTGGACAGCGTTGCAAAGCTGTGCAAGATGACAAGTCCACAGTTCCTGGTGCTTTTAACACCAGCTAAAGGGAAATTAACGTGACTGGCAGCTGCTCCAACGCCACATTATTAAAAAAAAACACGGGAAAATATCTTACTAAAATATACAAACAAAATGTATTAAATTAGCTTGGAAATGACTGTTTTGTTGTGCTCCCAGATTGATGTTAAACCAGGTCAAACCTTTGTATAGCACATTTAAAAACAAACCCCTGTTAAATTAATGTTAAATAGGCACGGAATGCAAACAGAAACAAAGCCAACAGAAATAAGAACAGATAAACAAAAACATAATTAACACATCGAAATAATAAAGGAATTGAAGCGCAACCGAAAATGAAGTCAAGGTGTCAAACTCAACTCAATTAAACACCAAAGAGAACGTGTGGATTTTCAGCAGCGACTTAATAGTTTTCGGCAGTCCAAGTAATTTTTATAATCATATGAATGAATGAAATTTGTGTCTAGTTCTGGGTAAATGCAAGAGTAGGAATAAGCATGTTTTGCTATATAAAATGTGGCGCCGGTCGATTTAAAACCTCAAAAACAAGCAATTAAATCTGATAATTACATCTGAAGCAGACAGGAAGCCAATGTGTGATCCTGTTTTCTTTTCTAGTGAGAATTTTGCACTAAGATGACAAAGAGACAACTCTACACCTATAGAGAATTACAGTAGTTCAACCAAGAGGAAATAAAAGCATGAATAACTCTATTGAGATCTTTGGGAGATAAAACAACCAATCCCTTACCTCTCCATTTCATATTCTTTCAGTCCAGGTTTCACATGCTTCATGACCTACAGAGAAACAGGACTCTATGTGATTTAGACCAAACATATAACACTTTCCAATATAGATTCATTGACTTGCTGTTTATACGCAAACAGCAATCACAAGTAGGAGAAAACATGGAGATTATTTTTCCCTCCTTTGTTTATAAGATGCGTTTGAATGAATTGTGGATCGTTCCCTCAAGCGTTGTCTGCAGGATTTACTGGAAATAAACATTTAGAGTCGGGGCCCTCAAGCACTTGCTGATTTGGGAGAACATTGTCTGTTTTTACTGCACGCCCACAGGGAACGTTAGACCTGAAAACCTGCCAGGAAGGGTGTCTCTGGGTAAAAATCTACCTGTGAAGATGTCTAATGATCACACTGGTAACAATGGAGCAACAACAGGAGGAAAACACTATTGAGCGCTTGTCGTGGATGACTTCAGAGGACAGATTACATTGAGAGGTTAACCGCTGCTCAGCCCCTGAAGACGTTATTCATGGTGTTAACGCTAAATCCTGTGCTGAAGCAAAATATTGCTTTAATGCTACAGCTTATTGGTCAAAGGCTATCTCTGTTAACTGCTGGCCTCGGAGCTAGTGGGGGAAGTTAAGATCGATATCATTTAAAGCTTTTATAGCCTTAGAAGATCCTGAATCTTAAATCCTTTGGGTGGGTTTTAGACTCAATAAGCTGCTTGATACTTTCCTACTTTGGGGCGTTTAATTTCATGCTCTGAAATTCTCTTTTCATTCTGCTCCTGTCTTTTATTGTTTGACAATTTACAACCGAACCATTTGAGTCTGTCTGAGAAGGATCATACCATTTTATGGGCGTCACTAGAAATCCTGTTGGTGTAGCGCAGGACCTCCAGCTCCATATCAGTCTTAACCAGACGGCTGCAGACGGAAACAAAGTGAGTGAGCAGCTCTCATTCTGATCAATACAGTTTATCAAACGTCAAGCCAAAGAATGAAATGGAATTCAACTTTCACATGGAGCTACAGGAAGATATCAAGGCCTTTTTATACCCATCTTTCTAATATACACTGCTGATACAGTAACTGGTGTAGAGAACAAATGACGAGGAGACTGTAGAAGAAATTGTGTTACCTTAGAATTCTTATTTGGTTTTGATATAATGTTCCTTTCTCTCTAAACATCAAATGTCCTGCTGAGTTGTTTTCCATTGTGTTAACCCTTGCCGTCTTGATGAAAAGACTCTTTGATCTTTCCCTCTTCCTGAATGGTCTCTGTCTCAAATACATTGATCAAGGCCCGATGAGTGACCCCTGTAGTGACATCGTCTAGCTCTCCCAAGAACGGTCACACCTTAACAGATGTCTCTTCCTCTGCAGAGAGACATGTGCTGATTCAATGCAAATCCACTCACGACGCCTTCCCTTTTGTTCTATCAAACTGTTCTGTATAAATTCAACTCAGCCAGGCCATTCCTCAGACTGGATCTTCATAGACACACTGTGAATTTCTTTTCTCCACTGTCAGTGATTAAACCTCATTTGAACCAGCCACTGAATTGGACCTGAAGAGTTTTCTTCCACAATATGGCGTTGTCGGCATCTCGCTAACCCTGGGCTAGAGGACGTCTGGACTGGAGCCAGTGATTTTGAATATTAGCAATCGGCGCCAAATTCAAAGGGTAAAGGAAGCCTCTTGTAAAATTCCTAACTTTTGCTGATATTCACAATGCCCTGTCTCAGGTCCGGATCTTCCATAGACCCAGGTAACGCGATTTAAATTTTCAAATAGCAGCAGTTGACTGCAGGCTGTTCTGGTGAGTTTTAAGAAAAACAAAGGCCTTATGTAGTATAATAACAGATTGCATAGTGGAATTCTCTATCACCTTATGGGTTTGAGTTTTTCTCGGTGTAACAGATTATTATATGAGGTGGATGGTATTGTTATGGAGTAACCAGGCTTCCATACATATTGTCATAATTCCTATTGGTAGCATAATGACAGTTTGCATGATGGAATACTCCCTGACCTTATGGGTCTGAGTGTTTTTTTATGTGAGAGATTGTTATGTGAGGTAGACAATTTTAGTGGAGTGAATCAGTCTGACACTATATTGTCATAATTCCTAAACTTGGTAGCATAATGACAGTTTGCATTGTGAAATTCTCCCTGACCTCAGGGGTCTGAGAGTTTCTCAATGTGAGAGATTGTTATGTGAGGTCGACGATATTTCAGTGGGGTAGCCAGTCCGCCACTCATATTGTTTTAAATCCTATTGGTAGCATAATGACAGTTTGCATTGTGAAAATTGTCCCTGACCTTATGGGTCTGAGTGTTTCTCTATGTGAGAGATTGTTATGTGAGGTTGACGATATCTAAGTGGGGTAGCCAGTCCGCCACTCATGTCATCGTAATTCCTACTTGGAAATGTAATGACGATTTGCATGGTGAAACTCTCTGTAATCTTATGGATTTCAGTGGTTCTCTTGGTAAAAGATTGTTATATTGAATGAATGACATGTGTTTAACCGGTTTAAAAGTTGTATGAGCTCATTGTAACATCTTGTTTTTCAATGTTGTGTGTTTGTGTTTTGCTGTGATTTAAGGCCCGCTGCGGCCATAAATATGTTGTTTTCTTACTATAAGAAAGTATTGCTAGAATTAAGTAGTTGTTCAGGAGGTTACAATTGAACACAACATTCCAGCTCTAGTTCCTTATCCATTAGTTAATAGCCTTTTGATCACTGTGATTCACGACTGCTGTTTTGCGATAAACCACGTGGCTAAGAGCACTTCATTTTCATGTAAATACACATTTTTCTTCACTGTGTAATATCATTTCTTTAACTAGTTGGGTTGTGTGTCTGTTTTAATTAATTTTCCCCAACCTACTTTAGTTTTCTTTTCAAATACGTTATATTCTATTTTTTTTATTTCTTGTTACTCAAGACTGTTAGTAACTTGCTCTTTATCCCTTCTCTAACTAGTTGGTTTGTCTCTCTGTTTTAATTAGTTTCCCCTCTTTTGTTCTTTACTATAGTTAAATTGTTGGTTCTTTTAGTATTCTGGCTTCTCTTTAGCCTGTTGATTTGTTTATTTTTTAATTCACTTCACCCTACCTACATTCTATTATTTTAGTATTTTTTGTAAATATTTCATTCTTTCAATTTTATGATTGTACTGTATGATTGATACTGTACCTTATCCTTCTAGTATTATCATTTCTTTTGAGCCGGTTGTTTCTGTATCAATTAATTTGCCCCCTTTTATTTTTGTCAAAATATTGTTCTCAATATTTAGTACTATTATTATTTTCTCGTTTATCATTTTATAATATTTTTGTTTCAATTGGATTTTTATTTTCACTGTATTTCATTTTTATCTTTATTATTATTTTTTTTCATTTTCGCCTGGTTTTTGCCTGGAATGCTCTATACAAATCTGCCACCCTATTGAACGTAGTTAAACTGAGAGAGTGTTCACAGACACCAGGATGAACGCATTCACAGTAGCGTTCATCAGGCAGAAATACAGTACGTTCAGTTCATGTTCTTCCCAAAATATAAACGAGTTCAAGAACTATCATTCAATGAACAGGTTCAGGCACAACACTGTTTAGCAGTATTGCTTCTGTAACTAGTTGGTTGTCTGTCCATTTTAATGCATTTTCAGCAACCTACCTGTTGCTATTTTAGTTTTTTTTTTTGTAAATATATTATTTTTCTATTTTATTACTTCAGGTTTCACATACTATTAGTACCTTGTCCTTTCAGTATTATTGTTTATATTAACTAGTTTGCAGGGTTTGTTTTTTCTCTATATTAATTAATTTTTACCTTTTGTTAATATTAGTTTTTTTATTTTTTTAAATGCATTATTTTCATTTTTAAATTTCTCGTTAATAATTATGTTGGTTTTGATTTCATCTTATCTTAGTGTTTCATTATTATTTTCGCTTGTACATTTTTATTCTATTTTTTATCTCTCTTCTAAAAAAAAAAAAAAAAAAAGAGGGATAGATTAACTGAATTATATGACTTGCCATCAATCCTAAAGACTTGAATTGTAACTTGAAATGTTGAATTGTCCTCTGAGGTTGTAAACACAGTAGGCGTCTCGGGCATCACTAAACAAAACCCAGTAAGTGCTCCAATGACAGTGGAATTAGGCCCCCTATATGGAGAACATGCTTTTCTAACGGCTACTTATACCCCTCTGAACTTACTGGGTCGTGATTTATTATGTCAATTCTGACTGCACCATTAATGCACCCCTTATGAGGTATATCTTGATGTACCTGATGCTAATGTTAATACTGTTTTTCTATGCTACAACAGGTCTCCCGATCAGTGACCTATGCTTGACAGTTGCCCTCTCCTCAACTCTCTTTAAAAAAAAACTTCAAACAATCTATAACCATATAACCAAGCCCTCTTCTCCTTTCCGTTCTTGGCTGATTTCTGAAATATCTGACTCTTTGCTCTGATTTCCCTCACTCCATTGTCTAGCTCATCACGATGCAGTTCCAAATTCTGAGTATACTCAAAAAAAGCTGAGCAAGATGAAAGAGCAACCTCCCTCCTGCATGTTAATGATAGTGATTTCAGAAGGATGACGGTGTTCCCCATATCGCAGTAGCTACTGCTAACTAAAACGACACCTTGGAGCTGGGCATGATGGAAAAGTAATTCCAATGTTGTAATGACAAAACATTTTGTGATACTGTAGCCAGTTACCCACTGTACAAGGTTGGCTCTTTGGGGTACATCCTGTGTGTCTCTTTTGATCCACAACCTGTTATCCTTTCAACTCTGTCACAGACAGAACCACACCTAGCCCCCCAGCCTATTTCTCCATCTACAACCTTCTTCCATCTTCATCCCAGATCCCAGTTTTTTTATTATTTTTTATTTCAGTCTCGCTGTAGAAACAACCTCCTCCATGGTACTGAGATCTCCACTAAACACTATTTGCCCCCACTCTGTCTCCCATGTTGTCTTCTGCTCTGAAAGCAACATTTTTTCCTCCTCTAGACAGACTTGTTATGAGTTCCCCCTTCTTTCCTAACCTTACTATTGAGCGCTGATCACCTCTTAACTCTGTTTCCCTCCTTCCTTCCCTAATTGATGGCAAGCCATATAGTTGTGAAAGCTGATCTTAGTTGATCTTTTTGCTCAACCCGTCCCGATCCACTAGACAAACCACTTGCAGAACCTGAGTTATTTTTGTCTGTAGATGGTAGCTCATACCGCTCTCCCACTGGAGCACTTGACTAGAACCCTATGAAATCTGTTTAAATTTTTCAAGATTCCTTTTATTTTTCCCAGATTTTCGTGCTCTCCGTTTTCATTTTCTAAATTCTGATTTACATTTTTATTTTTCTAAATTCCATGTGTTCCCATTTAATTTTTCCCAAATTCCGTGCTCTCCATTTTAATTTTCTAAATCCCGGTTTCTGTTTAATTTTTCGAAATTCTTTTTTCCATTTTATTGTTTTCTCCTTAATTCCATACTTTCTGTTTTCCATTTTTCGGACTTCTGTGTTTTCCGTTTAAATGTTTCTAAATTTTGTTTTCCGTTCTCATTTTTCAAAATCCTGTTTTCCGTTTTATTTTTGAAATTCTGTTTTCCGTTTTCATTTAAAGTAATTCAGTATTTTACAATTTTATAGCGTTTTTTTTTTTTTTTCATCAAATAGTGTGTAATCGTGTAGGTGATAGATCAAAATAAAGAAATTTCTAGCAGCCCCCTGCCCCTGACCCCCGCTGTGTCTAAAATCAGCGAGTAATCCACTAGCTGCTATTCGTTTCACTTTTCAGACATGCTGGACGATGCGTTGTTCCCGTTGATTACACAACGTTTAACACCTTCCCCCCCCCCCGCCCCCATTTCCCTTTTCTTTCAGCTTAGATATGGTAACAAACTCTTATAATGTTCGAGAAAACATTGACATTTTGACAAATTCCACGAAATTCCACGTTTTACAGGTATTCTTGTCAGATTCTGCGTTTTAGTCTATGTGCATTGTGGGAATCGGAGAGCCCTACACTTGACTCAGGTTATGCAATTGGTCCCCTATTTGAGATCCTAGAATCTCACCCACCCCCCATGCTCAGCCCCACAAGCTGAGTTCTTTGCTTTAACGTGGCTACGTTACAAGCTGCCCCCGACACCTCTGAGCGCTCTGCCTGGTTGTGTTGTTTTACGAATTGTGGAGCTCCTGCGACGGCCGCGCATTAGCCACACATTTCCTGCTTCCTCAACTTGTTTGTGTGACACATGGTGTGACTCACAGGAGCAAATGGGGAATGGTTGCTGCAATAAGCAGATTTACGTTGCTCCTGTTACGTCCCTAAATTCAAACAATTTTGTCGACACAAACCAAGAAGAGCATTCCCCCCCGTGGGGACTCTTATGTAACTATGCTGATTGACTTTGAACAAAGTCATATGTTCACATGTTATTGTTATTGTTTTGTTATTTTTAATCATATGTTTTCAACATAGACTTAAGTTTTTGCAAAGAAAAAAAGCAGACACCACAACAGTGACTACTCTGCTCCTCAGAGACATTGTCTGTCTGTTTGGGATCCCACGCTGCATTAACAGCGACGACGGCACCCATTTCAACAACTCTATCACACGAGAACTCTGCAAGGAACTGTGTTCTTCTGTCTAAGCTCTGCACTAACAGGTGATCGCAGCCCACACGCCTCCCACTGACGGGAACTATCACAACCTTCAGCCTGGTGATTTCAACCCTGAAAGCAGTTCAAGCAAAGGAACGCTCTCCAGCCCAGGTGGACCGGCCCATCTCAAATACTGCTGACCAACAACGCTGTCATGAAGTGTGTCACACCCCACATGGATCCACTCTTCACACCAGTGAAGATCAACAGCCCAGCAGGATGCCAACATGGACCAGTGAAGATCAACAGCCCAGCAGGAGAACAACCTGGAACGTTGCTGTTCTGACCAGATGCTGATGACTGACGCCAATGTTGCTGCTCGTGACCGGATTATTGTTCCTGTGGCTCCTTGACATTGCCAGTATGAACCTAGGGGGACAGCAGGTTGCTTTGGAACATCCCCCTCTTAATACTGCAGCTACGGAGCCACCAGAAAGAAGCATACCAGGGACAGCTCATCCCTCCTCAACTGCAGTCTCCAGCCATCGTCAGAAACGGGAAACTGGACCAAATGCAGTCTCCACACACGACCAAATGATTTCCACAAACACCTATATCAACCTGACTAGGATGGTAGCTTATCACAGCTCAAATTCTACCAATTGTTACGTATGTGGTTTCATTCCACATAGCACAAATGAAGGCCTCCCCCTGATGGCTCTGCCCATTTCTGACTGTGACACGTGCCATTTACTTCACCTAAATACACAGACATCTTACACCCATGAACTGTGCCCAGTTACACCTGAACTGAGACCTTTACCTTGCAAAACATCCACAAGCAAGTGTCAGACATGCACTGATGTCCCTGCTGCCATCCCTCTTAGGGTAGTTCCACGACCATTAAAGTGGTGCATTAAAGGTACCGGAGTTGGTCATGACATGGGACATTCGAACTGTGACTCGCTGTTTTATCCAATACCAAGAAGTTCTCCCAGAAAATGGACTTCGGACTACAGCCCTTCACCTACAGCTTGTTCGACACTTGACATTAACTTTTCTAGGTTAGCCACAGCGGCTTCTTTTTGTTCCGTCCCAGCTGGAAAAGGGATGTACTGGATATGTGGACAAAAAGCATATGAATATCTTCCTACGGGTTGGAGCGGAGTATGTGGCCTGGGCTACGTAGTCCCAGCAATGCGAGTTGTGAATAAATTGCCTACAATTCCCTCAGGATTAAGGTCAACAAGATCCAAGCGAGATGTGTTAATCACTCATTCACAGACATATTGGAGCCGTCTATTCGGCATGCTTATTCCAAGTTATGGTGTATTGTCTTCCCTGAATCAGATAAGAGATCTTTCCAAACGTATAGAGGATTTAGCTAATACCACTTCCCTAGGTTTGTCTCTCTTATCAGAAGAGCTGGCTGCAACCCGTCTAGTTGCCTTACAGAATAGAGCAGCTTTAGACTATCTTTTAGCATCCCAGGGTGGTACTTGTGCAGTGATTGGTGTTGAATGTTGTACTTATGTGCCAGATTATAATGCTAGCCTTTCTGATGTCATTGCACATGTTAAACACATTGCTGATAAAGTGCACACCAGCGATATTAGTAGCCCTTTTTGAATGATTGGAAACACTCATTGGTCGTTGGGGTACAAATATAGTTCAATATGTTTTTGTTGGTTTAATCTGTTTTATAGTTTTTGTTGTTATGTTGGAATAATCTGTTTTTTTTATTAACCCTTATTATTTTTTCTTGTATCAGAGCAATGTGTAAAATTATTACAGCTAAGGTGACTACTAAAATGATGATTCAACGAACTACTCACAACGTACCTAAAGAATTATTTCATGATGGTTTCGACAAATTGTGTAGAATTGATGTATTGTAATTTTCTTACTTCACTTGATTACATTTTCTTGTGTATTTAGTGTTGTCCTATAGGACAAAATGGGGAATTGTAGAAGAAATTGTGTTACCTTAGAATTCTTATTTGGTTTTGATATAATGTTCCTTTCTCTCTAAACATCAAATGTCCTGCTGAGTTGTTTTCCATTGTGTTAACCCTTGCCGTCTTGATGAAAAGACTCTTTGATCTTTCCCTCTTCCTGAATGGTCTCTGTCTCAAATACATTGATCAAGGCCCGATGAGTGACCCCTGTAGTGACATCGTCTAGCTCTCCCAAGAACGGTCACACCTTAACAGATGTCTCTTCCTCTGCAGAGAGACATGTGCTGATTCAATGCAAATCCACTCACGACGCCTTCCCTTTTGTTCTATCAAACTGTTCTGTATAAATTCAACTCAGCCAGGCCATTCCTCAGACTGGATCTTCATAGACACACTGTGAATTTCTTTTCTCCACTGTCAGTGATTAAACCTCATTTGAACCAGCCACTGAATTGGACCTGAAGAGTTTTCTTCCACAAGACGCTCCTCCATTTTCCTCAGGAATATTCTAGATAAATGACACTCGTTCCTTGATTCCAGTGGGAATCTACATATTCTTTGACTTCAAACTAAGCTGCACCTTGGTTGGCTTGATACAGCGATATTAAGGATTTCAGAACAGAACTAAATACATAACACGATGAATTGGTAACCAATAGCAACACTAATGAAAGTTAAAAACAGCCCATTATAAAGAGAGCCATGTGAGCAGAGTGGAGGGGGCAGACAGGTACAATCAAGTCTTTCTCCCCAGGAGGTGTGCCTGGAAAGCATTCCTCCTCATTTCAGAAAGTGTCAATTCATCTGGAGGGTGCATACTCTAATGCCATGGACAGCCAGACGAGCACGGAGTCCATTACATCTGTGTGAACTGGCTTCTCGCTCTGCGAGGGAAAAAACAGGCAAAGCTCCCGTTTGTGATTGCAGACACACAATTACCTGCCTGGGCAGCTGTAATCACCACGGTTTGTGAGTTAAAAGTGGTGAAATCTGCAGAAATGTCTGCTTAATTAAGGTCCACATCACGGCCTTTATGCTCATCTTGAACAGGCTTTTTGAATAATATTATGAGACATATTTTAATGACTTACCATTCCACAATGACTGGGTGTAAAAGAGTGTTGTTCACTTGGAAGCTGGTAAAGAAAAGGAACAAGAAACTGACATTAAATGAAGCTTTGGTCTACGTTCTGTTTTTATTCCTCTAGGAGGCTCTGTGAATTTGCTGCTGGTCTGTTTTTATCTGTCACTTCCTCTTCACCACGCTGTAAAACCACACATCACCACACTCCACCCATGATCTTATTAGCTGGGATCCTTTTCTTTTCTTTAAATAGCCTGAGTGCCCACGTCCTCCCCACCACCACCAGGATGTCCAAGGAGACTCAACCGAAATCAGCCACCTACAGCCTTTACTCCTCCACCAGTCTTTACTCCTCCAACACCACCACCACCACCACCACCACCACCAGCACCCAAGAGGGATCCTGTCCTGTCCTACACTTAATGAAGGTGCTTCACATTGATGGAGTCTCAATCGGCATAACTTCAAAGGTTTTTATACATTTGCAGATCAAATGGAATTTTATTCTAGCATTTAAATAAGTACATGGTTCAATACTTCCTTTTGTAGAATAGATCAAATGTTCTCATGTATTGGATCTCAGGAGAACAAAGATAATGTTGCCGTTAACAGATAACTAACAAGCAAAACCAAGATAGTTTGCTTAAGTACACTGTATTACAATTAGATTAATCAGCATCAATCAGTATGCATGAGAATCTGTTGGATCCTTGGTTATCAAAGCAAAAATACCAATAACCTCCACAAACAAACTCTAATTATGTTCATGCAAAATGGTGCCCATTGAACATACCGACTAATTCCATCAAAGGAGGCTTCGCGGGAGATGCTCCCACTATCTGTATTCTGACCTCGCTGCAAGGAAACGGACAAAAAACACAAGTGAAATATCAACCAAGTGCATTCAAATCTAAAAACAATACATTCAAGTGGTTAATGTGGAGGCTGATGATCTATTCTGAAATGACTCACGGACAAACTGATGAACGATTACATGCATTCTCTCATTGCAGTTTATCAATATATTAATCAGGTTTTGAAAGTGTTTAAGATTCAGATTTTCAACAGCAGATATTTCGTGTGAAAACAGCTGGCACACAAACAAAATGAAACTCGGTATTTTTATTTTGGATATGATGAGGTGGCAGCTAACATCGGGGAAGATGAAGAAGAGGAAGGCAGACTCAGCCTTTCACAGACGACCATCTTTAACGTTGGCTCAGTAAAACGCTCCACACCACATATATGATATTGAATCAAAGCATCTATCACCAGCTGTAATCAGGTAGAAATGAGCCATGCATAGTCCGTACCAGTGTTAGGAGCACTGCTGGTCCCAGGTTGGACAGGACATCAGCGATCTGCAAGCAAGCAGACAGGGATTCATTAGAAGACTGAGAGGCAGGAGAGCAGCAGAGACAACAAGCACACATTTCCATCTGCTCTCAGTGTGCAGAATAAAGGTCAGACGCCCATGTGGCTACGTGGTCTCCCTGGTCCTCGGCAGCACACTGAATAACAAACCTCTAGCAACTTTATAACTCCTCTGCCAACAGCTAAATGTCAGAAAGCAGATCCCTGACTTGGTGCTCAGAGACACTGCTGATATTTGAGCTTTCTTATTATTATTATTAATAATTACCTGCAGAAAAAGGACCTCCAACACCTAAGATCTAAATCAATCAGCAGCATTGGAATGGTTGCTCCTGTGCTTAAATGTATTACATTTCATTCTCAGTTAAAGTCTGATCCAATGAGTTGGTGATTAGCTGCAACATTAACTTCAACCTGTAAAAGAGGTTGTTGCCTCGACCATTTAATCACTTACAAGCCTGACTTTTTACACATTCAGTGTTAAATGCATTTCATGCTTGAATAAGATAAGTCTTCATGTGTGCAGTAGTTGTAACCCTCAGAAGTAAAATCTATATGGACGTTCCTGTGTTTTTTATTTTCAGAATCATTAACGAGCTTCCCTGCAGCTGAGCAAGTAGGCGTGAGCAGGAAAATGTACAGACACTGTACTTAGATCTTTGTTCATATCGTCACACGCTAAAAAATATGGATATCAAGAAAACTCTGCAAACAATAAATCAGGAAGTTAAGCACCAGCCAGATACTTACTAGGGATGAAAACACATTATTCACGTTTTTTCTCCACAAACGGCTGCATTGAACAATCTAAAGGAGAACGGTCTGCATGTTTAGTAGGGGAGCGCTCATAGAAGTGTGTGTGCAACAACATCTTCCATGTGTGAGGGTTTGAAAAGTAGAAAAACTGCTCAAATATTCATCATCTTGTTCTGATAAAAAAGAAATATTGTTCTCTTTTAGGTCCTTCTGTAGGCAGCAGTACGACTGAATGATGAACACCAGAAACTGAGTTATTTGTCCGACAAGATGACAGCACAAGCTAATGCAGAAGTAGTTATATGATTTCATGGCTTTTAAAAAAATAATACACAAGCTGCTATTTCTTCCATGGAAGAATTGCTGTTGACTACAGTGATAATGAGCATATGTGACTAATTAGGAAATCTCACTCCTCAGGCAGGTGCCGAGATGTAAAACCACCTTTCACCAGCAGGGTGAGTCACTAAAAGGTCACAGTGTAAACATAGAAATGGATGTAAAATGGTATATGTTCATTTCAAACACACATTTGACTTGTTCTACCAATGTAATTATACGTATGATGCTCCACACGTGTTCAAACACCTCCTACTATACAAGGTGAACACTGGTGCTGCTGACTGCTGCCACCCATATCTTTGCCAGGAGGTTCAAATGAAAGAAGGAGGACGTTCACCTTTAAAAACAGTCTACGGAGGCACTAATGTCCTTTACTGTAACTTCATGGACGGTGACTGAACATCAAGGTTCAGTCGCTGCACAGAAAATAAAGGTCACTACACACTACAGTGTGAAGACCAGCAGCAACACAGGCAGACTCACATCACAGGTGTAGTGCACCTCATCAACAGCATACTTCTGCTTGAAGTGCTCTTTGGGAAAGATCCTGCCAACAGATGCAAAAGACAACACTTAGAAACAGTAGAAACTCAATATGTATTTCAAGAAGTCAGTCTGTAAAACATAGCAGACGAGTTATGTTACAGTTCGGGCAGACACAAGCAGAACTGAGTGTTAAGTGGTTCTTAGTGTAATAATAACAGACGCTGATAGAAGTTTACACTGGGTGTAAAAGATGTGACTGTGTAACACATGACTTTGTCAAGCCTGTCCTCAGGTTACAGCTGGCAGCCATGATGATGATGATTGCTGGCTATGTACACCGCTCTTTGAAGATTAGTGGGACTCACTCTCCCATCCAAGTAGCATAGCTTTCAGGCAGTTTGGGAACAAAAAGGATGGATTTCCCAGAGTCCACATCAATGGCTCCATAACAGTCCGGCTCGCTTACTCCAAAAGCCCAGTGGAAGAAAGACTCCTGCAGAATTGAAAGAAGCAGCCGGAGAATTAGTGAGGGGGATGAGAACAGTCAGCCAGAAGAGACGGTTACTTCCGGTCAAAAAATAAGATTCTTAGACGTTCAGAGGTGAATACGGAGCTCAACGACAAAACAAACTGTCCATGTGCCCTGATTTGTGTTCACAAGCATAGATGGGATTATTGGATAGAAAATAGATCATGAACACAAGTGATTTGTCTGCGATTGGCTGGCTGACATATTTTTGACAGAGAGAGGAGAGGAACTCTGCCGGGGAAGCAAAGGAACTAGACTTTACTTCAGGAAAAGCCAGGTGATGTTTTTGTGGCACCTTGATAGAATAACTTCAGGCTTTTGGCACAACAGAGGAGACTGACAGGACATATTGGAAGGACTTCAACTCATTGTTTGCCTCTGGATCACAGGTATGGAGGGATGGATGGATGGATGGATGGATAAATAAATGCAAGCCCTCTCCCCACCTCAGCCTGGGTTTTGCACTAATCCCAGAATCAACTAAAGACCACTTGCCTGTCTGAAGAGGACGTCTGTGTCCGTGCAATACCTCTGCTTCTGCTCCCCTCCCTGCAGCACCACCACTGACTGCTGCACCACTCCGTCTTTGTCTCTCAGCCCATTGCACAGTCGTCGGCGGTTCTCTGCAAACAGAGCAGCAGACACCCTCAGGGTGTCATTACCCAGCCAGTAGGCAGGTCTGAAAGGACAGGGAGACAGGACGTTTACTGGTTGGAGAGACTTACTGTCAACTGAAGGACTCTGGGTCAAGATTAGAATCACAGAGTCATAAATTGCACGAGGTCAAAATATCAGTTTTTGTAAATGTGATTTAACTATTATGTGACATTGGGTGAGCCTCAGCCCAGCTGTCTTCAGAAAGAGTTACAGACAGATAGACATCCTTGGTTATACATCCAACAGACTGTACCAGAGACACACAGAGCTCTTCTAATGAATAAGGACACTTTTTTAGGATTACATCAGTAAGACACTTATTAAAGTTTCTGGGGTTGAAGTTTGGTTGATGTTTGTTCGGTCCTCTGGCAGATCACCTTGTGACTGCTGACTGCTGACAACTTCATTCTTATTACAGCAGTGTGGTTTTATCTAACAATCACAGGAAGTCTGCCTGGGTTTTGTCGTGATCACAAGAACGTTGACCTTGTTCTGTTGAGATCAGCTGCGGTCATAATTGCAAAAGAGTTGACACACACAGAAAATAAACTGTGGCAATGAACCTTTATGATACGTACACACTTTCTTCAGCAAGATCATCTTCACAAATGAACAACACTTGTGATTTTTGAAGCGTGAATGCAATAGCCAGAAGTAAAACAGTAACATTAGTATATAAAGGAACTACAGACTAGGTGTGATGATGTTTAGTTGCATTAACAACAACTTTCTTTGAGACACAGAGGCTTAACATTTCTTCAGGGGGATATTTACTGACAGAATTTTATATTGTGGAGCGAAACGTTTAAATGTCTTCAGTCTGTCTAAACACAGACCTTATTTCAGGCATAAAACAAACAAAAAAAAAAAAAAAGAACAAATTGACTTTGAGACGAAGGAACTGCAGCCCTCTATAATTAGATTTACCAGAACGATTTGTAAGTATTTTTTACTGTGTTGCAGTAGAATGGTGTAAACATTAGACGAATACAGGTCCTTCAAACCTGTAGGAAATGTGTATTTAAAGTTGTGAATTGCATTGAGGATGGAAAGCCAACAATATAATTGTGCTTCACGAATCTAGAATGTTGTTGAATTCAGTTGCAATCATTAAATCAACGTATGATCCCAACAGAACAAAGTTCAACTTATGTTCTTGTGATCGCGACCCAACCCAGGCAGCCTTCTTGTGATCGTTGCATAAAAAGTTTCTGCTGTAATAACCATAAAGTTGTCAATCAGCAATCGCAAGGGGATCTCTGCCAGAGGTTGGAACAAACATCATTCATACCTTATGACATTATGTAATCCATCACATCACCAGCCAACTCTTCCCTCAAAAACAAACTTACTTTAATGAGGAACTCACTGGCCCAGTCCTAAATACACAAGACAAAATCTAGTCTGTCTCTCTGTCCGTCTGCCAAATAGAGGATGTGTGTACTTCCTCACCACTTCACTGAGACTGATATCAGTCCTCACAGTTAAACCCGTCTACTCAGCTAAAAGTGAAGGATACAGAAACCCTTGAACCATTAAATACTAAGAGGTTACGGATTAACCTTAGATAAAGTCCAGGCAGAATCACACGTCGTGTTTGATATCTTATCAGCAAAGCCGTGGCCAGAGATCAAGATCTATAACTAAGGCAATAACGATCACAAGGAAGTCTATCCATCTGTAAGGAGGCCCTATTTTAACTCCTTCTGAAGAAAGCTGGGCTGTGGTTCATCCACCTCTTCATACAGAACTGTACTGACCAGATCCTGAGGATGACCCCCATCATTCATACCTTATCAGTAGTTAATCCATTACAACAGCCAACTCTTCCCCTAAAATCTGACTTACTTTAATAAGTACCTCACACATTTTCCAAACCAGAAGTGCAAGAACGGTGCAGGTTTCAGGATTTATTCCTGCAGTATTGTATTACATGATTAGTCCTTGACACCTGGATTATGTTCCTAACTAGAAACTTTCACCCTGAAAACAGCTGTATCACATACTATACATTCATGCACTTACAGGTTTGCATCAACAAGAGCGAATATCCACAGAAATCAGGGAAATATTGTATACTTTCACGTTTTCAAGCTTTTAAACTCATTATAAAACCTTTTTCCTGAACGCAGCGGAAACTGTGCTAGCTCCAGTTTTTAGTTTAACACACTACAGTGAAGGTAAGAGGTCGTTTTTATATATTTAAGGTGCTGAAAAAGTGTTTCACATTGACACTGACTGATGCAACGCGTCTCCTCAGACACAAATAGTTAACTACATCCTAATGGAACGGGACGTCAGAAGTTGGCTGACAGGGACGGTGGAGTAACGCTCCAATCTGCCTGACAACAGCGTAACTACCAGACGAGCTCGCGAGCTCCTCTATGTCACATGATGATGACGCAGTGGAAAACAAGCTAAGACGACTAAAATAATTATTATAGGAGTTAAAATATTAATATTTTCTCGTCAGTCAGAGAGCTGTCAGAAATTCAGAAAGACTCACTGTGGTGCAGCAGCCATATTGGTACGTCGGTCCAGACTGTCACGTGCGACGCGAATCACATGCGTCTTGTACGGAGCTGAGGGCCAATCAGGTAACGTGGCATGGTGCTGCGTTCAAGTCTTCAGGAAAAACAACCATGAACAGTAAAGTTGTGTTAAAAGGATCTTTCGTCTTATTTTTCGGCTGTCGTTTATAAAATGCTGCAGTCAACACATTGAAACCCGTAAAATAAAATATGAAAAGAACAGTAAACATTGCAGACCCATGCAAACACGTAAAACACAATTCTTCACCACTAAATGTCACTTAATAGTAAGTAGTGTAGTTGCCAGTTGTATAAATACATCCTACAATTGGAGCAGCAAGTACACAAACAAGTGCAGAGAATGATACATAAAAGGAATGCAGTATGTTAATGGTATATGCCATTTTATTAGATTGTTGAGTAGGTGACCCTATTAGTTTTTCCATTTACAATTGCAGTGCATTGAGTCCCCCGGGTACTGTAATGCCTCAATGTTTGCTTTGAGATGTTAATAACATCAGTGTAGCTAAAACAACCTTTTCAGATGTATATATGTTTTGTAACACAAAGGGGCTACAATCAAGAGTTATACTGACACCATTCAGCTATCGGCTCACTTCCTATTTATTTATCCTATAACCTACTAATCACCAGTTATAGCCATAGATTTGTTTTTCTTCATAGAGGAATTAAGACACGAGACCTTGTAAAGTCACCCAGGAGATCTGCTTCCTTTCTTTCTTTCTTCCTTTTTTTTGTCATGTGCTGAGGAAGTGAAATTATCCATGTCCATGAATATAAATCAGCCGACATTAAAGACATGTTTTATAATCTACGGGGAATACAATGTGTTTATGCTTGCACATGCATAGGTGCCAGATGCTGTTAATTCTTTCTTTATTCATACATTTTTCTGGTGCTTAGACAGTTTTCCAAACAAGAAGGCTTGCTTTATTATACCGGTGTTTATTAAGAACTGGAAATCAGAAATGAATCATTTTCAATCAATCAAGGGCGCTTGAAAAAAACAAAGCAATTAAGGCAACCTTTAATGATTAGTTTTTCTCCAGAAAGCAGTTTTGATTAACTTCAGCTACTACACATGCCCCTGAAACTCCAAGTAAATCAGTCATATCCACAGCCGGTATGGTAGAGCAACTCAGTTAGGAGATCTTGTCCATATTAAAAACCTCAATATTCTGAAAACAAAATGAGATGTGAGACCTTGGGAGACACACACACATCAAAACCATAAAGTGTTATTTGGCAGTGGTGCTTTTACAGTAAAACAGTAGGGGGAGATGCAACTCTCTTTTGTCACAATGCAGGGAGAGTTTCAGAAATAATTAATTATTATGAGTTACTGCAGATACATGATGCAGGTATCTTCAAACAATATGTCATAAAAGAGCAACCAGCTTTGATGACAGACTGTCAAGAGTGTTGTCAGCTTTCATTGAGATGACCATAAGATATATATATATATATATATATATATATATATATATATATATGGTAATGAGTTATTAATGTTTTTTTAAACACCTTAATCTACTATTCCAGGTAGATCATCGCTATGTTTAATATTTATTTTAACCTTGATGGAGGTGGATAGGACGTTTACCATGACATGTTGGAACTTCTGGACGGGAAGAGAGCCAATTACTCAATGATAATAAGAATATAAAGTATTTGCAAATGTTATTTGTTCCTGTCTAAACTCTTTGCAAGTGTGCACTTGTTATATGGACTTGATATTTTGCAGGAAAAAAGTATATATATATATTAAAATATATAGATATTATTAATAAGACTCCTAACCTTTCCATCACCCTTTCTGCAAGTGTGCTCTCAGTTAAATGAGGTCATTGCTCGCAGCAAGTTTTGCCGAACTAGAGGCAGTGTTATGCAGTACTCATTATGTTCATGTATATTGGCCACTTTTGAAAAGGCCAAAGTACAATCCAATTATAGTCATCCTTGTTTTTCTTGGAAAATACAATAAACGTACAGGAAAAAGTCAAATTATTCAACACATCACAAATCAGTGGTGTGATTCACACATGCCACCCTTCCGGACACACCACAGGAATCTATCCTCACGTTACATACTCATAACTTTGTTGTTACCCCCCAATGGCTCCCTGGCAGAGACAAAGTGTTTCTGCTGGTAGCACAAAGGCAGCCACCGCTGTCACTGTAGAATTACTGCCAATTCCCCTGCATCCTACATTTTATCTCTATTGCCAGCTGTAAGTTGTGCTGATACAGTTGTGCTGCTCGGCTTTGAACTCTTTACTTTTCTCCTTGAAGGCGCTGGACATTTGCAATGGAAGGAGGGGCATCCTCAAGACACTAGGACAAAAAAGGGCCAAAATGAATGTGGGCCAGCAAGAAAGTAGGGTAACTGGGGATACATACGAGACATTCACAAGGGTGGTTTTACAGAAAATAAGTTAAGCAGTGATGATGGCTTGTGACTTAAAAGTTGCCGAATCGGCCCCCCAAAAAATGAGGCTCATCTCTCAACATGAGAGACTGAGATTGTTGAAGGCAGCTCCAAGATGTAAACATGTTTATATATTCCTTCTTGCCTTATTTCTAAAAATGAATTGTTGCAACATGCCCCAATAAATAAAGCCTGAAATATGATTTGCTGTGAGCCTTACTTCCAAATGAGGAAATTTGACTGTATATTCCAATGAAAACACATGAGTAAGACATTGGTTGTATTTCTCTGCTGCACTGGAAGCAAAATAATACTAGAACACAGCACCACAGTTTTCTTCACTTATGTGAAGACTGAAGAAAAAGCAGCTTTATTTTGGCAAAATAAGCAAAACAAATGTGTCGATTATCATGTAGGAGAGATGTGACATGAGTCTTTGCACATGTTGATCCCAACGCCTATTCATTACATGTGTAATCCATTATAACCATCATGAATGACCGGACTACGCACCTTTTACATGACAATAGTAATACATTACATTACATTAGTAATAAAACTGGGGGGTTTAGCTCAGGAGGTAGAGCAGGTTGGCTGGCAACCGCAAGATTGCCAGTTCGATCCCCGGCTCCTCCTAGCTGAGTGCCTGGTGTCCCTGAGCAAGACACCTCACCTTAATTGCTCCTGATGAGCTGGGTGTTGCCCTGCGTGGTTGACTCCGCCCTCTGTGTGTGAATGTGTGTGTGAATGTGTGAGTGAATGGGTGAATGTCAGTCATTGTTGTAAAGCGCTTTGGACAAAAGCGCTATATAAATGAGGCTATTTACCATTTACATAACTCGCACTTTTCATGGTCCTCAAAGTTGCTTTCCAGTTAAAACACAGCATGAGTCACAAAAATAAAAGTAGATCTAAAATGATGAGTTTTAGATGTTGATGGATCAGTTCAGCCTCTGATGTATTTTGGGAGAAAGTTCCAGAGGGAGGAGGTGGTGATGGAGGAGGCTCTGTCACGATGGGAGGTGGAGGTGGAGCAGGTCGGTGAGGTAGGACGGGGCCTGGTTGTGGAGGGCTTTGTAAAGTGAGGAGGAGTTTGAATTGGATGTGTTGTGGGACGTGGATCCAGTGGAGGTTCTGGAGGACAGGAGTTATCATGGGAGCGAGAGCGGGCGAACAGGCAAGCAGAGGAGTTCTGAATCTACTGGAGCTTATTGAGGAGTTTAGATGATGTGCCGTACAAAACGCTGTTGCAGTAATCCAGTCTGGAGGTGATGAAAGCATGAATCAGTGTTTCTGCGGTGGTGAAGGAGAGTGATGGATGGAGACGATGTTCTTCAGGTGGAAAAAGGCTGTTTTGGTGATTTATGTGGTGTTCAAATGCTGTGAGTGGAATTGTTGATGGTGAGGCTGAAGTTGTGGGTGGTTTTGGGGAGGGGTTTTTGTCACAGTAAAGTTGGAGGAAATGTGATTCCTACTTGTACATGCAAGCCAATGAAGGATAAGACTGTCATACTCAAAAGATAGATCATCCGATGACTTGAGGAGTCATTCAGAAACACTATGGCTCTCCTACAAAAATGCTTCAGGTAATTAGGCAGATAGTGGAGTGTGGCGAGGAGCACTCTTGACACTGATTATTTACTCTCTTCAGATGACCAGAAGAGGTTTTAATTAAAACATTCAAATCTGCCTGCAGGCAGATGGATTCTGCTGAGTGGGTTCTGACTGTAACACCTGCCGGTGAGTGAGACACACGTGTCTGCGACAGCAGTGGGTAAAGCATGAACTTTATTAAACCCCCCATATTACAGCCTCCAGGTTGTATGCCTCCTCCAACCAGTCATTTTGAGGTTGAATTGCCGTGAAATTGGCATAATTAGCATATGAGTTATTGAGTTATGGCCCAAAACATGAGTGGAAGTGGATGTTTGAGGCATATTTGAGGAAATTCGCTGAAGGTGTTCCTGAGAACACCAAAAATGTGATGGCAGTGATGTCGCAGTGACCTTCACCTTTGACCACCAAAATCAAGAGTTCATCTTAAGCCCAGGTGGATGTTTATGCTGAATTTGTAGACATTTCCTCCAAGTGTTCTTGTGATGTTGCATTCATGAGAATGCTATGGATGAACAAGCTCGAAACGCCTCCAGCCACGGCTGTCATGTCATAATTATTCATATATAATGATTTCCTTTACAAGCAGACGGTATTCATGTTACTGACATATTATGGCAGGACAACAATTGCACAATTAGAGCCTGCATGGTTGGGTTTGGTTCATAACAAAGCTATGTGTATTTCTTGGTCTCTACTTTGTGTAATTAATGTACCATGAGCAAGTTTTATTTAGTCACTCAGAAATGTAGTCGTACTCCCAATCTCTCAATTTTAGTTAGTGCATGACCAGCAACCAATCAGAAAAATATAAATTGCGAGGCAGGAGGGATGTTTTCCTAAGCTGCAGGATGACAGTGTAAAGCTTTACTTGGACCAGAGAGCTCAGGTGTGAAGGCAAGTAAGAATGTGGATGTGAATTAGGGGAGTGCTGAAAAGAAACACAAACACAAAAACATGAAATACTTGAAATTGAAAATAGGTTGGGGGCGCATCTACACCACTAGGCTGCTAAATAAATACACATATGTATAAAAATCCTCTTTTTTTGTTAATTACATTAACTATTAATATATTGGAGGGAAAACTGTGAGGTTTTCCTTTCTGTCTTAAAGAGGTCAAGTGTGTGAACAGAAGCAAAAGACAAATTGTTTGGTGACGGCAGTCAAAGAGTGGTCTGATAAACCTACATCCCTCTTCTTCCTTTCCCCATGTTTCCTGGTCTGCAGCTACAGTCGTCACACAATAAAGCCACATGAAACACTGCTGCTCTTCTGACCACTCAGAATTATTTTCAGTATGTCTTCAACAACAGATATTCTCATCCACTAGGCTGGAGCTGATTGGTGGGCCTCAGAGTGCCATCGAGTGGGTCACAGAGGTACTGCCCATTGGTTAGATTACATTTAAAAAATGTATATATATTTATCTATTTATTAATTTACAGTTATTTTAATATCTAAGAATTCCTAAAAATAAAAACATAGTTATTCAAGCAAAGCATAGCTTCAATGACCGGTTCCCGTTCCAATACCACAGCGCCAATCAGATACATCATCAGGGAGACAGATGTGTTTTGCCTGCTAACATGGCTTCAGATGCAGTGAAAGTAAATGGATGAGTTTTCAAAAGAAAAAGTGATGTGGGAGACAACCGTGCAACAGTAATAGCTCCGAAGCAGGCGGTGAGAAAAGATGACCATGAATATATCAAGTTTGCATTCATAAAGGCAGGAAGTGATGGGTAAGGGTAAGCAGAATATTTATTTTGGTGATAACACCCGATAGTGACATAACACATATTTACAGCCCAGTTTATTTTCTCCTTTTTCAGGTTTTTTTTTTATGTATAAAGGTTGTCCTCAGAAACGTTTTAACAACCAGAAATGCCTGAGAACCATTTTTCTATGAAATGGTTATGAATGAGGGATATTTTCTGTCCCCTTGCACTGCAGGTCTGGTCCTGTGAGTAAATTGAAACTCTTCCACCAATTTAAGACAATGTTTTATTCGTTACATTTGCCATTTGAAGTGATCCTGGTAGTGTACAAAACTGCCAAATGACAAAGCAATGGAAGACATGAATGTGGGTTTACAACATGAGGCATAGCAGATTGTGGGTCAAAGCTAAATATGACAATGTATTATTCTGTTAAGCTTGTTCTACAGCACTAATAGTTTCGTTGTTCATTGATTTCAAACAAGAATTGGCCCCTCACAGTAGGAACAAGAGCACTGTTGATTGCACATTGTGCTATATGCATAGAACTCTACCGGCATTGGAAAAAAGGATCATGATCTGAACTACCACACAAAGGACTCAATTAACAAAAGAATAATTGAAGCTAATGCTCGCTCGGCAGGAAAACTGTTTCAAGAAGAAATATGCTGATTAGAAGAAAAATATGAGTACCAGGCCAATTACTACAACAGCCTCTACGCTAGTAAAAACTAAAGTTGTTTTGACAAACTCATACATATGGGAATAGCACAGGGAAAAACGTACTTTTCCTCACGGTGAATAGGGTATTGTAAATTTGGTATGGTCCATATTTCATGCTTCCTGCTCTCTCTGGCTGTTGTTTTTTTTTGTGTATGTTACTCTCTGGACCACAATGTCCTTTTAGATCATCTTAAGCACTCTTTTGGTCTCAACTGTATGGTTTCCCTGTCTCGTTTAATGTGGTGTCCCACAGGGAGAGGTACTTGGACCACTTTGTTTTTGTGAATGTATCATAGAAATAGAAGAGGAGTAGAACTGCCATTGAACTGGTTTATATATATATTTACAAAGCTAGTTACTTTTATATCTAAGAATTCACAGAAATAAAAACATAGTTATACAAACAAAACAAAACAAAAAAACGATTTCAATGACCGGTTCCCGTTTGAATAATAAAACGCCAATCGGATACATCATCAGGGGGACAAATGTGTTTTGCCCGCTAACATGGCCTCGAATGCAATAAAAGGAAATGGATGAGTTTTCATAAGTAAAAACGATGGGAGACAACCGTGCAACAGTAATAGCTCTGAAGAAAGTAGCGATGAGTGATAACCATAATTAAGTTTGGATTCATAAAGGCAGGCAGTGAGCAGAATATTTATTTTGGTGATGCAGAGTGGAATAACACATATTAACAGCCCATTTCAATTCATCATTTTTCATGTTTTTGTCTCAGTTATTGAGACTTGTGTTCCTCAGAAATATTTGAGCAATCAAAAGTGGGCCTTAAGTTAAAGTAAGGCTCAGGAACATTGTTCTATAAAATGGGTATGAATGAGTGATATTCACTGTCCCCTTGTACTGCGCGTCTGGTCCTGTGTGTTAGTTGAAACTCTTCCAGCAATTTAAGACAATTTTTTTTTAAATGTATTACATTTGCCATTTGAAATGATCCTGGCAGAGATGTGAAAGTACCTTATGAGAAAGCAAGGGAAGACATGAATGTGGGTTTACAACATGAGAAATGTGGTTGCAGCTCGCCGGGAAGAAAGCGAATACTAGCTTGATCTTCTCTAGAGTGGCAACGAGTGAGGCTGAGGGACTGTGAGACCCAGCGCTGCTTGCTGGGCATCAGCATGCTGTTTTCCAGCAGCATAGTATAGCGGACATGGGCTTTCCATCGCTGTTTAAACAGTGTGTAGATGAAGCATTAAGTAGTTAAATTATACTCATTTACTCAGGCTTTCTATGGTTCGCCTCGTTTGTGCTACTCCACATGCAGTACTGCACGACTCGGTTTAGTCGTTACTGCAAAATCTCACCTCAGTGAGCCCGCGTCTTGTCGTAGGTTGGTTTGGTTTCTAAGGATGTTAACCCACTTCAACAATCGAATGGCAATGGTATGCATAAAAATGGCGCCCTCATCTGCTACGTTAATTTGAATGGGAATGTCCATTTTCTTATGGAACCTACAGAACTTTACTGATTGATCTGAAATAGCATAACTCTGCTATGTGAAGATCTACCATCCTCCACCTAGCTTATTCATATCGACTGAAATCGGATCAGATCATTTATTGGTATTTTTTGGTTTCAGCCTTTAAAAGGTCTAAGCAATCATTTAGATGTGGAACTCAAAGGACCAACGTATTTTGGGGGGGATCTATTGGCAGCAATGGAATATAATATTAATGATGAAAAATTAATCTTACTTTGGCAGTTGGAATTGATTGGTGCATGTGGACTACAAGGTCAGTGTGCTTTCCTCTTCATGCATCTGCACCGATTAATCACTCATGTATGGAATGCCAAGATTGCATGTAAAACCCTGAAGGAAATCATCTGATTTTCTTGCATTTCACAATAAAGAGGGTTTATGTGTCTATTCTATGAGACTATGGGACATCATTTTTCCGAACACACAAAGGATAATTTACTTAGACACATTAATAACTATTCATGAGGTGACTGTGGCTGTTGGCTGGAATACATGCACATACAGAGTTTACTGAAATGTAAATAAATACTTGAAAATTCTTGTATTTGGCAAAAACATGGTGTTGTCATCTTTACTTTTCTGTAAGAATTCCATCCTTCAAAGTTTCGACAGTCACTCTGTTTGCATCCCCACGGGTGCAATGTTGGTGGCACAAGTATGATGTGCCAATTCCTTTCCATCTGCCGACATGCCAGAGCGAGAGATGAATGGTCGGGTCGACTCAGCGTTGCTTGTTTCCATCTTGTTAATATGCCTCAGAGAGGCCAGCTATAGTCAGGAGACTCACTTCGAGGCTGATCTCCAGAGAGCTGAACAAGATAAACACTGCTATAGGAGGCTGTGGAGACTTTCAGAGCTGAACCCTAAATAACCCTGCACAGACTAGAGGACAAGTTGTTGTGCTTTGCTCTTTTTGCGGAGATAGAACTATAGAGCATTAAGTTGCTAGTCAACAAGTAGTCGAATATGAGCCAATGTTCTTATGTCTGACCTTCTAGCAAACACTTGCCATAAGGACAAATCATAAAAGAGTAATACTGTATGAGCAGTCTTGTCTCTGGCGACCTGACCTGGTGGATGTGACTCAGTGGGTAGAGCGGCTCGTCCTCTAACCACATGGTTGATGGTTTCATCCTCCTGCTGTCCACATGTCGGAGTGTCCTTGAGCGAGACGCTGCACCTAAAGTTGCTCCCCAGGCGTTTTACAGCAGCTTGCTGCTCTAAGGATGCTTAGGATGGGTTAAATGCAGAGGTACATTTCCATTTATGTACCTGTAGGTATAAGATGATTGTAACAGAGCTTCAATTTAATTACATTTTCATGGCTGGATTGGTTCCATGGCCATGTTATGCTGTACTCTACGTTGTATCTTTCTTCAAGCCACTGATATGTTGAGTCTCTACCTTTCTGAACCAAAAATATGTTTCATATTAAACATTTCTATGTTAGTGTATTTCAGCATTATAGTGTTTGGACCGCTTCAAAACTGCCTTCTCAAGACAATTTAGGTTAACAGAACAAAACCTGGTTAAGTTTAGTAAAATAGCATATTTTAGGTAACAATAAGTACTTTGATTATGGTTTCATGTAGGACACAAACACTCTGCTGAGTGATAAACCCATATTTGACCCATCCACCCACCCTGACCTTCTCCTTATGTGGACTTGCAAACATCTAAACATATCTGTGATACGTCAAATAAGTGTAATCAGGGGGAAATAAAGTTCCCTCAAAACTTAACTAACAATGCAGTGTTGTTGTATGGGATAATACATTTTAGGAGACATGACGCATGCACAATTGTAGGTAAGTGCAGCTGCTCACAATTTCCTATGAAGCAGCATTTGTGGTTTATTGGACCAAGATAATGAGTGAAAAACGGCTGAAGCTGCATCGAGGTACCTGCTTAATTTGTGCTTCTCAGTTGGCTCAGCAGTCAGCACCCTCACATTAGCAAGAGTTGTTTTGCTCAATATTAATAAAGATATTAGTCAATACAACTGAATTAGCTAAGAATGCAGAATATACAGATTTTTTTTTGCAAAGCTAATTGCATTGGGAGCAGCATTCACACCTGAGAGGTGCAGAGTACCAAAGCGTTGTGCTGCCAAATTGGACTTTGTTTTCCACTCGGACCTCTGAGCTTTAGTGCAACTTGTTCAATGAGTTTAATAGACTTAAATATACCTCAATCACTAATGTTTAACATAGTCTATTACATTCTGTTTTATAAACCTGATCCTACAGCAGCTATTAAAGAACGTTGAGTAAAGCCCTACTTAGATTTCAGCACATCTGTTTGAAACCTGGGACAACAAGGCTAATTATTTCTTATTTCTTTAGAGAGTATTTCATTAAACTGCACAGTTTAATGCATTGCTAACATAAAAAAAATTCAGGTTGGAGCTACTTTAATTAATCTGAATATCTTTTTTTAACATTTGCAAAGAATTCACTTTATTCTTGTTATTAGTTTTTCTAATATTCATATGCAGCACTAGCACTTCTGTATTATCATATTTAATATCACTGAGTTTACCTTTAGTTCATCTTTCTCTACACATTATGTTAGTGAGTCTGATTATTCCCTCTCATGTTTAAAAATAACTAAATGTATCAAGGGAGTTGATTAGAGTTGATTTAACATATAATTCAACACATGTCCAAAATTATTACTTTTGGTTATTCATATATAATGTAAAGATATGGAATTAGATAGTTGTTTTCCTTTGGCATCTTGAAGACAGTACCTTGTAGACTGGAACACTAGCAATTTTGTCAAAGCTGCAGCCCAAATCTAAAGACCCATTCAGATTCCAATTATGTTACAAACACACATAAAAATAATAATAATAATGAGATTCTACTCTCAATGCACTCATAAATCATTAGTATTAAAACAAATGAAGAGCCTTACTTTATTATGTGTTATTTGTTTCTGTCCTTTAAAGTGGATGAAGAATCTGAACATGAATAAGGAAATAAACCTTATTAAAAATGACAATAAATCATTTTAAAGGTGCACTGTGTAGGATTGGGTGACATCTAGTGGTGAGGTTGAATATTGCAACAGACTCAAACTTCTCCTGTGTAGCCAAATGTGTCGAAGAAATAAGATGGCCAACATGAAAACATGTCGAGAACCAGTGTTTGGGTTACTGTAGAAACAATCTATATGTAGATACAAACATCTCATTTTAAGGTAACGGAAATGCAATCATTCGTTTTGCATTAAAGAAAACTATTAATATGAGAATCAATTTTTTGCAAATAGATCTCCCTAAATGCATGCCTTTCCTTTAAAAGAAAAACAAGAAAAAAGATGAATTCATTTACTTTTCATGAATGGCTAACTCTACATAAAGTGATGCTTTCAAACAAAAAACACACACAAAACCTCCTGCACTGAATATTGTGTTTACATAATCAACAGGATGCATTTCAGGCTGATTACATCCTGACAAAAAATAAAATCAGAACTATCAGAATGAATCAAAACAGCGTTTCCTTATTAATTTTACAATTTCACTTCCAGTGACATTCAGACCCCCAAATGTGTTTGTAATAAGAGTTGTTTTATATCGTTTTCAGGACCACATTTCTTCAGACTGCTGTGTAAAATCCTTGATGGCCACAAGGATGCTTCTCTAAATGAGATCACCACTGAGTTTAGGGAGGAACTTTGTTTTTCAATGTGGTTCTTAAAATGTTCTCTGATTTTCCAGCGACTTGCCACTGTGTACAAACCATGTAAACAAGTATCAGCGTTAACCATATGTGGAGATAAGAAAGCACATCACTGATGTTAAAAATGCTGAAAATTAAAAATTATAAAGTTGGGTTCCCCGGTGGGTCACCTGCAAGAGAACGGGGTTGAAATCTGAACCATGGCCGTTTGCTGCATGTCGTCTCCTCTCTATCCTCTTCCATTTCTCCTGCACAAATAAAGGCTAAAAAAAACTTTAAAATGATGTAGTTACATATCGATATAAAATATTGTTATTGTTACAATTTTTACTGTTCCTATCTGAGGTTAATAAATCCGGAAGAGGAAACCTATCACACCTGAACAGAGCATCTCATATTTATGAGTGCTGTCAAAACGGCAAAAGAGACAATATGGGAACGTAAAAGGTATTCCTTTGGGAAAATTGCAAAGTTCCAGTGAGAAAATGATGTGAGTTGAATTTCAAATAATGGAAAGAGAAAACACGCTGCATTACAATACGTGTTGCTGCCCAGGAAGAGAATTAATAAAGCAGGATCATATTATTTACATACTGTGCATGTAGATTCCCATTATGAGGGTCTTCTGGGTGAATTCCAGCCTTGACCTTCACACATGTAAACACAGACACTGTCTCATACCGCAAATAATTAGCAAAAAAACAGCTCAACTATTTCCCTGCAGGCTGCATGAATTGGCATATATTTTATTATTCTGGAAGTGGCTTCAGGAAGGTGGGTTGCACCCAGCAGCACCCAGAAGCCAATGCAGGTAAGAGAATACAGTAACACTGGTCGTGCATGTGTGTGCGTTTGCTTAAAAAAAAGGCTCATTAAGGAATTTAAAGTTATTTTCTATGCTGTTAAGCTTTCCAAATGTACTTAAAAAAAAACAAGAGTAATAAAAGTATGGCAGATGGTGGGGGGAAGGGGATCAGGTTAGTTTGGGCAGAGCCAAATCCAGATCAAAGGCTGCTCTCTCATCAGGTTAAGCAACAGTCACATCCATAACCCAGGACAGCTGTTTATGATTGAAGAGGATTAGGGACAGCACTCATATTTCATCAGGATTTATCCATGTCATATTCTAAAACTGGATTGCTCTAAAGCCTCTCACTTTAGCCGCTAAATCATTTCAGTTACTATGCAACTTCTTCCCAGTGGAGGTCAACCGTCTGTGCCAGAGTTCCAGGCATTTGGCAGATCGGAGATCATTCATTATTACCCTAAAATGTCCTTCAGGTTTAACATTGTCGGAGTAGAAAGAATGGAAGCCATCTGTTTTCATTTTAAAAAAATGACACAAATGCTTCGCTTATACGCAGTCAATCAAAATACAAGGACTTAGAGAGGAGCTGTAAAACTACCGTGACCCTGTAACACTCGGTCATTGTCCACAGCTGTGTGAGTCTTCACAGGCAAACATTTCATTAGGCTGAAGAGGCAACCAGGGGAGAGAGGTCGAGGTTTGTTTAATGCAGCTCTCATCATCCGGCAACGTCACGGCACACCCACCACGGGGATTCATACCGCTCTATTCGATAAATCAAGAAAACATCGAATAGAGACGACATTAAAATAGATGAAAACATTGTCAGAATTAAACGATAACACATCATGGAAAGATTTTGCAACTAAAACCACGATATATAATTATAAAATGAAAATTGCGTTGAAAAATCTATTAGGACACTGAAATGAAAGAGAGGCTTCTTTTTCTTTTAAAGTGTTCCATCTACGCCACTGATGAAGCAGACACGACTGGCCAGGCCGGAGACACCTCACAGAAACAAAATGTCTTGGCACATTGTAATGTGTTTCTGGCTCTCAACTCCTCTCACACAATGTGCACATAGCAGACATCACGAACCTTAATTTAGATCTATTTTAATAGAATAACCTGTTCAGTGTCACTAGCTAATTAAACACCTGACTGTTTGCCATCCGCCTGCAGGTGTTTTACATCTAGCACTATACCAACACCTAACTGCCTGACGCCATCTGTGTCCCATTGTTCCTGTAATACTCACAGCACCATCACTGGGGCTGCTCCTTCCCTGTAGTTGATTCATATTACTGTCTTACAAACACCACAGTTCACTTGGCAGGTATTTTTTTTTCACGAGGGAGTCAGCATTGGTCATTTTTTCCAAAAGCTCAAAACATCCTTTGTTTACAACACGGGCTCTAGTGGCCATACTGCTTGCATCCTGTTTCCTGCCTACAGTCAGCGCTGGTATCTGTTAAGGCAGCGCCAGCTGGTGGCATAGTAAAAGAAAACTAAAAATAATCTTCACTAATTTAGTTAATAGCTAGAGAGTCAGTTACTCTCGCCTCATTCATTAGGGAAAACCTTTGTAATGTATTTATAATTTGTTGTCAATTTGCTGTAAAGATGGAGGAGGAGTAATGTCTACCTGAGCAGAGGATGAAGTCACGCTGTGTGTGTGTGTGTGTGTGTGTGTGTGTGTGTGTGTTGTACATTGTTTGTTTACATGCCTGCTGACCTGCATGACTTTGAGTGAATGTTCATCCATACGAATACACTGACAACGACGGCCCACCCTCTGGTTCCCTCTCAGGTAAACGCTGTTAGCATTGTTGCTGCTTTTTTAGCCGTCGGCTCAACTGTTGCCATGTTGGGAGCCTTGTGTGGGAATTTATCACCTTTAATAATGTTATTATTTTGGATTTGTTTGTTTCTAAGATAAAAAAAAAAACTATCTCAAAGACATACAGATATGCAGATTCGGTGTGAGAACGGAACAAAAGTAATTGATAGATACAAGGGGCATCAGCCACAATCTTGCCTAAGGCACCAAACTGTCTGGGCCGGCTCGTATTTCAGTCACTGATAATTGATGCTGATAGGAACATCAAATCAGAATTTGTATTTTTATCAGATTTGTATATTTTAAAGCCCTTTTTGCACAGGACTAGTATTACCCAGAGACCTCTAGTAATTTGTAATTCTTGCGGAGGATGTCTGTGATGTTAATCCCGTGCGAGATGGCCATGTCTGGAATTTATAAAATTTAAATTCCACCACAAATTACCACCCATATTTCGGCATTTTGTTTTATTTTGTTTTTTTCCCTCTTCGCCCTCTTTCCTGGTTAAATTATAGTTGTAGATTATGAATTAATGTTTTAACAGCATTTTGGGTGCAACACGGAGACCCATACACATGCAGAGCAAGCTCAAACCCATCAAAAGATGACAGGATGGACAAGACGTTCATGGCAGCATGCGGTACCGATCATTTTTCTAGCTTTCAAAACGCCTGTAGTGTGAAGTAACTCCTCTATGTGATCCCCTCTCGTCGCTGGAGAAACAGGAAAGCGGTGTCCAAGAAAAGGATGCTACGCAGACCTAGATATTTCCAATCATATCTGGGGGGAATGGTGATAAATTAAAGTAAGATACAGATTATGCTTATCCGGTGCGAATCCCCTGCATGAAACACAGAGGTCAGGGGGTCATTTAAATCACGGGAGGCCCCGATGTAATGCTAGTCCTGTGAGAATCGGGCTTAAGAAGACAATAATGGACGGCCTAGAGTATGTTGCTGTTTATTTGTTTCTTTGTTGTTATCTGCTGTTACGTTCTTGCATGACTTGACCTTAAAAAGTGATGAAAAGGAAGAGAAGATCATCCGCTGCTCCTGTGTTGGTTTCATCCGGCTGGAAAAGGCCAGGTGTTCTGTCTGGATGAACAACATGGGCGAGCAGCTCCACGAGTCCTTGAGCAGCGCACGAACCAACACACGCACACACAGTCTTTCTGTCTCCCTCCGCTCTCCCCCTCCTCTCCCTGTGAATTTAAAAAGGATAAAACTGGAGGCCATCCAGGACTGTGATCTGCACGTCTTCTCGCTCTACATTAACATTTAGGGCGCTACATACTATACCATTCAAATACAGGGTGAGGGAGAAGATGACTTTAAAAGAGGCGGCGCTGTTATTTTCCATGTGGTATTTCAGTTTGGTTGAGAACAGCTGTGAGATGTATGAAATTATACACATTTAGATCGATTAACTCGTGAACGCTGAGTGTCAAAAACTGAAATGGAAACTGAAAAGCTAAGAGAGAAACTCTCCTTGCCGCCTTGTTCATTAAGTGGGATGTAATTTGTAGACTAACAGAGAAGGAGAGAGATGGACCAGGTGGGGGGGAAAAAAACACACAAATGAACCGTGAGAGGCTGATACATCATCATTTTGGTTCTCCGTTGTGCGGGGAGTTACAACGTAATGAGAAATTACGTTTTTTCATTTGGAATATACTGTACTATACTTTAGTATGCTATTAACTATACAACTATTTTTAAATCGGTGAAAGTGCCCAAAATATCCAATAGAATGTGCAGTTGGAAGTGGATAGTCCTCGGCCATAAATACTCATTAGGTGAAGATTGTGAGAGTTGGCTGAGACTGGCAGATTAATGAGAATAAAGGAGACCGTGGGTGTGCCGGTGTAATGAGTTGATAATACGACTAACCCTGCAGACCAAGCTCAACTGATAGAAACTGTGGAACATAACTCTTATTTACCCTTTGGAGGGGAATGGAGGCTAGAAGTTAATTGGGGAAATATTGGGCTTTATATCCACATGCGATGCACCCCGTCCTCAGCGGTGTGCTGTGACGACTGCTTATTCATTTCGCTGTGACACTCCATCAACACAACATAATTGCCTCTCCTGCCAGAGATAAAAATTAAATATTTATATAATTTTGCAAGATAATGCATGCAAAAGTTTTATTTGTTTGTTTTTTATCATGATAAAGTGCCCCAGGAAAGATATTTTTCGCTGTTGAACTTGTTGCAACACACAGAGTTACACCTGCAACGCTTTTTTATGTTGATGTCAATAAACAAATCAAAATGGATCAGAAAAGCCTGGTTACATGCTCCCTTTTATCTGCATTCATCAGTAACGTCCAACCAGGCGTCAACCTTTGGGTCTGAAAAGTGCATTCTCTCTACTGGCCAACAGGAGGCGACTCATCTGGTTGTAAAATGAAGTCTGATTGTATAGAAGTCATGGTCTCAGTCCGTAGTTTCAAGTTGTCTTCAAAACAAAATGATGTTCATTCAGTAAATCCTGGTCCATTTAGAGTCCAATATACCACATGGGTATGCTTTAGGGCGGGGCTACATTGTGAGGTCACTACTATGGCGTTGTCAGGTCTGGGAAGTGTCCATTTCTTCTTAGAACTTGAAAACTTTCAGTGTTATGCCGCGATGTCTACGTCCACTTCTTACATACAATTTATGTATCGAACAAAATTAATGAATGTAAAGACTAAATCATCTGAGTGCTAAAGGTGGTGTGCATGATGCTGAAAGGTGTCTTGAATATATATATATATATATATATATATATAATATATACTAGAAGAAAAAGAAAGTAAACTAAGAACATGTTCCTCAACTTTTCAATCTTTGACCTTGGTGAATGGAGCACAATTCCCATGTTTGAAGAGCTTTTTGCCATCAAAGCTTTTAAAAACCCCAAGTGGTCTTTCTTTGGTGACAGGGACAATCTGGAGGACGAGTGGAAAAGATAATAGCCATGTTACTTATTCAGTTTTTAACACCACGAAATAGAGAATAAATCCTCTGTCGCTGCTTCTTGCATTACTAATATGATATGTAGGATGCACATTTTTAATCAGAACTACAGATTTATGATGTGACGATCTCCTAAATCCTTCCTTAAAATGCATTAAGGCGGTGCGTATACTCGTATACACTATATACTCAATGCTAGGATCTTATGTCGCAGTTGAGAAGGGAATTATGAAACAGCTAAATGCAATTTGAGGCCATCTCGACGCGAAAAAGAAATCTTATCAGTGAAATGAAGTCGGGAGAATATGCTGTAGTAAAAATGAAATAAATGTGTGGGTGGAAATCCTTCAGCAATGATGCTGAGGACATTATCTACTTCATTAATCCTCACAGACCAGCACACAACACCGTGTTCTGTGTGATTAACACAGCACTTAACCAACACTTATCCACCTCACGAGCAAACTAATCGCCTGACAACTCTTTTTAACATTCATTCAGACACTGCAAATGTCACTCAATTTTTTCCTGAGGAACAACAGTGTTTTTCCTAAGGTTCGCAGCAGCTTAAGAGGGTTGAAAATGACTTTGAAACATCCTCCTCCTCTAAGCCTTTGGGCTGATCACAAGGAGGCAGCGCACTCTAAAGTCGATGATAGGGAGCGATCCTGGTAGTTACTGACTGGGAATCAGCAGGGGCAGGAAACTCAGGCATCTTATCTCGCCTCCCACTCGCATCATTACCGGGCTGCATTGCTGATGACACTCGTTGCCCAGTAGCGCAATGCCACACTGATCAACCTTTTGCATACCCTTGCTGGCTGCGAACCTATATAGTAAATGGCCCAGGCGTGCCGCGAATCAGAAGAAAGCCATAACTTGTTATCTCGTTGCAGCCTTTCCCCGGCCCTCTGCTGGGGAGCCATATCTCCGGCTTTGAAGTCAGAGCCACTGGCAGTGTCTCAAGCGCTGCTGCCATCAAGTGAGCGCCTCTTCATTAAATCCTTGAGCTGCTTCTAATTACGGACTATATCAGGAGGCCCTCGGTGCCGGGAGCCGGGGCAGAGAACAATGCGCATGACACAAATGCCAAAAATCACAGGGGAGGCTCGGGACACGAGACTCGGCAGACAAGAGAGAACGTCCATATCTCACTGCTTCACTATTTCAAGAGCTTTGGAAACTAGAGTGTCACAGTAGTCATTAACACAGCTCCTGCTGCAGATATCAGTCAACCAAGCCGCGACAGAGGATTTGATTTCCAGGTGAAGCTTATGTGCCTTCTTTAATTGAGGCAGCGCAAGTGTCTTTTCGTTCGGCTGATGTTTCCAAGTCTGCCTGCGTTGATGTTTCCCTGTAAGTTAGGAGATCTGCAGCAAGGGATTGTGGGTGTGGATTTCATCTGCGTCTTTCATCCTGAAACTCTGCCGTTCCCTTGTCACCTCCACTCCTAGCTACTCTATTTATAACTTGTAACCATAACAACCGATCTTTTCCTGTCACTAGGTGTCTTTGTGCTTCAGATAAAAAGAATATCATAGTAGGTAAAAACTTTTTATCAGCGCTGCGAGAGCCGACGTTACACTCAACATGTTAATGCAGATAACTGCAGCTATTAGCGGGGAGTTACATTATTATCTTATGGAGAGCGCATCCCAGTGAAACCATTGCCCTTTGAGTCCCAGGAACAAATGTGGAGCACTCTGATCCTGGGTGATGAATTAATTGGCAGCGCTGAAGGGTGACTGACAGAGATGAATGGGACTTTGAAGAGCAGCACAGGCGTCGTTTTCTGGAAAGTTTCATCCACTTTGGCTCAGTCTAAGAGCTGGAAGATAGTTTTCAAGATCAGATGTCTCCCGTCGGTTTGGGTTTGATTGACAAACAGGCTTGTGTTTTGCGGGTGAACGGACATGGTGGAGCACTTTCACCGAAGCAACTCACCTCCTCTCATCAAGGCATTACACAGGGAAACAGGTCTGAAACCACTCCGAGCTTCAGTTCACGCAGCTGGGGAGCAGTCACTCCCAAACACAACACGTTGACAGTTCACCCTCTGAGGAGCCGAGGGTGACAGGCGTTTAGCTGACGAGGGGTGAAGCCATTGTTTGACATCTCGCTGCTCCCACCACTCCCAGATCCTTTAGCGAGAACTAATTGCTCCCGGAGGGACCAATCCCATGGTCACACCTAAATGAACCTGACCCGAGTGCATTGCGGGGTGAGTGTCTACGCTGTCTAACATTGCAATCTGATCCAAGATCATCTCGGCGACGTGGGTGGGGGGGGGGGGTGAAGCTTTTAATCCCCGCACCGAGAGTGGAACCCCAAAGTGTTTATTTGCAACATCACTGATGGAAAATAAATGAACAACGCAATTTGTCTTGTGGTGTAACAGCTGGGGGGATTAAACATTTTTATAGAAATCTTATTATTTCCAAATATGCGCTGACCTTGTTTGTAATGTAATTTGGAGCGCCTTAAAAGCTTATGAGGAGATGAGTCACATCCTAGTTCTCAAATGAGGGAACACAGTGGTCTGCACGGTGGTCTGCAGAGGGGCAGAGTGAATGTTGGGCTATAAATAATGATTCAATCCCTTTCAATGGCAGTACAAGGTTAAAATCCCAGTCCGTCATTACAAACGAAATATGGACATCAGTAATATTTAGATGCTGAGCTAAATACAAACAGTTTCTTTATTTGGTATGAAGCAATTCCAAATTGTGCAGCATCTCAAAAAGAAACAAAGAACTGGTAATATCTATCTGCAGTATATATGAGGCTAATCTGTTGACTTCAACCAATTCTTACCTGGTTAACCAGATCCTATACTATACTATACTATACTATACTATACTATAATATTCTATAATATACTATACTAGTGAGCTCATATGTAAAATGAAACTACTCGGGTCATTTCTCTTGCTAATTACGTCACTTCTCTCCCACAATTAAAATGTACCGACATTTGTTTTTGCAATATAGTTTTGCATATTGCAAGCTCATTTTGGTTGCAATATAAGTTCCCCATGTAAACAGTGATGCTTATGTCTACATTTTTTATTGTGAAAGGAAAGAACAACAGGAGCGGTATATGCAATAAACACATTTTAACAAATGGATAAAGAGATACAAAATACTTTGTGTAACACTGTCTGTGTTGTGAGGCAGTACTCAACTCAAATCTCCTCATGACTTCTTCTCAACTACTCTGCTCTCTCAGTGCAGTGCATGATGGGATATCATGCTTGGTTAGTGACTGTTGGTTGTACACTACTTTCCCAGATGAATTGTAGGATACTTTGAGTCCACTATATAGGGTATAATAATTATCACTGTACATTTGGACAGAACTACAACATGGTGGCCTTAATATGAAGTGAGTAGTGAGTGATTTTGGACACAGCCATTGACTACATTGTCCAAATGAAGTATTTCTTCTATTAGTAACATTCAGTCAATGACTGACAGAAGAATGATTTAGAAGCGGTGAGGTACACTGATAAAAACTCAGCTCATGGTGAGGTGCCATGAGAGCTCTCTCTGAATGAAGTAAATAGTTTTAACTGTCAAGTTCAATTAATTTAACTGACAACTACTTCAACATTACGTAACTCTGACGGCACAACTCTCACCACTACAGCTTCATGGTTTTATTTTTAACCCAACCAAGGTAGACATTTTCAGATGTGATTTTATAGTCTGGACCATCCCCCCCCCCTCCCCCTCCCCTCCCCTCCCGTGGCTCTCCTCCCAGGAAAAGCAACCGAATCCGTCGTTTCACCTCAAAAAGACATGTGTTTACGTTCAAGTGACAAAGTCCTAGCTCTAGTGGGAATTATGCCTCAAGCTCAAAGGAGTATATCAAGGTTTATGTGTGTGACGGTATACACACACACACACACACACACACACACACACACACACACACACACACTCACCTCAGACACATAACCCCCCTCCACAAAAAGGTGATGATGCAACTGTTCCCCCTGCTTTTAGGGAAAGAAGAAGAAAGGAAAACATGAAGAGAGTGCAGACCTCTCCATTCTTCTTGTTTGACATAGATTTGCATAAAATATGTTGGGAGAGCATGATGATAACGCCATTGTTTACATTTATAGTGTAAAAAAAGACAGGTGATATTAAATGTTCTTAGCGGGGCTAATAGGATTTGAGAAAGGGCTAATTTTGCATTTGATTAAGCTTTTAGATGCTCTTTCGGGGGAAGTGGAGCTGAGGCGTCGCTTTGCTCCTGCTATCTAAGAGCTCTTTGTTTTCTTGCTGCAGGTGAATAATCTCCACTTTGAATTGTATTAGCTTAAAATGGAGCAGCGTCAAAAAATCTCCCTGTTCCTTTTCATTTCACTTCAATGCCCAAAGAATCACTCCAGCAATAAGCACAGGAGGGTACACAAACAGGATTAGAGTGTGGGCATGCTGGAAATCAATTCAATACTGTTTCAGCAGCAGAAGCCAGTAAATGTGATTTATTTACTGTGAGAGCCATGAATACTGTACAAAAGCCACCAAAAAACATTCAGTGTAAAGCTGAAACAACCCTCCATGTAACATATGGGAAGTTTATCAGCGTACGGTTCACACATGTAAGCCACAATGTAGCTTGTCGTAGAGTTAGAGTGTACATGCTGGTTATCAATGTGCTATTGATTTTTTTTTTTTTTTTTACAATAGCCTCAGAAACTTTCTGGTACTGCATTTAATAAACATCCTCCAAAACCAACATTAATTCCACATCCCTCCCTGTACTATTTGCAAAATCAATGCACATTTACATACTCCTTCAAGACCATGCACACAAGGTCTAATGAAATTCTATGTAAGACATAACATGTATGTATTTTTTTTTATATTATCCTTCCGATAAACTGGTGCATGTCATCTGTTTACACTGTGTGGGAAAAGCTCATATCCTTTCTATAAAACCTAATAAGACACCTGGGATACGGCAATATCAGCTGGGTTACTGAGGCATGTACCACCTTATTCCAGGGGTTTGAGAAGTGCAGTTTCCATAGTAATGCCATAATTGAACCAATGCTATTCATTCATTTTGTAGCTTCACAAAGCAACACAAAACAGATGGAGCACTGCGTGGTGTGTGGTTGTTTACCATGTCTGAAAGAGTCCTTTTGAATAACCCACTGTTGTGTTTGCAGTGCAACAGCACGACCTGTTAAGCAATGTAATCTGTTAGACCCAAACACTAACCGTAGGTGTAAAGGAATGAGGATTTTACATTAAATTGTATTGACACACTTAGAATAAGTTTATTGAACCACGTTGGTGCAAACCAAAACCAAAACCAAAACAAGTGCAAGAATCATACAGTACACAGTATTTTGAATGTATTTATTTCCTATTATATCATATGTATCATATTATAAAATAAGCAGATCTACTTCAAGTGGTGTCCATCAGATTCTTGGTCAGTATACTTTAGGGCGGGGCTATCTTGTGATTGACAGGTTGCTACCACAGTGTCGCTGCCATGGCGTCACTACTCACTGTCGCTACCATCTTTACCGCCGCTACCGCTGCAATTAGCTACTATGATTCCTTTAACACTTAGCTGTAAAGTTGACTGTGAATTCTGAAGCTAACTTTGTTAACATCTTCACACTAACATCTGCTGCTTGTGTTCATCAGAGCCACCCGTCGCTCCTCCACAGTCCAAATATGGTCACTTCCTATTACTAGTTGCAAACATTTCTCAACGGTGACAAAATCCAAGATGGTGACGGTCAATATGTCCACCTTCAAAACCGTAGATCTCAAACCAATGGGTGACATCACAATGTCCATTTGTCCACTTTGGTCAGTATAAAGAGGGACAGGCATACACTTGTGTGAATTAACACAAATCAGTTGCTGTAATAGCCTTTTGAGTTATGCGTGACTCAAAAGGCTAATTTGAATCATGAATGAAACTACAACTACAGAATGAAAATATCAGGTTTAACTCTAAGGAATTACTTTTGTTTTCAAACTCATTTTCTTTCCATAGCTTCTAGTTGTTTATGCATTTGATTGTTTTTCATATCTTACATTGCCCCAGATATAATGCGCATATACAATTAAAATTCCTGCACACCTATTTTCTTATGTCTATATTCTGTTGCCAAATACGCTTGTACTCATCACAGTGTAGGGATAACATAATCATCAAAGTGATATTATGCTAATGTACAATTTTCACACAAATAGCCATTAAAGTGAATACAAAAACAAACTGTGTTGTGTGTAAAATGTGTAATATGTCATCCACAAACATCAGTCACAATTTAAAACACAGGTGAGACTTGGCCCTGTATTGGTGCAATAGAGCTTAGTATTTTAGTTGTTCTTATTCAGCCATAAAAAGACTAACAACAAAAAAAGCCAAAGCTGTCCACATTTACAAGACATATACTTTACGTTGCAGGTGAAATATGTCTGATTAAAGAAATGGGCAACTTTGGGAACACTTTACCTTGAATGTGCTGCCTAATGGTGGTTGAGTGCTGTATTTTTCACGGAGACAGTTTGGTGGATGGAGCCCATGTCCCGGCCACAAAGTAAATATGAGACATTGCAATACAATTGTTTGTTGAAAACAGTTATTTCTTCTTCTTTTTTTAAACGTTCAGGTGTTATATCTTCCCAATATAGAATAATGTACTTATTAGATTAATTTCTTCCCTTCCTTATTTTGATGTGACAGAGTTCTCCTTTTAGTTATGATTAAAATCACCTTTTTTAATACAGACATCCACATATGTATATTTAAATTCAACTATGGTTGTTCCAAGTTTCAGTCATTAGAGGGCACTCCCAACACTGTGCAGCCGGTCTCACACGCTGTTCCCCTATATACCGTATTGATTAGCAGCAACAGTAGGAAGTCTCAGGAGTAATTACATGTTGTGTGAGGTTTCCATTATATGTCTTTGTATAAGTCAACGATTTCCATAATTTAATTTCTACTCAATACACTTTCAATTATGTAATTTTCAGCAACAGAGTGCTCGGTATAAAGGTACGAATGGCACATCTTCTCTCAGCTGTCTGATGCTTCACTAAAAGTCAAAACACTCAACCTTTGATACTTTGAATGGACCATCTTGTTTAATATGTATCATTTATATAATACGTTTAAAAGTGATATAAACTCAAATGTAATCATATATTTTTCTGAGCCAGATGCCCTGATAAAAATTACCATGGGTTAGAAACCGTTTCATTTTTTATATGAAGAACCTGTGAATAAGTACACATTTAATAATAATATATGTATATATATATATATATATATATATATATATATATTAGCCGTACGTTAGCGTCATGCTAATTCAATTCAAAATTAATTCAAGGTCAAACAGAGATTTAAAATAAATTCTAAGGAATCAGAATATACAAGGTGTATAATTGGTACTTGTGTTGACACACAAGTACTTTGGTCGAAAGTGTAATTACCAAAAATCGTAAATATAAGTTAATGTATTTTTTATTTTTATTTTGATAAAGCCCCATTCATTAGTAGTCTCCACATGATTTTTTTGCTCTTAATTACAATGTTGTCACTTGATTGGTCCAGTATATATGTGGTAGCACCATAATAAATACACTCCCCCAGACTACTGAAAGTCAGACCCTGTTTCCACAACAATAAGATGGGAAATCATGCACATTTGCTGCAGTATCATTTTGAATTAACCTTCCTTTCATTAAACGCATTGGAGAAACTTTATAAGGACCAAAATCTTATTACTAATTGTAAAAGAAGTCCTTTCAAATCTCCACAGACATTTAAAAATAAATCCAATAAAACTGGGAGCAGCTGTCTGCTGTTTGCTTAGTGAGCTACACTAAACTGCACTTTTGATCCAGCCCCTGAGACGAATTTCTGTTAAAATCAATTTTGACTTCTCAGTAAGTAAAAAAGAAGGTCTGGAAAGTGGCTGATGAAAATTATACACCAGATACAAAACTTCAGTTGCAAAACTTACCCCCCAAAAAAGTAAATTCTGGATAATACGGCCGTCAGTGGGAGATCGCCTCTAGTATCAGCTCACACTACTGTCAAAGCTCGAGGCGAGGGCATCCAGCACCATCAGCCAACCACCATGTTTTCAAAGTCATCCTTGAAGCAGAGCACGAATGAATAATTACTTTCAGAGTAATTACATTTTCTGCCATTGTTGACTGTGGAGACCCCTCTGACTGTGATCACTCTACGCAACAAAACTCATTAATGAAATCACCAAACGCTTTCTAATCTTGACAGATTGAATCCCCATGGTTAATACACATCCTACCCCTGTCCTTTCCCCATTCTCACAACAGAATCAAACAACATCTTGTACAGCTCAGTAGGTGCACTTCCACATTCCTTGGTTTAATTACCACTGAGCGCATCAGGCCTTAAAATGCATGTAATCGTGGAATGGTCTAGCTGGCTTTTTCAAATGGAATCTACTTTTTTTTACTTCATACAATGTTTAGTTTCCATTCGTTTGTATGCAAAGCTATACGCTAGGCACATTTAAATGCAAAAATAATCCAAATTCATCAACCCGAATAAAATAAAAACTCAGAGCTGTGGTGGAGAAGTGCCTGCCGTCGCCACCAACTGAGAGCCTGTGGTGTCACCCTATTTGCCTCATCTGCACTGCTTGAGAAGTCAGTGTGGAGTTTACTTTGATCACATTATGCTGGGTAATGAAGTTTAAACATTTCAAAAAGTTACTTCTCACTGCAATCAGGAGAATTGGTCACGCTGGGGGGGAGAAAAAAATCCATGTGCAGCTTCAACAAATGTTGTTTTTTTTTTCTTTTCAAATGAAGCGGTCAATGTGGTTGCTATTTGGCGAGATGAAAGCAGTCCAGAAAGCAGGTGTGTCGTATGAAAGGTATGTCAAGTCGAGCGTGGTGTGTCAGGGTGCTCTTAGAGCGTTGGGTCACTGAGTCTGTCCTCGTGTCATATACTATCCTTCACAGTGAACACACAGCTGCCTTACATGACCTTTTCACAGAGCCCTCCAGTCCCTGCGTGTTCACGGTGCTTCTCCTTCACCTACACCTGCTCTGCCACATCCTGCCTTCTAATTAGCACGCATTCATCGGACCATTCGCATGCACAATATCTCAGTGCTAGAATGGAATTATTAAGGACATTAAAACCCCTGCCAGCGATATGCCTTTTCTTTTATAATCATCAGCCCTCAGCTCAAATGCTGCATCCACACGGGAACATGAGCACAAAAGAGGAACAGATAGGATCACAGGTACAATCCCATTTTATCATGGTCCAGTACACAAACGGGACAAGCTGAGCACATACTGGAGTGTCTGACAATGATAACAGAGGGAATCAGTCCGCTGATGAGATGAAACATACAGCACTGTGCTCTGTACTTGAAGTTTTAACACAAAAGATGGCTCTAGATACGACACTGCATCAGAAAAAAACCCTAAAACAATTACCCAAGTATCCCTGTGGCATTTTGTTTGGAATCATCCGTTCAATGGAGACAAAATCCAGCACTAAATCTAATCTTGGTTGGTCTGAAGTGCAAAAGAAATTCTGGGTATCTGTGAGAGAGGCACTGTCTTATCTGTGTCAGGATAAATATACTACAGAACAAATGCTGACATTGCTCAGGAACATTATGCTCCTGCGATGGAAAAAAAAGGTAGTTCACACTTGACTGGAGTTGTCTCTGGTAAAAGTCATTTCTAGAACACAGCTGATGAATTTCAAACGACAATTAAAAGGCTAATCAGTTTGTTATTCACTATTTTGAAAATATGAGTATCCGTCCTGCTGAGTCACGATTGCTAATTTAACACACATAACACACACATTCATAAGAACAATATAATGGGTAAATACATATTCTAATGGATTTCTGCACATGAAAACACTTCAGGTGTCTACATTTCAGGTGTCAAGCTGACATGGTAAAGACCTCATCACTCAGTAATAACTACAAATGAAAAAGGTATTATGATCATGAAAGACTAGCTGTTAATATTGTTAAAACTGTTTATATACTATTTCCCCCTTTGGTGGCTGCTACCAATGTGTATGCCATGCTGCATACCAAGTCACACTCCAACTGCTGAATGTACTGAGGTATTCTCGTAGAGTGTAAATAAAAAGTGGACAAAGCCACTGTGACGTCAACCACCGGTTTGTGGACTATGGTTTTGAAGCCTCAAATGTGGCATTAATGGCCATCGCCATCTTGGTCTTTCGCAACCAGAAGCGACACGAGAGGGTGGAGCAAAGTACAACCGAACACTGAATAAGATATTTTTAGATGAACAATGAAGTTAAAATTAACTTTTACGAAGTGAAAACACACTTTGAAGGGGTTAAATATGCAAGATAAAATCAAATTCAGTCCAAGATCTCCAAGATCGGACAATGCTGTTGAAACCTTACTGCATCTGGCTCCATCCAGGGAAAATTTTACAGCCAAGTGTTGAAGTCAAGGGGGCGAAGTTGTTAAGACCAAGAACAATAACAAGACTGTGCGAGGTGCCATTTTTAAATAACATCCGCCGAGAAATGATGGATGTAGCAAAGCAGTAGGGGTCTGTGGAGGAGACAAACTGTCTCCTAGCGATACGATCTCCAGCTGAAGTCCAGGTAAAAGTCTGAACCCTTGAATATTTGACGGTGAAATTGTGAGTTAGCTGTGCTCTACCGCTAGTTAGCTAATAACAAAGGCTAACATAACCATCACACATTCAGCGTAAGTAAGAGTCAAAACGTTATTGGGTTATTACCCGTCTCCTAGAACGTATGCGCTGTCCATTCAAAACCTGTCGAGCAACACAAACATGTTGGATCTGTTGTTTTCTGATCCCAATGAAGCACCGTAAAGCCAGAAACAGCAGCTGTACAAACGCAAAGTCATCCATTGTTGTTGTTGTTGATTCTTCTTCTTCTTTTTTCTGTTTTATGGGAAAGCAGAGACGTAACTGACGTATACAGTGGAACTGCTTTGGTGGAAAAGGGATACTAGTTATGACTCCAACAGTAGGACCAAAGTAGAAAGGAAAAAACTAAGAAGCCCTGACAATATGACACAAAGAAAAGGAAAAGATCAAAAGGTACAGTCCTTACATTGTCTTTGGGGAAAAATGACAAGTCATTCTCATTCTCAAAGATGAACATGAGATCAAACTCTTGTAAAACAGTTTGGCTGTTGAAGCTATATTTCTTGAAAGGTTGAGGAAACAAGAAATGCACTTCATTTGTCGCATAACTGCACTCTGCGCCAATGGCAATGGGCGTTCAGATGACTGGCTGCTGGAAGTGAAGCTCTCCTGTCCTCCTGTAGATTGCTATATTGCAGATTGGTCTTTACCCAGAAGGATTTTTTACTTTTAGTTAAAATCCTCCACCAGCTTCGAATATCGATGTGTCTTTAATTCGCTGCCTGTTAGTGAAGGTGACTGTGAGTCACTTCTTAAATTTGACGGTTGAAAATTCTAGACAGAAAGTTGCCACAAATGACAGGGTCCTGGCACTCTGTCCATCAAAAGCTATTTGTTCTGATCAATTGTCCTGCTCTGAGTAACAGCGACAGCTACATTTTTTCAAATTAAACTTTTTCCCTGTCTGGTCAAGGTCAACATGTCGGACTGTGCTGTTGCAGAATAAAGACGCCACAAAGGAAGCGCTGAGTCATCAAATCTAATCAATTCACTCTATTGACTGAATGGTATGTGTACACTTTTGTCTTGGGAATTTTCATTGATGAACTGTCATGGGTTTTTTGGTCAAAAGCAGATTCAGAACAATATAAACCAACATAGTTTAGAGAAATACTTCAACATTTGGAGAAATAGAATTTGTTTTCTTGCAATGAAGTGGATTAGAAGATTAGAAGATTAGAAGATTCTCAGTCATCCAAGACACAAGTCCAAGTGAAGATGGTTGTTGATTTGTCATGGGACTGATCTGAGGACTGTGTTGTATTTGACTGGTTCTGTCTTAAACCACCTCCTCTGTTGACAGATAGTTATTAAACAATGTCAAAAAATGGCTTCTCAAACCATCTGTCTTCCTCGGACGGAATGCGAAAATTGGAGTCTTAAAATGACTGTCCCTTTTCCTTAAGATGCAGATGGACTGCTCAGTCCTGACCTGGGTTGTACCATTTGATTGTGCAGTGCATTCCTCACTGCATACACCACGGTGTCCAGCTTGTCCCTGGGTATTTTGACCTTTGGACTTTTTCCTCAGGATGCTGATGGGCTTGAACTAAACGTGGATGTGGTGTTTGTTTCACCAGAGACACCTGACTGTATGGAAGGACAATGTTGTTGTTCTTTTTGTCATTTTCTTCTCTGTTGTGTCGCTTTGTTCTGTTGATGAAAGTTTTTAGAGCTTCCCTGATGTGTTTTTACTCTTTATCCTTCTCTCTGTACTTGTGGGTACATTTTGGACTCAATGCTGGAGGGTTCTGAGATTCTTTGTGCACGTGGGTAGTGTGGGTAAAAGGCAGGTATTGATCAGTGTGTGTGGCTTTCCTGTAAATTTCTATGTTGAGGCTTCTGTTACCCTTAATGTGTACTGCACAATCCAGAAAGGCCAGACTATTTCCTCTGACAACCTCCTGCGGGAGCTTAATGTTGTTGTCCACCACATTGATGTGGTCTGTGACCCATCCAACACCCATTCATACCCATGTAAATAGTTTACTTGATGGCTCAGGGACCAAGAAAGTGCGACTCCAGCTTACTTGATTACTGGGTGGGTCCAGGGGTCACATGCCTCTTACAGTATTAATGACCCTCCAAGAAGTTACCTAAACACCCCACTAGTCAGTTCGAACTAAAGAAGCCTTTAAAGGGCGCACTCACACTAGGGCCAGTTGATCCGTACTCTGCAGGTGCCGATTGCCCCCCCTTCCCTGTCCCCCACAGGCTTGCATTCACACTGCTCCAAGCCCAACAGGGAAGGATTGCCTGATCATACATGCAATACGACATCACGTTGTCCACGTTGCGTACCCATGCATGTGCTCATGCATTAACCATACCGTACTCAATTCCACCTCTTCCAAGCATGCCGGGGCCAAGGAAGCATACCGTTGTTAGGTACAGAAGGGAGCGCTCACACTAGTCAAACAATCCGGACTTTAGTCCAGTTGCCTACGATAATAGATTTCAATCACCATAAAGACAAAAAAATGTAGTCCATAAACCAATGGGTGAAATCACAGTGATTACGTCAACACCCGATAAACAGTCTGTGGGTACACATTCAGCAATTAGTGTGGTATGCATCATGGAATACACATTGGTGGCTTTCCAGTATACCATTAGGAAGTATCACTCGAGATTGAAACAAAATAGTCATTGGGAATTTAAACAGTTAACTATTTTACTTCTAAAATCCCCAAAGTCACCGACTATATAAGTAGAACGTCCACTGAAAACTAAGTACATATCGTTTAATAGCTATATTTTTTATTCTAATGAATTCTAGACACGCGTCCTTGTGACCTTGACCATGAATACACAGCAAGGTTTTTTTTTTTCATTTGCCTGTTTGGATTTGTGGAGTCGACCACTTCATCATGATGATCTTTAATGCAGCTGTCCTTAAGTGGCACAATCTAGGCCAAATACTGCGATGATCCAACACAGCCTCATCTCCATAGATGGCTGAATAAAAAGTCACCGGTCTTGGGAGGAACTTTATCTTTTAAAAATTGAGCCAGGGCATGGAAAGAGGACATATTATAGCTCAGGGAGATAGAGAGGAACGTGATCAGATGCCTAAAAGAGGTTCAGGTGGTGGAAACAGAAATTTAATGATGTCCCAAGAGAAGACAAAGCCAAAGCAGGCTGACCCTGTCAAGTCAAAGCCCTTGCCAGGGCACAGGACATGTAAATGGACTTGTCCCTTCTTTTTTAAGCGCTGACATTTCAATGAGCTAAAATAATCTACCTTATTAAAGTATTAGAGCAACAAGAAAAGTTTTGGGTCGTGTGCGATGGCTGTGCACTGTTGTTTGGTGTCATGTGTTGAACATTTGTGTGGACATCTCCTTCAACAGCCCACTGTAATGAAACGGAGTAAAAAATAATGAGCAAGACATGCTGCTGACATGTAACAGTGTTCCTGTCATTTAGCTGTACAAGCTTTTTCTACTGTGACAGATGGTGCGGCCAGCTTGAAAACAACGGTGAAGGACACAACATCCAAAATGTCACCGAATGTCCCTGCTTCTGTCTGTATTGACTTAGTGTGACGCCCTCACATTGGGCTTGTCTCATAACACACTACATCAACTTTATACAGAGCGTGTCTCCATTACCCAGACACCAACCCTGCACAGCACCCTCTCATCAAGCTGGTCCAAGGGTCAAATGGCTGCACAGTCCGCCTCTTGTTAGATTTACAACATACGAGAGGCCTTGAGACACATTCTTACATTTTCTCAAGAGAGTACATGACATGAGAATGGCCTCTCCAAGGAGATGCAATCTTCACCATCCCCCGCTGGCCTTGAGGATGCTCTTTGCTTCACTATGTCAATTAAAATCATCTCAAATTATGCACAACCCATCCCAGTGCAGCCGACTTTAACTGTCACTGTCCAGGCTAATCTGCAATCCAGTGTTTTTAAATGCATCACCCTTTAACATTAGTTGTGGAGGTGAAATTTAGCACACTTTGACTGACCCGATCAATGCTCTCTCTGTATTGATGTAAGCTGACCCAAGAGTTAATGTTCAAGGTTGACTTTAATATCTCCTCAGGGAAATTCTGTTGGTTCCCCACAAGAAATACTATCGTGCAGATCACAAAATGCAAAGTGATACCGGTATCCCGAAGCTGGCTCACTTTTAGACGGGATGGATCACCATGGTAACCTGGATGCTGGACAGCTACCCTGCTGATCAGATAATCAGATGAAAACCTGCATTGAAGATGAAAACAGCATTCGCACCGACCAATCAGATCACTATATATATATATATATATATATATATATATATATATATATATATATATATATTTCAGAACAATAATTTTCGTATTCCAGGTTTTTTATTTGGAAGCTTTTTCCCAAACCATTGTTCATTTATAAGGGATGAAACTTTTAGCTGCATCTTTATTGCAAAAAGTTTCCTTTCTCTTTCCCAAAACACTCATATTCCATCATTGCAGCTCACAAAAGTATGAGATTGTTCTGATAACTGGAAAAAAAAATATTCCCTCCCACTCAGCGTTAATAAGGTAATCTTATAATTCAATTATTTTATTCAATTCCGTTTTTTGAGGTTCTGTAGGTGCGTGCTGTGTGGCAAGAGGAAAATTACAAGTGTGTGGTTTTCCTCTTGAAAGGTATTCTAATAAATAAGAAAATGGAACAGAAAAATATTGTTGTTTTTATTTCCGTTTACCTGTTATCTTGTTTTTTCAGGAGCATGCAGGTTTAGAGGAAATGTTTGTGAAGCCTAATGGAAATTTAAAAGCACAGTAATTATAAAAAAAACTGCTGAAAATGTTGATCAGTCAATGGTATTTAATGTAGGAGAGAAGTGCACCTTGGCCCAAATGATTCCTGCATTAAACCGATTAAATTATTTCTCAACCGCACCGACATGTTGTAAAACATGAGGGTTCAGATGCACTATGATTATAATGACATGCTGCTTAATTTTTTTTTAATTCAATGCATGTGTACAACCATGTGTCCACGTTACATGACCAAAATCAAACAAACCTGTGATGTTGCATGTTGACATCTAACTAAATGCTTAAATGTTAAAATGTCAGATCCATCAAGTAACTTCTGCATTCACTCAGGTGCTTCTACCTTCAGTGAGGTTTCACGTTTCTAACAATAATCCCGATGTTATTGCAGAGCCTCTTTCAGCTTTGAGGGATGTAGTTTGTAAGAGAGACTGAGAGGACTAGTGAGATTATCCTTTGAAATGAACAGGCAGAGAAGTTTGACATGGAGTGGGAGAGGAAGATTTCCAGGTGCACAAGACAGGCGAGTACAAATACTCACTCGCTGTTGTAGCCATAACACACACATTAAGTCACAGGAGAACCATCACCGTTTTTTACACACTATAAAGCGGGAGCACACACACTTTTCTCCTTTGACTTAATGTGTGCAGTGGAGTTTATAATGTGAATTAATCTCTGTGTTGTCTGTCACCTAGGTGATACTTTTAGTGGCTATTATTAAGGTATATTATATGACGTCATGTCTGCTGCACTTACCCTGATGTCCATAAAGGCCTTCTTTTTATTTATCGTGGGCTAATTTTGTTGTCTGGATTTTCCTCTTCTAGTAAGGCTATACACAGGAATATGTTTTTTTATTTTATATATATATATATATATATATATATATATATATATGTAATTAATTGTTAATTTGGACATAAGATCTCAATGGTTTGATTTGTTTATCTATCTATATGATGATTTAATGCAATTTATGTTGCAGCCTAAAGGTGTTCTTGCAGTTAACATGTGTCATCGTGTTACTTTTTTACGTAACTTTTAAATCAAAGTACATTTCTACACAAGTACCTCTACTTCAGTAAAATGTCTTTCAACAAATTACATTTACTTGAGTGTCATATTCTTGGTTTAGGGACCTCAGAATTGTGTCTCTGCTCTTTGCTGATGATGTCATTCTGTTCGATCCACCAGACCGCGACCTTCAGCACGCATTGGGGCGGTTTGCAGCCGAGTGTGAAGCAGTCTGGATGAGAGTCAGTACCTCCAAGTCTAAGGGCACGGTTCTCTGCCGGAAAATGATGGATTGCACCCCTGGGAGTATGCAAGCAAGGGAATTCAATTATGTCTGGTTCTTGTTCACAGGTGAGGGTAAAATGGTGCGTGGGATGGACAGGAGGTTTGGTGCAGCATCAGCAGTGATGTGGGTTTTGTACCAGACCGTTGTGGTACGAAGTTCTGGATCTGCCAGTCCATCTCATGAGCTAGCACAACAGTGAGTTGCATACAAGTAACAACCCCCATTTTTCATATAAGAATGTATGTTATCAGGTTGAGTCATTGCTAAAGAAATGTTTGAATCCACAAGTTATCATTTAGCTTAAGAAAAAAAGCCCGGAAGGGCTTGTGTTTATTTCGTTAAACCAATCGCAATTGTTTCGGGTGGCGTTAAGCACAGGATGCAACGACAATATAGATTGGGCAGATAGCAGAAGCGGAGGAGAATAATGGCTAAAATAGGCGGCCAATGGCAGGATTATACCCACAGTCTACATCCGCTGAGTCAGACTATCTCAGTCTTTGCTGCATATGTGTGTTTGTCATCATTCTGGCAAAAATCAACTAGATTACAAGACAAAAGCTTTGTGACAGATGTGTGTGTAATATTGTAATATTTGTGGCCGGTGGATGCTGAAACAATCAAATAAAGTAGCTTTGTGTTGGTACCAACACAGTAACAAAGGAATTTAGACTTTGTTCAGTGAACAATAGCTTTTTAGAAGAACTCCTCGATTTTCACTCACCTGTGTCAGCATTATTAATAATATTAATATTGGAAATCTGTTTTGTCACGAGGGCAGTTCATGAGGGATATGATTATAATAAAACTGCACACTTGCACCAACACTAAGGTTTCTGATTTATATATATTGAATATAACATATAGAGAATGGCACCTCAGTAACTGTAAGATGTTAATGACCTCAATTCATATGACTGTAAGTCATTTTATTACATCCGACTGACATGCTACATTTAACAAGTGTCTGTTTCTTAAGTCCACTCAGACCTCTATGTTATCGTATTTTCCCGAGGGGCCTTCCAAACAGATAATATTCTGCTCAGATAAATATGAACAGGCGTGCCCATATGCACTTGCCTTGACCCCAGACACTTTCAAAGAGAGCAGTCAATTTCTTCCACATGTGGAATCTATTGGTCTTCACCCCTGAGCCCTGTATCTCAGAGTATCCCTGCAGCCATAAAAGACAAAGCCACAGCTGGCGAAAGAAGTGTAGATATTAGTCTTCATCAGACCACTGAGACAATGACACTTATGAAGACCTATGTCATTTAATATACATCACCAGCTTTGTCGCTGAAAATGGGAGAAGAAAACACAAGGCAGCGCCTCAGGCAGCTCAAGGCCGGGCTAACCAGGAGGCAAGTGGAGAACTCAGCCTTGTCTTTCAAGGCCATTGCTGGGATGTACAAATGTGTTATTCTGGTCCAAAAGGCAACAATTTATTAAAGGATCTCCACCCTACAACACACATGTCTTCTGGTTTAGAAACATATTACTACTTTTAATCTGCTCTAGAATGTCTCAGGAAAGATGAGCTCCCTTTAATTGTCCACAATCACGTCTACACCAGATTCATTGTTAATCAATCATTAAGTCTTTTAGTACGTCATATTATCCACTTCTGGTAAAGTAGTTCAGAGATTTCATTTTCTTTTTTTTTTTTGTCAACCTCTGCCTTAAACTTGCATTCTCTTTCCTGGCCATCTGATTACATAGAAGTTAGGATGTGACCATTTATTATCTCAGCAAACATTGTAAACATGAGTTTATTGTCCCAATCACGTTTCAAGTTTTCTTCAATACAGCATGATGTTCATTGAGTAATTCAAGGTCCCATTACAGTAAAATAGACCATGAAGCAGGGTATGCTGATGGGGCGTGGCTACCTTATGATTGACAGGTCGCTTCCTCGGCCTCACTACCGCCTAGCTACTAAAATCACTTTAACACTAAGCTGTAATATTTTCAGCTTCCCTCATCTGCATGACTGTCACGAAGCAGCAACGTTTCACCATGACCTAATAGAGCATCTACAGGTTTTTGACCTCACATCTCATTTTGCAATTGCACTGTAAGAGGAGGATAATAAAGCCCTCCGTGGTAATCATCGGTTGTCAGACGAGCAGAATATGCGACATACAGTGAAATACTCTGTTTGGGTGGAATGTGTTCTAATACTGGAAGGATCGTGAAAGCACCATTTTGCCTTAGGCTGTAGATAACTACGGTGTAGGTTTTGATTAATAATTGAGAATTTGATTTTATCCACTGATATCATCACTCCAACACTAAACGGATCTATTATATCTGATGAGGCCGCATTGTGATTTAATTATATTTCCCATGGTAATTAGGGCCCGAGCACTGACCAGGGTGGAGCTAATGAAATCGCTAGGATTATTATTATAATGATTTTTATTTTTTTTACAGTAGAACAGGGGCGTTCCCAGGACTTAACGACATTCAGGGCTTTGCCAAGACCTCTGAAGGGGGGCTCCTCACCCAGGTAAAATATTAGTAGAAATTACTATTATATGGAGTAGAAACATAATACAACACAACTGCTAACATGTTTAAAAACAGTTATCTCATGTATTTATATTAATAGTGTTGGAATGTAACTTAATTTACTAAATAACTTAAGTAATAAAACTTGGGTTGTTCAATTTTAGGCTAGTATATATTTCTACTGCACTACATCTCAGAGGTAAATATTGCAGTTTTTACTTTGCTTCATTTATCAGAAATAAATTAAAACAAAATATATATCAACCAATAAACATTAGCATTAACATTAAAATACCTGACCACATATGTCTTTCAAATTAGCGCTACCTTTTTGCGTCTTCTATTCAATTTTAAACATCTATTCATTGTGATCATAGGTTTTTAAACGTCTCACTAGGCTCTCTCTCTCTCTCTCTCTCTCTCTCTCTCCTGTCACCATCATCTGCTGTCTGTGTCTGACTATGATTTAATAAAATCCATTCAAACGTGGAGTTTTTCCACAGATAGAAGTAAAATGAGCCATTCACCGTTTTAGGTTGTTATGGAGACATGCCATAATATAATGAAGGGCAAACAGTTAGTTTAGAAAAATAAAACAAAATGGCACCTAACATGATGAACATCAAATACGACTAAGCATACTATTTGAACAACCTATGTTGAGTGATTATTATACCTTTATATGTGATATGCATGCCAGATTTGACAGAAAGCCAAGACATACCAAAAGTGAAGTAGATACAGATGACACAGCTCACTTTAATCTCAGCGGTGGTAGAGGAACTGCTCAGTGGAGTAAGTGTAGAATACAAATTAAGTTTTCTCATCACGTAGCATTCACCTACCCATTTAACATAAAGGTTAATAATACCCGTAAACACACAAGTGATCTGGCCCGTTTTACACACGGTTGAACTGAGACATTTCGTAGTTGTCAACTGTGTTTGTATTGCTGCAGGCTTGACTTCCCCTGTCTGAATTTGCAGCACCAATCTCTACCAGCCCTGAACACGGGGCCCCAAACGTCAACCTCCCATCTCCGAACTGCTCAGATCATGGGTTTTCTGAAAAATGTGATGAGTTTAAATAAGGAGCCGTTTCCCCCCTATGGCAGGTCTGTCCAGCCTCGCAAGATTTAACAATTTGGCGTGCTTGACTGGAAATCAGGTTAGCATAGCGCGGGACCTCCAGCTCCGTATCTGTCTTCATCGGAGGCTGCGAGTACAGACAGCAACACGCACTGTCCACTTTCTCTGATCACTACATCAGCTACTAAACCTGCTAGCAGAATATTTGTCAAATGTCTGTTTCATCATGCATGAGTTCAGCCAAGGAACTCTGCGGCTTTTGATTTTCAATAACATTACAAAAAATTGACCTTTTGAATGATTACCGTTTAAACTGTCTCACTCGCCAGCAAGAAACTAATTAAACTATGATGTCATCCAGGTAGAAGCAATAGAATAAATGACAAACTACTCATGTTTGTTTGATTCATGTATAGCACTAACTTTATTATCTGCAATCATTCCCTATAGCACACAAAGTTATACACCAACTTCTCTGCTGCACTGAGCTGCAGTCTTATTTTCTCTCCCAGGCAGCCTTTGATGGTTTCAAAATGTCAAGGAAATCAGTTGTTATCTTGTTAGCGAGATGTTCCTAATAGTCTATCTTTAGTCACTCTCTTATGTTTCCTGCTCGGTGCTTCTTCAACAGTGACACCCCCTCCGATGACTCACTGAGCAATAAGACACCAGAGATTATTAATGTTTTTACAAAAATAGTTCCACAGAAATAACAGCAGCAGCAGCATCAGCAGTAACCCGTGGTTACAGAGATGACGTCACCTGGCATCATTCATCTCCTCCACACTGCGTTCCCGGGTTCCAATTAATCCGAGGTGGCGCCCCGTTGTGTCAGACGCGTATTGTCACTGAAGTCATTTTCATTTATAAAACAACAGAAAACAAAAAAAGAGCACATTTTCCATTCATTTGCAGCCACCCAACCCTGGAAAATCTAAGTCAACATGTTTTTCTCTCTCCGGTGGGAGATGTGACTGACTGGCGTCCCGGCTCATTTGACAAATGTTACATCATCAGAATGGTTCAGCCCCTTGAACTCTCTTTGGTAATCTCTGGTAATAAGCGAGGGGAGGAAATAAAGTGAAAGTTTTCAGAGGAGAGTAGCTTGGCCATAATGAACCGGCTTCCTGAAGGGTAATAAAGGTCTGCGTCTAATGCCAAGGGCAGCCAGGCAAGCACGAAGACCATTACAGCTGATCGGGCTGGTTTACAGCTATGTCTGGGAGCCCAACAACAGCTCGGAGAAAGCCTCCCCCAACCCTCCACCCCACCCTGCCAGCCTGTGACTGCATGATTATCTTGCAAGGTTGCAGCCAATATTTCCTTCTGGTGCCAAAGGTGAAGACATGTTGGAAATGTTATTTTTGTTGTCCAAAAGAAGAGGCGGTGAGTGCACTCCCTGGAGTGTCTCCTCAGGACAGCAGGACAGAGGAGGGCAGACACACCAACATTGTATTTGTGCTGGAACGTTTAATAAAAGCACGGTAAAACATCACAGTTCACGTTAAAAATAGATGCTCTAAAACTGCAATCTTAATGCATTTCAGTCCCTCCTTAGTTCCTAATGTTACATCTTAGAGTATGTAATGTAAAATAAATCCCAAGTGTCTTATCTTAGCTGACCAATCACGAAACGTGAAAAGCAACTCAACTTCTTATTGCTGGAGCTTGTTTTTTTCTCTCTAGCTGTTCAGGGGGAAACACACGCAATGAATAGTCTTACTGAGATCTTTCAGCACAGAGCCAAAACATTAGTGCAGAAATGAATTGCAGGGAGTCATTTGAAATGAGGCTTGAAGAGGAAAATTGCAGACGGTGATTTTTTTAAAAGTTCCATTAACTCCACGTTTAATTTGCCCGTACCTTGACAGCACACATACACTGCTGTTTCTCACACTAGTCAAAAAGAGTTGCCTGCTAAATAAAAAAAAACGTCCCTGTATGGAAAAAAAACACTGCTCTCTTGTGGCTCAAGGTCACGCACACAAGAATGTTACATAACGCTGAGAAATCATGTACGTAAAAGAAGGTCACACGGAAAGGTGCTGATGCAAAGCCTGCAGCTTTATAGTAACAGCAGAACGATAAAAGGAGGAGCTGAATAAAAAGGCAGAGGTGGATTTTTGTCTTATCACAGCACACAGCTGCAAAATGCTGCCCAAACCAAACTGTAAACCTGTGACAATCACACGTGTCATCATCAGCTTCCTATTTATTAGAGTAGAGACACGCTGTGCTGTGTTACAGCCACTGTATCATTGTTTTTGTGTCTGAAGCTTTACATTCCAGCCACAGTGAGTATCACTCAGTCCTTTCAGCCAATGCAATGTACTGCATGCTATAATACCAAACGCATATGCATACTGCACGAAAGGTTAGCTGGTAGTTTCTTGTACCCTGAATGTGCATTTGCACAAATATTATTATTGTTTCATATCCTGCTTAAATCCTATAATCCATCAGTCTTCTGCTATTTTGTATTGCTGTGCAGCAGGAAGTCGCCTTTAGCAGCCAAGCAATGTCGAATGAGACTCGATCCATAAAACTTATTCTTGTTTTCATTGTAGAAATCTCCCGTTCTCCACAGACCTGACTTAAAAAACAGATTACATTACTTTCTGATGTCTCTGTTAGTTAAAAAGAGGAATGTGATATCAAACCTGCTTCATGAGAGCACTTCTTTGGGTTTGCCTGCTGATACCCTAGACCCTAAGGTATCAACCTTAGACCACATGGTGGAATAAATATGAAGTGATGTCACCATGTTTAGACTGGAGAGAGCGACTTATTTTCTCCTCGAGAATAACTTCAAGTCAACAGCCAGCTCAGTGGGCTCTTTGCTTCAGTGCAATTAAATTAGTGGCTTAAGAACATGAAATTCTTTCCAACAGTTAAACATCAAAGCTGGCATACAATTAGGCTTTGCTCCAAATATCATCTATTTATCTATGACTGTGTTAACACTATTAGCTGATGTTTCATGGTGGATTCAATTTTTCAGGTTGTGGGGAACAAGATATACGGGAGATTTTTCATGGAGATGTTTGTATTTAGCCATAGTTCAAGGAAGGTGAGTGCATCATAAGAGGAAAACACACGTGTCCATGGAATCATGACTCATCTTTTAAGAGCGCAACTCTTTGTTCGATTTTATTGAATTTTAAATTGAATTACTCTGAGCTGCACCGGTTGCTATTGAGAGGATGAATAGAGGGACTGTTTAGACAAATGTACTACGCATTTACATGGCTATTTGTGATATCATGATTAGAAATGTCCAGCTAAAAACAAAATGAACAGTCATTATGTGGCTTATGCCCATTTTGTCCCTTTTTTCATGTATTTTGGTGTAGTAAGAAAGCATGTAGGCATATGTACAAACACCCGATAAGCCATTTTTAGATGACCAAAATGTTACGATTAACTTTCATGAACTAAACGGGTTTAAGTTCGAAGAAGAAAACATCAAACTACAACAAACCCAGACCGGAAAACTACGACTGTCAATTACAAGGTAGTTATGCCCTAAAGCATACCCTCCATATCGTACCACCATCATGATTTTTTTCCCTTTGCCATCTTGGTCTGATGCAAGCAGAAGTGACATGGTGTCTAGAGATTGAGACCATAAACTGTTTACTGAGAAGTGAGAAATGGGGTCATTTCTCATTGACTGACTTGTAAATATGAGTTTATGGTCTCAATCTCTAGTTTCACGTCTTCTTTACCATGATGTTCATTTAATAAATGATGGTCCATTTAGAATCAAATAGACCATAAAGCAGAGTATGCCTTAGGGCTGGGTCATAACCACGGCTTCGCAACCGTCGTTGCTAGGCTACTGTGTGCTAGGCTACCGTCGCTGCTAGGCTACTGTGTGCTAGGCTACCGTCGCTGCTAGGCTACCGTCGCTGCTAGGCTACCGTCGCTGCTAGGCTACTGTGTGCTAGGCTACTGTCGCTGCTAGGCTACTGTGTGCTAGGCTACCGTCGCTGCTAGGCTACTGTGTGCTAGGCTACTGTCGCTGCTAGGCTACTGTGTGCTAGGCTACCGTCACTGCTAGGCTACTGTTTGCTAGGCTACCATCGCTGCTAGGCTACTGTGTGCTAGGCTACTGTGTGCTAAGCTACCGTTGCTGCCAGGCTACCACTGCACTACCACTGACTTCAACACTTAGCTGTAAAGTTTACCTGGAATTACAAAGCTAACAGTTAGTTAACAGCTTCAGTTCCAGTAAGGGTGCCGCTCTGTCGCTTGTGTTCCACCCATCGCTCCTCCCAAATATGGTCACTTCCTTCACTTCATCGCTTGAGCCATGAAGTGGTAGCTAACATGACTAAAAACACCAGCATTGGTTGTTGTTTTTTTATTTCATTTGTTGCGGCCACAACCTAAACTGTTCAATCTGTGGCCGCAGACATATCAAAGAGTCAAAACTCGACAATGAAGAGGCAAAAACCCCCCCCAGACTTTATTAATGAAATTAAAATCAAACAATTAACACTACCAGAGTCTGGAGGTCTGGCAAAAAAAACAACATAAGAGTGAAGAGAGCCCAGGCCAGCAACGCAATGGGCCGTAGGACCCGGACTCCCTTCCCTTAAAAAATAAATAAATGGTAACCCAAATTACCAACCTAAGACCCAGAAAACATAACCTCCAGACCCCCATTCTCAAGGCAGTAAATCAAATAACTAAAGCAGAACAGAACTGCTGCGATCGCAGTTTGACCAGAACCCGACAGCACAGACGCCGGAGAGTCAGAGAGTGCGTGGCACCTCCAGCGGCTCTTAAATGGACCACAGGTAATCACCTTCATCCAACACACACCTGGTGAGAAGAGGAGAGAAGCAAAAAACGGACAAAGGGCGGGCGCGCATAACACATTTTAATGGCCTATGATTATGTGCCTTACACTACCTCTCAGCTTGGAGTATTGTTACTACCAGGTGTGTACAATATGTCTGGTGCATATACGATGTGGAAAATAGGTTTTGCTTGCTGTTTTCATTTCTCTCGTTCATACTGAGCTTTCAGATATCCCTTTCTCATGAGGACAAAACCAACAGTGCTCACTCTGTGCAAAAATACCGTTGAATGTTTCAAGGTAATGTTAGGCAAAGTTTCCATGGAAACTGTAATTTAAGTGAATAAAAGAAAAAATTAAAAAGTATATGTTGTATCCCACAACAAAAATAGTTTGACAATCCTGGCCTTTTCCTTATTATATTCATGCAATGCAGTCCCCACTAACCAAGAAATGTTTCTGATCTCTGTCCACTTACAGTAACGATCTCCCTGTGGCATTCAATCTATGAATAGCAGCTGACTGTAATTTGCAATTTGTATCCACAAGTAAAGTGCCAGCCTTCTTCATATGCAGGACAACATAGAGTAGCTGCTGACTCAGCCTGGCACTGTATTAAAAAAATTATGTAAATTCAGAGTTAAACACTCTTTATGAGTCATCGGAGGCTCATTCAAACATCCACAGCCAAAATATTTAACAAAATAATTTTAGTTTTTTTGCCATGCGACAAAAGTGATGCGGCCGTGTGCCCTGTGTGCGTGGAAACTATAATTCAGAGGGAGACGTATTGATCCGGAGCTGGTGGCGCTGATTGATACAGAGCGGCTAGAAACAATGTTGTCTTACAACACAATAGTGTTATGATGCACTGTGAGGTTTATAGTTTACGTCCGACAGTGATCGCAAGTTCACGTGCAATATCGACTCACCCCAATAAAAGCTAAGAGCTGCAGGAAAGCAACAGAGACGTGGAGACGAGAGAGTTAAGCAGACAGACCCGGAGGCACCTTCTTTCTGGGGTGATAACCTAAGAAAGATCTCCATTAATCTTCACACTGGTAACCGCCAACGGTTATAGCCTTTGCAAGCTCCTTACAGTATCTTATTTTAAAGTGATTAACAGTACAAGGTGGATGATTCCTTTCTACCACGCTATATTCTCCTTAATCACATTATCAGGGACATGTAAAGCAGGTTTAGTGGTCTAGTTGCTTGCTGTATTACACTCTGTTGTCTGGGTCAACCTATGGACTCAGTAGTGAAACTGGTCCAAACAAACTGCACTACTTCCACTCCTTGGCCTCCTTTGGGATGACTGATATTATTGCTTCTCTAAATGATTCTGCTAATCTGCTCTTAGTGCTTGATTAAAGCCATAAAGGAGCATAGGTGGGGATTTCAGCATGTTCTCCCTCCCAACTCATTAAATATGGCACCTTGGTCAATGCAGCCATACATAGCAAACCATAGCTGTGATGCTTTTCTGCCTTTGTCAAAGAAGAGTTGTTGGGCTAAAAGGATTATAGAAACACCTTTGTCGAATAAATTCTGATTTAGCAAAGACTTATCTCACATGCCTGATTACAAGGTGCGAATGCTTGTCTTTGCTTCCGCACAACATCCAACATGGCCGATACTAGCTGAAATGAAAGAAGCATTAAAAGTCAATTGAAACAAACCTTTTTTCTTTCATAGATGGTTAGATGACTAATGCGACTTGTTTTGTTTTCTTTCCAACCTCTACTTCCGCTTCCATTCTGGTGGATTACAGACAGCATATATATATAGCACCAAATTACACTGTGGACGAGTTTATTTGCTCCAAACCAGTTGATGGAAACGCTCAAATTCACATTTCTCTTTTTACATTTCAAAAGTTTACATTCGCAATTGATTGAGAACTGCTGTTAATGCTGACTATTCTGAGATCAGGTTGAGTAATTAAGATAGGAGTAAAGGAGGAAGTCGGGTGTCATAGTATTCAAAACGGAAAAGTCCACAAAAAGTCACACTGACCTATTTTAACTTGACTCAAACCATGATATTTTCTTAAAGCTAAATAAGTAGTTTTATTGCCTAAACCTTAGCCTAACTATGCATTTTGAAAAACGACGAATGTGAAGATGAATGTGTTGGGGTTATTTTGTTTCTGGGAGGTTTTGGCTCTACATTCCTCTGTTGCTCCACTTTTCATCTGGAAACAGCTTGATCTACTTCTCCACTCTCATTCATTTTACCTCCACTCTATATTGTCATGTGAATCTAGAGTGAACTACAATAATCGATCGTTTTGATTTCTTCCATAGTTTTAAATCAATTCAATTAATCCCAAAATCATAAATCTACCTCAGAGGGAGTTACAATCTGTACACTATACGTCATCCTCTGTCACGAGACACTCGTGTTAGAAAACTCCCTAAAAAACTTAACAAGCTACTAATGAGGGAAGGGGCAAAATCCACAGTCCTGGTTCTGTGCAACAACAGCAACAAAAGATTTGTATGCATTTAATATGAGGTTTCAGAAGTCTGAATTAGACAAAGGACATTGGTGTCTTCCAAAGTTCCAGTCTTTTTAGTAGAACATTCTTTTGTCTATTTCAGACATATGAACCTAAATTTAACTTCTGATAGTATTTGTGCAGAACGAATGGTACCCACTTCAGGAATGTACCTCTAAATGGCTAGTATGAGCAAGAAGAATGGCTACTGTGACAGAAACTGTCATTGAACATACCTGACTAGCATTTCAAGGCAGACCTGAATATTCAACCTTTAGGTAAAGCAGCAATAATTGATATTTTTTACAATAACACTTTCATCAAATGACAGCGTGGATCCCTCCATCATCCATCCATCTGTTGTACGTGCTCGGATGTATCTTACGGGCGTACAGGGACAAGCCGATCTGATGCAGAGACTAAGCACTGATTTCTGGCTCCACACAAGAACATGTCTCACATGAGCAGTGATGCGGTTTTATGGCTCCCCTGGCACAGAGCGGAACATTTAAAAGGCACGGCTCAAACGAGCTTAGCACACTTTATTACCCATCTGCAAACAGCTTAAGTGTCAAGCAGCACATCCTTGAGTATGTAATGTTCACAGGCATACTGAAAGATGAGGGCAATTAGCCGAGGGAAGTGCACATAGGTGGTGCATTACCAAACAATGCAGAGCTCTTATTCAAACTCAAAGCGAAACCATTACTGCAGAGCCATTTACTGACACCTGCACATAATACAGGGTCTGATGCCTATGCATACAGTAACTGAGCTGAGATTACGGGATTTGAATGATGTCTGTGCACTGGTGAATTGATCAAAGTACAGACTTTTCCACTATGCAGCTAATTATTTTTAATTACTTACTGCCCACAGTAATTGCAGGATCATTATTGGTCCAATACTATCCCCACGATGTATGTCATTATTGTTATCTAATTAAAATGGTTACAGTGAAGAAGAATAAGTGAAATATTTGAAGGTATATGGTATCTGTTCCTATCTGCTTTGTCTAACGTGTCAGGATTAGGGTTGCAAAGGCTCCGTAGATGATCAGAAATTGTCCAAAAAATGTTTAACACTTGAATTTTGCACAATTTTAAATAAGATCGTAACTTTTAAGGTTATTTTTTTTACATGTAAAAACGCAATACCAGGTAGCACTATGGGTTAAAATTATGTCCATTTATGTATAACCACGCAATGGTTTCAGAAGCACACCCTTCAATCACATGTACATATTTTTTATATTTCATTGAGCCAAATTAATTTGCAGAATATCCTACATATTTGTTTATTTTACATTGATATCTGTGGTACATCTTATAACATTAAATCTAATATGATTATTATAGCCATACTCTCTCCTACCCATTAAACCCTTAATTTGAACACAGCCTACATCATCGGCTCAAATTGTTAACTTGCTAGCTAGCTAACTCACCACATTTCAGACTCAACAAATTAGGTAAATTAATGGATTCTTTCTGTTTATGATATGGTAAACTGTTTGTCTCTATCCACATATGAATAAATGCCGCCTGATCAAATAACCACTATATTTCTATTTTATTACCGTTATTTCCCATTAATTCCCACAAATCCCTGTTATTTCCCAGGTAAAGTTTTTGAATATCCCAGAATGTTGCAACCCTAGAGATTGTTATCATTAAGTTAAAATGAAGTATAGTTTAACACGTGCAACCGTATTCAGGTCAAGATGGTCTTAGATAAGTTGGAACTCATTTTGTTGAGGAAAGATAAATGGCACAAATATAAATGTGAGTTTGACGAATGCTGTGGGAAATAAAAGTAGACAGTTATGACAGGTGTGCTACAGTACATGTACCATGGGTGTCCTGCTGTCAATCATCCATTCCAGTGCTGCCGTTTGAGTGATTGGGGAATGTCCAAGTCGCCTCGAGGCAATAAATATACCAAAGCAGCCTCAGCTCTGGGAGTGTTTGTGCAGTTTTCATCTTTAACAAGCAGCAGACCTCCACCTTTTTTCAGCTTCCTGAAAGTGTCAACGTCTATAACGCGATCATTTTAATGTTTTATTAGTTCAATGTAATAAAAATCAAGGGGCCAAGTTGAACAGGATGCATAGCAATAGTTAAAAGGTGTAAAGTTGGACGGATAGTTTCAAAATGCACTGCTTGCCAAATCCAGTTATTTTATTTTTTACATTCATGTGAATGAGTCCCAGACCGAGCGACTGGTCAAAGAAGGCACTTGCTCTAGTTTCCAGTTTATGCTCTATGTTATAACCAGCAGTCGAGTCAGCCAACTGTCACAGGAATGAACCGCCTCCAACTCCGATTCATGCACGTGGAGCAGAAATAAATTATTACATCATGCACAAAACTACATTATGCTCTCACAGTTTTCTTACATTATGCGCTGTTTAACTCATCATCAGCTTTTATTACATTTAAATAATCACATTATGCACTGTGATTACATTATGAGTTGCTACAGCAGGCGATAAGAAAAGCCGTCAACTCCAAACTTTGAAGGACATGAAGATGTCTTTCAGCTTCCAGTGATCATTGCTAAAAATTCACCGTGGTATTTTCATGGAGGGCATGTTCACCTGCGCCGGCAAGGACGGCGCCTCGCCGACTCAAAGGTGATTTGTCAAAGCAAATTGAGTTTCAGCTGAGACCAGGACCACTTCTTCAGTCCTGACAGCACACACTGAGCAACATATTTAATACTAAGGGTCAGTTTGTTTAGTTCCACCTATTTATTTCCGGAAAGCGTTTGATCACACACAAGGTCCAGTCCCAACGCCCTACCTCCCCCTCAGCCCAAAGCACAGAACCTTTACACATTTTAATTAACATTATCTGTGTGCTCAGCAAAAATGGGAGATTGCAATATGGGTGCAAGGGCTCCAAATGCTTGTATAAAGTCCCTTTGTGACATCAGGGTTCCTCTGTGGATACGCCAGTAAAACGCAGGGTGCAGGAGAGTGCATTGCTTTCATTCTACATCCTACATTCCATCCTGATCACTGCAAAGAAAGCTTTGCAGTCATTCTGTTTGGTATGGCAGGTGACTGCAAAAACAATCCCAAGTTATGGATTCCCAATATATTGATATATAAGCAAGTGATTAAGCAACCAGTCTTCATGTACTTATTCACAACCAGCCTGGCTATTTACCACTTGATTATTCTGTCAGCTCTTCCAATATTTTTTGGATCTACACGATTCACAGAGGTTGTGTTTTCAAGGCAGAAATGCTTGAAAACTGTTTTAAAATCACATTCCTGACTATTGTAACCATGACAACGAAGGCCCTCTAACTTAAATACTCATTTCAACCCAACCATAATCTTTCCCTAAATATAAACATTTTGTGCCTAAACCTAACCAAACCTTAACCAGAGAGTAAAAACAAATATATATATATATATATATATATATATATATATATATATATATATATATATATAACACACAGTATTTAATTGAAACAACTTGGAAGTCCAACATGGGGCATCAGATCAGAAAGCACCTGTATCTGTCGTTGGATAAACAACATATTTTACTCCTGGGTTATGGTTTCATGACATCCCCATTGTGTGAAAGTCAAGTGTTTTGTGTGCGACCTCCTCTTATATTTAGGTGGAGGATTATGATGCTGATGCTTTCTTCAATTTGAATTTCTTCGCCACAATATAACCATAAAATGCAATTAAATTATTTTATGTCCGGCACTAAACCTCTGCCAACAGCTTCCTGGAAGGGAGACAAAAAAATTAATTTTACCTGATATGTGACTGGCACTAATTTAAGGTATAACTGATTTCTATTAAAACATTTAATTGGAGTACTTTGGCAGTGCAGCCCTCCACAGGTTTGCCTCTCAGACACTTGGCTACTGGCGGGGAGAGAGAGAAAGCCTCAAGTGCAGCAGTGATGTGAAGAATAGTCCAAGACCCTCAGTAGGCCAACTCATTATCCAATAATGGAACACTGAGAGCTCACCTCCATGACAGAGATATTGTATAGACTCCTATTTTTCAACATAGTTAAAACTTGAGGTGGGGGGTTTAAGTGCGTGAGAAAATCCCCACTATTAAGCTGATGTACGAGGCTAGTGATGGTCATTTAATTCTGCTTAAATACCCGGAGGGATCTGAGCATAAGCCATCATCTTGTTACGACCACTCTCTCGTCCTCACACTCAAAGTGCATTACTTCACGAGGAGCTGAAATCTCTTTGTTTCACTCTTTCGGGGCCGGCACATGATTGCAAATCCATTCAATAATTCTAAGTGCATTTGCATACATTACTTGATTTGTTTGATATCACTTGATTTACCAAAGTTGGTAAAGGGAGTTTCTACCATTTACTGAGATTCTTATTTCCACTTCAGACGCTTCATCTGGTGAAACCTACAAACATTCCCTTTTTCACTGGATGAAAAAAAGCATCTGAAAAGCCGATTACCAGTTAAGTGGAAAATGATGATCATTACAAGCAATCAACATGGGCTTGTTTGCATACTGCAGATCTGTTAAGCAGCTGTAATTACAGCACAGGGGTTTTATGGAGAGATTTCAGTAGAAGAGGATGATTCAAACAAGGTTTAATGCTACAACTGTCAAATGCCAAGTTCCCTTCCTTTTTCTCTTATGCAATGGACAAAACTTTGAAAAAAACACAATGTCTGCTGTTAAACAAAATTTTTCATTCATTTTATTATTGATATTTATCATATTAATGTTATCACTATTAAGTCTACAGCTGCTGTTGGATTTCATACTGCGTTCTGGCTCACTGGTCACAGTTGTGAGCCAGTATTACTGCCAAAGTCACACTACATATCTCACAGCTTTAAAAATAACATCCTCAATCCTTCAGTTTTTTCATCAAACTGACAGCTTTGCTGTTGACTCTATTCGCTGACACGCTGCTCCCGAAAAGCAGCGAAGATGAAGGTTGGAAGCAAAGAGTGTCTCGGTGACAAGCATCCAGAGTTGACTTCAAGACATGGACTGTATCTCAGCAGCATCCCCTGCTCTGTCATCATCTCTGGATTAATCACAATATTGTTGTGGGAACAGAATCAAAAGACAGAAGGCGTTTATGCACCAGAATTATAAGCCCCGACAAATAGGGATGCACTACCTTATTTCAGACCAAGTACAAATACCTTCAGTACTTGCTGATACAGAGTACCGATAACTTTAAAAACATTCAACTTTGTGTTTTCCTGAGAGAGTTTGCAGCAGGGAAATTAATAATTCACTTTTTAAGCGTGCTATCAGTTGGACAGTTAAAAAAAAGTTAAGAGACTCAGATATTAAAAAGCTTCAAGCTCGGGTCCTACAGCGCAGAGTGCTCTGATTACCACGGTTACCACTGATGACTTTACTCTCCACACCTTTCCTAGCTCCTCTTTCAGCCCTTGGTATTTTTTGAGCTTCTTGTTTTCATTCTTCCTGATGTTTCTGTCTCTTGTTAAAGCTCCATCTATCACTACTGCTGTCCTCTGTTGTTTGTCCACCACCACAATGTCCGGTTGGTTAGCCATCACCAGTTTATCAGTCTGAATCTGGAAGTCCCAGGGATCTGTGCTGTCCTTCAGACCAGCCTTCTCTAGCCACTGGTATGATTTCTCCATATCAGCTATCTGTCGGTGGGACGTGCTGGCAGAGGCTTGTCCTTCCATGGTTGTTCCCCCTCCTCTTCCTCCTCTTCCTCCTCCTCCAAATATTCACTTAGCAAGTCATCACATGGGGCCATCTTCCTGATGTTCTCCTGGATCTTGGTTGTTTCATCCTGGACTCTAAGATAATTGTAGCTGTCCTTGACATCTGCTATGTTGCCAACATGTTACTGTAGACCCAGGTGATATTATACTCACACACACACACACACTCACACACACACATATATATCAATAAAACATTGTCTCACAGTACACACATACATATTCAACCCCCTCTCAACTTGCCATTAATACCAATATTCCATCATGGTCATAAAAAATATATTTTGCTATAAAGATAACTGCCTCTTTTCTTTGTACATGAGCCACGAATTAATAATTATTTCACTCACATCACCCTCACTCATAATTAACTGCGATGGATCATCACACATGTGCTCAAGTACATCAAAAAATGACAGCGTGTGCAATGTTTCATTTTTATCATGTTATGCGTGAGAAGATTTATTCATGACTATTTAGTTTTATTTTAGAGACTCATTGTGGGAGTGATATTATTTGATCCGTAACATCCTTCCAAAAAAAAAAAAAAACCATGCTTTACACTAAAGCTTCAGTGTCAGCCGATGAAACTGTAAGTATATCATTTTGTGCGACGCTGTAAGGGGAGCGCATGAAAATTGCATGAGAACAATACGTGATCTGCGAGATAAAGGCCAAATAAGTTCTGCAGTATACATAGCATACAATTCGACGAGACGTGCTGCATACAAAGCAGCGACTCAGAGCCCATCATGGGGTAATTATCAAACTGGAAATTCTTCATATTCTGCAGTTGTATAACAAACACCGGCGCTCTGTGTTTTCATATTCACAGCAGGGCTTTCTCTCCTCATATTGCACTGCTTACACAGCGCGATCAAAAGCTGTGAAGGGGAGATATCAAACCATGCCTGGATCTGTGTGGTGAGAGGAGTGTTCACCCTGGGGGCAAAGCAGACAACACCTCCACTTTCATCAGCAGCACAGGACTCCCTCGGAGCACGGGATGTCCAACAATGCTTGTGAGAAACCCACAGTCCTTCTTCTTTCGTGCCGCCAAAAAGACTCTTTGTGTCAATCTGCGACTGAATACATTCGTGGCTGCGTTGTTGACAAACCCCTCGCCAACATGCAGCCATGTTAGGTGCAGCAGACGGCTTTAGTTGCATTTCAGACACCTCCTGCAGTGAGTCACAATACCCTGATGCAACGCTGATGAATTATTGACAAGCCAAAACAGATTATTCAGACAAGATGGTTGAAGCTGAATAAAATGATCAGAAACCTGATGAAAAATCATACTGTTTTCACATATATGTCTTTTTGCCCTTGCAGCGGTCCTCAGTGGAATTGAACGACTCCCCGCAGGCTCCTGATCAGACAAGAAGAAGTGGACCAACTTAATATCTGCCAACATTAAAGTAAACAGCTTGAAGTTCGTTGACGTCTGCCGTCAAAATGTAAACAATGTCAACACGTTGCACGGAAATAGCCACACACGGTGGTTGTTGTTGCTAGGCGACGGCGAGCTGAACATCTCAGCAGCGTGGTCAAGCATCCAAACAGCCTAATGTAGAACAAGCTGTGCGGGGTTCGATGCAGCGATCAATAAGGAAGTTTGTTAACGGAAAAGTGAGTATATACTACATGCAAATTAGAAACGGACAAAAGTTCTACATTTTGTTGACACAAGTCGACACGTTGGACTTAATCTCCAATAAAATATGTGCAGTGTTTGTTTATAGTCTGCCAGTTCCCAATTCATTTGGAAAAAAAAAATTCTTCTAATTACAAATTGCCAACCGTCAGACTATGTCCTCAACTTTCCCCAAGCCCACACTGTGCTCCAGTTTTGCTTTGCACGATACAAAATGTTCCTCTCATTGCAGGCTATATAACAGCTCTTTCAGGCAGACAGCATGTCTCTTAAGTGTAACCACATCATACATTCAAGGACGCACCCAGAGAGCAGCAGTGGTCCATATGTGGACGACTCCCTGCATTGTGATGTAGCATTCCAAGGCTCTTCACAATGACTTCTTGGCACTGACAACAACCATAACATCATAAAATATGTATCTCATGATCAAGCCAAAAGAAAAGACAACACAACAAGTATTCTGTTAACACAAAAAAATAAAATATATTATGCAAAAAAAAACACAATCAATGTTGTAACTCAATAATTTAACTTATATCTTGTAGGTTTAATGCCAGTCGCATGCCTGTCACTTTGTCCAGTTCCCCTCATTTAATGATTTGCCACAAACAAGCAGGTGTTGCATCTGAAAAGACATTGTGTAAGTGTCAAAGCAAAGCATGCATATTTAATCTTAATGCGCCATATGCTGGAGAAAGACAGCTAACATCAAGCTAATTACCATGCAGAGGGATACAGAGTGTGTCCATGGGCATATCATCCTGAGGGCTTTGTTCTATCACAGCGGACAAATTCATTCAACGTAGATAAGATACATGTATAACTCGCTACCTGCCATGATGTTATCACACAAAGACAAGTGTGTATTTCATTTGTTCCTTTCTTGGAAAAACGGTGTAATTGAAGACTATTCTGTTTGCGTGCGGATAATTAGGTCAGGTCCTTTTTGATCAGTGGCAGCACAGAAAACCAGACAATAGCAGTGACAATGCACAAACAAACAAAAAAGAAACGCCTCCACTCGCTTGTACAGCGTCTGATGGTGTTTTTTCTTTGTTAAGCTATGCCCTGCTCACATGCTGCAGAGCCTGTCAACACGGGCCAACACAACCTCTTCTAATGAGCAGGCTGCAGGGAGGCAGAGGTAGAGGCTTCTCACACAGCCGATTGGGTGAATGCGGCGGTTAGCTTGTCTCCCGAGGGTGCTTACATCCACACTGTCATGGTGACTTTGTTGTCAAGGTCAAGCAAAATGAGTCAGGTGGGATGGCTCACAGCGGGGACGGAGAGAGCGCAACTGTCCCCCATCCGTCACGGCATGATACAGCTTGACTGTGGCGACGTCGGGCCACTGAGCCATTCATTGTGGCTCAGTGGTCAGTGCCGCCGTGTCACGGCAAGAAGGACACGGGTTTCATTTGGCTTCTTTGGGGATTGTTTTTTTCATGCAAGTGAAGCGAACTCGGATGCTCCGATAGAGAAATTACATAAGTGACAGAACATGAAGTAAAAGAAGAGACTGCGGATGTGTGGCTGTGTGGTAAAGCATGTTTGCTTCCAAATATCTGAACGTCCTTTATCACCAACCCCCCTCTTTCTAAAAAGTAATGCATGGAAACGGCTGCGACCATGACATACTCTTTTATTTTCCGAGCCTCCTTCACAGCACGACATTGGGCAAGATGCCTCACAAGCTGTTTGCAGGCAATTAAGAATATAACAGCTAATACTTTACTGTTGCTCCCATTACAGCTATATCAGCAGTGATATCTTGGGAAAATAAGATGCTTACTGTGTGAGAAATAGTGTGTCCCAGTAGGCAAGCTTCCATAACCACCACAATAGTCAGAAAGATAAGCCAGCAGCCGCTTTAATTAGTCCAACAGAGGAACCTTTAAGGGCTGCATCAGAGCCAGGAGCTGAATAAATACTGAATGCATCTGCAATAGAGAAAAGTACATCCCTTTCACTGTGATCTGCCCTGAGCCCGAGCAGCCCTCTACAGGAGCTCTACAGTGTGTGAGAGCCTTTTTTTTTTCCTGATAAGCTGGATACACCTATTCAATTTGCTGATTAAAGTCACATCAGGCAGCGCTGCTGACAGCTGAGCTCCAGCGAAAAGATAAAAAGGCTGAAGTCTATAGAATCAAGTTTCAAAACACTGTCATTTTCCCCCACATGCCAAAGAGGATGAATGCTACTCAAGAAAATAGAAAAAAAAAAAAATAGATTCCATATCCAAAATGAAAATGTTTTCATTCAAAAATGAGGCCGCCGCTCCTTTCCTGTGTGATGAAGCCAAGGCGCCTTTGGATGATTGACTCTGCTGGATGCTGTTAGTCCGCCTGGAGAAGAAGCGGCTGCTCCGTCACTCTGAAAGCCCAGAGGACCCTCATAAAAGCACCGGAGCCATCACCGTCTCCCCGTTTCTCCATTCACGTAGGATGCAGATGTTTCAAGTTATCTCCCAATGTCAGGAAATGTTGTGTCTATATTTTGAAATGTCAACATTAACAACACTATACGTTGCTTTATATTGTTTATTCAGTCGCTGTAAACAACGTATGTGAAAAGTAATCCCAGTGAGAAGAATCACCATTTTCCTGTACAATAACAGTGTCTTATTTCAATCAATATTCTCAGCATTGGATGTGTTGAAGTGATTTATTGATTGATATTGAGCTGCTCGATGTACACAAGGAAGCATCCTTCAACGGCTGAATTTCATGATCCTTTGAATGAACTCTGAACTGACTGAAAACAGGCAAAATATGCTGGTAAATTTCAATCTTTTCACCTCAGAAGTCAACCACAATCTTTTTTAAATACATTTGAGGCGAGAAATTGCCAATCCAGTTGCTTAATATGAACTATTAGACTACTACTACTGTACAAGGCCTGATTTTAATTAGGCCTAAGAGATAGTGATGCTTTGTAGCTAGGTTACCAATGGCACCGACCGAATTCTTTCATTCCTGTCCGGTAAAGAACAACTTTGAAGACAACGGAGACAGATTTCGGTGCTTTACGGAGACAAAGAAAACAAGACAAACATTCACCTGCAGGCACAGAAACATTTAAACAACAATCTAAAGTAAAGACAGTGTTTCCTCTGTGTTCATGCACTGCTGGTATGCTTACAAGCAGTGAACGAATATATATTCAGTGAAAACAGATCACGATTGTTCTCTGTGAGGTTTGATAGAAGTGATGTAATGCAGCCTCGGGTCAGTTCATGTAGAGTGAGCACGGCACCGGACTTAAAAATAGTCATTCAAATACTCGATAGCTTGTCAGAAAAAGGTCTGCAGCCAACACCACACCAGTGGCATACTGGATGCAACCAGAGAATAAATAATATAATGTATATACTTAACATATTTTACATGTATTCACATAATTCTGGATATTGGAAGTGGTGGGTGGATTTGATATGATGCCTTTAGGAAGCACTGGAGGCTCCAAATGTGATAACTTCATAAGAATGGACTTCAAACGCTGGAGAAACACATTCTTCTGTGAATATTCTTCTTTTAATAACTCCAGTGTTGAAGATGTTTAATTCAGACCCAAATTGTCACAAACAAGATAAAAGGAAGACCTCGGTAACTTTCGCAACTTGGGAGACGATTCCCTCCCATTCTAACCAGTAAGCAACATCCAAGAAACGAGTGACGAGATTGTCTTTTCGTTGCCGCACACGGACCCGTACACTCGTATCTAGTCAACAGTCTCTGCAACCCAGAAAGCCAAAGGTGATGATGAACCCACAAGAACCAGACTGCAAATAAGTGCCCATAAATAAAACATTGAAAAGCTGTGCAGGGCATTTTAAGGAGGGATGGATGCAAACAGAGTCAAACCATTAATGGGTTAAATGCTAAAGTGAGGCCATTATAATTCCGTTTTAGTGAAACCTGTTGTTCATAGACCAAATTACCAAGTTGAACTCTGCCTCTGTGTCTCTGGAGGCTGATAGATAGGATTGCTGCTCATTGCTCTTTTCCTGCGCCCACACCCGGAGGACACGGTGATGGATGATTGGCTGAGGACAGCTGCTGCTCTGCCTCTCAGGAGGGTAACTATTAGAACGGGGGGCAAGCGGGCCGGTGCAGTCCGCCCTCAAGTCCAATATTCAATCTCTTAGCAAAGAAACCCTCAGACATGAGAGTTGTGTTTAGCTTCCTCTTTGTTCTCTCAACATTTCGGATTATGTGACGAGGGGGCTGGTGATGATCTTTAAGAGGGCATGCAGGGTATTTACTCTCCCATGGTCACACATAACAATGTATCACATCCCCTAATGAGCAAAGAAATCACAGCGCACGCTTCTCTTCGGGAGGATTATGATTTCCAAGATAATATCCAAAGCATGCATATTTAATGAGCATCACCTGCTCTGAATGAAATGTGCTGCGAGACACTCTGAGCATCGAGAGCGAACGTCCTCATCGTCGAGCTCGTGCTCGCTCCGCTCCGGCCAGCGAGCACGAAGCCAGATATGATTTCATGCTGAAGTCGGGTTCAAAAACAGAGGTTTGTAGCCGCGACATGACCATGAATGACAGCATCACCATCGACTACTTTTCTGTTTGGCAGCTGTACAAAATTGAAGCCGTGGGAGTGGAGGATGCCCTTGTATGAAAGAGTATTGTTCTCAGCCTCCCACTTTGACGAACACAGAAAGCAGCTGAGGTCAATGTTACAGTAGTATATTTCCCAAGAAACCGTTTCTCATTTACTGTCTTACATCCTTCTCCCGCCTACAAAGAACCTGTAGCTTTAAAAATAATAATAATAAGTTAAATGGCAACAAATCAAACCTGGAAAAATAACTTAATGAATAAAGGGAAAGGTGCCAATCATACACCAGGGATGTCAGGAGCAAACAATTTGTTATAATGGTTGAATAATGGAATGATAACCTTAAAAAGTGTGGAAGCTACGATATCTTTATTGTTGCATCTCAGGATCCTCCCCCACGACCACCGAGCTCCTCCCCCATGACCACCGAGCTCCTCCCCCTCGACTCCTTGCCCTTTGAACTCCCTTAGACCACGCCACCTTTGAAACGCGGGTCCGATGTTGACTCTGGTTTTATCACGGGCACCGTCGCATTCTTTCTTTTTTCCTTCTTTTCCACCGGTGTTTTCTTTTCCTTGGTTGTTTTTGGACCTCCTCGTTTCGGTTTTTAACGAGGAATTGGAAGCTTGTTCCTACTTCCCTCCGCCTCCCCCCTGTGATAGTGGTAAGACCCGAGGGGGGAGGGGCTCTGTGTGTGCAGGAACACAGCCCTGCATGCTGATTGGACAGGATGATCCGGGCGCTGTCGGATCTTTGCAAATCAAATAACAGGCTCTAGGTGCACGTAGAGGCAAGCTTTTTTTCTAAAACCGGATGATTTATGTTGACGGAGCATAGTGTCGGCTTCAGTGAATATGATAAAAAAAAACTATTTATCAAAATAGATTAATATATTTTTGAATTTATTGAATCGGCCCCGATATTGCAAACCAATTCTGAGAGTTGGGACTAATCTGCATCATGAAATAAAAATAAATGCAGAAACACAAACCTGGTCTCTCCTTTCTGTGGACAGGAAATTAAACTGTCAGCACACAAAATAAACGGTAAATTCATCAAAATCATGAATTTCTTCATATGGAAGTGGGCGAGGTTTCATCTCTCAGCCCACTTTTTAACACTTTTCTAAATGATTCAGTGGCTGCATGAGGCTCATTGGTGGCGAAGTTAAACTTTAATGCTTTCTAGTCGTTAATCTCTGATGTTGAAAGGAGCAGGTGGGGAGCCAGTAACAATATTAGGAGCTAACAGCTAACGCACAGAGGTTCCATTTTGATGCATTCATGCTGTGTTCAGTAGAAACGCTATCAAGTTGTGTTCTAATGTAATTATGTAAAATGGAGTTTTTGCTGAGAAACTTTTCAAACAGTGTTTGCAGGAGTTTTCATAGCAATATTAAATAGATAATAGAGGGAAGTATGATCTGTTTAACTTTCCAACATGATTTAAGACGCTTATGATACATAATAAATTAATTTCAATCTTTCATATGCTAATCTTGTGAATTGTTTGTTTTTATATTACTGCATTTTACCAGAAAGCTCCTAATGATTGATCTGAGTTCCCTGCTTCTTTGATCTAAATTTGTGTTAATTATTTTTAAACTTGCCATTCATGTATTTTATTATTCATCTTGGCTTTAGTTTTTCTCTGTGAAGCATTGTTTTGATGCTACTACTATGGATGACTTTAACAAAGTAAATAACAACATTTAGAATGTTTAACAGTTTGCATGGATTTCAGAGAAGTTGAAAGAATTGTTGTAGTCGGTGGTGAAAAAACCAGAGCCTTGTACACCAACATCCAACATCTTGGAGATAATCATCCATCCCTCATCCCTATAATATCATCTCCACAGATCCCGGTGTACTGCGACGCAGTGTCGAATGTGAGACCAGATCAATGCCAACTGGCGTCACTGGAGCAAGGTCACGGGAAAACAGAAGGGAGGGCAATGCCTGAGATGAGACCTGAGGCGTGGGATTGGATGGAGCCTGGGAGGCATCATGGGATGCTCGTCTGACTTGTTATGGTCTTGTGAGGAAAGGGCAGAAGACAACAGGGGAGTCAGAAACACTGCCACAGCAGATTTAGATCAACAGCAGATATCAGGGCAGGGGTCACTGGATCTTGGTCTCGGAGCACTAATGGACGCTTCGTGAGGCGAGGTTTTACTCCCAAACGGACGGCCGGCTGCAGACACCATGGACTTCTGTTTCCGTTCCACACATGGGCAGCAGATCACTACACCAACACTTCTTTCATCATCAGTATATGTGCAGACTTGTATGGAAAACAGTACGTTTTGCTGCCCTGTTCTGGTTTTTAACTTTTTCTTTGTTTTTGCCTTTTTGTGCATTAAGAGACTGAGACTGCTGGTTCTATATTTTAAGTTTTGCTTGATGCCTGCGGGAGAGTCTCTGGTTGTGTCTGAAATCACTCACTCATTCACAACCCCCTACTCACTGTGCAGGACACTCATTGGGTCATTTTTAATGACGTCACTGCTGTCGAACTATTAAAACATGCCAGATCAAGGGTGGCTGGTGGACCCTCCAAAATAAATACCAACACATATTTTTTTGTAATGAATATATTATTCCAAGCTAATTTATTTTAATTCGGGTTCCCTAAGCAACGATGCTGCTTACACGTCGAGGGCTTTTATTGTGAAAGGGAAGAACTAAAGGAGCGGTATGCTGCTGAGCATCTTCCCAAATGTATAAATACATTCAAAGTACTTTGTGGCCGTCTGTGTCGTGATGCTATGCTCACATTATTTATAGCGTTTTCACACCACAGCTGTCAGTCTTCCTTCAGCCAAATACATGATGGTACTTAGTTAGTGACCACTGGTTGTTGACTACTTTTCAATATGAATTGTGGGAGTCTACTATATGGGGTATAGTTACTCTTACTGAACGTATATAGTCAAAAATACTTTATAATAGTGAGAAGTGTGGGATTTCAGCAATGACACTTGTCAAGGTCATCAACCAGAAACAAATCATCATTATCAGAAGTGGAAGATATCGTTACTGGTGGTTTTTAATATCATCATCGTGGTGGTTTATAAGAGTTTAAACCCTGGTGTTTAATTTGGCTCTCAATTGTAGATGGCATCTAAAGGCAGAGCTTAAAGGAGAACCCCACGTATTTTACACATCAAAGTGTGTTTACGGGTCCTGTGGAGTATAACCGCATACGCATAAAAAAAAAGATATTGAATGAAGCCCTTTGTTGCTCCACAGGGAGCTGCATGAAGTCTGACAGATGGCCTCAAGTCGTATCAGTTGTATCAGCGTCAGTCGGGGCTGAAGACCACAAGATTAAACATGAAAAACAGTGGGCTTACCAGACCTCTGCAGCTCGCTCCTCATCTCTCAGGCTACATTAGTGGTGCTGGTGGAGGTGCATGGTGGGTAATATCGGGGCCAAGATTTAGAGAAGGAATACGTGGAATAAAAAAGGCAGTTGGTCCTGTCCTGCTGCAGCGACTGTGGTTTTTAAACCTTTCCATAGTGAGTTTGACAATGTTATTAAAGTAGGGCAATGCTCTGGGATGTAATTACCACAAGCCTTACGGCTGTGTCAGCTACTAACAGGCCATCACATATACCGAAAGCCTTCGGTTGCCTACAGCAACAACAAGAAAAACTGCAGACTGTACCTGAACCTGCCGCCACTCACGCTCCTACAGCCACGGCGGCGGTAGCTTCCCCCTATCAGTAGCCACTCTGCTCTTTTCCCCCCGCTGTCGCCGGCCTCTTCCCTCTGATAGGATATTATGTAAGACGCATCTTCTTGACGTTTGGCAGCCACTCAACAGAAGAAATGACAACCTGTGATCCATGATAATAGGATGTTCCTGAGCAAAGGTGACTCTAGACCCTCGCTGAGGAAAAGGCTGATGTGTGCTTTAGAACATCGGTGGTGCACGATCACACACTCCAGCGCACGACCCTCCACTGACTGTAGCAACTATAGCAACGTTTATGATCAGACATCTTCATGTCCACTTGTGGAAAATTACACTTGTTGCCGTGTGATAAAATACATGAAATAAAAAAATAAGTAATATTGGGGCCAAGAGGTTGAGAGGGATGAAAGTGCTAAAATATTAACAATTCATTTTCCCTGGTAACTGTGCCCCCACGGTTGTCTCCATACACCATAATTAACACTAAATCCATTTACTGCACAGGTGACAGTTACTTTGTGAGTCTCATACATACTGCAGCAAGCACTTTGTTTAATCTACCGTGCAGCCACACTCCCTTGAGGTTTCACAGAGGAGATTATAACAGCAGGCACTTCGGTGGGTGTGGCCGGCTGCATCGAGCACGCGATGGGAACGCCGGCACTCAGTTCCACTCGCAGCAGAAATCCCCCTCACCGAAGGGAGCAGTCAGCCCTGTGTTTTTTTTTGCTGGAGCCGCGTCGTCAGCGGTTTAACATGGCAAAAAGGCAATTGACCGTGCACCAATGACAAAGAAACAAAACTAATATTTTCGTGGAGAGCATAAATACTTCAGTAATCTGGAAAGGCTTGGATGATTCAAAATCGTGATGTTCCAAGGCCGGATTTGTTGTTGTGGTTCCATGGGGAGAGTTGAAAGGATTGAATGGTTTCATTCGGGTCAGGTCAGTCGTGCAGCTTGAGCCCCAGAGTACATTAGAAAGAGCTGAAATAACGCTCTTAGACAGGGCAAGGAGCTGCTTGAGTGCCGTGTCTGCCCTGTAGTGCTTTTACCGTGCCCTGTGGATCCTTTGGGTTCATTAGGCAGTGTGGGGTTTGAAGCCTCTGCAAAACCTGCTGTGACATGGGGAAAATGCCCTTGACCATGAACAAAAAGGAAAGAAGAGAAAGAGCTACAGGTAAAGCTGAAGGACACGAGCGAAAAGGTAGCTGTGACGTGAGCCTGGTGAAGAGGTGAAGCATCACTAGGAATGGAACAATAGAGGATTTTATCGCAGATCGTGATTATAAACACTCACAATATGTTGATCATAGTTCGCTATCGCTATATTTTAAATGTGTAACAAAAAAAGTTCAACTTTTTGTTAAATAAAAAAGATCTTGTAGAATTTCTTAATGGTATTTTTCATCGGAAGAAAACTCAAATTTTGAGTCCCAGGCTGTTGCTTCTTCCATGTGTTCTGATGTGATTTAAGGCGATGGTATGCAGAGACGCCATCCGAGTCTGGCAGGCGGGAGCTGCAGTGCGGTATGAAAGTGCTCCCTTTGGCAGTGAGCACGTGTTGCTCCATGGTTGCTTCTAACTTAGAATTCACCAGAGATAGACTGAGTCCGCTGGCACATATGCCAGAACGCCGCTGCCTACGATATTGATGCTCTGTTCAATATCCGGCTGAAGTAAAAAGGGGGGTAAAGGGTCTGTAAGTATAATTGAACATGCACTGAAAGAGAGTTCAGTATGAGAAAAGTTCTTGGCCTCACAGGAAACGAGTACGGAAAGATAGATTTTTCTCAAATGCAAAATGACATTGGTATATTCGACTGTATATTCTCTGTTAAAAAGCTGCAAAGCTGATCTAACATCACCAAAAACACCAGCGACAGCGATGGTGATACGTCTAAGAGTCTCAGGATGGAAGGTTATCAATAAACCAGACCAACGGTATGTACTTTGTCTCACTCGGTGCACTAATGTGTGCACACTCACACATGGCGGTTCCAACCCACACAGGAAATTGTGCATTTGGTTCAATTATCACCGTTAATGGAGACGGAAGCAGTGAAACGCACCATTCTCTCAATCCAATGGAGCGATCAATCATCTCTCACCGAGGAGTTTCTAAACCATGAGGAACTCCTTCAACGAACCAATTATTCAGGTTCTCATCCCACAACAGAAAGAACAAAGCAAGAGCAGAAATTCCAAACCAAGGGTGCAAATAAACCCTATATTTAATAACAAGCAAACTCTCTTGGCTGCATCCCATTGGTCAAAAGTTCTCTGGCTGGTTCTGATTGGACTTTCTAACCAGGAAGCGTTGAAAAACACTTACTAGAGATACCACTCAACGTTGGTTTACGATCCGTAATTCAATGTTCAGAAGAAGATTCTGGTCATAGATCAACTTCCCAACATGCACCTGCATAACATAACAGGAAAGATGTCCAGGAAACCAGAAACCGGGGGGGAGTTTAGTTTACTATTAGCCAGCCGTGACAGCGTCGCTGGTATTGTTTTCACCTTGTGAGTCTGTGTGAGTCGTCATGGCAACATGTGACCCTGGTGGCACCTACTGTTCAACTACCACAGAAGTGGTTTTGAGTAGGTATCTAGATTGTGTCGCCACAATTCCGTCACAGCTGGTAACTACAGGAGTCATATGTGAGTTATTACTATTTTCATTTTTTGTATATTCTTGTCCTAATTATTGTTATTACAACAATGTTAAATGTAAAAACCCATATATAAAACATATTAAAAACATTACTACTACATTTTAAAGGATGTATAAGTCACTGATTCCAGCAGGTTATTACAGGCAGACCCTTGGCAGCGACTGGCCTCAGATATATGACCGGCGGACATGTGCAGTCACAACTCATCTCTTTACATTTCTCTGCAAGAGACAGGTCATCCTGTGGTCCTGACACAGACATAATTCCTCCCAACCCAAATAAAGTCATCCCAAAGCACAACACCTTGTCTGGAGACAGGTGCTGTGAAACAGATACCGATGCTTAGAGCCACGGAGGTTGTTTATTTTCCTCCCCGACAAAAGAGGCCAAAGGAAAATATCTGAAGTTAAAAGGAAACAAGGCTGTGCAACAACAAGAAAGAAAAGATAAAACACCATAAACACACTGTACCTCACAGACAAAAACAGTTACCCAGAGCGAAGCTGCTTGACTTTGCATTAACACAGTCTGCATTTTTAAACGTCACCCCGAGGTGTCTGAGTATTTGCAGATAATTGGCATATAGAGAGTAGGAATGTACAGCCCATGGTGCATCCATCCTACACGTCTCCACGCTAGGCCTAATGCTTTCATGTCCACGCCCTGATGCTGGAGTACTCGGGCAGGGGATTGGTTGCCCACGTGGTGCCTTGCCCATCAATTGGATCAGGACCCGATTCCAGCTTAGTGCACCCCTCGCTGGAAACCTCAAATGAGGCGCGGCAAAAACGCATTCATCTTCATCAGAGGAGCGCAGGATAAAGTATCAGGGAGTTTTTGTGCAGCAGAAACACGGAAAAGCACTGAAACCAGAGGATTTTGTTTTTAATCACACAATATCTGTGCTGTGTCCCTGAGAAAGCTTTATTACACACGACAACCATTTTGCGGTCTGATAATTTCATAATTACTTTTTTGGGGATTTTTTGATTACGGAACCTTGATGCCCCGGTGTCAAAAGCTATCTTTTCTGCTGCGTCTCGCAATGATAAATCACCCCTCTAGCAGAAGTCTTAATGGCCGTGGGGAAAACACTGTCAACCTTTGAGGCTTTGGTCTGGTTTGAAATTGGAGACGTTTGTATGCTGTGTACCGGTCAATACCATAGAATAAAACAGCCTGCAGATGGAGAATCCCGGATTTATTCTGGCTGGTGTAATTTATGAAACCGTTGCCCGTGCCCATTTATCACAATCAACCAAAGGGCAGCAGGGCCAAAAGAGCAATTTAGAGCACTGCAGAGTTATGCCATTGCTGAGTCTGTTATAAGTTTGAGGAAGATTATATAAGGCAATATTGGACCTCAGGGTACAGTTTGTGTCAGAACGTAATGAATCATTCATTACATGAAACCTATGGCTTACAAATTCATCCACGGGCTGACGCAGAGAATAGACAGTAAATAAAAGATGAAAATTAATTCAGCGTGCACATACATTAAGCTAAGAGGGGTCGAGCAGGCCAGATGTTGAGATCATATGAAGATCTGTGGCGGATTTTTCGCAAAACAATAGCGCTGCTTTTGAAACATTTACTTTGCATCCACGTACTGTGAAAAACACGATGAAAACTTTCAGTCCAACTAAAGAAAAAAAAAAAAACATACTTTTTCCATGACAGCAACAATATTCTGTGGGTGCTATATAATTGGCAACTGCTTGCTTTGGGCAGACTTTGGATCCCTACACTATTGATTATGAGTAACACCAGATGCCAGAGTTGGATGAGCGATGAGTAGTGAGAGGATGGAACTGATGAGTGTGCCATGAGGGGGTTGTTTGTCTTTTGGCCAGGGAATTGTGTCAAGGCTCACAACCACCAAAATCCATCAGAAGCTAGCTGTCCGGCAGACTTACATGTTCATTAAAGCACGTTGGACCTGCAATACCAATACTGTATCACATTCCCACAGCTTTGATGTTAACAGCAGGGCATGGGGAGAATGTAATCTAATCTGATCCTCTTGTTTTATTCGTGAGAGAAACAAACCATGTCAATGACGCCTTCTAAAAGCCACATTCAAAAGCACTGATTTCCCTCCGATGTGATGCAAAAACAGGCAACGCTGTTGATTTCCAGCATGTTTTCCAGGCACGTCTGCCGATACCACACGCAGCGAGCGGCCCACAGTCCCAGCAGAGAGGCACACACTGCTGCTGCTGCTGATGATGCTGCTGCTGCTGCTTCTTAGATCTTCAGGACTTGGGCGATGTTTTGCCCCACTTACATGCAGCAAGCTTTGTGAATTAAAAAAAAAGGCTCCACAATAAACCCCGCTTGTGCTGCAGTGGGTAGCAAAGCCTTCCTGTGGGTCTGAATTCGTGTACTTGGACTTGTACCGAGTCCCTGCAGCCAAACAAAGCTGAAAGGAGATTTTCTTTTCCTTTGCTGCCTAACGCCAGCAGAGGGGGGTGTGCTCAAGTCAGGAGCATCATGGTGAGCGTGTCAGCTGTGCCGGCGGGATGCGTCTTGGCAGCCACACCCTGAAATAAGACCACTTACAGACAAAACCACAAAGACGTGCAACGACATGTAATATTAATTTGCACATAAATGCTGTTCACGTTTGCAACGTATCCCTTACTTGTATACAATTACACTTGAGTGTTAACACAAATATCTGTTGTCTCCACATGAAATACACCACTTATAGCAGTTCACACTAACAATAGTTTCATATTACATTACCTCCAGTAACTCACGCCAGATAATAGAGATGAGCTCGCCTGACAGGTTGAGATTTAAATTAGTCTTTGCCAGTGTCTGCAAACAGCTTTCCCAAGGGTTCTAAATTGAGGTTTTTACTTGTACTAGCTGTCACTTAGGAAACAAAACTGGGAAAAACACTGCCTCAGTAGATCCAAGGGAACCGTCTCTCTCCTGCTCAGTGCACAGGGCTAATATTTAGAGGGGTTTTTTTTAAATAAAAAAGAGAAAAAACAGGTTTAAGAAAGCCCTTCTGCAGGGCTTTATGAAATAGTCTGAGATGAAATATGCACATCCACTGGCTTTTGATATCCATCCCACAGGGCCTTTTCTCTTTTCATCAAAACTCTATTCCCCCCCCCCAACTATGCATCCTTTTTTTTTAGACAAAATGATGGGCAAAATCCTTTGGTTCAAATCAGTTCAAAATTAAACAGCTTATTGTGTGTTGTGTGTGTGTTTTCTGAGACTAATGGTTGTTCACTGGCTGTGGGCTGTAATAATTTACACGAGTCTAATTTATTATGGCCAATGTGTTGAGGTGGCACTTTGATATTATCTCACTGAAAAGGAGTGATGGGACCTAAAATCAATACTATTGCATTCACACTGAAATCAATTAGTGTACACTAGGAGTACTTGACTGCCTGAGACAGATGTCTGAGGCATAAAACAACACGGTCTCACTCCCAACTTGTCAAACACAGACGTTCGGTCAGTGCAACAGGTCCTGTTTAACGACTGTATGCGACATAAACCAACTCCAATGTAAACCCTCGTCCAGCACAATGGGCACCGACCAAGCATCAGGGTTTTCATGAGTCGGGAGTGACAATGTGTTGACGTAGCATGAAGAGCGAGATAGTCCACACAGGCAAAGGAGACGTGGGTCAAACAAACACAGGACTTTCATCCAGGAGACCGCTGTTTGTGTTACAAAAGTCAAAGTAAACGCTGAGATTTTAGTCACCGAACACTTAAAAACTCGTGATTGAATCTCACTATTCTCCTACATCTAACAGCACCTAACAAGTGGGTTGTTTTTCCGAAACCTAACTTCCTGTGAATATGGAAGCTTATTATGAGAAGATAATAAGGAGTGGAACCACAGACTGGATATAGGAAGTCGATAAAGGCAGTCGATATATGAAACCGTCATCGTGACGTCACCCTTTCGTTTGTGGACTACGGTTTTGAAGCCTCACCATCTTGACATTTTTGCAACTTGTGAACCGAAGTGACCATATTTGGACTGCGCAGGAGCAACGGGTGGATCTGACAAACACATGATATAGAGCGGCACCCAGGGGGAGCGACCTTACTGGATCTGGATCCATCTGGATTCTGCTGTGAAGGTGTTAACAAAGTTAACTTCATAATTCAAAGTCAACTTTAGTGTTGAAGTGTGAAGTGAAGTCAGCAAGTTAGCGACGCCATGGTAACGACCTGTCAATCACCAGCCAGGCCCGAAAGCATCCCTGCTTTAAATGCATATCATGCTTTATTGAAAAAAGACTTGAAAACAGAGATCGAGACCATAAACTTGTGCTTACAATGTATACTGAGGTAACACATTAAGTGAAAAGTATGGTAATTTTCTTATAGACTTCCATGCAATCAGACTCAACTAGAGGAGTCGCCCCCTCATGGCCAGCAGAGCGAATGTAAGTTTAAGGCACTTCAGACCATAGCTTAAATTTTAGAACCAGAGATTGCCGCCTCAGTGACCAAGTTTTGTAATTTAATGAGTTGGGAGTGGGAATGTGTTGCATAAAACAGCAGCTGGACTCTCACATCTGTGCATATCCGTCTCCATCTCGAATCCAAACTGGTCGGACTGGAACAACTGAACTGGAAGAAGTCTGGCAAATGCACTCTGATATCACAGAATTTAATAGAGGTGGCTTGAATGAACATAATAATGGTAAATATATAATATCATGTTCTGGGACTTCTTTTGTGGAAAGTACCTGTCTCTACAGTCCTTCCCCAACTTCCTCCTGACCTTGACGGAAGCAGAACTCCTTTGATTTAAAATGCTGAATACAGCAGGAGTGGAAACATTGGCGGAAACACCCGATCGAGCCGTTGTGCCCAGTCAGCTGGTTAAAAGTCGGAAAGTCATTCTCGGACGCAAACGGAGACATTCACCCAACGCTCAGTGTCACTGTTTTTCATCATAATTAATACCCAATTCATAATGAATTAATGACGCGTCGGGCTCTGTCTCGCGTCTCACGACAAAAGCACACATCTACAGTTGCGGTCGTTATTAGCGGTGCGCGTGATACAGTGTGCGCTCGCGGGCTAGCCATCACCCCGCCATTTGGGAAGAAAAGACGGGGTTATAATAATACCGGCCGAGACGCGGAGCTCATCCATATTAGAAGAGTCTTTAATGAACTCGGGCCGCGCAGAGACACTCCTCCTGGCTCCCACTCCGCTCCCGTAAGCGAGTCGACGCGCGGGAGGAAATGCAGAGCCCCATCTTTATCAGGATCAGCATCGCCTTGGAGACAAAGAGAGCGGCACGAAGGAAGAGGTGCTCCAACAGCAGGAGAAGCCAGTCTTAAAAAAGTCTGTTTTTTTCCGCAGCCGTGCCCGCCCGGAGGCAGACAGGCACCGGTCCTATGGGAGACTCTTCGGGGATGCGCAAAGAGTAGAAGCGCGAGCGGCGGTTTTTTTTGGGGGGGAGGATTGAATTAAAAAAAAAAAAAAAAAAAAGCATCAGGCGTGGCGAGTCATGTTTGCTCCAGCCGGAGCCTCGGCGAGGTGGCATCAAAGTTGAACGGAGCCGTGTTGTCGGGCTGCTGCACGGGAGCACACGTCAGCGTCAACCTTTAACTTGCATCACCCCCCCCCCCCCTCCTGCAAGGGAGAAGAGGAGGAAAAACTGCGCTGTCCGTGGTGCTGAAACGGAGAGAGAGACTTGGCACATCAACTCGTGAGGAGGAGGAACGGCTCTCTCACTTCGCTCCGGAGCGTCGTGCTCTTAATAAGGTGAGTCCCAGCATCGATGCGTTTGGGCGGTGAGATGCAGATAAGCGGTCTCGGTGTGTGTGACATGTTGTATCCACAGCCTCTAAAAGCCACCAGCGTCCACTCCTCTGTCTCTGCGTGGGGTTTCTGCTGAAGTTTACAGCGTACAGATTGACTATGGCAGCGCAGTTACACTATCAATCACTCTTAGCTTACTGTACATGCCACAGGTTTTTTTTTTTTTTTAAGTATTGACAAAGTACACACAGATGTCACAGTCAGGGTAGCCTGTTGATTTCACCCTGTGTACTCGCCATTATTACGTGTGTAATTAGTTCATTCAGGGCTGCCAAACATTTGAACACCAAAGTTTGAGACTAAACACCTATTTAGTCCTATTTAGTATGCTTTAGGATATAGCTTTTACTCTGAATTTAAACATAATTCATACAAAAGTATGTCATCTACAGAACCCCGGCTTGCTTTTCTCTGGTGGTAAATGTTTGCAAGATGTGACAACAGACAGATTCATTGTGCTTTCTGTTTTGTGCAAGTATGGCATGGTTTAGCGCTGCCGCATGCATGCCATGCTTTGTGGGAGCTGCATTGTGTACAGCAGAGGTTCTCTGTGTCGGAGCAGCGGTGACCGAGAGAAGCCAGCGGTTTGCATTGTGTTTCCCACACTTTGCTGCCTGCCGCTGCCTGATAACTTCATGCAGCACACATTCGTATGGGAAAAGCTCCGCTAGTGCTTCCAAAAATCAATTTATGTTCAGTGTCTTTAAAAAGAAAAAAAAAAAACCAACAACTTTGCAATTGATGATGAGGGTCAGTGATCCATTCAATGCTGTTTAATGGGATTTTTTCCCCCTCTCCAGCCTGGCAAAGCTGTGGCTGGTTCAATCAGAAAACAGGAAGACATGAGAGCAGAGTTTGTCTGTGATGATGTTTGGGTGTCACAAAGGATGTGTGGCCTAATGCATGCATTTTTATGGTTATGACACTTTTTATTAAATGATTTTGCTCCAGCATCTTGAACACCACCTTAAACATTGTAGTGAGTTTAAATCTCTAGATGCTTCCATGTGGAAATTAATCTGAATAAAAGCTGCTCGGGGCCAAATCTAATGAAATGTAGTTAACGGATTATCCAATGCAGTTTGTGTTACCATTAAGCTGGATCAATTTGAGTGACTATAGTTTGCATGTGCACATTTTAAAAGTGTCTCACTTGCGTTCAACCCCTTAGAGTCTTGATCCTGTCTCGTATATTGACAGTTGGTGGTCCTTGAATGACTTGTTTTCCGTTGCTTTTTCACACTCGCTCTACTTACCTGTTGGTGGTCAGGTAAAAAGAAGACTGTTTAGATATTAAACCAGGTTGTAATTTCAAGTACTCGCTTTAATTCATTACCCTGTCGAGCTGAAAGGGAGCGTGGGTGTCATCAAAGCAGAACAAGGGCCCTTTGAGGTGGGAAACTTGTGGCTGAATGACTAAAGTTCTGATTCATTTCAAAGGTACATTTTCCCCCTGGTGTGTTGTATTGAAATAACTTTGGTATTTTGTATTTTCAGTCAGGAAAGTGTGTTGAGTCCGAGACACATTGGTGGTTCAAATCCATTCAGTCTTTGACACCTTTTATTGAAGAATTGTACTATTCTTTATTAAATGCAGCACTCTAGTTTGCAACATTTCCCAAGGACGGAGCAAAATTCCTGCGTGTTTTGGTTTTATCATTTAATGCAAGGCTTGTACGAGAGGAGACGGGATCGTCTCCCTTAATCCAGCCAGACTTTGTTATTTACACAGAATACAGGAGTATTTTTTGTCGAGGTACTTGACCTGTGTGCCAGATTGTTGATATACTCATGCAACTACGAGCCCTCCACAAGATCATAAACAGAGCTGTAATTACTGGTGAGGTTGCACAGCGGCTTTAATCAATTACTGTGCCCATCCTCCCTCCAAGGGAGCCGGGGAGCGCAGGTGTCATCAAAGCAGAATGAGGCTCCTTTGAGGTGGGAAATGCGGGAACTCAATGACTTCACTCAGCTGGGTCACCGGACACACAGCAGAGCTTTGACGCATACAAATTGCGCTTGAAGATGCTGCGTTCATCCTGGGAGGCTCGGCGGCTGGCGGGGGACCAGCGGAGCGGGGACATTGCACTCCAGATGGCCCAGAGAGGCCAGAGGAAGAGAGCTGTCCAAGCCCAGCTGGGAGTCAGGGAAGCTGGATGCCGGTAGTGTGTGTGTGCGTGCGTGTGTGTGTGTGTGTGTGTGTGTGTGGGAGAGGGAATGAGGAAAAAACAGTAAAGACAAAGAGAATGAGGCATGTGCGTGTGAGTGCGAGTTGAAGGAGTGATTGGGAGAGAGAAAATGAGAGCGAACGAGAGAGAGTGAGAGAGTGTGTGTGTGTGTGTGTGTGTGTGCATGGAAGTAGTGGAAAAAAAGTGTGGGAGTTGGGAAGAAATAAAAGAGATGAAGGAGGCTGTTTGTCGGTGCGCTTTTGTGCGCTCGAGGTTGTGTATTTGTGTGTGTGTGTGTGTGTGTGTGTGTGCATTGAAGGAGTGACAGGGGAAGCAGAAAGGGTTGGAGACGCAGCAAATGAAAGAGAGAAAGAAATGTCGTGTGTGTGTGTGTGTGGGTGGGTAGGAGAGAAAATGAAACTGGAAGAAGCCAGCATGTGTGTGTGTGTGTGTGTGTGTGATTGCAGAGAAAGCATTACTGGGAGAGAAAAGGTAGGAGGGATCAAAAACAAAAGGGGGAAAGAGAAAGGAAATGTGTGTCTCTGGGAAAGTGAGTGTATGAGGGGTGAGAGGAAAAATGAAATGAAAGAGGTAGGGTGAGATGTGTGTGTGTGTGTGTGTGTGTGTGTGTGTGTGTGTGACAAACCACTGTCATCCAAATGATGATGATTACAAATTAGAGCTACAAGGAAAATAACACGGAGGAAACAAGTAAAATGAGTGTTACCTCAAAACAGAAATAGTGCTGCAGCTTGTCTGTCGGCTGCGAACCCTGTCATGTATCCGTGTGCTGGTATTCGGGAGCCGTGGCTGTGCATTAACGGTACAATGCCTTCAGGCTCGTGGCCTCCCGCTGTGAGCTCTCAGATATCCGCTGCCTCGCTCTGATTGAGGAGATGTGTTGCACGTGGGACATTTTTCTCGTCCTTTCTGCGTTGAACGTTACACACTCGGAGGCGTCCCTCATCCCTCTAAAGCGAAGCCACCTGAGAACGCGCGGCGGCGGACGAGCGGCGGCTTCACAGAGATAATTCAACCTCACTGTTTCCATTTGGGAAGCCGCTGGAGAGACAACGTAGAGGAGAAAGCGCGTTCTTTTCCTTCTGCCACGTCTGCTCTCTGATGGAATGGAGCATGATCTGCACTTTGATCACCATGAATTATTCCCATCCCTGGCTATAAATATGGCCCGTCTCCAGCACCCAATCTCTCTCTCTCTCTCTACTTAAACCAGGAATCAGTGCTCGCCTCAGAGAAGCGCTCTCCTGAGTGTGTCTCTACGGGTGTACTGCAGCTCTGCTTTTCTTCCTCACACTGTGAAGGAGCCACAAGCCCGAGCTCAGAGGTTACCTCTTCCAAAGAAGACTGTGTAGACTCAAAGTCATATTCAGGCATGAATAAGAAACAAAAAAACTTTGTGTTTCTTAAAGGGCCAGGCTGCATTTGACCAATTTACCCCATGGAAAGACCCCTCCCTGTCTGTGTGACGCCCTGAAAAGCCACGTCGGCACACAATGTTCACTCTCTGGAATCTTTATTGGGAAAGTATCGATCAACATAAACACATACCTTTAACAACCGTGTTCATGATACGTCCTAACCGTCCCGTCTGTTCCGTTTTGTTGCTGTTACGGTCTATAAATCGTCTTTGAGTGATATTTATATTCAGCTTGTGTCATGTGCGACTGGTCTGGTGAATCTCAATTAAAATTTCTGAAATAAAACGGAGGTCTGACAGGTAATTGATTCTGTTAACATTTAAATGTGGAAGCATTTTTGATAACACTTATACAAGTTGTCCGCGGGCATTATGTGGTGTTGGTATGGTTACAGTACAGCCGCCTGGTTCTCTTATACATGCAGTGGGGAGGACTTGGCGGTGCACAACGCTCCTATTCAGACAGGTGAGTTCAATAACAAAAGCTGATTGTTGTAAATGTAAAGCGTGTGTGTGTGTGTGTGTGTGTGTGTGTGCAGAAACAGGGAAGGCTTTCCTTTCACTTTAATGTGAGTGTTTGTGAGCTGTAGCTGCTGGAGTTTTGTTTATGCATCTCTGTGATGTCTGTGGTGATTTTATGCTGCTGTTGAGTCTATAAGAAGTGGCAGGTTGTTTACTTCATGTGGCATTAATAATGCCTGTTGCATCCGCCGTGGCGTCTATACAATTTTTATTTATTGTCGGACGCTATGTTTCATTGTCTGAGTTTCGTCCTGGTTAATCTGAGTTAGGCTGTACAGAGGGAGGTGGTTGTAATTTAAAACCAGTTATATGCACAGGCTCGGTGCTGATATGTTCTTCCAGTATGCAGTGACATTTAATGCAATTGATTTTCTAAATGTAAAATGGTTTAACAGATTTACTTTTTATTTGCAGTCAGGCGAACAATGAATGAATAAACAATAAAATGAAAACTACAATCTCTAAAATTCTAAATAATGTGCAAGCAGAGTTCCAAACTGCTAACATAGACATTCACAATATAGTTTGGGTTGGTTTTGTCCTTTATGTTCATGTTCCTTTACCAAGCGATCATGGTAAGAACAGATTCAAGAGATAAAATACTTTACTTGTCCTATCTATATTAAAAGTATTTAACGTCCAGTACAAATGTGGCTCTCCCTGCATCAGAATTGGCATCAAATGTCAGGTTTTTATCAACTAATTTTCCAAGATCCTTTAAGGGTCTGTGTTGGTGGGAGGGGATATTTCCTAAAATGAATGACCATATATCTGGGCTCTTATTGGCATTTAACTGGAAACCTTCTTCATCACACTATTTGACAAACTCATCTACCAGATACTCAGCTTCATCTTAATGAAGCAGGCTGATTTGATTTAATTGTATTGGTTATTTAACAGGGACAATAAATACAACATTGCCACAAATAATTGGGAAAATGTGATGTATATTAGACGTCTAGACGTCAGCATATTTGCAGTGTTTGTCCCTGGCCAGGTCTTTTTAATACAATGAAATAAAAATATAAATACAGTTGAACAATTAAAACACGGGGTGAACCCGCCGAAGGCCAAGAGAGTGAACCAAAACAGACAAGATTGCCAATTTATTGAAAGCTGGGGTTTCTTTTACATTTTGGATATACTGTGTATATTTGTTGCCGTTCAGTAGACATCGTTCCTCTCCAGAAGATTCAATACGTATCTCATGGTCTGCAATACGATACAAAACCGACACGTAAAGAAATTCAGTTTAACGTTATTCATAGTAATCTTATGAGGTGCCATATATTTCCTATACCAATATGACTCACTGCAGCTCATTGCCCATGATTATGATTGAATGATAATGTTGTCTGTCTGATGAACCTGTGACTATTCCCCTCCATATATTTCAGTCGGATTGTATTCTGAGTTCTGTATGGATGTAGCCATATCTACAACTCTTATTTTCTTTTTCCAAGTCATCTCGGTTACTCTTCACACCCCTACTGCTCCGGCTTCTATGATTCATACACCATAATTGATTGGAACGCCATCAAACTGGACTCAAGCGGTTGAGCTGGGATTGACTCTGCCATAATACATCATCTGAGATTCACAGAGCCCACTAGAAGCTCCCGACTGGCATCAAAACGCCTGTGTTGTGTCAGGAACAGACTACAGTACAATCCTTAAGAGAACATGGACGTGGTGACAATGAATGGCTTCAGGCTGTGCTTGAGGAACAATCAACAGAGACCGCATCTACATCTTTGTATATCAATGCATCCCACAGGGACGCGGTGTGTGTCTTTTCTTAACATCATCGCTTGTTCTAAGGGTTTGGCTGATTTAATGCTGAAAATCCCTTGTTCCTCTGCAAAAACCACCTTCACGTCGTCTCACAGCCTCACCCACAAAGTGTGGCGCTATCAACCCATCACCTCTAATGGGAACAAAAGGTCAGTCCTTAATTATTCATTCGGGATGTCAAACAATGCTTGCCGGCTGTTATTTAGGGTGGGGGATCCCATTGAATAATTCAGGGGCAGGATTCTCTTTCCTCCGAAAAAGGCAGCATGGTGGTTCAGGTGTTTGTGGGAGTCTTATCTCCGTGCAGGAGCCCTCTGTCATTCCTGGGCTGACCTTGGCTGTCAATGCAGCGGCAACATGGGTGGCACAGAAGGTGGCAGGGACTCGTGTTCTTCCCGTATCTGCAGGCCTCCTCCACACAGCGAGAGTGAGTAGGAAGGACGACGGGGAGCTGGCTGCTCCTCGTCTAAGTTCCCCCAGTGTCTGTTTACAGTACACCATGTGCCACGCTGCGCCGGGATGGAGCCAATGTATAATAAATTGAAAAAAGAAAAAAAAAAAAAAAAGCAGATTACTCCCTTTACGCTGCTTTTCACTCGAGGTATGTTTCTGTTTTGGTACACTCGCAATGTCAATTGCTCTTAAGCAGCTTTCTTAAGATGTAAGGGGTGTTTATTGCAGCTGAAGAGGCAAAAGCAGATATTAATACTATTAAAGTGCATTAAACTGAAGAATGCTGTAATGTGAGTCACTTCCCTGGAAGGATTAGAGGGAGGATTCTGAGTGAGGAGAGAAAGTGAAAATGTTAATCTTGTTATGTGAGAGGCAGGAGGGACATAGGAGACGGAGACAGTGAGAAACTGTGTGTGTGTGTGTGTGTGTGTGTGTGTAAGCGAGAGAGAGAGAGAGAGAGAGAGAGAGAGAGAGAGAGAGAGACCAGCCTTATGCCAACTCTACCATCCCTAAACAATAACAGGATTCTGTGCTTGCACGGCTATGATAACGCGTCTATCAAGCAACGGATGCTGAAGCAGCCCAGAGCCAAATCAAATGAGAAGCATGTTTGTCATTGCAAATGCAATCACAAGAGTGACCCTGATCTTCTTATGGCCTCTACCTTCCTGCTGTCTGTACTGTAGCTCCCTGTGAAGGCAGAGCAGACAGGATGCTACACTGCTCTGCAAGTGTAGCTGAAATTCAGTGATCAATAGTTATGAATTAGATATTTCAGCCGGTTTTATTCAATTGTCATTGTCATAAATTAAATACCTTTTTGCAGATGCAGTGTGTAAACTATGAGTGGGGATAGAGAGGATCAAGATGTTATAATGTTTTTAACCTGTTTTCTGTGCTGAATCAGTTTAACATCATGCATATTGTACACCCTTCTGTCTGCTTCTCTGACAGCTTTTGACGGTTTTGGAATAAACATCTTTTGTAAATTTAAAAGGTAAGTTGCACCTTGTTGTAGGTTTGTCGTAGTACCATTGCGTTTGGCGTGAAACCGCTCAGTGAACTGCATCTCTCTTGTTGCACCATGTTGTGACACCAAGGCGGTGGTGAGCTCGGCTATGCTCCATCACCGATGTTATCTTACCTAATGTGTTTTATCTAGCGACTCTTTTTATCAGCCGTGAAGCGAAATAACGAGGAAGACCTGTTGTTAGTGTGAGTTCATCACGGTACGAAGCACACAGGCATCATTTCAGTGAAGTTAATCAAAAAGCAGATTAGAGTGGATAAAAAAATATGCCGGCTATAAATCATGATCATTGAGGGCGCATGAAAATTGGTGTGTGCCAAAGAAGTTGACTTTTCCCTGCCACCTGCACTCAAGTTCAGTCTGATGAAATGGGGAATGGAAACAGAGTGTTATATGTGGACTGTGATGCTCAGGGGTCGGCTGGCGATGCTAGTATTTCTGTGAGAGACGCTGCATTTATTGCTCCCGTACTATGTGCAGAGCAGTGACAACACTCGTTTATCTTCGAGCTGGAAAAAAAAAAATGGTTGAGGAGAAGCAGGTTTCACTGGGTCCCTCTGTAAACGTGAGGACGATGTGGATTGGCCCAAAGAAACATGAGGGCCGAGTAGCAGATGTTTTCTTTCAGGGTGACAAGGTGACTGGTTCAGATATTGATGCTGAGACAGGTGCTCTGTAGGTCCGAAGACAGCATGGGGCCTGGGAGACCCAGAACCAAGGACGTGAAGATCCTCAGTGCCAGCCTCTCGCTCCACTACGTAGCTCTTAAAATATGAACTCCTCTGGATCCGCACAAGCCCAGGTGCCAGGGTGTTGAGCAATTACACCAGAGTGTAGCTTCCCAAGTTAATAACACCAATTTATTTGCCTTGGCTTATCAGTTAAGACACATTCAGATCTTTCTGGGTGTAGCAGTTAGGTCATTTGTAGGTTTGTGGGTCGTAATGGAATGATCATGTCCTCACAAAGCAATCAGTACAGTAAAATAACCTATCAAAGTTTAAACTTAGAGCTTTGTTAAGGGTATATTAAAATTATATAAATAAATGGGCTGCCGTTCTCCTGTGGGGGAGACGCAAGAAAATAATTCATGAAATTTAAAAGAGGTGGCGGCTTTAAACACACACATCATCGCCCCCTCACCGTACCTCATCAGGATAACAAGTCTAACATTCAAAAACACCTCATCAGAACCCACGTCGCACTGCTCTTTATATATGTAATCATTAACAATGGCAATAATTGAAATGAATTGAAGTGGATGTTCAGATTTGATTTGATTGGTCTTAAAAATCAAACATTGGTTTCATGCATTCCTGTACAGCTCATGGCTTCACTAACCTCTGAAAGTAAAAAACGCTTATGCTAACAAATGGCTAAAAGTCACACTGACTAATTTGCCTTTACAGCCTCTTTGCCTAGAAACACTACTGAGTGTTCGTTCATGGACAAAACCGCGTTGGCAGCCTTCTCTGCTGTGGGTTTTCGGAGGAAATTTGGCCCCGTCCTAGTTGACAGAGAGTCAATGGAGGCATCTCTCAACTGCCAACGCGTTGCCAGTGTGGTGCCGCTCATCCCCTCGACAGGTGCCGAACGAGTGCCGCCCGCTAGCCACTGGCAGTAATTGCAGTCTCTGAGCCGAGCTCCTAAGCTAAGATGTTGTTACCAACTGCAGAAGAGACGGGTGGGGGATGGTTATTATTCATAGAGGATCACATGCCTTTGCTATGAACAGGAGATTACAGATTCAGGCCATTCAAAGGGCAGACGGGGGTCCTGGTGGTCTGAAAGGCAGCGAGAGTCTGTGCAGCACCCACGTCATGAGTGATGGAGTGAGTTAGTTAGCATTATAGGCTGAGACGTACTGAACCAACCCAATATTATTTAGTTTAAGGGTATAAATCACTCGTGATATCGCTTTTGTTTATCATAAAAGTAGTGTTTCTTTTCTGAAGTTTGCCACAGAACTTCCATCCATCCATCCATTGTCTACCGCTTATCCTGTATTCAGGGTCGCAGGGGGGCTGGAGCCGATCCCAGCTGTCATTGGGCGAAGGCAGGGTACACCCTGGACAGGTCGCCACAGAACTTATTTTATTCAATTATCGACAATCCACTGGAAAAATCCCATTAGCTTTTTGTGAGCGAACCAGTGTGATGCTAACGAAATACATCGTTCCTGAAGCGCCTCATAATTAGTATTAAATTTGATCACTCTAGTTATGGTATAATTTACCGTTGAGATAGCAATCATTCAACCCCTGAGTTTCCCTCTTTAGTTGAGTCAATACAAACACATCTACCTTGATTGTTGTTTAATGTTTATTGTTAAGTGATTCAATTGGCGCGCCACCATAATTACATCCCCCCTCGTGAACGAAAATGAATCCCATTTTTTTTTTTTTTTGTTATCTGCTTCTCCATATGATTAAACAAGAACCAGAGGCAGTGGGTCGCTCTTTCAATTAGTGTTTCCTTTACCACATTTAATTACCCACAATCCCTGCCCTCTTTGACCCCGCAGGAAGCCGCGTATGACTAATGAGTGCTCTCACCTGATTTCCCTGTGAAATCACATCCGTGTCTAGTTCCCATCATCTGCTTGCAGGAAGGCAGTATGTGGTGACTGAAGATTAAAGGATCTTTTGCCATGGCGGGGTGGGGGTGAGTATGCATTTACCAGGAAAGAGGTTTCAAGGTGCTATTAAAGGCACCTGTGATGCTTCCAGCTGGTCACCTCTCCAGCCAGACACTTTGATCTTCCGACAGCCCATGTTGCCACAAGTGGTCACAATTCTCACCGTGCACCTGTTGAGCATTAAGTGCACATTGTTGGCACAGGCTCAAAACAATGCTCCACAATATTTCAGATAGAACAAGGAACAGCTGGAGGAGAGCAGACGGAGGTGCTAGAGTTTGCGTTGGCTAACTCTGGAGCTGGACCCGCTGTCCTCCGGTCCCCCACAGGGTTGCGCTAGATAGCTAATTCTTGTGTCATGATAAATTATCAAATTCAGCGCCACATATTGCTATTTTCCAAGCCACACTGTAGCAGTCATATGTGTCGAAGCTGAACCGAGGCTTTCAACAAGCAGATCTTGAATTTCCCTCGGGATCAATTAAGCATCTATTTATCTGTCTATGTGAGTGTGGTTTATCACGCTGCAGATGAATATTTGATTGTCTGTCACCTCTGCGACATCATCATATTATAGAAATATGAGTTTAAATGGTATTTGTGAGTTTTCTCTGGCTAAAACGAAACGACAGGTTTTGCTCCCTCTAATAATTGAGTCTGATGTCTGATTGAGTCTGATGAAATGTTTACAACACTGCTAGAAATACGTTTGTCCAGAGAGAATCCATCAACTATAGGCAGAATCTGTTGCACTCTTTATGGACAAGTTCTTCAGTTTTTTCCCCCCAATTCCCAACATAAGCATCATGCTCTGTGATAGTGTATGGCTGCCGGGTTGAACAACTGTGGCTATCAGACGGGCAACAACTGAATAAAGGTTTGATATGAGCTATCAGCGTCCAGTCATGCTGTTCTTTAGAGAACATAGCCAGTAGAATGCATTCTTTGTGTCTTGTTATGATGCACACCTGCTGTCTAGCACATTAAGCAGTGGAATATTATTCTCTCGACATAAGTGCTTTGCTTTAAATTTTAATGAAGGGCAGCCATTAGTATAGGATTCCAGCATTAGTGTCCGACGACAAGCTCAGTGTTGACGTCTTCAAAGATAACTGTGATAAGTAAACTATTGTCTGTGCTGTTTAATACAAATATGAATCCATTATAATGCCGCCATTAAAAATTCACAGCAGTATTACTGGCAATCAGCCCCTAATCAGATGTGAGGCAATTTAAGCCTGGCATGAAAGCAGGTATTACAGAGGTTACAGCAGGGCTATAAGATGGGGCTGGAACTTCTACTCATCGTTACTATCATTTTACTTTTACATTTTGCATCTTTAGCTCCAATCTTGTCTACTCAAGAACAACACATTCTCTCTAAATGTATTTCTGTCTGGACTTGTGGGTGCGGCACCTTAAAAAAATATCCGAATCCACAAGAAAAAAACACTTAAATGATAATTTGCAAAAAAAACCCTCACAAATTATGAAAGCAAATTATTAATAAAATTATAAATTTGCAATTTATTTCATTAAAGCAGACCTCAATTATTTGTCTCAGATGTAATTTAACCATGTCATTTGAAATCATATATATATATATATATTAAAAAAAGCCATACAAGCTAACAAAATCGCTTGTGACATGTCACTTAGCTTTGACCGCTGTTGACATGATTTTCATATATCGCCCAGTTAGCACAGTTATCTGCTAGCCGTTGCCATGTTGAGAGCTGTGTGGAGGCAATCCATCAAACCTACACCAACCCCAACCAAGCCAAGTTTAACCTTGTCAGACCATAAAATGGTTTTACTTTAAACACTGATTTATAAAGTTTGTTAAAGACACAGATGAATAGTGTTGCACCAGATCAGAAAACACTTCTGTCATTCTGGAGCAGTGTTTGGCCTCGGCCTTCAATTTACCATGAAAAGAGAAAATTTGTGTATAACTGAATGTTTCACATCACTTTATATCATTGTATATATTGAATAGGTAAACCATCCAATTTGAAGAGATATATGTTTGATAAATCACATTATTGAAAACATATTCCCATGTTCAATACTAAAAAGATTAAATTAATGCATTTATGTGGAAATAAAGTGCTTTCGTTTTTTTACTCTCAGTAAAACAAATGCTGGTATAGTAGGCTTCAATTATCAGACCTATACGAACACTTTGGGTCCCCCACTAGGCTCAATGATTTACTGCAGATATGAATCTTTAATAAAAGAATATGGAAGAAATTTTGTTTATTTATTTTGTGACAAAAAAAAAAAAAAAACAACTCCTACGACCCAGTCTTGGGTCTGACTGTTCTAGAGGACATGGACAAACAGCCTGCTGTGATGTTTAATTGGGAGGCGGGCGGCGATATGTTTCCTGCCAAATATATTTCATGTGGAAAATTTGTAGTATCCAAATATAGTTTTTGGTAGATTTTAGTAGTTTTTTGGTACAGAGTGAAGGCTTCCTCATCATTCACACAGGAGATTATCACAGCTGGGAGCTGCCCAACCACCGACACGTTTGGCTTATGAACAGTTACTCAAGGTCCGGAGAGCATTACTCATTATCTGGCCAAACTTTCCCAGCTGCTTCAGGAAATCAGACCGAGACCTGCCTGATCACAAACCTGCTTTGTTACTTGCCTGCTTCTTAAATGTTCTATGACCTGTTCATCTTTGATCCTCTGATTTCATAAAAACAGGCTGTGGGCTTCGTACTACTTCGTAACAACATTTTACTGAAAGAAATCTTGGCCTCGGTTTTTCCTCTTTTCATTTCATTTTCACAATTTACTACCATGAATTCAGTAAAACTAAACTCTGTGAAATGAGAATGGATTTAAAAATACAAATGTGCTTTTTGCAGAGAAAGAAAATCTCATTTTCCAAAACAAAAGGATGGCATAGTAGAGAAATGAATGAGCGGAGTCATGGAGCAGGATCGGCATGTGGGAACCTTAGTTCCCTAGATGCTAAAACGTTATCAAACTTCAATATGCTAAAGGTCTATTGTGTAGGATCTGGGGGCATCTAGTGGTGAGGTTGCAGATTGCAACCAACTGAAACTTCTCCCGTGTGCCAAGCATGTAGGAGAACTACAGTGGCTGATGCAAAAACGGGCTTATCTAGAGCCAGTATTTGGTTTGTCCCCTCTGGGCTACTGTAGAAACATGGTGGTCGGCTCTGTGAAGAGGAACTGCTCCATATGTTAATATAAGAGGCTCCTTCTATGTGTAACGAAAACACAATGATTCTTATGTTTCAGGTGATTCTACACTAAAGAACACATGCTTATTAATATCATCCATAAATGCTTATAGTTCTTACCTGCTTGCCTGTTCTCGCTTTTGTGTATGGATGGTAAGGAATGGCCTGGTGATTTAGCATGCGACAATGACATGCAAATGTAAGCAAACTTAAGCAACACCACCCCAAAAAGAAACATTAGTAAAACATATAAAGACCAAAGAACAAAGAGTGTGTAGTAACTTGTTTGGGAGAAATCGATTTTCAGTTAAATTATGAAAAACATTGCATACATATCCTCCTCATATCTTTGTAAAACTGCAATTTACCACAAATCTAGTTTGAATAAGAAAACCAACAACAATTGAATACGCACAAGTTGACCCATTTATCATGATTTCATCCAGTGGGATTTTGTTTGTTATTGTGAACAGTCTCTTGTCTGGGAAACGAATGCAATCCAGAAATGGAAGTGGTGTGATCCCACTACACCTAGGAGTATAGTGGGATCACACCATTATAACTGGCATGGCTGTGGTTTCCTAGGAAGTCACACTTTGTAATCGCATCAATAATACCTCAATATCTTTCTATTCCTGTGCTTGCACAGAAATCACATTTTTACTGCAAAAAAAAAATCAAATTTTCATCCTTGTCTCATCTCTTTTTTTTCCACACGTGAAAACTGATTACACAGCAATCATGTCACCACCTTATAGTGTCGGGTCATGATCTTAAAGGGATGGCTTCATCCTTAAGCCATGCTGGCGGCATGGTTCAAGGAATGGTCTGTCCACCACGTTGGTCCAGAATGAAATATCATAGCTACTACTGGAGGTGGATTTAGATGACATTTTGTACAGACTAGGCCTTATATATAAAGGGTGAGAATTAGCTTGAATAGGTAAACCAGCCATTTTTGTGCATGTTGTTGTAAACATGTTAAATACTTTATAATTTGGACCAAATACATGCATTTAGTAAACAGTTGAACAACCTGAGAATGCTAGCTATTCATATTAGATTCAATGTTATTCGTAGCTACAATTATCAGAACAATACAAACAAACAGGCTCCCTCGTGTGACTAAAATGTGAACTGCAGCTATAAATGCTGAATGGAAGACTATGACAGAATTTATGCAAAATGAATTTGGTGATCCTTCTAGAGCCACCTGTGGGTGCCGACCTGGGGCCTCATGTATCAATGTTGCGTACGCACAAAAACGTGGCGTACGTTATTTTCCACGCCAACGTTCAGATGTATCAAAAGTGAAATGAGCGTGGAAATGTGCGGTGTCCCACGCCAGCTTCATGGCTGGCGTACGCACGTTTCTACAGCTATCGTTCCTTTGGCGACACTCTGAGGTGATGCTGGGAAACTGTTAATAATGTGAAAACAATTAGTCCTCAGAGTAATGTGCACATCAGAGACACATTAATGGACAATTAACACACACGTTTGCAATCATATGGATGGATATAAAAGCATGCGCAAAGTGATGAAAAAATGGCATTAACAATGGCAGCCTTGGCCTTGTTAGAAGACATCGCAAACGGTAACATCAGACGTGAGAGGGTGTTTAGAGAACGGGAGGATATGTTAGCAAATGACGACAACTGGCTCATGAGTCGTTTTAGGTTGCCGAGGCCAGTGTTACTGGAGCTGTGCGCAGAGCTGCGGCCGAAAACATGGACACATTTTCATTCAATAAATGTTCAAATAATATGTGATGCGCAAATGCAGCTCACCAACATCGTGGCAAGGTGGCCTGGTTCAACGCATGACTCGTTCATTCTTACTAATAGCATGGTTGGTAACAGGCTGGAGGCTGGCACGGTGCGCGATGGGTGGCTTCTCGGTGAGTAAATGTATCCGTTTAATTGCGCCCCGAATGTAAACCAGCACAATGCCATTTGGGCACGTGCATTCAAATATGTGCATTTGTTCTTCCCTGGTGAAAATAGAGCGGCAGAGCATCTAACAAACCCTTTATCGTCTCCTTGTGTTCAGTATTTGTGTCGATAAACGCGTGCGTAAAGTTGGAAATGTCACACTGCAGTAGCCACGGCGCACTTCTGCCGTCATTAATATATATAATAATATAATATATAATATATTAATATCCTCCTGCCCCCCCGCCCGTTGCAGTCACGCTTCGGCGGTGGGCCGAAATCCTCCTCTTCACCTCCACCTTCACGTCGGACCATTTCTTTTTTATTTCAGGGAGTGTGCGCTGCTCCGACCCCAGAGCGTTCACTGCCTCACACACACGCTCCCACTCACATTTCTTTTTTTTGTGTTAATGCCTGATGAGAGGCTACCAAATAATACGTTCTTCTAGTCTCGACTTGGTTTAAGAGCGTTTTGAGCTCAGACTCGTTGAAGTTGCGCTTCTTCCCTTTACTCATTTTCTAGATCTGATGGTGCAGAGAGGGGAATCCCCGATGCAGGTCCTATTTAAAATCATTTGCATATTTAAATGGAGGCGTGGACAGGGAGGAGTTTAGCACTTCCACATGTGCGCTTAATTCCACGTTGATTGGGATGTACATAGGAAAAGTGCTTGGATCCATGCGTACGCACACTTTGATACATCTGATTTTTTTTGTGCGTAGGACAGTTTCTGGATTCTAGCGTACGCCATGTTTCAGTAGGAAATCCACGCAATTCTTAGTACATGAGGCCCCTGGTCTTTGGGAATGACTCGCTCCAACTGACTTTGCTGATCCCCCGCTTTCTCTAGCGCCACCATGAGGTTGACATTTCTGTTTTTTTAGTATCTCAACTGATTTTGTTGATTGGATATCCACGGCCCCCCATGAATACAAATGATTTTTGATGACTTTTTCTCAAAACTGCACACAATGTATTAAAATACTATAATGACATATTAAAATTAATACAAAAAAAGGGAAATGTGGGGTCCCTTATAGCCGAAACAGTTAACAGCATAAAATACTAAAATAGTAGTGATCGCAAACCCCATTATTAATTAACCTCCATCAAAAGTCTGTGTGTAGGCTCACTATGTGTTAACGATGTACATTCAGATTAAATCACAGGGAGCAAAAGCAATGAAGCAATGTATATGTATATACATTTTTATACACTGATTCATTTTTCCTAATAATATTTCGTATAACTAATCTATCTAAATCTCCAAAATAACAGGTAACTACAGCTGTAAAATAAATGCAGGGGAGTAGAATGTACAACCTTTCCCTCAGACATGTACTAAAGTAGAAGTACTTCATGAAGTAGATATACTCATGTAAAGTAGCTTTTCACAAAATCCTACTTAAATTCAGTACTTGGGTAAGTGTACTAAATTACTTTCCACCAGTGTCTTTAAAATATGAAATAAACCATTTGTGTGTTAACGTGCATAGTTAACACCAGGCTTGGTTGTTGGTATTTTATGTATTTGTTTGTTTTCTTACATTAAAAAATGAGGGCGCCTGTTTTGGGAGAGACTCAAGTCTGAGGTGTATTTCATCTCCATTCAAGGGGACGTGTTTATCCTTCCATGGAACACTTAATAAGAGAGACTGGCTGGTAAAATAACCATCCGTATAATCAGAAATGCTTTCTTTGTTGACATAAGAGAACATGCTGCAGGTCCTTTTCCCACTATGATGTTGATTTGAATGGTGATTGATGTCTTGCTGGTCCAACAAAAAAGTACTTGACCATATTTCTGTCATCACAATTCCAGAGCATAAATGAGGTGAAAAGTTCAGTGTGGTGCGTTAATCCTGTGATTTACAGTCAAATACGGGAGCTGTCAGCAGAGGTGTAATCAGGCTGAGTGAGCATATTCATTCAATCAAACCGACAGCAATCCAGGCTTCGAACACTTACTGTCGACTAGGTTCCTGTTGAACTACCTGAAGAGTAGCTGGGAAATATCAGAGTTAACAGCACACACTTTGAGAATCTGAATTTGGAGGTCTGAACTTCTCTTCGTTAGACCTTGAGCCACTCGATGCCACGCTGGCGACGCTGGTGTACAAGCAAACTCCCATTTCTGGATTCAATCCATCTTTATAAAAGGTTTGAATAACTCTGCTTTCGGTCCATTTATTTACCAAAGTTGACTTTGCCTTCAGGTTTTGTGAGCCTTCTTTTTTTTCTGCTGAGTCATGTTCCAAGTAAATGGATGAATCTCGTCTTCCATCAGAGGAGCAGGGCAGACCGAGGGCGGCAGGGATTCTGGTGACGTTGCACCGTCGGTACCTCTGACCAGCAGAATGATTTGTAGGTGTCACTGATATCTGACGTGAGCGTGCGTCAGGCCTCCAGCTCCCCTCAAGCTCAACTAGATAGGATTCAATGCGATAGGTTGATTACTGCTCAGATACTCAGATGCGTGAGCGATGATCCCGACTGTTCCTCTAGTGCCACCATGAGGTCGACACGTCTGACATGTCGGGTCGGCCCGCTGTCTTGTCATCGCTTAATTCAGATGTTTATTCACAGCTGAGATCTGCCCTTTAATGTCCAAGCTGAAGGGAAGCGTTACGAGTGAAACAGATAATAAAATGACATGCTATATATTTCATATCCAAATGATCATTATTGTCAATACAAAAGCATAAACAAGCATATTGAGGTATGGCATTAGAAGAGCTGTATTTTTACGCTGGGTTGAGGCGGGTTTTGTCTTTGTCGAAAAAGAGTTGATGCAGGTTGTGACGTAGTGAACATTTAACTCACATGAGTAATCAGCTGTTTCTTCCCCGATATCAAATAACGTGCAGACACCTGTCTTCTTCTCTAGACAGTAAGAATCATAGCTAATAGAAGCTGAAAATTGAAACATATTAGACACCCAAGCCAACTAGTTTTGTTTCCAGTTTGCGACCTCTACTTCTTCAGATTAAACTCATACGTAGCCTACACCGCCGTAGCGGAGTATATTCGCTCCAAACCGGTTGATGGAAATGCTCCTAAATTGCATTCCAGTTTTTGTCACACTTCAAAAGTTCACCTAAAAGTTGGCCTGACAGTGGAATGGAAACACGGCTGTTGCTATTTAGCTCCAAACAGCCTCAAAGAGCGACCAGCATCACGGCACACTCAGTTGTTTGCTTCACAAGAATGAAAGTTCCTGTTAACACTCGGTGGCGACTGACTGAGACTTTCATTGTAGAGCAAGACAATCGGTAGGGCTGCATGACAGAAAGCACGAGACTGCGTGGAAACAGTCAGGCAGACTGCAAGAATCTGCTGGCCGTGTTTGAGTGACGGATGTGCAAAGTACCAGTCGTGGCTTGTGGAAGCTGAAATCGTGATGAATCTGACCTTGAAGCACGACGACTGCAAGGCTGCTGGGAGCAAACGCCACAGGCAGCAAGGGTTTCTGCTGCAGTCCAGCACCCGGCTTTTCTCTCTGGCTAATTTTAGCTTTTACCAAACTTTGTAATACCCAACGGCACCAAAGCAACCAACTCCAGCAGCTGCAGTTCTGTAATAGTCGTAATAAGCGTGTTGTTCTTCCTTAGGTTTACCTGTCTGGGATCCTTTTTAGACGAAGGAGTACATCCAATTCGGGATCAAGTGCAAGATTTACGAACAAGGCAAGATGGTGAAATAGAAAATGTATTGATTTTCCCTCAGTGGTGTATTCAGCAGTCTTTTTAACTCCCACCGGCAACCACACATCAATAAAGAAGCTGCGTCTATTTTTGACATCTTGTAGATTCTCTTAGCAAATTCAGTTGTGGCTGTCAATCTCTATTCCTGCGTCCTCCTTTCTGTTGTTTAAAAAACATAACAATAAACATATTTAGTCTTTTTGTCATTGTTGCTGGAACACAGTTTTATATAAAGTCTTTGTTGTGTTTCCATCTGAGACGTAATTAAAAGAGTTTCAGACTGAGATGGACCCAGGATGGATTACAGTAAATACTCACTTCCTTCCTCGCGCTGTAATTGTGTGTTCTGGGATGCAGTGGGTGGGAAGTGGTTTTACTACGGTGCATCACAAACACGCTCCACGTTGCCTCTACCTATCTGATAAAGCAAACAAAATGAGGAGGAACCCATAACTCACGGGAATGGGTTTTCCTGGCTATAAAATTGGCTACGGCGTAGTGACATTTAAAAACAATACATGCTGGGATTTCCTTCCGTAAATCCCACGAACCTCGGGCTTCTCCTGTTCATCTGAATCAAATTTGATATCCATTGTGAAACATGCATTATCGAACGGATTCATTTGGCTGCAGATTTTCTCCAGCTGAGGGGAATCAGACTGAATACATGCTACGGAATGTGATTCTCTCAGGATTGTTTTCATTTTCATGCCTGCCTAACCGGAGAGGATGAGGGGAATTGCGTGTATAGTCATTTAAGAGTTTAAGGTTAGTGACAACATATTTGTACATGCACATAATTCATATCTCCCGGCTGTGGTCCTTTCTACAGCGTGTGTGCCTGTGTGTTCCTGAGTAAGCATCTTATTCCAGCCTCCGCGGTGAATAACTCCCATTGTCTGTTCCAATCCAAAGCTGTAATGACATTCATTACTTTCCGCCCACTAAATGAATTGTTACAGTTGCATGACATTTTATCCTCGCGGTGGATGAAGACGTTGTGGCAGCTTTTACTCAAGGTCGTGCAGACTGCAGCGCTGTCAGTAGCACAAATATGAGACCGCAGTCTGGCATCTTGATACAACATCAAAATGTAAACGTCTAATCAGCCGGCACTTACTGAATGTGACTTTAGGTTCAAAGAATGACACTTATTGTCCTCTCAGTCCACTGGCGCTGTAATTAAAGCCTCTTCAGTTCAAAGTCAGCCCGTAACCTTTGCTGCATCCCTGACCATCACTGGGAGCCGTCGCATAAAGCAGAAATACCATGAAAAATAGTCTTTTTGAAGAGCATTTCCCCTCAAACTCTCAGGTCATGACGCTCCCCTGAGGAAAGAATCTTTCAAATCAGCTTTTTTCAAAACATCTATTTTTTTGTGGGTCCTGTATCCTGAGGTGAACACACACTTCCATGGGAGAGGAATGTAATCCGCTTGCATTTCTTACAGATTCACCACGGTTGAAAAAAAAAAAAATGTTAAAGATAAAAAGGTAAAACGTGAAGCTGAACAACTTTGAAACAGCAAATATGATTGCAGCAATCTTCTGTTTTGTTTTAGCCCATTTCCACTTTTCAAAAATGTTTGATAGATCCAGATTTACACTAAACCAGTTTCTTTTATATATTTTGATGTTTTGACGCGTATGAAAACATTTCGGCGGTCACCCACGCTTAATGCTGAGCAGTGACAGCTGCATAAAAGCAAAGAAGCCATCAATGCTAGGTGTGAGTGCCAACTGGTGATCAGAGGTGGGACCATTTAGGAATTAATCACTGACAAATAAGTTGATTGTGGTGAATTTGCATTAATAGGGATAATGGTAAATATAGTTAAAGCTCACTGACATGGTAGAAAAGTGAAAAATAAAACCAGATTTTTTAAAATCCAGCAGTTATTATGCAGCAAACATTTATTCATCCTTTTTATTATGAAGGGAAACATATTTAATATGATTTGTTGCTTGTTTTTCACTCAAAATGATGTGAGTCTCTGTGATACAATAGTATTTGTAAGACTCTTGTTAAAGTGCTACACATATGTTGTGGTGTAATTTTGCATTTCAAGCATATTTGGATGATTAAAGGGATAATATCCCAAATCACAATTATTTTGGCAGTTTAATGATGACATTGTATTTTCATATCGTCCTAGTATTGGTTGCCTCAGCTTTACAGATGAAATGAATGTTTTGACACCCGACCAGGAGGGACTGATAGGCAGGTTTTATACGATTATTTTCAGGCAAAGGCACATAAAAAAACATTGGTATATTTTTCATCTGTTTTTGTGTGAAAGTGATGGATGTGGCAGCATACTTTAATCACGTCAATTCTATAAGGTGAAACACAAAACAGGTAAAAGAATGACTACAGATCACAAACTCACACAAAATCTCAGGATTGAATCAGCCATAAATGTCTTGTTATTGATGATTTAAAAAAAAAAACAACAACTGGATTGTTATCTGTATGCAAATGTAGACACTGTTTGTTTAGAGGTGTATCGCAGTAATGCGGGTCCCAACGGTCCTGCTAATCCGCAACCATGTTCTCTGCGATCCACATGCTCTCTAAGAGGATGCGGAGAAAGGTCACCATTCGAGAAATATATAAGAGGAAGAAGATTCCTTTTTTCTCTGCAAGAGGTCTTTTTTAAAGGTTTCAAGTCAAAGGGATTCGGGGGTTGAAGTGATAAACATCACAAGACTTGTCAAAATCACTAAGTTTTTGCATACAAACACCGTACAGGCAGTACATATACACACAAAGTTGGTGAAATATTTTTCTTTTCCAATAAGCAGCTTCTCTGCAGCGCTGCTGAATCCTGACTCACATTTACCTCTTCACATCACGGAGTTCAAGCACCATACAGGTGTTTCTGCTCACTTTAACCAAATTGGCTGGAAAAGTGTGCCCTGGGCTGTTCTGTGGGTAATTGCTGTGTGCTGTGTTTAGGTACGATGGGAATCTAGACGTCCATGATTTGACAGCAGGCTGTCCAACAGCAGTCTTTATGGAAGCCGCACATAATCCTTCTGACAATGATTACGTTGGTTTTCTGGATGCTTGGCTCGTGAATGCAACGCTGCTTGGCAAGTGTGGGATGTCCAGGGCTTCACAGCAGCACTTGAATGCACCACAGACACATGACTTTTGGTGTTTTCAGAAGCCTATTATGTTTGATAAAATACCTGCACAAACAGCTCTTTCTTTTCCCCATCTGTTCCTACCTGCTGTATAGTATAACTTCAATGTGACCATTAGGCGTGTAATTTAACAACTCATATTTTATTCTTAGTTAACAAAGTTGACAGTTTAGTTTCAAAACTGATTCCACTGGCAATGATATATTTTGACCTTGCTTATAGAACATTTGTTATAAATTCATGAGCCAAGAGAAAAGTTTTTGTTTCACAAGTATTACACCGAGTTCTCCCTCCCTCCCTCCCTCTTTCCTTTTTTTAAACACGTTTTTGGCAAAAATCTGTGTGAATTGAAACATTTGCTTGAGGATAAGACATCACTGTGTTGTGTTTGTCTTTCGAGGGCCCGGGAAGCACCGGTTCCCTCGGGACTCGTGTGATGTGGTGTGCACACTGACTGTTATTGACAGACATTGTCATCATACACTATTCGCATTGTGCAAAGGGAAAAAAGCTTTCCTCAATAGTGGGTCATGCTCCAGTAGCACTGAATGTAAAACCTCAATATTTGTATTTGGAAATTAATTAATTTCCACATTCGCTGTCTCATTCAGGACAGAGGGGGACAATCGGGCCCCTGGCATGGTACGGATCAAATGGCCCGAGTGTGAGTGCGTCCTCAGGAAGGTTTCAGAAAGCATCATGGCTACGCGTTAAGTCGAACTGAAGCAGCATTTCTAGAGTATCTATAATCCGTACTGTGATGTACTTCAGAGTGATACAGGGCAGACAGGCGGGACGTAATGTTGGGAGGAATTTGATTTGATGGTTGAAACAAATATATGAATAAATTAGCTCATAATCTTCTGCAGCTATGTGCCGCTTAACATTGCAGATTATTGCATGGATGAATGTCTTGATATTATTGGTTGGTACTAGCTGATGTAAGTGCATCAGGTTTTGTGTTCCAGGATGAAAAAGAAACTGGATTTTCATAAGAAATATGAATAACAGGTGACCTATATGACCAGGGATGTGATCTTAAAAGTTGTAAAAGGTTGACTTTTTTAACTAGGTGAACTAATAAAATGTAAACAACGTAACATAAGAACAGAAAACACAACAACTAAACTTTGGGACACGAACATTGGCCTCCTGGTTGAAAGTTCTGTGTTCTCCACCACCACCCACCCACACAGAGCATTTCCTCTGAGCGTGTAATAATGGCCGGAGCGTCTCACACAGATGATAACAGGGTCTCTGTGCGTCGGTATCAGAACGCCGAGGGGCGTGACCTTGTCAGGATTTGACGGCGTGGGAATGATTGAGGTCTGGCAAACATGTCATTACAGAAACATATCTATATATATATATATGGCGTTAGCTGTTGGACAAAACAGGAGTGATCGTCTTATCTGCTCGTCTCCGTAACATTGCTTCAGCATCAGAAGCATCCTGTAAACCACATCATGTTACACATTCACCTCAAACGTTCCATGTCAACGTCTCAACCATCAAATATTTTAAAGTTGCACAGACACAGTTAAGCAAATATGCAACTTGTGTTAAAGCCATTCACGTTGTAGACGAAACATCCACATTAGTAATCACTGACCTCATGAATTATTGGTGGGAGGAGCTTTAAAACCACCCTAAATGCACCTTTAAACAGGCCAAGCCCCGGGGGACATCAGGGTTTCCTGTCTGTCTCAGTAATGGTTATTGACTGGAGCTAAACCCCACATGCCCTGCACGGGCCCTTTGCAAGTTGTGTAGTGAATATTCCGCCACATTCAATTTGACTGTGATCTACTGGAGCTGCCAACTCTGATCACCGTGGAAGTGCTCGCAAAAAACAGGCACACCTGTACTTCACGTGATATCACTGCGGGAGACACACTATTAACATTGGTTGTATCTCAGATCTATGGATTTTCCTATTCTTGCCTGAAACTGGGGGTTTTCTGTGCTTGTCGTAACTTGCTTGTTTTTACCTGATAAACCCAAACTACTCACGGAAAACCATAATTATTATTATGTTTTTGTATGGTTGAAACATGTCTAATGATTTGGGGTTGGAATGGATTCTCCTCAGCAACTCTTGCATGCTACTGTGTTGTTGTTAATATTCCAAGCTCTTTTGACATCTAAGGCTTTCTGACAGAATTGTGTTATTTTCTTTTGCTTTCATTATCTCAGTGAAGCAGATCCTGCTCTGCTGAGTGTCGGAGGCTGCTGTAATTTTGGTAACGTCAAAGTATGGAATATGTTGTTGGATGCATGAAGAAAAGTTATTTACACTTTATTTATTCACACTGAAATATTAACTATTTATTATGAAACCGGTCGCCAGATAAAGAACACAACTTATCAGGCAACTACAAGAATATGCACATATTATATTACTTTATTGTTGCAGCTGATAAAAATAGAGCTCATTTTAATTGCTAAATACAGTTTACATTTTTATACAAAATATGAATAACTAGTAACCAGCTATAAAATATTCAATATGTATTGTGTAGCAGAGAACAAAATTCCAATATTTACCACTGAGACGTAGTGGAGTAGGAGTATACGTAGCATAAACTACAAAGACTTAAAAAAAAATGTATGTACTGAAAATCAGAGTTTGTGCTATTTAAAATATAATAATAATAATAATAATAATAATAATAATGACTAGTGAGGGGCAGCAAACATGGCCTCAACAAGGAAACATGGTTCTTCAGTGTACCTCAGTTGGTTTATGTGTATTTTGTGAAGGAAGCATCCTCTCATGTTGACAGCCTGTACATTAATCCCTGCTGGGAGGGGGATTTCTAGGTGGTTCATCTGTACTAAGATGATGACTATAAAGGGCCAGAACTCCAGTTCTCACTCCTGGCTTTGGTTTAGGCAACAAAAAAGCCTCAGGAAAAGACGGTGCTTCGGGTTCAAATAGTGTATTTCTCTTGCAAAATAACTTCACATAACTGGCTTTAGTTAACAACGGAAGTAACGTAGAAAAACGATGGTGAAATAGGTCAATGTTGACTTCACATGGGACACAAACATCGGCTCCTGAGTGAAGGTTCTCTGTTTGTTTCAACTCCCCTGCCACCTGTCCTGAGTGGATTTCTCACATTTTAATTATGACGTGGATGAGTCTACATTGGAGTTAGTTGAAAGCCCGGTGCCTCCCATACAGATGCTGTTGAGCGTCTGTGTGTTGGAATCAAACAACCAAGGGGGGAAGTGGTATTTGAGTTGAGTGAAAACAAATTATTGGAAAAGATTTAATCACAATTCTGTGCCTTTGTGTGTATTTTTATTTAACTTCCAGTGATGCTCATCTTTATATACAATTACTCATCTTACACAACCACTACAGAGAAACATCAAACAAAAAGAAAATCTCAAAGGACTGTGTGTTTTGGCCTTGCCGGTTAATTAGATGTGGATCTCGCCCTCTACATTCTGTAATGAAGGACACAAACGGCATGTAGTTCATTTAATGTTACAACTTTCAAGGTCCAATTGTGGTCAGGCAAGAATTAGACACAAACATGAAATGAATGCAAAAGTTGATCACCTGCAAGCATCCAGACAGAGTGGTCTATCAAGCCAGTTGGGTCAGTAAGGAATCTTAATCTGACTCCCCTTAAAGGGGAGAACATTTTCCAAGGACCTCCTCTTAATCGGACCATTTTTACTACTAGAAGCCATTGGAACTCTTCGTATTATAAAACATTTTCAACCTGAATAATTCAGACCTGTTCCATAGTGATAAACAGATTTCAATTTGAATTATGCAGAAATAAGAATATATAATCCTTTATAAGTCCCACAGTGGGTCATTTGCAATGATTATTGAATGTTAATGCCGCTTGTATCATTTTATTCATATGGCATTTGGACTCAACTTGACAGCATTCACACTTTCAAGTAAATTATCTTAGAAGCTTTCAGAAGATGATTAGTAGCAAGACCGGCATAGTCCTAATAAATCCCTCATAGATATTTAAACTTAGTCTGAGGCTGACTCTTAGTAAGGGATTTAACTTCAAAATGATTAACTTATTGCATCACATCATTTCTATTGGCCCAAAGCAAACGCTGGTGGCAGTAATCGACAGAATATGCTTGTTTAATTGACCTCAATGATCCCATCTAAAGATATGCTATTTTTAATTATACAGCACAATTTTACAATTAATAGCAAAGTATATTAGGACCCCACATTGAGAATGACACATAAGGAGTAATCGTTTGTGAGACTGGTGGAGTTAGATATGTGGGGATGACAGCAGGTTGTGGCATCAAAGTGAACCCGCCTATCGTGTTATGTTAGTGCAGAACCGGTTAGAGAAGGTGTCACCTGTCATGGGACCCGACACTCGCTGCAGGGTGTAGTTCAAGGGTCATTTAACATGAAGATTGGGTTTATGCTCATCCAGCGTTTGGCACACTGTACTGATTACTAACTTGAAAAAAATGTTAATGATATAATGCAACCACACATGATAATGATAGACACACACCAGCCTCATGATTTTCATCAGCTAGCCTATGTTTACATTTTAGCATACTAATGCAGCTCATATGATTTCAATTCCTTGATTAATATTAACTTCCTGCCAATCCCACTGTTTTACCCATGAATGCCCGAAACATCTCGGCACTATCTAGTGGACTGAAAAAGCAATTGTTTCCAAAATGTTGCAATATAACTAGTTTATATCATAAAAGATCAATACCTGGCAGTGTATAAATACAATATAGCAACACAAAATATTGTCATATATATTTTATTATTATAGTGAATATGATTTGTCACTTTGAGGCATTGAATCAAGGCCAACACATTGTGTAAGTGTGTCATCCATTGATGACAGTGTTTCCAGCCCATACACTTATTACATACATTTATTTATTTGTGCTTCTCACTTCTCAGACCTGATAGCAGGAGTACAGGAGGGTAGGTTCCTGTGTGATCTAATCCAAGCATGTATTCTCTCTGTTGGCCATCAGGGGGAGACTCCTCTGGTTGCAATAAGAAGTCTGATTGCATGGACTTCTGTAAACATTGTGAGTTTATAGTCTCAATCTCAAGTCTTCTTCAATACAGCATGATTTTAGCAAAAATAATTTATATCTTTCAGATGCAAATTACAGTTTTACTTCCAACATAAAATGGTAAATGGCCTCATTTATATAGCACTTTTCTCCAAAGTGCTTTACAACAATGACTGACATTCACCCATTCACACACAGACGACGGAGTCAACCACGCAGGGCTATAGCCAGCTTGTCAGGAGCAATTAGGGTAAGGTGTCTTGCTCAGGGACACCAGGCAGCTAGGAGGAGCCGGGGATCGAACCGGCAATCTTGCGGTTGCCAACGATCTGCTCTAGCTCCTGAGCTAAACCCCCCAAAAATTGTTTCATGCAATGTAGAAAAGAGCAATAGTGTGCCATGTTCCAATCCATTTCATTTGAGACATTGAGAGAAATATGATGTGGCCATTCGCATGTGTGTGTTTGTTTCTTTGAATTTTACACAACTTGGTCCACACAGCGGATTCCTTTCAATCCAACCCTCCCCTTGATTATGCACCCCCCAATCCCCCCCCTTACCCCACAGGCCCAGAGTTAGAAAGGCAATGCCGAGTTGCACCAACATTGCACCATCTTTCTCTCAGTATGTCAAAGCGTAAAAGTTCCTCAGCCTGTCTCCTCCCTTCCATCTCTTTCTCCCTTTCATGACTGAAGTGTATTTATTCGTCGATATAAACAGTGTGCACCGCAGATGTCGGCTGGCTTCACCTGATTATTCTGTTCACAGGAGAGCAGGGTTTAGTCGTGGGTGAGTGTCAGCGCACCATTACTAAGAAGAGCCCATTGAGTGTAATTATATTAGCAATGGCATTATACACCACATCCTAAATGTTTGCTGAACGAGCCACTTGTCTGGCGCATCAGGGTCAGGTGTGTCGCTGGGAGAGAAATGGGATGCAGCTTTGATCTCATGTGAAGTGGCCAATCAGACCAGAATATATTGATTTGTTTTGAATTTATAATCTGATAGCAATGTTGAAATGCTAGCAACACTGCTACCAAAAGCCTTGGAACAATACAGAAAACCCAAAAAGCAGCCCTGAATGAAAAGAAGGAGAACTTGATATGAGGAAAGTTAACTTTTTGTTCGACCAAACACGCTTGCATGTAACTTATCTACTCTACTCGGCTGGTCATTGAGCTGCTGTGAGGCCCTATAAAAATAGAAACTAATCCGTAGCCTCATCTGAGGCTGAGGTGTGTAGCGAGCACAGCTGTGCCCCGTGGCAGGTATTGGGCTGACATGATATGGCGAGCATGTGTTGTATTTGAGCATGTCTGATTGTGCTGGAGCTGTCATCACCTACTCTGCCTGAGCTGGTACTTATCCTGAGGCCAGTGTGCCAGGTCACCGTCACACAGCCTTTACATTTGTTGGGGAGCTGGGAGATGGGTTTGGCATGGCAGTGATTTGGTCGCCGTTAGTTCTCTGGGTAGGTTTTTTTATCTTGCCTTTCCTTCCCCGACTGTAGACGGGTACCTTACATATTACCACAGCGCTTTGTTTGATACCTTGTGTGAATGAAATCCTCATAGCCTAATTCCTAGACCAATTATGTCTCTATCAACACATTTTTCTACTATATATCAAGTTGTTTATTGTGTAAACATTCAGTTTTCTTAAATTAAAAATTGCTAATGCAGTCAGTGAGGTATAAAGTTATGTGCAAAACCAACATCAAATCCTGTTTCCCAATATTTATTATCAGTCCCTTTTCTCAATCCACATGAACCACTCTTCACATCGGTGTTAATTATAGCCACAGCACAAAAAATACACTCTTTTTAAGCTGGGTGCTGACCGCTTGCTGACAAGCAATCAAGTTTATAAATGGCAAACTTCACAGAGAACAATGAGGCCAGAATACTGGAGTGATCTGTTTCAACTGAATATTCTGTTCTCTAGTTCGGCTCAATACACTGAATCTGTCTGCATGCTAGCATGTCCTGAGCCTGGAAATCGTACCTTCACTTCACCTGTCCGTCTGCGGGGTGTGTGTGTGTGTGTGTGTGTGTGTGTGTGTGTGTAGATTCTCCTGAGATCAGAGGACACTCATGATTGTGTGCGATTTAGCAGCAGTGAATGAACGCAGGGGAAACACTGCTCATACTTTGGAGCGTATGTTTAAACTTTTCGGATATTGCTTGCTAGTAAATGTTTGTCTTGTTTTCTCCACTTCAAAGATGCAACTACTACCACACTAACGCACAGACATTTGGCTCCGTTTTCCCTCTTGGGAAGAACCGACTTCCAAACCGAATCGGGCCCTAACCGTGAACATTTATTCAGAGATGTGTCGCATGTAATTGTGGATAAAAAATGTCTAGACTGAAAACCAGATGTTGGTTTCTGATTCATGCTTCGTGTAGTTTTACGTGTCAAAGTAACAGGTTTAATGGCCGTCTCCTGCAGCAGCTGATTGTTTCCAAATGAAAATGACCACCATCATCTCAGCGTGTGATGGGCAAAGTCTGTGCACAGTTCTGTAGTTTGTTGAAATAATAAAGCAGTATGCATAAAGGAGATTGACTATCATTTCAGCAATGTTATTGCCTCACATTTACATAAAGAATGTAGTGAGCGTATTGTTTGCGTGGGCTGCTGTATAGGAGAACTTTTTTTTTAAAATAAACATCTATAGATCTTTTTTTTCAGTGAGCTGCAGCGTGAGATAGCTAGCAGGGCTGATGTCTGATCTACACTGATTGTTAATGCTCATCACAGCAGTGTGGCGAATGCTTTTAATTCATCCCAGAGTTCACCAGCTGTCATAAATAAAGACAATTAGCAATTCTTTGAACACGATCCTACACCGGCTCCCATTCAAATTCCCTCGCATGTAATCATTAATTCATAAAGCAGGCCTGGCAACGGCTTCGGTTTCTTTTTGTCTACTAGCCAACAATGTTCACTTTCACTGACACACTAGAGAGAATTAGACATGAATGACATGGAGAAAAAAAAAAAAAAAAAGAACAACCCTATGAAATTTTCTAGGACATCTGAATTGCTCTCAACCTTTGGGAGGAACCAGGTGATCTGATGTGCAGTGAGGTAATGAAAATGAATGGTTTGCTTCCTTGCACTGTGATTTGTGCTTGTTAGCCGTTACTATAGCTGCAGTTACTTTGATATCTGATGCAGGAATGTCAAATCTTCTGGAGAAGTGAAACAAAGCAGAATGAAGCTCACACATTGCAACCAGTGTGTGACATCACATAAAACACACTTCTCAACGTTGTGGAAAGCCTTCCCAGAAGAGTTGAAGCTGTTATAGCGGCAAAAGGTGGGCCAACATCATATTAAACCCTATGGATTAACAATGGGATGTCACTCAAATTCATATGCGAATCAAGGCAGGTGAGTGAATTATTTTTCTATAGTGTATCTTTTGCTAAATAAGGCTCAATGGTGGTCCACTGAGAGGGGCATGACTTAGCCTCTCTATAGCACTCTTTGCTATCATACCAACATACACACACACCTGCACCAGCTGTGCTCAAAAGAGCGACTAACCACACCAACAGACAGCCCCCACAGTGAGGCTTGAAGGATTGATGCAGCAGAAAATATGAACGAGTCTCAGTGCATGAATCCAGCGCTGCCCCTTATCTAATCTGGGAAAGATAGTCCGCTTCAACCTACACCCAGCTGAGGGGAGCAGCAACAGCTGACAGTGAAGGAGCCTTCACACTGGGTTCATTTGGTCTGGACCAAGGTAAAACAAATCATACATTGTTGCCTATTGTGACAGGTATCTTGTTAATTGCACCGTTTTACAACGTCAATTTTATTCTGATTCCAGCTTCTTAAATGTGAATATGTTCTGGTTTCTACTCCTTTATGACAGTCAACTGTATATATTTGAGTTGTGGACAAAAAAAAAAAGACATTTAGGGACGTCATATTGCAATGTAATCAATCATTTTCACAATTTTCATTGGTTAACTAAGGAAATAATCGACGGATTAATCGACAATGAAAATAATTATTTGTTGCAGCCCTATCAAATCGGTGTTGCAAAGCTCACGTAGAAACAACTGATTATACCCATTATTAGTATAATTAGACTGTATAGTAGACATCGGATGCATTGTGTAATAAATAATGGCTAACAGGGAGAGACAGGACTGTGCAAAACCCCTTTGCGTGCTGCGAGACATGAGCGTTGAGAAGCGAACGGACACCTGGTTCCCTGCTGATTTGCCTAAATAGGTTAAATGCATGTTGACACATCAATACGGTGGCTTTCTCCACAGATTTTATGATGAGCAGATAGATTTGTCAGTAGTTTATCTTTTGAAATCCTGTTACTATCACATGTCTACTATAATACAAGTATAGTACAAGACGGTCTCAGCTCAGGTTTGCACCAGGGTTTGATTGACGAAACGAACCAGACCAACCCGAGGAAAAGTTTGAACGGACCCAAACAGGTTGCATGTGAAAGCAAGCAAGGTAACCTTGAAGGCCCATGGCGTCTGAGCTGAGGACGGACGGATAGAGAATCCAGAAATACTTCAAACAAAGGATTTGTGACAATTTGTCCTCACTATCATAAGTCGGGACTGGAAAATAAAGCTGCTCTGTCATGGACCTTAATAAACCCTGATGTTCTTAGGTACTTAAGGCTGATGGTTCAGTCAGTGCATAGTGCTGCTGCAGAGTACTTGATGAAGTCAAATCCACTCATTCACCCTAACCAAAGTTAGTGCGAGACATCACAGACAAGAATATGATTAGTGTTTAATTAAGGAAATCCATTCTTAAGTACGGTATATAAATCAGAAACTGTTTCTAAGTAATGAATGATTCACATTCAACCTAATTGAGCATTGTTTCAAACTTTGGTAGATGTTTCATTTCAGGATAAAAGCTACATTTAATCAGAAATTGTTCTCAAAAGGCAAAGTTTAGCAAATAATGTGCTGTATACAAACAGTACACCCGTTTGACTGGCATACAACTCATTTGCTTGAAACTAAAAAGCACAATTCTTTGATGTGTAATATACATGAACATCAAAGACTGAATCGTCTCCATTCCCACTCCGACACAGAAGGGCTCGTTTCCTGCATGAAATGAGACATGTTATGTCACTTCTTGGCATATACACCTGTTTGGAAGTAAAAGTACAAAGGTGGTGTCTGTAAAATGAAGCGTTGTTTGATCATAATGAGATGTCTGAGTCAAGTTCTGACAGTTGCAGTGATTTTTGTTTGTATCTTTTGTTTTATTACGTCTGATAAAGTTGACTGCATGCATCTGTTTCAACTCTGTGCTGATTCGTACTTAAATACTGTGGTTACACCTGAGCACAGCCTGCATGTGCAAGTCGTTTTCAAAAACATTTCAGGCGAAATATTTCAGGTTTCAGATGACATCCTAACATTGAGATTGCGCCTGTTAGAATAAACCTTTAAGAACTGCTGTTGCTCACAGTATTCTCGTGAATGGGCTGGAACATCTGGTAAAATGTGGAGTGCCACAGGGATCTATATAAGGACCAATTTTAGACTTACTGTACTTTTTGTTCTGAGCCATAATTTTAAAACTTACAGTAGCTAGATCGTCCAGTCTTTCTTGTCTTTTTTTTTTTTAGAAATGTTGATACTTCCAGTGTGCCTGTCTGCTACAAACTGAAGTTTTCATACAACTAAACTGCATTCTCAACATTTTGAAGAAACCTATTTTCTTCCATATTATGGTTGGAGTTTTGCAACACATGGTTAACGTAAGTTAAGCAAAAAAAATGAAAACAAAAAAAATATCGGTTGGGTAAAACATCATGGTTTGGCTTCAAATAAATTAGTGTTACATTATTGCAGTTATATACGTAAATTCATATTCCAGTCAACGTTTCCCTCTCCTGTGTGATTTTTCTGTGTTTGTTTGATCACACTGCTCTCCTGCTTCTGGACATAATTCAAAATGGAAGTTTGGTGGAATGGGATTGTATTTTTTAGTAGATCAGGCTGTTTTTGTGTTGAGCGTTAAAGACAGTAAAACACACTTTTAATTCTCTGGTGCATAGTCGACTGCTGAGAGGCATAAATCAGAAAACAATTCAGCGCTGTTGGATTTGTATGTTGCATTGATTAATTTTGATTGTTCGTTTTCTTATTACTTTATAACTATTGTATTTGTTTGTAAATTCTGCACTGAACGCTATTGGTTTCTACATATCTTTGATTAACTATCTGTCAGATAGTTAGTTTCAAAAGACTAAAGCAACACTGACCTGAATGCATGCTTTCACACTTTGCTGAATCTGTGCTCCATTGCCATTACGTGCACTGGACTTAAAGGTGTGTAAATGTGAATGAAACACACTTTCAAAAATATTTAAAATAGCCAGAAACAACAGTTGGGTGTTTACCTGACCCCAATCTCCTGTACAAAACTAAGGTGATGAAACTGTGGGTGGGTTGAGAAACAAATGGAAATGAGAGTGAAAACATGGAATGATTTCCTGTGATAAGGTTACATTCTGTGGTTTTGTCCTGTCAGTATGAATGACACAAAGATGTAAAAGGTCAAATTCTGTGGAGAAAACGGAATGAAAGGACAGCATTTTTGAAAGTTTCAACTTCCCGTCTTGCATTAAATGCTTTCATGATCGTATCATTTCAGTCTTCTTTTATTTCTATTTCAGAGAATAAGCAAACAAAGATGCATTTACCAGCAGTTAGGGCTGCAAACTGACATTGTAATTTTTGCTTTGTTCATTTTAAATGTATATGCATCAATGCGCTGCATTTTGAGAGCTAAATAAACATGTTTGTGCTCTTGTAAAACATTAAATCATGAACAGACAATGAGACGTGTCAAGACGGGTCGGTGGGTTGCCAAAATCTTCACAGACGGCACTGACGGCAGATGCACTGACGGCAGAATGCACTGGTTGACAGCAGGCTGCAACCTCCCGTTCTTAAAAGTAAAGTCAATGCTGAAGTGCTTTAAACCGCCATTCTCTCTGCTGGCCATGAGGGGGCGTCTCCTCTGGTTACAAAAAGAAGTCTGATTGCATGAAAGTCTAAGAAAAGACTCTACTTCACTTGATTGATTTATTAAGAGTCAAATACACCATAAAGCAGGGGCTACCTTGTGATTAATGGGTTGCTACCATGGCGTCGCTACCATAACTACCAATACATTAGCTATACTAAGATGACTTTACCACTTAGCTCTAAAGTTGACCTTGAATTATGAAGCTAACTATGTTAACAGCTTCACACCAGAATACACATCCAGTAAGGTTGCTGCTCTGTCCAAATATGGTCAATTCCTTCACTGGTTGCAAAAATTCCAAGAGGGTGATGACCAAAATCCAAGATGGCCATAATGGCAAACTCGAGGCTTCAAAACCGAAGTCCACAAACCAATGGCCAGCCACTGAAGTTCAGCCAGTACTGGATCCCACATGGAGCGTGTCTCTGACCGGCCAAGTTGAATTATGGCTTTAATAGAAGGAATAGAAGCCATTGATTAAAACGTTCTCTTCGGTAGTACTGCAAATGCATAGGGATAAAAATGTCCAGCCAGCGAGTATAGCCTCCTGTCTACCACCTGAGTTGGCATGGCAACCGTACCACAAGCACAGCCAGCAGACCAACACAATATACATTAAAATGATTGAAATTGACGCATTTAATCCCATGGAGCCCTTTCCTGTATAAACAAATCACGATGAGTTTTGCATAATGGGATTTCTTCTTTAGTTCTCTTTTTTTGAGTTTGCCTTCGACAACTTTGTCCTCTTTGTTGTTCAGGATGTGAAGATTAAAGAAAGAGCAGAAAATGTGAAATAGCTCATTAGCCGGTATACAACAATAACACTTGTTATTAACTCCATTGAGCAGAGGGTACCATTTCCTCATTATGCAACAACCTGAATGCTTTCCCTTCAGAAATATGTAAAAAAAAAAAAACATTCATATGGAAATTAAATGTAGTCAATACAAAGCTCAGTAAATGGGTTTCAGAGTGGCCTAATGGTTTGACATCTCCATGACTAGTTTAATTCGCACAAAAGCGAGTGCTGCTGTGTTATGATATGGGTTCCACTGCTACGTCAGTCAAATGAATGTCTCTCCAAGTGTCATTTTAATAAGACCATACACTAGCAGCCATTTACAGCACACCATTTCTAGAAGCTAATGGCTAACAGCTTTGCATCTTATGAATGTTGAAATTGCATTGATTGCTTCTCTTTAGATACAAAGATCATTCTGACATGTTTTGATTTAAATAAAATCAGTTTTGAAGCACAACAACTTTTTATTTTTTGGTCCACCAGTACACGGACTCCACTAGTCCACTAGAGATGCTCCCCCCCCCATTGGGTTGTCCTCCTGCCAATCCTCCCGAGGACCTCTGGCCTTTTTGTCGCCCTCCAGAGAGGCATCGCCTGTCTCCTCCGCCCCTAGGCGGAGAGTTCAAGAGCAAGATGGATCCCACCTAAAGGCCAGTGGCCTGTTAGATAACTATACTCTAATTTCCACCATGATGAGGAGAGCACACCCAGGACTTTTGTCTCTGGCTGTCACAGCAGCTGAGTGTTGTCAGGTCCACTCAGGTGGAGACTGAATTCTTGAATACAGCTCAAAGAAGACAGACGTGTCCTTTAAGTGTCTCCACTCCTACTGCCTTCTTGCACTACAGACAAAGTGAGTTGTCCTCTTTTTGGACATTATGTATACAAAGATCATTCTGACATGTTTTGATTTAAATAAAATCAGTTTTGAAGCACAACAACTTTTTATTTTTTCAACACTATTACAATGAGCTTTACAAATCCTCCTCTTGGTGGGGCGACGGGTCTAGACCCTATACATAAGCAGTTTCTCTTTTAGCACGTTTTCTATGATCTCGCTGCTGGAAAGTTCAACAAAACAAATGTTTATTCATATTTTTTTACTCAAAATCCCAATTTTTTTCCATAACAACTTTTGTAGCAAAACATCAGCTAGAACCAACAAATTTAAACCAATAACATCATGACATCCATCCATCCATCAATCAGCAACTTTGGCTCTGCACACAATTTATTCTCATAAATTGGATCACGATGATGATGTAGTCACCGATGTAATTGCTGATCTGGAAACACAGCGACATCAACACAACAAGCACAGCAAGGCAGAAAGACACAGGGCAGTCATAGAGGTCGTAACCAGGCCGACATCTTGGTTCCCAAACTCATCTTTAATTTAAGATGAAAACACACACACAAACACACTACTACTACTACTACTACTACTACTACTACTACTACTACAACATTAGGGCAACGTTGGATTGTGATAGATGTTTTCAACAGACAGTTCCAGGAAAACAACTTGTGCTTCTTTCACTGCTTCACCTATACGGTGGTGAAAACTATCCCTGTCACCTTGCGTGTTAAAGTTAACTCAGCTGTGCATAAAAGAGCATACCGGTGTTATCAAGTGTGAACAGAGTTTTCTATGTCTCGTTTGTCAGAGCACTTAGAGGTGAGCTCATCTCTTGAATGATCAAATCAAACTTCTCCCAACATTATGTCTCGCCTGTTCCACTCTGAAAAATACATCACCAATAAGAAGATAGATACTCGGAGAAATGCCGTTTCAGCTCGACTTTAAACAATGTTACAAAGTTATGCACCCAGGATTGACATCTCTTAAGCTGCTTACAACATACCTTGATTGTGAGACGCAATCCTTTGATCAAGACTCCATTGGAACATCAATTGTTGTTTTTATAAAGAAAATTATGTTAAGGGGGCTTATGGACCCCTTACGTCCTTGTGGACCCCCCTTACGTCCACCACATGGGCCTGACGTGCACCTCCCGAAAATCCTAGACGTGTGTCGAGGCGACGCAGCGGCATTGGCTGTGATTGGTCCGCTAACTACATCCGCTGGAGACCGCTTTTCCGGTTTCCACTCATAAACACTAGGCTACTTTTATTGTTTGCACCTCGTTTTATTGTTTGCACCTCGTTTTATTGTTTGCACCTTGTCGCTTTTGCAAGTTCTGAAAAATTGTGGATGTTTAAAGCCGGAAAGTAAACAAATAGGCTATAACGAGGCTAACGACGATATACGTCTTTTTACACAAGAGTCTCGGTCGGTCAGTCTTTACAAAAAAACATAGCGCCCTCTACCGGTGTGGCATTGAATTGCATTTCGACACGTAAACCCCACGCAGAACCATCACGGTCTCCAAGCCACTGCGTGGCCATTGCGTGATCACTATGCGGAAGCATAACCGAGGCTTTATGAAGGAGAGTTATTTTGAGACTGCAATGACTCCATTGATACCTAACATGGCATGTTAGCTTACTGGGAAAGGCCTTAATATCGCTCCAAATTTAAGAACCCTATAACACCTCAATGTCAAATCGTGGCTTTGGTAACAGGACATGAAACAAGGTTACAGTTACCTGGTTGTAATGCATGAAACCCTGTTGAACTTCTGCTGCTGCAGTTTCATGCCATTAAATGTTTACGCAAAATATCTCATTTAAATAACGGTCACGTATGCGTTCCAAAAATGAATCCTCCATCATTCTGTCCTCACTTGTCTCTCTTGAATCACAGATACATTCATCCACACTAATTTTTTCTGTCATTCTCCTCTATGTTGACTGTTTTATGTCTTTTGTGTCCTTGTATGTTACCTTGATGATGTGGTGAGACACTCTTACAAGCCCCTATGGATTTTTGTTCCAAATGTGCATTTGTACTTCACGCAGCATCCCACCGTGTCTGTATTTCATCATCCATATAAACAAGTAGACAAAAGAACCAAAAAACCTGACAGAAATCACTGTATATTCAAACATCAGGACATGAAACATGTCACATTTATTTATTATTTGATGCTCGCCTCCAGCCTATTTATAACTTCTGCTTTGAGCACATGGCGCACTGTGAAAGTCAAGCTCTTGACACGAATGAAACAGAGCCAATTGTATTTCCTGCAATGACAACACATACTTGAGCAGTCAGCTAAGCTCATTTGCATATTAATTTAAAGACAGATGTGACACGGCCTTTCTGCTGTGTGAACAGAGCCGTCTGTGCTCATGCCAGTCCAACAGGAATTGTGTTTACCAAACTGCATCCTTACAAACACAGCAGGTTTCTTTATTTAGTGGAATCAGGTGATAGCACGTCTTGTTTCTATATAGAATTTCTGAGCAGCTTTAGTCAGTCTTCATGAATCCCCCCCCCCCCCCCCCCAAAGAGTAACTAAACCCAGAGGTTTTGCTGAAGTGCCTCTACTTTTGGATTGAAACAAACACTCCCATGTTCAACCTGGTGAACCAGCCTTTCTCCAAGGCACCAGACGTCAGTCCTGCACTCCAGACACCGGATGCTTATCCAGTCCCCTGTCCCATCCTGCAGCCTTTCCTGACCTCAAGCCTCAGGTGGTCCACCAGTACACAGACTCCACTAGTCCACCAGAGATGCTCCCCCCCCATTGGGTCGTCCTCCTGCCAATCCTCCCGAGGACCTCTGGCCTTTTTGTCGCCCTCCAGAGAGGCATCGCCTGTCTCCTCCGCCCCTAGGCGGAGAGTTCAAGAGCAAGATGGATCCCACCTAAAGGCCAGTGGCCTGTTGGATAACTATACTCTAATTTCCACCATGATGAGGAGAGCACACCCAGGACTTTTGTCTCTGGCTGTCACAGCAGCTGAGTGTTGTCAGGTCCACTCAGGTGGAGACTGAATCCTTGAATACAGCTCAAAGAAGACAGACGTGTCATTTAAGTGTCTCCACTCCTACTGCCTTCTTGCACTACAGACAACGTGAGTTGTCCTCTTTTTGGACATTATGCTTTCTGAACTCTGCCATTTGTTTACATTTCTACCTCGTCTTTGGGTATTATCATTTACTGTATTGTATGCATTTGTTTCTGTGATTATTCTGCAATGAATGTACTGCATTTCCCTGTGAATTGCTCCTTTATTTGAGTCTCTAAAGCAGCTAACTCTACTTACATCAGCACAGGCGCCAAAGATAACCACCTCGCTTACAATGTTAGATGCTCTGCTGTGACTCTGTGGATGGAGTGGAGAGCTCTTTAACAAGAAGGTTGGTGGTTCAATCCTCAGCTCCTACTATTTGCATGTCAAAGTGTACTTGAGCAAGACACTGGATTGCTGGGTGAAGTAAATACCACTGTTTATCTCATTATCATATATAAAGCAGCAAGTGACTATTTTGTCCTCAAAGTTGATGCGTTAGAAAAAAGGAAAAATGGGCAAGTGTAAGGATTTGAGTAACTTTGACAGGGGCCAAATTGTGATGGCTGGACGCCTGGGTCAGAGCATCTCCTAAACTACACTGGGGTGTTGCCGGTCTGCAGCGGTCAGTACCTATCAAAAGTGGGCAAGGGAAGGAAAACCAGTGAACCGGCAACAGGGTCATGGTCGGCAAAGGCTTATTGATGCACGTGGGGATCGAAGGCTGGTCCTTGTAGTCCGATCGAACAGACGAGTTACTCAGCTCAAACAAGTCCATGCTGCTCCTGTATAAAGGTGTCAGAACAAGTGGTACATTGCAGCGTGTTGCGTATGAGGCTGCGAAGACGCAGTGGTCTCTTTCAGCAGGATAACGCGCCCTGCTACAAAGCAAAAAAGGTTCAGGAGTGGTTTGAGGAACACGAGTTCAAGGTGTTGACTTGGCCTTCAAATTCCCCAGATCTCATTCCAATAGAGCATCTGTGGGATGTGCTGGACAAACAAGCCCGATCCATGGAGACACTCTGTTGTCACAGTCCAGGAGGCAGAGGCAATTTAGATGGGTCCTCCCTTCTCTACCTGCAATGTAAAAAAATTAAAAAAAACAAGCAGGAGGAGAACAGACAGGGTCAGAGGCCGTCATGCTGTTCTGCTCACGCTATTCTTGTCTATTTGTCTCACTTTCCTAACTCTTCCCATCTCTCCGCTTTCTCAGATTTTCTCCAGAACTTACTGCATTAGCAGCCCACTGTGGCGCATCATGCTGTGGATGAAGTGGAAGCTGGTGGTGGACTCCCTGCGTGGACGGAGACGGAGGATACCCTGTTCTCTCTGGTTCCTCCTGCTGTTTGCTGCTGGAGGTCTGGTTCTCTTCATCCACCAGCGGGATCTGTCAGAGATGGTCCAGCAGCAAGGCCCAGGTTAGTCTCCACTAACTGCACTCTAAAACAGCACTGATCTCTATGCTGTGGCGTAGGATTGGGGGTGTGCTGTTGCACTGTGAATGACATGGACTGTGTCACATTCTACAGCAACAATAGCCACTTACACAGAGGGGGATCTCTGTGACCCTCTGATTCTCTTCTGATTGTCAGATGCTTTCAGGCACAGTAAAAGAAATAGGGTCATTCACAATGACACACACACACACACACACACACACACCATGTACAAATATATGGTTCATGCATTTCAGGATTAACCGTGAGTTGGTATGGGACGATATGAAATCATCATGTCACAATTATCCTGGCCTAAATAATTGTGATATTCTCCCGATAATCTAATTGAGTGATTTTTTTGGCAACAGTTTTACAGGAACAACGTGGTGTGCGCTAAGAGCCTAAATTGCTAATGACAGGCAGAAATATTGTTCTATTTATACCCCGTCCCATGAGATCAGGTTGAGAAAAGTGTATTTCTAGAATATAAAAATAAAGTTTTATTCTCATAAATTGGATCACGATGATGATGTAGTCACCGATGTAATTGCTGATCTGGAAACACAGCGACATCAACACAACAAGCACAGCAAGGCAGAAAGACACAGGGCAGTCATAGAGGTCATAAACAAGCTGACATCTTGGTTCCTGAACTCATCTTTAATTTAAAATGAAAACACACACACAAAACACACTACTACTACTACTACTACTACTACTACTACTACTACTACTACTACTACAACATTAGGGCAACGTTGGATTGTGATAGATGTTTTCAACAGACAGTTCCAGGAAAACAACTTGTGCTTCTTTCACTGCTTCACCTATACGGTGGTGAAAACTATCCCTGTCACCTTGCGTGTTAAAGTTAACTCAGCTGTGCATAAAAGAGCATACCGGTGTTATCAAGTGTGAACAGAGTTTTCTATCCCTCGTTTGTGAGAGCACTTGACATTAATTTACTTATACTTAAAATACTTAACGAGTGCTTTGACATTTGATATGCACTCTTTAGAACAAACAAACCTCCCCATGTCACATCAGGTTTGAATATGACAGACAATCAGACATCTGCGACACACATATCAGACTACAACGTGTATATATATAGCAGTGGCTAGCGGTGACCTTTTACTGTGGTCATGCTGAAGTGTCAATACCATGCGCGCCCGTGGGGGGGCACTATATTTTTTAATAAAAAATATAATATGGTTTTTAACTACTACAGTGGAAACCGCTTGTAGTGATCACGTTGGCCCAGAGTACATTTGATCACTATATGCGGTTGATTACTAAAACCGAATTGTTATTACAGTATTTCACTTATTTTTTTTATGGAGAACATCATCTAAATGCCAGTTGTATAGTTTTTCAATGAGAAAAATGTAACGAAATGGTCGTCAGCGCGATCCTGTCGTCAGCTCCAAACTCACCCGTCTGCACCTCAATCACGGACCACAGCTGGCTTTCCGCACAGCATTTACAGGAACTCACGTGACACGTCTCAGATCAGTAGGCGCTGCTGCCGGTGTGTTTTAAAACAAACTAGGCTAGTAGCGCCGCAGATCTCTCATTCCCCACCTTGTTTGACTGAGAGTGTTTCGAGATGGTTTTCATGAATGAACAGGCAATATGTCGCTGTCAGACCGGATCGTTTCACGGGAGGGGGGTCGGCTAGCTAACCATTTATGTTTCTCATACGTGCTAGCTTGAAAGTGACGGACGATTCTTTGCAGTCTTTGTGATATTTACTTCAGGAGTAGGCCGTCCACTTGAAATTATAGCTTTCTTTTCCTCAAAAGGTCTCCGCGAAAACGGCACTGAACGCAAAGCCTGAATATAATTAATATTTTCGGTCATTTTGACCAGGCTACACAATGAATGAACCACTGACAGTTTCCCGCTGAACAATTCAAACAAGTCATTTTTGCGCATGCGCCTTGGTAGATAAGCTGCTTCACTGACAGCTTTTTTGCCATTCAAAACGCTCATCTACAGTAAACACAGCCTTTAGCAGTAACTGTACTAGTCGGTGTCACAGTGCGCATGCGCGAAACAAGCTGTCGGCTTTCCAGCTTTTCGCAAGCAAAACGGGACAGATTAGGCACGGATTTAAGACCAAAACAGTAAAACTAAGGTATTGTATAATTGAACACACTGCCAGATTAATATTTTCAATTATTTTTATTGAAGGGCTTGGGCATGCACTGCATTTATAGCTTATTATGACCGCTCGCCCATGATATATAGTTTTATTCATTGGAATCAGCAGTGATTTCACAATATAGAAGTCATTGGTCCAGTTGCTGTAGTATCAGATATTTACGAATATTATTATTTCTGATAAACTGTGAAAGAGAAAAACGTACAAGGCATAGTTTGTTCTGTTTTTCTCTCATTTCCTATCGCTTTTCTTCAGTTCAGCTTAGTTATTATGGCAGCCATACAGTCATGTTTTCTACATTAAAAATCAGATATTACAGTGTAACTATATTTGTTTAGAAAGCTGACACATATAATTATAAGTGCTTAAGTTAACTTTGCAATATCTCTAAGAAATGTCAATAAGGTTCCGACATTATGAACGGCATCGTCTTGATAGTTTAACCTTCGTTTCATCCTTTAAGCATAAATAATAGATATAAAGGATGTTTATTTAACATCAATACATATTCATTTGTGAATGTTCTTACATAATAAACACACTCGCGTAAGGCCAGAGTTGTGTAGAAGCATGTAAAGAATACAGTGCAGCTGCAAAAAGCTCTTGTTGAACTGGAACTCTACCTCCGTGTTAACTAGATCTCAGGCTTGCAGGCTTTCTTCCACTCTCAGCAAACCTGATATCACCTTTAGAGGCTTGGCTCAACTTAAAGGAACCGCCTATCTAAAATTAACCTAGAAAGGTGTACTTCGTAAACGACCACTGCTGTCTTGTGAGATTGAACCAACAACTGGCTGATAAACAACCTTTTCAAACTCAAAACCCAGCAGAGAAGAACGGAGGCCACGTGGCTCGCAATCGTCGTATAAAACATGTCAGACAATCTTGCTAAAAAAAAAAAAAAACTGTCTGTACTTATAGTCCTGTTAGCTCTTAGCCAAACACACTGCAACATGTTCTCCCCCCGCTGTGTCTCTGGGTCCAGAGTGGCAGCTGGGGGTCCGAGGGGCACTCAGCTGTGTTATCACTAGTGGGCCCTATGAGCCGGGGGCCGGTCTCTACTTCCCCTGAACACAGCACTGATCTCTACACTGTGGAGAGCAATTTGAGGGAAACTACAACCAATGGGAGCATACACTTAAAGGTGGAGGATGTGGAAGAGACCATTATGTCCAATGTGTGTCCAATCATCCTGAAGCTGGTGAGGAATATAGTGATTGATTATAATGCTGAGTTCAACCGTACATTTTTTTTATTTTTATCATGGTCATTAATATTTTGACCTTTATACAATTGATCCATCTCAACTACATTTTGTGTTGCCTTGCAATAATTCAGCCCCACACAGTATGTTGCATTTGATTTGCATTAGCTTTTAGATTTGCGTTGCTCCTCAGCAGAGAACCTAGTTAAGACAAGCTGCTGACGTAGCTCATTGAGACGGACTGCTGCTGGGATCGGGACTACAGCCACAAGAGGACATAGCCTTGGCCATGCTTTGGTGGCTATGATTGAGGCTCTGGCACATTCGGGTGTAACACAGGCTACATCCATACAGTCGTACACACGCAATGCACAACCACAAATAATGTAGTCATAGCTTGAGCAACAATCGTGCCGTCAGCCAGCACCAGGAGCGACAGCTGCTGTCACACCCAGTGGCCTTGGCCTCACAGAGGTAGACGGAGGTCGTGCATTCAATTTCCAAAAGAGTCAAACCTTTGTCCTGATGAAAGGACCCAATGTGCTTCTGCTTGGCACTCTGCATTAAGGAGATTGGGGTTTAAGCAGCCGTGATGGAAGAGTGTCCTGAGCGTGTAAAACTAAGCTGCTTCATGTCTCAGAAACAAGAGATCAGCTGCTTGCTTATGTGCCTCTTTGGCTTGTACTACACTTTCCCCCTAAATGAGAGCGGGATTAGTAGTATGTTGCTGCTGTTGTTGGACAAGCCTCCGTAGGGTAACATGATGGGATTATTTGATGTAGTCCTTAGTCCTTGTAGGTTTGAACTCTTTAAGAGTTTTATTCTTTATTGAAAATCAGTTAACTGTAAATAATCAGTGTGGTTGTTCTTAAAGCAAATGCTAGATTAACTGGTCTAGCAGGCTCATTGGAGATAAAAAAAAACAGTATGGCTGAAACGTATGGTGTTGTAATGCAACACTATTGTGCGTCAACAGCACTGTGAATAATTAGGAATATCAGAGCGTCACACTCTGCAGCAATAAGTTTAGTCAGAAGCTTCTGGTTGTCAGATGATTTTAGGCACGGTGACAAAACACACGTCATGTACAATACATACATGTCAGACAATCTTGCTAAAAAAAACTGTACTGGTAGTCCTGTTCGCTCTTAGCCAAACACACTGCAACGTGTTCTGGGTCCAGAGTGGCAGCTGGGGGTCCGAGGGGCACTACCAGCTGGGGGCCGGTTAGGAGTAGTGAATTAGTAGTCAATGAAAGTAAAAAAAACAGGCATTGAAAGGAGTTTTGAGAGTGTGAGACACCACAACCATGAGAGGTCCTTGAGCATGCGGCCATAACTGGCAAACCCAAATATTACGCCATACAGAGGACATACACGGAGATGCACACTCACTCACAACCGGTCGCATGATCCTCCATAGTGGATCTAAGTATTTGAGTATCAGGGCAGTATGTCCCTGCCCTGATTAGCTGAATTTATGTTTGGAGGCATCCTGTGCATCCACACTTTACTTGATCGTCATTACAATCTAAACAGACTAACTATCTGAGAGATACAACACCACACGACTATGTTGATCGACCACTAAATTCAGATACTTGTTTTCGTCAATTTCACTCCTCCACAAACAGAGATTTGATTTTGTTATCCGTGACCTGAATATTAAATACAAACCTATGTTAAGTTAGAAGAGAATGAACTGAGATGCTGTTCAGTCAGCAGAGAATATGTGGAAGTTCTGATTTGAAAGTAAAATTTAATTATGCTGCGATCTCAATCCAGATCTTCCCTGGAATTCAAATTTAGGAATCAACAGTGAAGTCATCCCATCACTGAATACTACAAACATCTCAGACATTGTTTTGTCTCCATAAAAAAAATCTTTCTTCTGACTCATTTCTGACTACAGACTACAACTGTTTGATATGGTTTAAAATATAGATCTTACCTGAAGCTTCAAAATAGTTGTTGAGTGTGTCTACCAAAACTTCAAACTGTATATATATATTTTTTTTTTCTGAACTGCCTCTTTAAATTCTGCTTCATCTCACTTCCAAACACATGCACACAAAAGAAAAGCAATGCAGCCCAGAATGTTAGAAAACTAGGAAAGTAAGTGTTTGCCTTAAAACAGTGGAAGGAAAACGTTAAACTTTGAAAGCACACAATGGGTCTTTGGAGACCTAGAACGCTTTTTAGTTGCAACAAATAATTCCTGGTTTTGAAATGTTAATTGTTGTTTTTTGTTTTCCTGTTTAGCTCCGTTTTCTGTCACTAATAATAGAAATGAACACTTAAGAAATAAGATTGTTTGCCTACTCCCATGGTACGAAAAATGTTGAACACATTGTGCCGATCATGATATCAGATGAAAAGTGAAATTTATTTTGGTTCTTCCTGAGAAGGATATGAAAGTTTGAACCACTTGTTATGGAGATCCATCCAATAGTTGTTGTATATTTTAAGATGTGTCAAAACCAAAACCTCAGGGAGGATTAGATCAAATGTCCTGGTATGAAAAAAGTTTGAGGATTCATAGAATCATTATTATCCACCAAATAATAACGTGTCAAGTCCATTTATATTTTCAGTCTGGGGCAAAGTGTGGAACCGACAAACAAAGAGCTGAAATAAGAGTTGAATAAGATGAATTAGGTGAAGATGCAACTTTATTTTGCATGACAAAAGAAATCTAAACAACAAAAACTGTCATAAATTAAACTTGTATTAGAAATCGTCAGTTTTTGTCTTTAAATCACTTCAATTATTTCCCTTGCACCACACTTAACTATATATTATTCCAATGATTAATCTATGTCATAACCATTTCAAGTGTTAAGTCACTGACGTCAGTGAAGACACATCTGTCGCAGCAATCCTTTTGAATTTGACATCGTTTTTTCTGATCGGTCACCTGAAAAAAATATGGTCTATTATCTTATTAATTTTTTTTAATGATGATTGAATAAAATATTGATATTTATTAATTGAGTAAATTAATTAATTTACCAGGGATTTAAAAATATAATCAAATAAGTCGAAAGACCAATCTAAAAATAATTGTTAATTGATAGAAAAATAATCATGAGCTGCAGCCCTATTATAACCTTAGTATTTTTGCACTTCTCTCATCTTGAAGTCAATGGGATTTTGGCTAAATGCCTGAAATAGCTTTTGCGGTTTACAAAACTTTAGATATTTTATTGTTTTTCGACAACGTACAATATTTCATTTTCATTTCATTTTTTATTTGTTCCTTTCATGAAAATGCACATTACAATATAAAGTTGACACACAAGTCCACATCACATATGTCAAATTAATGCATTTCATGACAGTAGGTACCCCTCAATTTTGATGGCTAAATGAGAAAACATCACCACGCCTCCACGCCTCGTTGTGTTTACTATTCCCTGGTATGGTTTAACCTTTTTAATTCTGCCTGTTGCATTCACTTCAAAAATCCTAAAAGTGTTGTTCATTTGTGAAGATTATCCTGATGAACAAACCCTGTACGTATCATAAGTGTTTGTTTGCCACTGAGTTTATTTTCTGCAATAATCCAAGATCCCATGGCTGTTTGTCGAGGGAACCAATGTGATGCTAACTTCTGGGATTGGCCTATAAAAATATATCCCGGTAGCACTGTGGTGTAATTACACTGTATAGTCCTGTTGAGCAGAATGCTAAATAAGTAAATGGTTATGCATTAAAGCAGAGGTCTTGGTGTAAACAGTAAGTAGAATAAACAGCATTTATTTGCACTGTAACCACGATAGAATAAATACTGACAATGAGGGAGATGGCTGCAGCCCACTGACGATTTCTCTCCTCTGATAATAAGCCATCCTTCAAGCATGTGGTGTCTACAGAACATCTGAGCATACGTTCTGCAGCCTAAGCACATCCTTTTTAGCTCGTCCACCGTATCGCTACCAGAATGTCGGAGTTAGAATCCTGGTCTACTCAATCATGCATGTGTGTGCTGTACACAGCACACAGCGGTGATGCAGCCTTCCAAGCCCCCTTGCTAAAGCACAATGAGCAAGCCGTTAGTTTGCCTTAAGCTATGGAGCTTCACCCTAGCAGAAGCTCATATCTAATAGAGCTGAGTTATAATACATTGGGTGTCAGCTTTTATCTGCCTCCCCCTCCTTCTCCACCTCTTTATTTGGCTCACAGTGCGCTTCAGAGCTTTGTGTCCCACGGTTTAGATGGGCCGCACTAAAGTAGCCCAGAAAACTGCAGTTTAACTGGCAACACTCTCTCCACTGATCCCTCCCAAGTAATTGTTAAAGGACAATTGGATAAACTGCGGGGCAGAAGAAACACCAGAAGAAGCGAGCCGCCCAGATAAATCGTCTGCACAGTTTCACACCTCTGGGCGTTTTTCTCAGATGAGTACGGCGGTGGGGAGCAAACGCTCCGGTGAGTGGAAGGTCGGCGGCCGGCGTGCCACATCGCAAACCTTAAAGCAGAGTCGTCCACAGATGGAGGACAGAAGTGTGTTTACTAGCAGGCAGGTGCATGGATCCCGGTGTGCGTGATAATAACATGCCATTCGCAAAGTGCTTTTTAACAAAAGTAGCCTACATTACCTTAAGTGCACATCGTTAGCAACACAAGCCTCCGTTGGCTCTGTGGTTGGAACTGGACTCACACTACACCCCAAACATACTCGGCTCTAAATGTTATCTTTTACTTTTAATTCCTCTAAATACAATTTTAATCGTGCACTACACTAGTCTTTGAAGAGAGACAAACTGTGTGCTTTTTAAAACATTTTCCTTATAGACACTGTTTCATACACCCTGATTTGCTTCCCCAACATGTTCACTGCACTTTGAGAATACATCGGCTAAGTTATTTAACAGCATGGCCTTGACAGCAGACTGAGAAATTTCAAGATTTTCAATAAATATACCAAATGAAATAAGTTGGTTTGCTTTTCTCGGCCCTCCATGTCGCCATCGACGTCGGCCTCCAGCTGCTGCATGCAGGTGACAACAGTTTAGAAAATCAGATGTAAATGACACTCGCGTGTTGGAACACTTACTGAATTAAAACCAAAAACCAAGGGCATCAGCTTTTGAGTGCCTGAACTGAAAATCTGGTTGCAAGAAAATTAATCAGTCAAGTAAACTGGTTGCTTGTTCATCCGTTCTGTGTTTTCACAGCTTAGCCATTTAAAAAGAACAACAATACTTACTAGCAGAGAAAATGTCATCAATTGACTGACTTTCCGTGAAGCACAAAAGTTAGCACAGCACTTCTTCCCTTCGGATGCCACGTTTCATTTAATCCCTCAACGCAGTCCAGTCAATTCGACTCACTACCGCTGCTACCAAGAAGAAGTAGGAAACAAAAAAGGTCCATATTGAGTGATGCAACATTTAAGCAGCATGCCATATGGTAAGCTGGCAGCTGCAAAGGAAGCAAACGTTCAATAAATCACTTGTGAATAAGTAGAGTAAATTGTTGGAGACATGCAGACAAAACACTGCATATGCAGGAAAGGTTAGCGATCAATATAAACAATACCGTTAGCTGCACAGAGGCTTGGGTTGGTTTGTTTTGTGTTGTGTGATCACGCCAGGTTTGTTCTGAAACACAATGCTTGTTTTGCTTTTTTACACACAGGCCATTTTAAATACAGTTAATAAAAAAGTGGAATAAAATTAATCATCTGTTGGCAGCCCCTTACCTCTATCTCTGTCCACTCGGGGCCGGCAAGCATATTTTTTCATGCACGAAGGTAAAATTTGATCTCTCCGTCAGAGGTCCAGTAATCCCTTAAGCCTGGTCTGTTTGCAAAGTCCAATTTAGCTGTCTCTTAATGTAATTAAATTGCACTGATGACCCTCAGAGCTGTGGAACTGTACTGCATTAGAATGCAAATCCCCCACTGGATGTTTGTGGAGAAAAAAAAACTCCCTGAATGTTACTCACATTATTTCACTTTATTTCACCCTGCTTTTCTGTTTCTTTGGCGCAAAGCTCCTTTAACAAAGCCTGTTTCTGTTGTGCTGGCACTATCCCCTCTATCCCTCCCAGAGCAGGAGGATCATTGGAAAGCAATTCTTGGCAAACCCAACTCCATCACAGATGATTTTTAACCAACCTTGAGGACAATTTGCTCACTGAAAACAAGTCGTATCATGTCTTGCGAGTGTAAGTACGAGCGAAACACCTCGATTGAAATGTGAAAGCAGTTGGGTTTTGCCATCCTGCTCTGTGCTGGGATCACATGGCATCTGGCATGGGGGCATTGGTGTCCCTGCAATTATTCTCACATCCACGGCTCCACATTCAACTCTGCCTTTGCCTGTGCATCTCAGGGAGCAGAGGGAATCCGACTGGGAGGCCTCTGGGATCCCATGAAAAGGGAAAAATAGGAAAACAGACTATTCTCATGCATGGGTATCAGGTGCCTTCATCACCGTCTCTCCGGCCTCTTCCAGACTTGGGCCATGTCAATTGGATTTAAAATGGAGCAGCTTAGAGGCAACTGCAAGGTCATGTGGTTTTCCATTAACATTAATGCCCGGGGTTATGCCACGGAAGCCCTGCAACATAATCTGTTTTCCCTGCCATCTGATCCCGCTCGCCAATGGCTTCTATATGCCAATCTATACAAGTAGATTTTATTTTTCACATTCCTGCCACAGCAGAGGTCAGTGGGGTAAAAACTGCACTGTCAGGGGAAAAAAAACACTTGGGGATAGCTTTAAGGGAGAATTGTTGCTCTGAGAAGTTTTTATATAAACTGTTAATTGGAGGTTGAAAACCAACAAAATTTCAAATTATGTTTTCTAGTTTTTTTTATTGGATATTGTCAGAGAAAAGTGTGGGAAAGTCATAAGGGAAAAGTCACATTACTGCAGAGCTCTCCACTGAAATGTTCGCTTTATGGTCTATTTGACTCTAAATGGACCATAATTGACTAAATGAACATCATGCTGTATTGAAGAAGACTTCAAACTAGAGATTGAGACCATACACTCACCTTTACAGTATTTACTGAGGTAATAAATTATTTTCTCATCGACTTCCATGCAATCAGACTTCTTTTTACAACCAGAGGGGTCGCTCACTTAGAAATAACGCAAGTAAGTCACTTCTGCGTTGGTTTCACTTTTCACGGAGGTTGCTGCCTCTTCACTCCCACGAGAGAAAAAAATCAAAGAAAAAAAAAAACAAAAAAACTTCAAAACAGCTGATCTTGTGCAATCCAGCGAACCATGAAATATGAAACGCAGATCCAAAAGCAGCTATACAGTATGAAGGGAAGGGCGTTGATTGAAACAACAGCAAGAAAACAAGCTGTGATCTTTGCTTTCAACTTGATGAGGCATCTTGTGAGCTGCTGACGAGCAGACAGGGTTAGGACCCCTACGGAGCAGCAGATCGGGCTCGGCCGTCCTGCTGCTGGTGTGTGTGTGTGTGTGTGTGTGTGTGTGAGTGGGGGGGCTTCAGGTTGCCCTTTTCTATAATGCCACACTGAGTAACATTAAAAACTCCAAAGGAAATAAAACAGAAAGAGGCTAAGAACACCAGGTGGATCCAACGGCGCGGCGGATTTTGAAAAACCTCTTTGAAGCCCACAATCAGAGACGCCACCTCTCCACGCTGTCAGTCAGTCCCACGCTAGGTTTGGCTGCAAGAACCACAGGCGAGGCTCGATACACTCTTTGTGACTGTGGACACCAAAGAGGTTCATCTTTGGGAGGGCAGTTTCAGATAAACACAGACAGTTGGGCAATCATTGATAGAACCCCAAAGGCAGAGTTCACAGGGCCATTCATGATCCAAATTCGATTTTCTGCCCATATCTGATTTCTTTTTTGGATGACTGACCATATCCGTTTTAGGAGGGAGGCCATACACAAGCAATACAATACAAACTAATAGTGCTTAAACTGAATATCGGTTAGGGAGTGAGGCTTTGTAGTTCTGACCGGAGGCCCTGACTGAGACTGATTCTCTCAGCATCCTGGTTGTCAGTGTCCCTAGTTGTTCTGCCATCAGTCCGACACTGAATCTTCAGGGAGCAAGGGTGTCTGGTTCCTATGGAAACACCAATTAATCAGGAGCGGACTGCTTATCAGGAACTGCTTAGTAACAGCAACATGACCTGACACGTGGGGCCACAACCGACATCTCTGCTCTGTCCAACAAACTGAAAGTGGGGAAAAAAACACGATTTTGTCTCTTTATGCTTCATTTCTTTGTTATTCGTCCAAAACTTGTTCATTTAAAAGAGAGAAAAACATTTTTTTTTAAATGTATTTTCTTTTTAATTAAGTATACCATTTTGTTTTCAGTCTATTAGGTGTGAATCACCTGCCGGAATAAGCAATGCACTAAATGTAATTGGTTTTATTGGAAGGGTTAGATAAAGTCTCGGGTAGGCTGATCAGAACCAAAATTTTTTTTATCGATTCATCTAATTAAGTGAATTATTCGAAGCATTATTTTTTCAAATCCCTTAATAATATATATAACTAATTTACCCAAAATTAAAAAAATAAATGTCTGACTAATCTTTCAATATTTTTCTCAATCAAATGTAACCTGACCTTTATTAATTGCCTGCAATAAAATGGCTTTAAATCCAACGTTAGACAAATCAGCGTTACCATAACTTTCATCGGGCGAAGCCACCTCTTGCAACGCCATATGCAAATCAACCTTTTTTGCCGATTACGAGGACGATCTCCCCAGCCCGAGTCTGCAGTATGTGATACATTGTACTGGAATCTTTTTTTTTTTCACATAGCTGATTCCTGTTTTTGCTTATCTTAATCTTCATTTTCAAATATCTGTTAATATCGTGTAATCTGCTGTTGAAAAGTGACAAACAAAAATTAAAAGTCTTGATTTAATCAGTGACAAAAGACCTGTCCTCTATCAATATGCAGTCTCAGTGAAAGAAACTTTACTGGAGTTTCTGAAAGTGTGGAAACAAACTGGTCGCCTCCGCAGGCCGAAATGTTTGAAGTAACATTTCAGCTTACTTTAAAGTTGGTGGAGATATTATCTGCTCTGCTCAGCCTGTCAGTAGTCTGACAGAAAGACACTGTGTGTAGAATTCATTCACTAGGCAGCTCTGATGCATTGCATAAGCTGTACAGTAGGATTTTTCTAGTACTACTGCCTCCGTATGAGTCTGTTCATATCAAACATAGTGTTCTGTTCAGATAGCTTGTCTTCGCCACTGCAAACACATCAGAAAAGCAAAATGTCTGGTGGTAAGTATTCCGAACTAAGGAAGAAAAAATAAAAGCTTGTAAGTTTGAGCTGCCTAGCCATCTTCCAGTAGGCTCCAGATGCTGCGAACGCCACAGACAGGAAGAGACATACAAAGAGAGCGTGGGAGGAGGGAAGTTATATAACCACAGTTCTCACCAAGGAGGCTTCAAAAGCAAAAGCAGTGATAATGAATGCCAATGTCCAAGGTTGTCATCCACGCAGGATGGGGAGATTTTTGTCCGCCAAACAAATCTCTGTATTTTCTTACTGGTGAATAAATATCCATGAGTATTAAGCGACTCAACAGTGAGACTCCCCTGGCTCAAATCTGCTATTAAAGCATATACACCTCTTCTACACTCTAGTGGACTCCTTTAAACACAGTGATGACTTGCATCAGTGCCTATCTGCACATCTGTGTTCCGCTTTATTGAATTATCCATTCACAGACGAGTGGCATTCAGATTTCTGCAATGAAGGATTTGAGCTCCCGTAATGAAGTCGATCCACTGTGGCGTGAATAGAAGAGCTCGGACAAAAGGCAGGCCCGCGACCAGCTGCAACACTGAGGACCAAATGGAACATTTCAGGCTTTCTTTGTGGAACCTTGGCCTCCGGGACCTTGTGGCCTCAGATAAAACATCCACCTCCACACTCTTCCATACAGTTTGTTTCTCAGGAGCAGGATGTCACTGCAGCTGCGTCGAAAAAGCTTTCATTTAAACAATATCAGTTCTCCGCCCCCATTATGGATCACTGGCATTATTCTGAGAGGGATTCTATACGATTGTGCCCAAAGGATGAGTCGGGCCTTAGGAGCTCCGATCCGTCCCTCCAGACTCCAGCCAGCATACCCATTATCAAATGAGACTTGAACCCATCCCCTTTCTGCCAGAGAGACATGTTGAATGGATATCATTGTGCACCGCTGAGGCTTCCATCACTGTAATCCCTCTACAAAGTGCAAGCACTCTTAGAGGGAGATGAAAAGAGCAGAGGAGAGAGTGGCCCATTCACCACGCGTGTCACTGCAGAGGGCACGAGGAGGGAAGTCGGCAGAATCAGTGGCCTGAGCTGACGACTCCTCAGCTTTACCCCGAACAGAAAAGAACAAAAGATTAAGCCCTCCTGCTATCCACAGTGATAACAAGCTGTCAACTTCTGAAATGTAATCTGCTGACTCCGGCTAGGAAGTGGCGGTGTCAGTGGAGTGGGCTGCCAGCTGATGCTTATCTCCTGAATGGCGCGCCGTTGATGGAGAGAGCCGTGGCCCGGCTGGCAGACGCACAAAAGCCACCTCAGTCTGCCACCAAACAAAGAGGTCGGCAACGGCAAAGGAAACCACAGAGAGCCAATTCCGCGACATATTTATACACATATATCCCCTCCAGACTCCGTCTCTTTCTCTCTCTGATGTGGGCCAAAAAGGTGATGGGAATGATAAATGACATGAATAGAAGCCAATAGACTGGGGATAATGAGCCATTGCCCCTGACAATGCTGACAAGTGATGGGAGGATCCCCTCTGTCAACCTGTCTCCTGAGCCCTTCCATTCTGTCGGGCCACATATTGTTTTATGTAAAAGCCATATTGCTGCCAACACTAACTTCTAATGCACACTTCAGTGAGGCTGCGATATGGGAGCTGTCACCAAACTGCAGCCAGCGAATCAATCCAAGCTGGGCATTGTCCAGCCTCTAACAAGGGGATTGCAATAGAACTAATTCCCAGCACCTACCTACCGTATCTCTCCGTCTCCGCTCAAGCTTTTGCCATCCCAACCCCCTCTCTGTTTGTTTCTCCCAAAAGTTTACACTGCTTTCACATCACCGAAAAGATGACTATTAAAACATGCTGGGCAATGTTTGATCATATTAGCTATTAATAATGACAAGGTGTTTTTTTTTTATGTGCATGAGGGTTGTGTCTCTAATGGGGTAAAGAATCCAATTTTCTGGTCCATACAAAGACGCACTTACAATCTCAGTAGTTATGGCAGAGAAAGGGAATTTGTCACACAGGAGCTATTTCAGACTGTTTACAATTTGATTTCAGACCAGAGCCAGAGGGTTTTCCCTTGTGGACTTGGGGCTATTGATCCCGAAACACCAGTCATATGATATGAAATAGATACTCTAAGTTGTTTTCCGTGCAGCCAAGTGAGAGAGAAATGACTTTGACCTGGTGCTATTTTGGATACCCCGGAGTCACTCCTTGCAGGCTTGTCTGGGGCCCAGAAGTACTAACGGAAAATGGTCAAATCACAAAGACAGCAGAATAAAGTTGTATAGTTGGCTCTACAGAACATGGAATCTTTGATGGATTTAATTGTCATCAAAAAATAAACATTCCAGCCACTGTAGCTTAGAGTGAAATACAAAGGTAAACATGCTCACAATGATAATGCTTAGTTATTATGTTGCAAGCATGCAATCATTTGCTCGTGGTCAATAGACACAAAGGACAGAAATGTCTCAAAGTTTGCAATTCAATGGCCATACAATGAAATGTTGAGAAATGTAAACGTCAGGGAGTTCAAATGTATTGCAAATGATTCCACTGGAGATCATGAATGTCTGCACCAAATTTAAGAGAAGCCCTTCCAGTAGTTTTCACAATATTGTCAAGTACATAAACAACCAAAAGTGTGGAAAAATCAAGTCAGCAGAATTTACCCTCTGGGGACAATGAATTCTGAACCAAATTTCATGCCAATCCAATAGTTATTAATGTGTCCGTCTGGACCATTGTGGCAGACACGTCCTAATATAGATACACCATCACAAAGCAATGAATGGTTTGTTGATTGGGGAATGACCTAGTTAGTGATCAGTGGTGTGAAGGCTTCCATTTTGTTTAAAGTACCAGGAACATCGCTTGCCTTGAGGTGTAATCCACTTTGACTGATCAGACCTCAACAGTGGTTGGAAAATATCAGAAACTGTGAGCTTGGCCTTGGACAAAAAAAAAGTCAATTTCCTGCCTCGTGGCTGGGTTACTGGTCTGGTAATGACTGTGTCTGTGGCTGATGTAAGTGAAACCAGGGGATGAAGAGAGGAAATGATGTAGACCGAAGATCCTGTTCTATGTCCTGTTTGATTATTCTTTCTTTCTTTTTTTTGCATTCATGCATCCGGGGGTAGATTGACAGTGCAACAATGCTTTTATTCTGAAAGCACACTGATGGGAACATTCTGTCAATTCTCCAGTTTAAATCCCTTAAAAAAAACAGGGGAAATATGTAGCACCCTCTTCTCCTTAAATATAAAAAGCACTGCTGAGATTTGATCGTGTTGTGCACATGCCAAGTGGATGTTTCGCTCTATGTAAAAAGGAATTATGGTATTTAGGAAAATAGACACCACTGTAATGTATGTGCCTAGGGATGGAAAAATATCCGATTTTATTGCGGTGAATTTCCGTTATCGGGGAAATCATAAACATCGTTACACATTTTATGAAAAAGCTGTCTTGTTGCTATCATGGTAGACAAGTGGAAAAAAGAAAAATACTTTTTAAAAATGTATTCTCTTTCATCTATACAGATAAGATATATTAATAAACTCCAGGTTCGCTAACTATGTTGTTGGCGTTGGTTTTATGTGTAAGGACCCTTATCATGCTACTGAAGAGGTTTGGTGCTATTTTGAGCAATATTAGTGGTTAAAATATGCCGTTGTGAATGCGTTAGGCGCATCGCCCCAATCTAATCACTGTTAGCGCTATGGGGCTGTTAGCGTCTTTCAAGGTTTTCTCGATACATGGGTGATCACTGAAAAAAAATGTCTAGATGGCTTATTTGATTTCATGGTGAAAAAAACTATGGGGTCCATTTTCTTACACTTTAATGGACACATGATCAGGATATGTAATGCAGAGCTCGAGGCTTCACAATGGCAGTCCACAAACCAGGGGGTGACAACATGTTGACTTCCTCCACTTCTGATATGAAATGTGTCAAACGGATGGGGATGTCAGTCGCTAGCACGGCGTCAATGCAATTAGCTATTAAGATTATTTCAACACTTAACTCCACTGCAAAGTTGACCTTGAATTATGAAGCTAACTTTGTTCACAGCTTCACACCAGAATCCAGATGGATCCAGATCCAGTAAGGTCGCTGATCGGGGTGTAGTACTCAACACTTGATCTAATCTCTTGCATCAATTTGTAATCAGTGCCCTTTTTCTCTTTCCTGTCTCTGCTGGTCATCGGTTTTCTTTCTGACAAGCATACAAAAGACATTAGCAGGAGTCTCCCATAAAATATGCCAGGTACAACTTTGCAATCAAGTAACATATTGTATGATTTACTTCCCGCGGCATATGGAGCCAGCCTACCCAGTGGGGCACTTTCACTTCAGATCCCGGCCTTTACACGGCACAGTACATCTTCTCACCTCGTGTCACCTCCGAAGCTTTGTGCTTTCTAGCTAATGGCTTTCAGCAATGCCAATGAGGGGCCATTAATGTCACTCATCGGGATGTACCGCAGCACAACAACCTCAACCTCGTTTCTGACTCTATTACGACTGTCAGACAGCTGACCATGTCTGTGATGACGAGACTCTTACCAAATGAAAAACGAGGGCTTATATCTCCACTGACAGCCTGCATTCCTGAAAGGATGCAATGTTTTTATATTACACTTGACACATAAATGAACCTCTATAACACTGTCTTCATTACTTGAGCATGCCTGACATTTTCCGAGGTAAAGGGAAATGGAGAAATTTATCTGGAGATTTTCTTTTTCTTGCTTTTTTTGTCCCTCTTCCGTATATGCGAGTGCCTTTAACACAGCTTTCACAGAAAATTGAAAAGCTTTCAGGCAGCTGCCAGCCAGTTTGCAGCCTGTTTTCACGGAGTCAGAGCATTTTTTTGTTCATTGTGTTTTATTGCATTAGATTGAGCCCATAACAGGTACAGGCCATTAAATTACATCAATACAAATTGAGCTATTCACTACCAATTTCCAATGTTCTCAGGGGTTGGCACGAAAGAGAATTAGACATGGATCCCCCCGCATTTATTTCCCCATATCTCGGTAAGTCTTTCAGCCGTCTTCCTCGAACATAAAACACAGCACTGCTTGTTTCATGAGAGCTGGCTTAGCGAAGGCACAGGCCAAAGGACTTAACCCCCATATATACAGTAGGACTGTCTTCCTCTTATAAACGCGGCTGCATCACGGTGGAGGATTCTTGTCTACCTCTGCTGGAATTGATACACTCACATCTCATCGGCCCCGTATCTTCAGACAGTCCCCACCGCTCACGCCCCTGTCTATTGATTATGAATCAGACTATATTTCATGATATCACATTTGCCTTTTTTTTTTTTTCCAACTTCATTGTGGGTGTTTATGTGCAAAGAGGATTCCGGAGGATCCATACAAAATGGTAGGAGCGCTGTTAAGAAATAAGCCCACTTCAATAGAGGGATTTGCAGAGCCCACTCAGAGGTAGGAGGGAGTCTTTCAAAGCCGCCCTTTTTCTAAGGCTGTTTACCGCACTGTACTCCACACAGTGATTTGGTACCACTCAGCATGTTTCCCTCAACCTACAGCCAGCAGAACCAACACCACGCTCAAATAACTTGAGGCTCCACCGAAGACCTGCCAAAGCCTGCTGCGTCTATTTATTGTCGGTAACTGGTGAAAAGGAAAGAACAACAGAGAAAACATCTTCGTTGTAGCCAATATGACTTCAGTTATTTATTTAAAACCAAAATGCAGCACAGTGTGAAATATTTGCCTTTTTTTTTCTCCCAGTGTCTAGCTCCTGGCGAAAAGATAACAAGCGCCTTTCCCTTTTTTGTGACACTGTGGAAAATTACAGATTCCACTAACAGATCGATGTAGGCTTAAGCCTGACAAATACGTGCCTGCCACTCTCTGTCCCATCATGGTGCGACTGACCCTTAAATGGCAACTCTATCAATTGAGTGTCAATCCTCCTCCCGGCAGAGGCACAGAGGGAAGTGAGGCAGCATTAATTATGAGCCTTCAAGCTCCAAGGGACAGTTAATCTTTGTCATTTTGCTACTGGAGACATTTGGATCCTTCACCATGACCGGAGCCAGGTCAAAGCTCTTGACCCTTAACTAAGAATAAGAATTCTGCTCACGAGTATGGAGGAAACCTCTTTTGTTTTTCCCCTACACGTCCCCTTCAGGCTGTTTTACTCCGTGCTGCTAAGTCTGCTTTGACTGGAAAGTTTCCGTGATTTACACAAACAGGCATGCAAACTCATCAATGCAATTAGGTGCATTCTGGCTCTGGCCGAAGGCAAAGTTTTATGCTGGAATAGAAATAGATTTTTGCCATCAAAAAGTATGCTCCTGATGATGAAGTTTACTTGCTGAACAAAAAAAAGGTGTACTTATTGATACGATGCTGGCGGTGCCACTGGTGCGAGAGACTGGCTGATTCCGGTGGTGGCGGTTTCCCTCACTTTCCTGTACAGTAGTGCACTTTGTTGTGAACAAGTTGTGTGGTTTTCACGTGTGGTGTAGCATAAGGACCCTTCCGCTCTCCTTCAGCAAGTCATCTCTGCCCGGTGAGCCCCCAGCCCTGCACCTAGCACTTTATCGACAACTTAAGCAACGCTTTAAAGCAGCCCTATTCCAGATTGTGTAATATTAATTGTCCTGTTCATTGATTTTATTGGGAACCTGTATTGCTTTTGTTTTGCTAAAGAAAAGAAACACACTATTTAACAATAAAACTTGTATTTTTTTTTTGGAATCACGTCTGAGCCGGTGTCTATTAAACCTTTGTGTCCTTTGGTATTATAGAAGCTTAGCTATATATTTAGAATTCCTGGGGGTGAAATTCCCCTAGGTGGCGTTGTTGGCTCCTTATCCAAAATTTTGCCTCGTAGCATTTCCACAATATGAAATTGAAAATACCAAGATTCATCGAATTAAAGATATTAGCATTACGACTAGTTAGTTCCCCCTGAGGTATATGCCATTGTGCCATTTACTTCTGTAACTGTTTCATTGTTGCACTTCCGTATGTCGCTAACAGCGTACGGATAAACGTTTCAGGGTCGAACAAGCACTTTTAGCAAAGACGCTTCTGAATTTCATTGTCATCATGAAAAAAAAGTTATTTTCTCTCAAAAGTTTGAACTCAGAGAAACTGAACTATGCTGCCTCACAGGAAATGTGGACAATTTATGTCTGTGACCATATTTCACAACCCATGCACTTGTAGTTCTTTTAATTTATGCATACCTTGTTTTGTGAAAATCGTGCACGGAACTTCTAATCGTTCCATCTGCATTATTTATTATCGAGCTAATTACCTACGCTTCTGTGAGTGATTTCTGTCAGCTAGCTGGAGAAGATTAGTCCGTCCTCCCTCTGTCGTCCCATAGTAACGCCAAGGCTAGTGGCGGCCATCATGACCCAGGTGTAAAAAGCTGATTGATTCTTAGAGGCGAGCCAGGCAACAAAGCAGCACGGAAAATAGAAAGAAGACTCAGTGAGGGAACATTTTGACAGAATTGGGGCATCGCCTCGATCATACCTTCCCATTGCCCTTTTGTGTGTGTTTAATATCTTCAGAACAAGACAGCTTTCACTGCAATAAAAATGCTGACAATAATAAATAGGCTTTTCTTCGACCACGCAGGTAAAGTCCAGCTATTCACAAGCGACCAGCCCTCGCGGGTGCATACATACATTGTCTCTGTGCTGACAGCCAGCTGAGGGCACAAACACTCAGCGCTAACAGCCTGAGCTGCTCTGCGCTATGCAGGGTCACGGGTACAGGTGTCGGAAATATACAGAGGAGATTTCAGAGCTGCCTAAGCTGTTAATTCCCTAAATGCCTTCACACGGGTTATATTCAAACACATGCCCTGTTTGCCTTTCATCCGCTCCCCGCCACATGCTCAATCTTCTGCTTTGATAACGGCGCCGCACCACCAAGATGTTGAGTAGCGCTCTCGAGAGCGTGCCACCTAGCAGACAAGCCAGGGTAGAGGAGGGGTAACTCTCAAGCCGCTATAAAGATTTATGAGGCTCCCGTTGTCGGTGTCAGTTTTAGGCCATCTCTGCACGGAGACGAGCGTGCCATGTTTGAGGAAAGAGGCCTGCCGTGCGACGCCTCCTGGTGCGAGCCGGGTCCTTCTCATCTTGAAACAGGAAGATGTGGTGGGGAGGAAGGCAGATCCTGACGTTGGAAGTGTTTGCGGGGGAGCACACGGGGGTTTGACGGAGTGGCACTGTGCAGAGCTGGAACAAGGGGGGTGTGTTGACTGTGTAAAGTTCAAAGGCATCATCAGCTTCATTTGTGGCATCAGAGCGACGGAGCTCAGGAAAACCCCGACAGCTGCTCCATCTGGACACCTAGCTTCTGCCACCATCACTTCCACTGCAACGCCCTGGGAGGAGCTCGCCACCACGCTGACAAATATACCGATGACACACGATCAAAGGCTGCGTGGAGGGATTAGTGAACAAACATCAGGCCCAGTGCATTGTACTAAAATTATATTCAATTGTTGGATGTGTTCGCCACATATTTGGCTCTTTCGGTTCAGCAGCTCAACCCTGAAACACTTTCACAGATGTTTTTAGATGAGTTCTGGTACACATCTGTAAAACATCCCTTTTTTAACAGAATTACGATTACCCTGGCCAAAATGATCATCAAATCATCAAAATATGTTTAAAAGATCCCATGACAATTAACATTTAGGAAACAAATATTTTTAATTGCCTCACAGACACGTTTTTTTAGTAAACACCGCTTTTAGTGAAAAAACAATTAAATAATCTTAAAATCATGATCATTAATCAAATGGTCTCCCTGCATAAATAAATACAATTAAAAATAATACATTTTTGCATGCTGTATTTTTTAAATCAGGCTCTATTTTTCACTTCTCAACCATGCAGCAGCTAAACAGCCTTTTCATGTCACTCATGTTATCACGAAAAAGGAAATTCCCCATGATTAACGTATTTTTTAAATTGTGATGCACGATGCCATCCTATATTAGCACATCCCAACTTCATCCAGAAGTGTCGATGACGATTATTATTTAGAGAACACACGATCATGTTGAGCCAGCAGCTTGAACATTAAGGGGAACGTTGTGATATTCAAATATCAACATATGTTTCAAGGCTTTATCAAATAACCATAAATGTGTTAGTGTAGAAAAAGAAATGCCAGCAGGAATCATTTTCATAATTAAATTTGAATCATTTGCTTGCATCAACAGACAGTCGCAGCAAACAGGTATCCCACCGTATGAAACGAGTCTGCAGTTAAACTTCTATTTGTAGTCACAGTATCACACAAGCTTGTTTGTCAGGCCGGAACCATCAAAGCACCATCGCTGGGAAACTGGTGCGAGCGATGACTGCTAATAACTAAAAGTGTCACCAAATTGAGGAACAACATTGTCTTTAATCATGATGGGTTTTTTGTTGTTGTTTTTTTAGATTCCAACCTCTGATTGGATGTGCAGCCATAGTGTGGATTATCCACCTTAACCAGAAATAGTTGGAGCGTGGGTGGGGTGAGGTGGGGTGCTTTAATTCCCTTGGTGTCAGCACAGAGGTGTTAATGCATTTTTTCCCGACTAACAATTTATGGAGCCATACATTTGGGAGAGGATGTGGGTATTCACACTTTGCTATTCATAGATTTCCACTGTGGTGATTACTTTTTCTTTTCTTTCTTTTTTTTTAGCAGAGGCTAAGAATATTCTTCATTACTACATTGGCAAGATTAAAGCATGCATACACACACACCCATGCAAACACATTTAAAGATTATTCAGATCTTACGGCCCAGAGCGTAACATTTTCATCTATTAAATTGTATTTTAAGTAACTATCTATCACATAGTGAGTTAAAATGGTGATTGATCATATTAACCACTAATGAAAGGGCTTGTTCTTGCTGCTTTGCCCAGGAATAGGATCTCCAGGTCTGTTGCGTCATTCCCGCGCAAAATGAGCGAGGCTTTCTACGTCAGTCAGCAGCGGTTGGTCTGCCCAGGTGGAGCTACTCACAGTAGTGTATGCTGCGTTTAGTCAGGCTCCCTCTAGTCTAAAGTGTTTGGCCGTCGCAGCCAGGTACATTTCATTACTGCTGACTCACAATGGAGGAACAACAGCCTGTGAAAGAAGACCATTCAACTTCCAGACGCAAGAAAAGAAAAGAAAAAAAAAAGTGGCAAGTCATCAAGAGGCAAAGTGACAGCGAAAATGCATTTGAAGGCATCACGCAGAGGAGAGACGGTCGACACTGTTCGGTGAGGGAGATCTCAGAGGCTTGCCTGCAGTTCCATCTACTGCCAAAGAGGCCGCTAGAAGCAACGCATCTCAAATCTTACAGACTGCCACTTGCAGGTGCGGTAAAATAGGTAGCTGCCAGATGCCGTTATAGATTGCCTAATTTATATTCTCTCATATTTGAAGAAGATCTGTCAATAAAGACAGGAGTTTTTTTATCAGGAGCAATAACTTGGCAAATGGGTTAAAAGAGGTTTTATCTGGCTCCCCTTCAGCACGGCCCCTGTCATGTTTGGAGTGAATCTGTGCCAATCACCACATCGGAGCGATGACTGCCAAGTTCAAATATGAACAGCCGAGTAGGAAGGCTCCACTGTTTACTCTCGATTGGGAGGACAGTGCCGTTCGGTAATACAGGTTATGACCGTGGGATAAGATATGCAAAGAGGGCTTCGTAATTACCTTCAGGAAGCAAAATGCCTGAAGTAATGGTGGCGTGATTTGTCAAAGTTATTCTCAGGATAAATCTGCTGACATTTTGCCAGTTTAGAGAATAAATGGTTTATTTATGCTTGAAACGACATCATACGTTGCATCGCAAGTGAGGCAAAAGGCTCCATTAATTAAAGGAATACAAATCCCGTCCTTGTGGTGCGCCACGATCGCTAAAGTCACTTGATGAATGCGTTGCTGAGAACTCATCAAAGCAAAAGATATTTCATCACCTCACACAGGTGCCACCTGAACAATACAGCGCTTTATAATATTGAGCCTTCCCTCATCCTATATGTCAAGGTCCGCAGGGAGACGGCGTTATCTGCAGCAGAGGATCAATCTCTTCATTGTCTGGCTTCTCGGTTTCAGAGCCATGCCAAAAATCCTGAATACCGGGAGAAAATCTGTCTTCTGCTCTTGTCTACCGTTTGGCCCAGAGAGGATGTAGTTGCTGAGTCGCTGCCTGTCGAACACACTTGGCTGATAACACGTTGTAACACTGTTATTCTTGCCCACGACGAGCAGTTCTGCTAATTACTGTTTAGGTTTCAGTGATTACATGAATTACCATGTCGCGACTCATGATTTGCTAATTGTGTATAATCCTTTCCACTTACGGCAAAAACACGATTCCAGTTATCTTGCATGGACACGGCGGGTGGCGCTGGTCCCCTCGAGGGGCCCCGCTGGCTTCATAAATCAAAATCTTTTGACTCTAAGCATCAGTCAGATTGCTTTTCCATCCTGATTAGAACTGAACGGCCAGGACAGGAGGGCTCTGCAGTAGGTGATTAAAACTCTCAGAAACTGCCTTGAATTAACTAAACCTTCCTTGTTAATGACATCCCATGTGCCAATAAATCATTCACTGTACCTAAGAAGTGGACATCACACATTGGTTTTGAAGCCTCAAACTTTCACATTGATTGATGATTGACGATATTGAAACGTTCAATGTTGGCATTTCAAATCGCTGTTGCATTGTTCAAATAACTTAAAGATCCTGCTATCAGACTGAACATAATAAATCAATAAAAACAACGCTTACTTTTTGTTCTACACAATTGATAAAGCGATGAATCCCACCAGATCAATACCTGCCAAAGTCCTCTCTTCAAGCAGAAGTAAATTCACTTCCAAGAAAAAAACTTCCAACCTCAGAGATAATGATTTTAAATTTAATAAAAGCCTATCTAACCTTTCTGTCCTCTCGCACCAGCACGCCGTCCGGGTTAATATGTGTAATTTTTCACCGGTTAACTGGAGGTGATTCCCGCAGCTTGAATGGTCCACCTGTTCTCTTGTCGGTAATTCCCAAAACACCGTTTAAATGTCTCTTTCTCTTCTGATCTTGTGCATATCATTAATGCCTCCCTGCAGTCTGGTGTTGACTATTCTCTCAAGCCTGCTGTTATTGCCCCGTTAATGAACGAGTGATTTACACCCATCACTCTCAGCTATAGACCAACCTCCATCCTTTATCAAACAACTTTCCAGTCGGGTACGGAAGGTAAGTATTGTTCGTCCTCGGTGTCGCTTTGACTAAATGGACTCAAAAACAATTTCAAAAGTAGCCATATTGATGTATCTCCATTCCATTTTCTTCCCAATTAGTCCTTGCAAAGATGCCAACAGCTGCTGTATTTACATCTTGATGACGTGTTGATGGAGCAGCTACAGTGTTAGCATAGCCTAGAACTCCATTCCGAAAACAAGCATTGTAAAAGTTCTTTGCTTGTTGTCTTACAGGCAGACCTAACAAACCATTCAGACTTTTTTTTACAAATTGTCGTCATGATATCGTTATTCCAGCATCCTTTTTATCCATTCATTGCTCTTAAATCACAACAGAATTGTTTATTTGGGGCTCATTCCGCTGTAATAAACCAGCAGATGTGTAGCTTCCTATTCACAATGAAACAGCTCAGTGAAATTCACGAGCACCACTGGGTGACGTCACAAACGCCTTTTTATTAGCTTGTGTAAATGGGACTTCACAACATGTACAATGCTGCAATAGAGGTTATTTCAGCCGCGATCAATGAAACATTTTCTGTGTCTACATGAAGGTGTTTTTATCGCGATCTACGATAAAATCCTACATCATCCCATCCCTTATACAGACATCCAAGTGGCTGAAAGTGCAAGTCCTCCAGATTGAACTATTTATTTCTGGGCCGTCTCTTGCCAGAAAAAAACCCACATGGTCACCCTAAAAACAACAATAGTCTCAGTCTGTGCAGGTCAGAGAGGGATGTCGGGCCAAGGGAGTGTGAAGAATGTGCTCATCTAATGAATCGTCTCCACCTAATTTGACCCAATGGTCCGTCTCTCTCTGGACCCCCTGCTCAACGGGGCCAACCGGGTCAGCAGGCTCAATATCCCCCTCGTTAATTACTTACCTCATTAACACATGGCGCCTCTCGCTCCGCCGCGGCTCGGTGGACGCTCACCGCCAACTGATGAGCCTTTCATAACACATCCTGATTGATTGGGCTCGCTGTCGTTACAGCTGGTTACCTTTATTGGCACAATCAGAAAAGATGGCTGGGATGGCAGGAGATGTCAGCATTTGCTGTTAGCCGTGATAACTGGCTCTAATTTTGGACAAATATAATATCCACACAATGCTTTCCAGTCCGGAGGCATTATGTGATGTGGCTTTCTTGTATTATGTGCAAAACATACACCTTCATTTGCTGTTGGAGCTACGTCCCGGTATCACTGGTGCCTCCTCGGGGCCCCTTTGATTCAAACACAATGAAACAGTCAAACTTAGTGGAAAGCAGAAAGCACATTTGTCCCGAGCCGTTGGAAGAAGAAGTAAGCATCCCTCCCCTAATCCCGAAGTGACGGATTAAAGAAAAAGTTTTGAATAATGCATAAACGCGGCCCTCTTTCAGGGATCAGTAGCATCTCTGCTGACCAGCGATAAATCACGGCCGCATTATCAGCCCCGCCAAAGTTAAGAGGACGATAAGTACGGTGCCACAGAGACAATGATAAATACTCATCCTTTCCATGAGAGATGGAGGGGATTTTTGGATCCGCTTTGGCCTATCTTGACATCTGTACTATTGATTCTTTCTTTTGTGCTGCTCTGGCTTAGGTTTCTAATTGGATCCACTCTGCCCGATTTAAACCTTATGGCCGCTTCAGATTGTACTTTTTTTTTTTTGTACTTCCCCGGCCTATTTTTGTTTCAACTGTCTGTTCAAAGCAGTATCTCAATATGACGCAGGGGCACAGTTAACCCCAACACTGTCTAAACCTGACCCGGAGGCTATAGTGGGTATAGTAGCTTCTAATATTGGCACAGAGGCATCTAATATAGTGACATATCACTTCCAGCCAGTTTGTTCCATTTATTTGATTCCTCTCCCTGGAAAGAACCCATTGTGTTTGAGGCCTGGAGTTATTGCAGCCATTTGTTTGCTGGAGAGTGGCGTTATCGGAGAGCCGTTACAGTAGAATATGTTTTCTGGACACGACAGGCTCTCCTCCACTCCGTTGGAGGTTTGACGTGATTAATATTGTCTTGGACAGTATTAATGAAAGGCTATTTTTAAACCCACGGACAAAAGCAGAGCTTTCGCTTGAGCAAAAAAAAAAGTAAATTGAGAGCTTCAGACATGAAGAGTTTATACATGATTATTTTATGACTTTTGCACTAATTCCCAATCACATTTTCTGCTGCCCTGTATTCTATTTTAAGATGCCACATTCGTGAGATGGGATGTTCTTCCTGTGCGTCACTGTTTTGCTCCGATTCTGTTGTTGTTTCTGCTTTGCATATGAGATGATACAGTGCATCTGGCGGGATTAACTGCTCATGCCTATACCTATATGTTGTTACAGTAATCTGGAGCACTGTCATTAAAATTCATCAACATTTATTCCTTGGCAAATAATGAGGTTTTTGATTCATGCTGTCTGCTACGACTGTGTTGTGTGTGCTGAGGCTTTATGAGACAGAAATACAGAGACATTTATTAATTACCATCCTGCTGTCTGGGTAAAAGTGGCAATCATTAAGTTATTAACGATTCATCATTATTAATCTAACTCTATCTCACACATACATACAAATATACACATGTGCACCAAAATCACAAAGAATATGGATCATCTGGACACCTAATCCGATTGTTTGACTGGTTTTCCAGCAGAAGATGGGCTCTCTGACATAAATAAATAATACATATTAAGATAACAATTATCAATGTGGTGATTTGCCACTAAATTAACTCAGTTATATAATCTATACAAATAAAAACTCAGGGGTACAAATCTCTTGACTCTTATATTGTTGTACTTTGCTGTCATGTCCAGGAAATTCAATATGAAGATTAGTCTTGACATGACCATTTATCAGACCTCTCAAGCCGAGTGATCAGCGACAGCCATCACTCTCTCACTGTCAATCAACGTCAAACATCATCATGTTCATCAGTCATTGCTGGTCATGATTGCTATCCTTGTTAGCTTGGCAGGAAACATATTTTACTACTTTATTATTATGAAGACTGTTTCTTTGACCACCATCACCTTTACACCATTACCACAACTTTACACTCATTTGTTCCATCCGTACAAACAGTGAAGTCTAAAAACTACTATTCAGGCTTTTATGATGGGGGCAACGTGACAGACCAGTCGCTAGGCAACGGGAGGTAACTCCAGGAAGTTCCTCCAGCCTAGAAATTGAGAGCAGTTGTTTTCACGTTTCTGGTTTTTGCATCGATTTAAACAAACAAGATATGACGTGTTAATTAGCGAGGCTAGCTGTTTCCAGTCCGACCGGCTGCTGAATGCAGCTTTATATTTAATGGACGCATGTGAGAGTGGTATTGATCTTCTCAACCATCCACTAGAAAGCCAATAAGCCTTTACAAGGCTCCCCGAGTATAACGTTACACATCTGGATGTCTGATCTCGACGACAAACCCAATCACATAGATGTTAATCAGCTTGTGATTTATGTTAAAACGCAGCTTTCAGCATCACACTGCCATGCACTGAGCCAGGAGAAGGCGTGTGCATATTTTGAGTCCATATAGCCGTGTCCATACCAGTCAACGGAGGCCTTCCTCTGGCTTGTGATGCCATGCATGCATGGCTTGCTGTGCAACCACCCGTTCATGTGTGTTCTTATGTGCCCTGTTTACTGGCAGCGCTTAGTAAAAATAACCGCTCCATTATCACAAATGGAGAGGAGTTCATATCCATCAGCTACGGGGGAAGTGTTTTATAATCGTTTTTAGACCGAGAGGCTAAAGCGCTTTAGGGTACCTTCATGCCAAATGGGATACTATTAACATACAGTAGGGAGCTGAGTGTAATATGTGGCAGGTTGCATAGAATTAGCTAGCAGTTTCAATTGCAGCTCATTTGTTGACTGGACGGATCAGAAGGTTTTAGGCCCTACTGGTTCATGAGCCTATCATAGAGGATATTGATTGTAAGGTGTTCCGACGACAGTAACTGTGTCCCAATTCAGCATCCACATCCTTCAGAGGCTGCATTCAAAGACCACATGCGTCACAGCACAACAAGGTTGTCCCGTTTCAAAGAGTCCTTCAAATGCAGCCGAGAAACGTGTCCTTCTTTTACCGGATTCAGAGGATCCAACTGATGGATCCCTTATGGCCCAATTTATCCCAAGATTCATTGCAAGCCTGTGACAATTGGAATTTAATCAATATGGCGTCTATGATGGGCTCAGCGGCGGGAGATGTGGCAGAATAAACTCTCTCAGTCTGAAATCTATCAAGATGAATATCCTACATCATAAGATAAAATAATAGGAATAAAATATGATCTCTGGCTCCATAATAATCAAATAGCGTTAGTTATACCTCTGCTATGCTCTTTCTTGTCAACTGCAGCTGGTTGCTATGCAACGGGAGCACCAAAGGGTGGGGGGAGGGAACAGCTGGTGACGCAAACAGGAAATCCTCTGTAGACCAGGCCGTCTCATTATGGAGACAGTTCGGTTCGTCCTCGGAAGGATGCGACCACTGGAATGGATGAAATATGGATCCGATTAAAACTCCAAAATTAAAAATGTCACTGAAACATACTGGAATCACTTTATATTCTGATCAGAAACAAAGATTGAGACAGCTTTTTTTTTTCGTGAGCATCATTTGTAGTGAAAATAATCTTAAAAAACTTTATCATGAATTATAATGTCTCCCTGCATAAATAAAGGCTAAACACATATTATTATCTTTTTAATCAGTATCAGTAATCAGACGATATTAGATCAGCCCCATGATGGAAATTCATCGAGAGAGTTTATTTATCGCGATGATAATTCCTGTATCGTTCCATCCGAGGCCTCAGCACTCGTCCCGGGCCTGTTATTGTACTGTGACATGCAGATGAGTCTCCAGCAGTTCATAATCTCTCAGGCTTCCCCCTCTCAATTAATATCAGTCACCCATCAAGTATATGAACCAGGTGAAGCGCGGGGAAATAGCTGTTTTAAAAATCACATTTGGTTAATGAGCCCTGCGTTTCCACAGCTGCACCGGGGAGCGCGGATCGGAATACATGAATATCTCCGTAGACGCTCCTGCTGAGTGGGGAAAAGTTCCCTCGTTTCGGCCCGTGGCGCCTCCTGTTATGGAGGTCTTAGGGGGCCACGAAAAAGCAAGAGGCAGAGTCATTATGAGGATAGTCTTCCTCAGCAGCGGGGCTGGGTCAGGAGTTTAGATTAGCATTTTAATGAGAGAAGCAGTGAAAACGCAGGGCAGGATGACCTATCAGGTGACACTCTGAGTATGTAAATGATTAATTACAGGATCTAGAATGCGTCGGGGCCATTCACATGTTCAGTGCCCATCAGCATGCCATTGCAGTATTGACAGCGTCTCCCAGTATCACAGCTTTTCCCCGAGTCATCCGCCTAGATGCAATGTGTTGATAATTAAGAGGGAACTAATGAGATTTCTCAAGGTAATATTTAAGAACATGGTCCCATGAATGCTGCTATTAAAGCACACTGCAGAGCCACAGGGGCCCGTTAGGCTCAAAGAAGAAGACAGATTTTCATTATTTCATCGTCTTTTAATGAAATCCTCATTATGTGTAACTTAGCAACATCTTTTAATCAGGTTGGTTTTGCAGAATACGAGATTAGCAAGCCGTAAATTCTGCCCAAATTAATTTGACCTTGATAGAGGACAAGCTAGACATTCATTACATCCTCACAAAAACTGTCTGTCAGCGCCTCGTGGTTTTCCTCCTCCTCGACAAAAGTAAGAGGACAGCAGTCCTAAAATTCACAGCCGATGAGCAGGATGAATATTACTCAGCTTGGCTTTTAATAAACCATTTAATTACATCAATGTGGACACGAGCGCCGCCTCCCGATTTAACGCTTTCCTGTCCAGACGTTTTTATATGTCAAATTGTCTTGGCAGTGTATAGTCTCAAAGCAGCACGATGAAATGAGTTATTGTCTCAAACAGGCGAGGGAGGCTGGAAAAGAAGGATTGGTTTCTCTCTGGGAAATAAAAGTTAAACACATTTCCTTCTGCATTTGTGACTCAGTGGAAAAGCAATAAACAAAGTGTGTCGTCAATATTTACTGGAGCTTTTATTCATGATTGAGAAAGAAGAAGGGACTTTTTAACCCTTTTAAAAACTATCTGAGTGACGGGTTGTGGCAGGCTGGTTGGGCAGAATGCAAATTGTTTCGTAATAGTGTCTCTTCAGGTAAACGCAGCTGCATCAGGGCAGCAGTATCGCACCAGACAGGACGGCTATTAGGGTTACTGAAGGTAAAACCAATAAGAAGATAATTAAGGAATGTGTGGAAGGGGTAATATTCAGAGAAAAACTAAAAACTGTTATTATAAAATACAAAAAAATAATTTCTTAGATATGTTTGTATCAAAATCCATTTGTTTTGTGCTTTTCATGTCCTTATATCAGCTAGAACCAACCAACTTTAACCAATAATATCATGACATCCATCCAGTCAGTCCATCTGTACCTCTTAGCGGCACAGAAAGGTTGTGAGCTCATCTTTTCAACAATCCAATCAAAATGCTCCAAAACTTGGACATTTATGAGAGAAGAAAAACAGATATTTCCTGAGATTAAAGTGGCAAATAAATAAACAAAGAACTCAGAAGTATGCTTATACATAATAGTGAGTATATTTCTGAGTTCTTGTGTAAAACTGATCTTCTGAACTTCTAAAATAGTGTTGTAATAGTAAGGACGAGGACGGACTCTTACAAACGTGTTCTTTTGTGAGCATAACTAAATACTTCTATTGTAAAAGTTACAGGAAAGTGAAGAGGAACAACTTGTCTTTGACTGCACAAAGGCGTCTTTCATTTCCTCACAGCCAACACTAAAAACCAACCACCAATACACGGCGTTACCATAGTTACACATTAATGCTTTTGCTGGGGAGAAGGACGTCTGGAGTATGCAGCATAGCCTGCTACAGCTGCTACCTGGATCAGTGGTGGGGAATGGATGGATAAAATATACATTGAATTACCATTATCGATAATCGTAAATACCGTCACGAGTGACTTAAAAAAGCTGTCTGGATCCAGCTTGCTGTCATGTAAAGAAGATAAAATAGAGCCTGGTTTAAAAAGTACAGCATAACTCATTATGCAGGGAGACCTTATGCTTTATGATCATCTTATTCAAGATTATTTGCTGTCTTTTCATTACCTGTGATGCATTTTCCCACAATTATCTGTTTTTTTGTAGACGGAATGATTAATTGAGAAAATAATCAGCATTAAGAGACACTGAAAACATTAAATGCAGTTCGACTGTAAAGTAACTGAAGCTACATGTAGTAGACTACTACATATGGGACTTATGGGAAATGGAAATACTCAAGTGCCAGTATCTCAATGGGCTACTAAGTGACGCTTCACACTGGTTCACTGTGAATTTTCAACACAAGCATCACAAATACCTGTTAATTTCCCAAGATGTTACATTACAAAACCATCTCAGTTTGAGATCATGTTTTTGTTCCTACAGCCAATTAGGTCTCCCCGCACACACACACATCCATCTCATGCAATCCGAGGCCGCCACTGTAGCAAAACCTTGAACAAAGCTCAGGCTGTGAGTGTGTACATGTAATTACCACCCAGGGACTGTGCTTAGTGGTTCATGGCATCCCAAACACCGCCAGTCCCGCGCTTTCTTAATTACTCTAATTAAAGTGCTGATTCTTTCTGCAGGTTTTCTTCTGATTACCTGCGGAGTAAAGGCCAGAAACGAATACACAGACAGGATTTAAGCAAAGCGTTGAAAGCCAAACCTGAACAGCCGTCGTCATGACCTATACAGATTTGAACCCCAACAGGCCAATGATGCATCAAGCTGGATATTGATGATATATGTGGCTTTTGAGGCCTTCAAGAACCATAAGAGTATAGTATGCTAGTATGTTTTAGCAAAAGAGTGTTGGGTTTCGAAGGTAATGGTGTGTCAAATTGCTTCGTTTAGGCTACAAATTCAATTTGTTTTAATTCTGTCTAATCATTTCTCGTTGACTTCGGTTAGTGCTACGACTGAGCCTTATTGTGCCGTTACAGGAAGTGCTGAACAAGGTGTAACAATTGAACGGCATTGGGGTTAGTCTGATGTTATTTCCTCCAATAAAAGCCTCCAAACTCAACAGCCTGAAATTTCAATCCCTATAAACTCAAGCAGAAAGTGAAGTGTGTTGCCACCTGTGCTGCATTGTTAGTTGTCTGAGCCTTAGGGTTTGTTTTACTTCTATATCCTACAACAACATATCTTTTATTTATGGTACAATTTCATTTTCATTCTGTAACCTCGCTGCAGACTATGTGCAGGTGATTCATGCCAATATTGACACCCATCTTGAATGCATTTCACAAGTGTTTTTGTAAAACTTCCATTTATATAATTGATCATGCAGTGTGCAGGCATCCATACAGTATTGACCTTGAGCTGAATGGAGTGAAGACAATACCGACTCCAGGGGCCCTGCCCAGTAGTTGACCCCCTGCTCTGGCTTCATTTGCAGTGGAAGCTATTAATGAAGAATCACAAAAAAAGTAGAGACATCTTTCTCCTCTACACATTCATTTTAACATTTCTCCAATATATATATATATATAAATATATATATATATAGATGACAGACGATCTGCAATTCCCCTTAGATTTTCACAGGATAATAAACTCATGGCTCCAGATAGCAGGACATCTGGCAAAGTGGGAAGTTATTTTGTGCATCACTGTAACAGGAGAGCACATTGCTCACTAGGGGAAAAAAGTGGTGGGCGCCAATCTTCTATTTAATTCAGAGATCCACATCATGCCATGAAAATGCTCTGTAGATTAGCAGATTGGAGTACACACACACAAAAAAAAAATGTTTTTCTTCACGAAAGCGCACACCTTGGTCATATTTCACTTAATGAGCTGATGTCAACAGATGTTACGTTATTGCCTTGTGCTGGCTCTTTTATTCGCCTTGGCTTTGTTTCCTGTTTAGCGCCCAATGTTAAACAAATCCCCCGATAAGTAGCAATGAAAGCTGCTCCATTCCTCGGCTGAGATTTATTTACCAAGCCATTTGGAAAATTAAGGAAAAAGGGGGAAAAAAGCCAGTTTTTGTTTGTTACGACGCTGAAGTCTTTCTGTGGAGAAAGGATTTGTGCACCGCACATAATGGTTTCTTCCTCGGAGACAACACACGGCTCAGTAAATGAAGGGTTTCATACAGAAGAGTGTTATCCCTCTGTAATAGCAACAGAATCATTCTAGCAGCCAATAATGAATGGAACCGATAATAATGTAACCAACTACATTATTCAAACGCTCCCTCAGCTCTCAGAGCTGTGTGTAATGATGCTCTCTATTTGGCAGTCTATGAAACTACAACCATTCATTCCCGAGGCGCAAAAATACAGAAGTGCATGACATGATTATGCATGTGTCTCGTGTCATTGGGAGAGGACAAGGCCATGCTCACTGCACGGCTCATAAAAGAGACTTCTTATTTTTCGCCTTGAAAATCCTCATTGAGAATCTGAAGCACTTTGTTATATACTGTCAATATGCATTAAATTCTTAACGCCGACTCCAGTTGAGACAAGTTCGTGCAGTAACACGAGGGAGCAAAACTTTTGGCAGAGCAGCAACTCCAGTATCCACTGCAAAGGTTATGAGAAGCAGCAAATAGCGTGTCTCCCTGGCAGCTGGGGGAAGACAGTCCATGTTTGAATAAGATCACCTGCTACTCTGTGACTCACAACACCCTTCGCCGGCTAATTCACCTCATTCTTTACCTGAACTTGGGCTCTTTCGCCTTGCTTCCTTTTGTAATCTCACTAACAATTTAGAGGAGAGTAATCACAGTCTAGTTACATAGTAACTAGGGGTGGGTAGAAATATTGATACGGCAATATATATCGCAATACTTTGCCGCCTAATACAATATCGATTTTTCAACTCCAAAGATCAATTAAAAAAAAAAAAAAAGATTAATGTTTAGACGCGTTGTGAATGCAGTACTTTCAATATTTATTCCATTGAATTTCATGGGAATTACTAAACTGGAGAGCCTGTTTTGAATGAAATAGTTTTGACTCAATTTGTCCTCTGATCAATATCATCTGATGTACATATACAGATACTTGTGTTTTCATCTTCATTTATATCGCAATATCGTGATACGTATCGTTACCAAAGTATCATGATACGTATCGTATCGTGAGGTTGTTGCGAATACTCTCCCCTAATAGTAACCATTTAGATTTTCAGTGTGTGAGGAGTTTATCCAAAAAAACATCATGTATGCAGACAAACTGTGCAGGCAGCATATGGTGAATATGGTTTGTTGATTGTACTTGCCATTCTTAAACCATGTCATTCCATAACTGAGTGTTCACAGGAGCAATGCTCCCACAGCCAGGGCTTATATTCCTAATGAAATGTATTTCCACAAGGTAGTGATCTTGCACCTGCTCCAGAGGCCACTTCTCCGTGAGAGGCCTACAAAACACACTTACCCTGATAACGCCGTGCACTATAGAGCAGTTAAATTGCTCCAATTTAAAAGAGCTTCTACCTGTGGCTGCGAGGCATGTTGCTCAGACCGCGGCTTTGGCACAGGTGAGTGGGACGCTTTAGCGGGAAGACAGATGACACAGCAGAAGAGAGTCTGCACCTCGCAGGTTGACTGCATTATCCAGTCTGCCCACTCACTCGCAGGGAAGAGTGACGGATCCAGCAGGGCAGATGGGACCCGAATCTGACTCATTTAAATCGGCCTTGGGGTTGCCAGTTGGCGTTTAGCCTGTGAACTGAGGCAGAAAATAACACCTTCTAAATAATGAAATAAGCCTTCGTTTAATGAAAGATTCAGGCCCCCATGTCCTTTTACTAAACCTGAAGGCCTTCGATGAGGATTACGTTACTATGGCGGAGGTTCCCCTCCTGCCAGCGACTGATGTTTTGCACGATAAATATTGCTCACCGTGTTTCACCTCCGCTGTTAGGTCTTTGACATTTCTTCCCTTCGGCAGCATTGTTTTAATTTGTCGCATAAAACAGGAAACGGGTAGTTGCTGACACATTACAAGGCAGCTACATAATGAAGGATTGGCAGTTTACATGAAGGACACAACATAACAGGACCTTGCATGTGTAACAGATGGGGCGTATTGTGTGAGAGCAGACTGAACATACTGTAGGCACGACGAGTACCGCTGTAGGTTCAAAGCCAGAGATGTGCATGCATCTGGAGACGGCTGCTAAATAAGATTTATGCTGTGAGTGCTGCGGGGGCCAGAGAGCCATCAAACCAGAACTTATCACGTTCTTCTAATTAGCCTTTCCTCAACTGTGCGTTCCAGTGTCCTCACTGGCAGTCACAGATTACACCTCATTAATATTCCGCCATTATTTGGACGACTTGCATAATTTTTCATACGAGCATAATGTGACTTAACAACGGAGGACGTCACTTTGCGGCGGCGGCGCAGGCTGTAAGACTCCCTTGTCGTTGCTAATAAACAGTCCCCTAAATAATGTTTCACAAGCGTAATGTGATTTAACAATCAAAGGCATGGCTCGGCAGCCGCCCCAGCCTCTGCGGATCCGTGTGAAAGGGTAGCAAACGCTCAGTTGTGAATCTGAAGTACCCCCTCAGGCAGAGGTGGGATGTAAAGTACTTGTAGCTACTCAACACTGTAACCTAACAGGCTATCAGCCTGTTGTGTACCCTGAACACAAACTCTTCTCTACATTGTGCCCACGCCATCCCTTTGTGTCGGCCTTCCTTCAGGAGTATCCAATGTCCAGACGGGCCTGAATCTATATGCATCCCATTGCTTGACACTGTCGGCGCTCCTGCATTACATTCTCCTTCAAGTTTTAAAGGGAAGCACACACTCAAGTTAGACACCGTTTCAGGAGGCAATTCACATCTCACCCCAGACTTGTTCTCGCCACGGAGCAGTCAACCGAGTGTTACGTGATGTTTACTCAGATAACCATTTGTAAAAGTCACTCGTGCATGACTGTACGCCTTGGTGAAAGGGGGGAGGGGGGGGGGGGGGGGTACCGCATTCCCGCCTGGGTAGACAGGTTAGGTGATTTGCCTCACAGCGGGAGACTGTGGAAGTCAAACAAAAGTAGACAGCTGTTGGCTGTTCTGTCAAGGGAGTCAACTACTTGCCGAGGCAGAGGGCTCCCTGAGATTACGTCTCAGAGCCTCAAGTTGTCACATACGGACGCTATACGCTGTCTCCAGCAGTGGTATTACTGTTAACTCTCACAAACTGACCATGCCGTTGCCTTAGAAGCGAGTAGAAGGCGACAGGTCAAACACAATAGGCTAATGTTCGACTTTGATTGCAGCTTTTTGTGTGCACTTAAGAGGCTTTTTCTGCTGAGCATTGGACTTTATTTTTGGACTCCCTGGACTGAGCAAAGGACTCATTATGGTAATTCTGTAGATGAACTGCAGGGAGCTAAATTTAAATTACATCTCGATAAAGAACAGTTTCTGTAATGCAATGTAAGTTAATGTGCTTTTGCTGGTTGTAAGATGGTTCTTGTTCTGGTTGATATATGCCCATCCATTGGCTGACATCCTGACAATAACAAATGAAGTGTTGGTAAAGGAGATGAGTGTGCAGTGTTTGAAGGGTAAGATTGTGAACAAATGTACATTTGAAGTAGCCACTTTAGTGATCAATTCATTTAAAACAGATGCATGATTTTCTATGATATAGCCAATAGAATTAATGCGGGATAAAAATGTCAGTAATGGATACTGAAAAGAGCTAAATATGGATAATCGTGAAAAAAAGAACACCCATCTTCTTTGTTAGATTGGTTAAACCTTCTCTGAACTAGAAAGGTGCACTCAGTAGAGAGCAGATCTCTGTCAGGTCTGCCTCTAGCAACCATGGCCTTATTATGTTTCTAGACTGCGATGGCTTCATAAAACAGATTTCATTCAAACTCAAAAACAACTGACAATCAGCTCGTAGTCAGCCTAACTCTTTTGACCAAACGCACCAAAAAACTCATCCCCTCACCGTTGTGCACAGTTGGGGCTTGTGGTTTGTAGATACACTCACAGCTGGGGGCCGGTGAAGAATAGTGGGTAAGGTGTTAGACTCAGCAGGCCGTCAATGGCGGTATAAAACGGGCAATCAACAACGGTTTGATAAAGTGTGAGCGGTAGCGACCATGAGGGGTCCTTGAGCATGCAGCCATAACTGACCTCCTGCAGCAGTTTGCTGCAGCAGAAAGCCAGATCAGCCGCGGACAGTCACAGTGGTGCACACTCATGCACACTCAGGACTGGTCGCATGATCCTACACACGGAGATGATAAGACAAACATCGTGTACGTTTGGTCCACCTTTAGATGTTAATCTGATTTGATTATCCCTCTTTCAATAAATATTCCATGAACATTTCCCAATGTCACACACATCGCCAGTGAAAAAAACCCCAACAAGATTGGCTTGTAGGGCTTTACAAACAAGGCGGGAGAATTATTATCTGGAATAAGAGGCACTTTGACAGGATCCCTCAGCAGAGGTCAGATGTCTTGTGTCTGAGGCGCTCCCCGCTGATTGGATTATTCTGCTATTCAAGCAGAAGTGCTGCTTGGCACACAAATGTAAAGTGAGAAAATTCAATGTGTAAGGCCAGATGAGATGCTAATAGAATAGAAACATTGCCCTCGGAAGAAATTCAAAAGGGGAGGCAACGCATATAAGATATTTTGAGACTGAGGGCAAGGCTGATGTCTAATGCCATCTCGGCTGCGTGGCTGTGAGAGGAGGATGAGAAAATCACACAGCACCATCAGCTTTTATGTAGGCAATCATAACTATGATAATCCCCCCCCCCTATCCAAACAATCCCAGCGCCTGGATGCTTCGTGGCTAGCCAATCGGCCCGCTGACCAACGTCTTCTGTGCAGCCGCTACTTCGTCCACCGCACAAACCCGATCCTACCACACAAAAAAAAACGCATTCCCTGCTAAAACTGACGTAACCCACCTGTGGCGGTCTCCTCCTCACTGTGGTCTATTAGCCGCTGGAAGCAGAGCCTCGTTCATAGCAGGAGACGCTGTTCCTCTCTCTAAATTAGCCTGTCAATCACAGCACATTCCCAAGACTCTCCCATTTCCCTCCGCTGCTGATTAATGGCGTGAAGTGAGTTTATCAATGTGCCAAACGTGGAACGCAATTCATTACCGTCATCTCTGGGACTCAGCGAAACGCAAAAAAAAAATGTCCTGCCTATTTGTGACTGTCCTGCAGCAGAGGAGATACAGCACAGTAATGGTGCTTGTTAGTATGCTAATGTAAATATCAGTTTAGCACACACCTACATTTTCCAAGAAATGCATTATATGAGACAAGCAAGTATACCCTCCAGGTTGACATGCATCATGGGAGAGGCACGCCGGCAGAGGGTGGCCATTAATCAAGTCATCCACAACTAACAAGGCCAACTTGGTATTCTTTGACGACTTCGCAAATATGAGCCCGGGGATTCACAGCTGGTTACATATGCAGGAACCCAAAAGCTGCTTTGAATGAATTGATTATTTTACGGAGTTTGAAGAGACTTTCTCGCTGCTTATTTATGACGAAGATCAGGTAACATCTTTTAATCATCTCAATAAAAGGGGAATGCCCAGAAGGTAAGCCGTCAGGTTGACCCTCCCTTTTCAAATACAGATTTGACAAATTGGAAAACACGCATTTGCAAATTGTCGGAAGCTCATGAACTACTCAATCAAATTTCAGTCCCAATTAGGCTAACAGCGTTCCATTGATTTAGTGAGGAAATCATTTTCTCAATCACTTAACTAAAGATTTCCACAAATGATTCAGAGCTTTGGACCTTGCAGATTGATAACATATGAGGAGCAATGGGATTTTTTATTTGATAATAACAGCTGTCAGATTGCTTTTTGGATTCAATGCCACTCCATTCGCTTAATTGTACGACACGGGTGTTTAATTAACCAGGGCAGCTGCGTACTTTGCATAAAAAACCCACAAGTGGCAACACCTTACAGCGTATCACCAAGTGTTGCTACCGGTAACGTCACTTTATCTGGTGAACCTCGGCTTCAGCGGGGCTCGGAGATAGGCCCTAAATAGCTTGTGTCTTTTATCCTTGTGTGTCTAACTTTATCTTGGCAGCTGAGCAGCATCGTCTGAGGGAGAGCTCCCCAGTGAGGCTTTCACAGAGAGGCGCTCCATGCTAAAGAGCTGCAGCAAGGAGCCAGAGGAGTAATGCAGTAATGTAGTAAACACGCTATAAACCAGCCCAGTTGCATGATGGGACACAACACATGGTTTAACTTAAAGAGGACCTATGATGCTCCTTTTCTGGTGCATGCTTTACGATTTCACTACTAGAACATGTTTACATGCTTTTATGCTTACTAAACACTTTACCTTCCTGGCTGTGCTGCAGCAGCTCTTCTCAGCCACTCTATCACAGCCCCGTTTACACCTCCATTTCTCCGCACCGTTGTCTTTGTAAGCGCTACTAAGACGGAAGAGGGTGACAGAATGTTACGCCTCTGATACAGCAACGGAGGTAGTCACCGAGCTGCGACTGAGGCGAGCGGTCTCTCTGTGAACAAAGCGAAACGGCGAGCTGGAAAAGACGGTGACGTTTTGAAGACGTGATGTAGGCGACGTGATGTAGGCGACGTGATGTAGGCGACGTGATGTAGGCGACGTGATTTAGGCGACGTGATGTAGGCGACGTGATGTAGGCGACGTGATGTAGGCGACGTGATGTAGGCGACGCGCCGCCGGTGGATTTAACAAGCTGAGAACATTGATCCAAAGATGATAAAAAGCTGGTAGTTGCTCATACGAGGCCACCATTGTATGCATCAACATGTATATGATGCACAGACTGCGGTCGGCGTCATCTCTCTCGTTCTGCAACGCCGGGATGCTTCGTAAAGCAAAGTTCTTCATAAAGAAACATTTTTTAGCCCCTTGTTCTTCAGCTCCTCTTCCTTTAGACCACACTGGACATTTACGTGTGTCTTCCCAACATGGCGACTCCATTCGCACAGATATTATACAAAAGTGTTACTCTGTGACATCATCACTGTAAAACAATAAAGGCAAGATTTCAATTGAGGCGTTTCAGGCAGTTTCTGTGGTCCCTTCTGGTGTGAACTTTAGGCTTTGACACTCTTTTATGTGAACAAATATCTATATAACACACTAAAGGAACAGAAAAAAAGCAGAAACTCATAACAGGTCCTCGTTCATCCCATTCAGGCCAGGATTTATGTAGAAAACCACGTTATCTGCCCTTTTCTTTCACACAAGTGTGTAGTTATGCCAGTTGGCAACCATCATATCGCGCTATTGGTGCCATGGATGTAATCTATGGCTGTTAGATAATTGCTCATACATTATTAAGACCAGTTCCAGTTTATCATTCTTTTCCCCCCACAAGTAATGAGGACTGTTGAAGCTAACGTGTGTCATGGTGGGGAATACAAGTCTTAGCCTAGCATTTGTTTATGTTGCCTAAAACCTAACTTCCCTAAACCTGACTAAGTGTGTGTGCAGTGCAGGCACAGACGATACAGATATTTAGAAAGTTGAGCTGAACGACATGAAACGTATTCAAACGTACAGAAACCTACATGGTGACCAAAGGTCACAGTGTGTCTGGAACAGTCCAGGTTCTTCTGACTGTTCACCATGCACGGAACGAGACAAACGTCCTGAATTGTAATAAACACATGCTTTATAAATAAGAAATGTGTGATTTATTTGCCCATGAATCATTAAATCCTAATATGCTGTGCAAACATCAGCCCGTGGCCTTCTCTGCTCTCAATGTCTCCTCTGCCAGGCAGCAGTGAGGGAGTTTCTATGGTTACCGCGACTCTCACATGTGCATCTGCACAAATGAAGGTGTGAGGACAAAAAACTTTTGTCAGTTGGTCATGAGCATTATTCATTTATTCATTATTTAATTTTCTTCTGAAGCCAGCATGTACGCTGACCCGGCAGCCCTGACCCTGTTCCTGACTCACTCACATTTGCAGTTATTGTCAGCCTTCTGCTGCAGTTCAACAGGCTCCACACTAGGAAAAAGGCTATTATTAAAGTCGAGCTGGAATGAAAAATGTCTTCTTAACCCTTTTCGTTCACATCCCCCGTCATAATGTGCACCTGTCGAAATGGCAAAAAAAAAATGTATTTCTTATTATTTTTAAGTCAAAATCCAAGTGATCCATGCTTACATCAGCTAGTTTCAACCAATTTCAACAAGTTATATCATGACATCCATCAATCAATCTGCAACTTTGAACGGCCCACAGCTGGAGAAGGTGGTGGGCTCATCTTTTCAACAACTAAATCGGTTTCCTCCCAACGCTACGTCCCGTCTGCCTTTCCTGTTTCACTCACAAATACGTCACAGTACAGAAGCTAGTAAGATGTAAGATGAGACAGTAACTTTTTACTAGTATCATACGCTGTAGACGATAAACATTCATTTTCTCTAACAGTTCATTATGAAGTTCAACTCACACAACGTTGAATCGTGCGTCTGTGATATATTTACATATTAATATTTACAGTTGTTAAGTTATGGGCCATTTAAATAGCATCATTTTAAGATTACCTTGCAAATATCGACATGGTTTCCTGCATTGAACATACAGTATTTGCTGATCCTAAAGGTGATATTAGACATTGTGTCAACATTTCCCTGATTTTTTAGGACATTAATTCTCTCTCTCACACTCACACACACACAAACACACGCACACACACACACACTCTATATAGAACATGGAGACAAACCGTTTTTAAATTTTTAAATGCCAATGTAATGATGTTTTGAATAAAGCTCGGAGCAGGAGAACAGGTCGAACCACCAGGGCAGCCAAATACCAAATACACAGCGTTGGGCCGAGCTGCCAGCTCCACACATGACCCATATCAGTGAATCCGATTTATTTTCCTCAACGACAGATACAAGAGGGGAAACCATGTGGGAAATCAGATCAAATTACTGTTTCGTCTTCAGACTAATGGCAGTATATGTTCAGATATCGGTTCTATTACCATCATGGAATTGCAGATTGGGATCTCTTGTGAATTCAGTGACGGCGGCTATTACTTCTAATTTAATTTGCATGTCAAATGAATCTGGATTCTCTCACCGCCCCTTCTCATTTACCAGTCTATTACTGTAGCAGCTATTGAGTGGATTGACACACATCTACACTTCCGAGCACGCAGGCTTACTATTAAGCAGCGATGTCTGATAAAGATTCTCAGTGTTCAGTAATTAGAGTCCCTCTGTATTGTAAGTCTTGTGTCGCACGGAAAAGGGACTTCATGACATTCACGCGACGAACAAACTGACAAGATCTTCTTGTGAAATATGGATGAGAAATTTTCTTTAGATAAAGGACCGTTTGTCTGAGTTTGTGCGTCAACAATTGGATCTCAGTTAGATCTTTGTGAAAAGGTGTGTACGTACAGAGCGCTGCATGTAAGGTCAGTTACTTTCACTTCTTATGATGATGAATTGAGGCCTCGGAAAGAAGCGGCGCCAGAACATGATGGTGATGAATTTATTATCAAACGGGGTTTAGCGCAGGGCGGAATAAACATGCAGCACATTATCTGGTGATGAAGATGTTGGGTCGACTGTCCGTGAATACTGAGCAGAGCTTTTGAGCACCGGCTAGTGATTAAGTAGCAAATAGAGGGGAGGAAGCATGGGCACAGACCGCCAGGAGGATAATAGCCTGTTGTTTCGGGGGTCAGCGAAAACTAATTATACAAACTCCATTTCTATATTGCTATCCACTCCTTTTCAATTCCACTCAAGGTTAAAAAAAAAAAAAAAAAATGAGCCCATTGGTTTTTATTTTTTATTTTAAATTTGCTAACTTCCAAAATGTTGGGCAGGGTGCCATCTGGAGAGAAATTAGTAGAGGAGAAGCGTCAAGTATAATTGATAGCAGCATGTTGTGGGTGTGAGAGGAGCGCTGGGAGAGGGAGTTGATTCATCAAACTCCAGTGATCCTTCTTCCTGCAGCCTTGGGACAAAGTCCCAGTGCAACTCAAGTTAGAGTGTAGCTTCTCTACTGGGACAAATTCCTCAGTGAAACAGTATAAATGAGCGGTTTACAGTTATAGTTCAAACAAATCCTTCACATTTGATTGGAGCACTAAAAGTGCTTAGAATGTAGCATGATATGAAGCTAAAGAGGACTGGGTCTCCACACTTCCTTATTGATTAAGGTGCGTTCACACGAAGCAATTTTTTTTAAAAGTTCGACCGTAGGAATTTGTGCTTATTCGCATCACCCGGGCTAGGGGGCGCTGGAGAGGAGGCGGGGCTGCCCTCAGTGGAGACACCTACAATCTTGCGTTATGGCTGAAATAACCACTATTGCTGCTTTGTGACTGAATTCATAACATCACCCATTGAGCTGTATTCACTGTGAATAATAAGACACACATCGGCTGGTTCACTACAGCGGTATGAACCCACATTGTTGGGATTTCATTTGCAATAAACAGATAAAAAAGAATGTCAAAGTAATGACTTCATGACGATTTGTCAAAGGTCTGAAGTCATGGTTTGTTCGGATCGTCTTCAACACGACAAGCAAACAACTTTTAAAATGCTAGTTTTGTGAATGGAGTTTGGATTGATCGCAGCTAGGCTATGCTAACACTGTATCTGCTCCATAAACACTTACAATAACGTCATCAAGACATAAATATGGCAGCGAGCTTGTTGTTTGTAACATAGACAGTCTCTGGTTTCCACACAGTCTGGTCTCGGTACTGATGTGAGGTTCTATCGTAGAGCTCTTGGACACCACAGACCACTACAATATGTTTTGTCTCCATTTGTGATTCAGTGACGACGGAGGAGAATTTCAAAGCCAACAGGCTTCAGATACTGTTAGAATGTTGTGACGTTAGCTAACGTTAGCTTGTTAAAACCACCGTGATTTCATGCCAGCGTTACCTGGTTACAGAACAGCAGGCTGCAGGCCCGCGGCAGCGCTGGGTCTCCACTCCCTGTTGCTAGGAGACTACAGCGGGAGGGGAAAGCAGTCGGCTGCTCCGGAGACGGAGGCGCTAGGTTTGCGTTAACTGAGTTTGAGTAGCTACAGCAGCGACGGTCCGTCTCTGAAGCAGCAGGGAGACATTGAATGTAATTCTTGTCTCATTTGTCTATAAAGTGGGACTTTGATAACTTCAGCTCGCCATCCAATATCCCCATTTTTAAAGCAAATGTAGCCGTCATGTTTGTCGATGCTACAATTCCTGTAGCATTTTCCAAAATGATGCAGTGGATGGACTTAAGCTCAGACCTAAGGGTGCATCTGAAAATAATCTGCCGCTCCGTTTGTCTCACCTTGAAGTCATTATCCCTGAGCTGGGACACCATGTTACAACAATAGCCCCCCCATGCCAGAGCTTATACAAGGCTTGTATCAACTAAGTGAGGCTCGTGAACGGGGCCTCCAGAGCCAACAAGCTGCCAAAAATGTTACAGCCACTGCTTGGAGGCCCATTACAATAACACTCTGAACCCGGCTATAATTCACACTCCTGCAACATCTCCACGTTGACCCATTGCTGCTCTGATTGGGCTTTTCTGTCAAAAAGGTCTGCCATCACCGTGGGGGCGGTTTACGAGGCACAGCCCGTAGCCGTGTTTATTTTATGACAGGCATTTCAAATAAAAAGAGGGAGAAGAAGAAAACACGAGCAGTGTCATTAATTCCACCACATGGTCTTGTTTGCCCACCTTTATAGATAAACAATGCTTATTTGATGCAACCCATTTAATTCAGGCAAACGTCGTCATGGTCCGCCGGACCTTACTGCACCTCTGGACACTTAAACGTCCGCTACGGAGGCATGCGTGCGATAATGCTGTTCTGGGAAAGCCGGGTGGTATTACAGCCGGTACAGTCTTGTGTTTCTGTATGTGTAGTAGCACTGACTCATTGCCATTATGCCTAAGCTGAGATACGTGGATTAATAACCATAATAGAGGGGGGTTATTATTATACTTACTCTCAATGTAAGTGGGTGTTGCTGTTTTTTTCTGGTATGGTAAAAATACATTGTGTTGAGGGATGGGAGGATGTAGGATTTGATGGTGGATCGGGATTAAAAAACACTCACAATAAGTTATTTTTGGTGAATTTTCATTATCAGAATAATCATGAATATCGTCACAAAAGCTGTCTAGCTCAATATTATGGTAAATAAATACAGGAAGAATCATATAATAAAAAATGATTCACACAATTGTTGGCATTTAAAAAGAAATGCATTCATGGTTTATTTATGCAGGGACACCTTGTGATTTATGCTTTATTTAAGATTGTTTATTTGTTTTCACTGAAGAGAATATTCACTAAAAATGGGCCCTATTTGTGCTGCAATAAAAAATATTTTTCGAAGGTAATAAATCTATTGAGAAGTAGAGTCATATTCTCATAGGCTTCTATTCAATCAGACTTCTTTTTTAACCAGATGAGTCGCCCCCTGATGGCCAGTTTGAGGCACTTCAGCACCGGCTTCCAGTCTGGTTTAGTGTCATTTTAAGAGCTTTAAGCATAATGTTAAATATAAGGACACGATCATGAAATGCAATTATGGTGGCCAGGATAATTGTGATATGACATTTCCATATCATCCCATGCTTAGTAAGTTTTTCAGCAGTAAAAGTTAGACATATCTGCTAAAGTTTTATGTATTGCTGCCAACTCGTGCGTATAAAGATTTATATTTCATTATTTCCCCACCTGGCTTCTTATGATGCGCCACCTGCCAATCTGTTGGAAATGCTTCTTAGATGTTGCTGTAAAATCAAGCCAGAAAGCTATATAACCTTGCTGGACCAAACTGACAACACAGGTAGACTATATGACTGATGATATCAGTGGCAACGTTTTGTGTTTCATTCCTTTGTCCCATCTCTTGTCGTTGCACCTATTTTTCTTGCTTATGTGTCCTGCTGCAAATGCTGTCAAAGCTTCTTTCATGCTGCTTTATGAATGAGGAAATTAATGCCGTGTCTCCTGAGAGAAATCTGCATAATGAAGATTAACTCCTCCAGCAGATCTGCATAATTCCACATCACCTGTATTACACATATGTTTTGCTTACAATAAATACTGATTTATGTGAATATGTACGTTGTCAAGAGAACAAACTCCAGACACGCGGCTGTGACAGTGTCCTGTGGATAAAGTATGCATTTAAAGTGCTGATCTTGGGAGATCAATCCGGTCGTCTTCTATACATTTAAGTCAATGCTTGAGTACAACAATGTCGAGGTTTACAGAAGAGTTGAAGGCTTGCTTTTTAAACCGAGTACCAACCTTGAGCGTGCGAAGGCCCGATAATTACCAGTGGAAGGCTACAGACCAAGGTTTGCTTGCTCCTTTGTCTATTTAATTAGCGGTGTAGTCTGTTTGCCTTTCTTCTTCACCCAGAGAGGAAGTAAACAACCTACACACTCGATCACCTTTGGTAGAATAAGCACATTATTCTGTCTGCCGTTCACCCACGAAAACGAGAATCAAATCCAAATACAGACGGCATGTTGTGAGTGAGTTATTGTGAGGAGCTTTTATTGCTTATGAAAGTCTAGATTTAATATCGACGCCTCTATCAAGTGTTGCAGGAATGAGTCGTCAATGCCAGAAACAAGTCACTTCAGGTCTCCTGGTCAATAGGTTTTTGGGCAGATGCCTGAAAGAAAGTCAAACACAAGCTGAAGAGATTTAAACGTTTTGTTCTACGATGTAAAACATGTCATTAAAGGTGTTTTTCTTTTAAAGATTTTACGTCTAAAAAAGTCAGTAAAAATGGCATCACGCCAACTAGTGCGCCTCCAAAGTCTTATATAATCAAGACTAAACCAGGACTGAGCGTGGCTGGTCAAACGCCACTGCAGAAAACGAAGAAGTCCCTCATGTACATGACAACGTTTTCATACACTTGAACATACATGGGTCCATTGTGCTACAAGATGCATGATTTCAAATGTTAAACACTTGAAAATGAGCTATTCAGTAGTATTTCTATTCTGATTATACTGATGTTTTTTCTACTGAAATGGATTAAGGTTGCCATCATTTGCAGATCCATCGTTATAAATCGTTGCTACCGAGCCCCGTGTGTCACTGTAACCACACCACTTTCTTCTGTAGCACAGTGGCAAAAAAAATAAGACGTTAGAAGCCCGGCAGCTGTATTAAAGTACATTACGCAGATTTATTGTTCTCTATAAGAATGCGTATTTGAACCAAACATCCATTTCACATTCCCATTGAGTCACGCTCCATTGAATTCAATGTGTTGGAGATGGCAGAGAGTATTATTAAGCCGAGCTGGTATGTAAATTAATTAAAGTCCTACTTTTTTCTCTCCATTCAATATAAATGTCAAGCTCTGTGTGTGGCAGGATATTGAAATCAATCAGGCTTTAATATAACGGGATCCTCCGTCTGCGACGGGGATCAACGCGTCGACGTCACGTGTTGGCTGCCGGTTCACAGGAGTGGGAGGAGGTCTGGAGGCTTAGACTGTCTGTCCTCGGATCTAACGCCACGTCTCCGTGTGTTTGACACCAGAGCAGAAGCGCATCATGGAGAAATAGCTCGCTTAAGAACAGTGAATCACTGCCGGAAAACCCGATTGGTTGTGGATACTTAACACTGTTGTCGCTGTTGATAGGAATATATCTCTCTTAGCATTCTGCCACATCTGACAGAAATTCATTGGTGTGAAAGTGACAGCTAATCCTTGGTTTTATATGTGCCGTTGTGGCAGCTTTACGGGGTCTACAACACTAGGGGGAACAAACTGCTGAATTCCCTGGCTAACCTTTTGTTTCTGGATTTTTTTGGGGGGGAACATAACTTTAAATCACAGTCTCCTCATCCTGCCACTCAGGAAGTAGAATTTATTCAGTGCAAAAAATAAAAACAGCACAGCCAAATCCGGTGCAACAAGCAGAGCATAGAGCAAATGCTCTACATACATTATATCACATAACAACATGCATAAAATTGCACCCATGTGTGGACGCTGAAACATCAAGCCTGCCGCAATATTCGCAGTGTCAGCATTTACATATCTACTGGCAGACTTAGGAGCATACGGTATTTCTTTGTGCTGAACAGGAAGCGGCTGCACGAGCGCTACGTTAGCTGAGCTGAATGTTCCTGCTGTTTCCAAAGGCACCTTAAATTAAACAGCTTCATTCAAGAGATGGAGATGGATAGAGATAGAGTTTGTTAATGCACATACTGCACACAGCAATGCATCTACAAAGAATTGAGGTATTACTAGTATATAGTTGTATTAGCGGTGACAGTATGACAGGAATGTGCACATGCTGATAACTAACTACCCGTCCTTTAATCTCTTCTGCCTCCGGCCAAATCATTATCAGTTGGTCCAGTTGCAAAGTTGCAGGTAGTAATCATAAACCAATTTATATTTTAATGAGCATGACATTAGACGGAAGTGTTGAATGGGCCGTGCTCAACGATGCTCGGCAGAGGCAGCGAGGGAAGTTTTGAGTCCTATTAAAGGAAGGAGAAAAACAGCTGACTATGATTTGTGGTAATTGGCAAGGTGTTCTGCTTGAGCGTGCATACGCGGCCCGTTCAGTCACACTGTGTGGCTTCGATTCAAAAAGCAGCAAAAGGCATAATTATGTTTATTACTTTTTTCCCTAAACAAAGTGAATGCAATCGATTCCCGACTGGATGACTTCAGTCTCTCACAAGATATGACATTCGGCAATGTAACACCTAATTATTTTTGCTGACTGATCCGGAGCCTGGCAAAATTCACATAATGAGCTGCACTTCTGTCCTTCCCGGTTGAGTTGTTAGGCTTCCCTGGAGTTACGGTACAGTGGTGCAACTAGGGCCCGAAATAAAAAGTTATGATCCCCCAGAAATAACATTTCTGGGGGATCATAATATATGCAGGAGGACCAGCAAACCTTGATTTTTGTGCAAAGTTGCCACAGCCACCCACAGGAGATGGAAGAGAAGGGTGGGAGGATATGTGGTCAATAATAAAGAGCAAAGGGGAATATAAAAGTACTTTCTAACACTTTTCCAAAAGTGTTAGAAAGTACACTTTTTCAAAGCTCCTACACTCCATAAGTTCTCCCACAGAGGCGTTTTCAGTGGTTTGCCTGAGTCAACCTGCTCTGCATCCACAGACTTGTAAAATAACATGGTAGAAGAAATAAACAATAGAGAACAATCAGTGTTGGATGACGTATTTAGAACTTTTTGGCATGTAAAAGTAGAAATACCACACTATAACAATATTATACTAAAATTGAATGTTCTGCAATCATAATTTGAAGTATCTGTCAGGTAACACCCCTGACATTGGGTTAACTAAACATTATACACTTACAGAAAATACACAAATACAGTTTCTTCATCATTTACACCTGTTGTTAATAACATCCATCTACAAAATAAGCAGCAAGTCAAATTAATGTAGTTGAATAAAAAGTACAATATAAGGGTAGAAGTATAATGTACCTCAAAAGTGTTTAAGTAGAGTGCACAAGTAAAAGTATTTGGTCATTGAGCACAAAGGATATGTGCAGGAAAAGACAGAAGTCAAGGGGCTTATAGAAAATCCACTTCTATACAGGACTACTCTACTACTGTAAATAGTTTTAATCTAATTAATTTTTAATAACATGGAGTTTAGTGACCTGAGAAAATCCTGCGATAAACAAGCCCAAACAGATAATCTTCAGGTGAGCAGGTTTCAGGCCTCTGGCATTGTACCTGCTGTCTCACTGGGACACTTAGATGGAACCGAGCCACCATTAATGTCACCACTTACACCTGCTCTGACAAGTCAAAATGTCGGCCATGAACAAAAGGCCCGAACAGGGGTCTAATCAGCGGGGCCAATCTGAAAACACCTGGGTTAAATGCCAGGTGATGACTTAATTTTTGTCCAGCATGTGCAACAAGACTTTTCCCCGTGGGTCTTTGTGTGTGTCGGACAAAACAAACCATTGGGTCCAGCTGTAGATTGGTCTGTACAAGGCCTCAACTTCATCACATGAATCCAGCTGCCCCCTCATTTTACTAAAGGACTATTTTACCTTTTGCACACTAAGGTGAGAGTGCCAGATTAATTGTGCTGAGCATAAACTGCAACTATAATCAATTAACGCTGCCTTCAATGCCTGTGAGAAATACCAGAATTAGTTGAAATTTGAAAGTTAATTATGATAGGGTGTCAATACAAATAATTTGAATTTAGGAATAGTGAAATTTGCCGCTATTCTCAGATTGCTGTCATGGTTTATTAATAGACAGGAAGTGATGATAGATACAATACGTGTTTCTTGTACTTTGAACCATACAGTATTAACTCCATACTCACGGTAGGTGTATTAGTATTGAACTTTTCCAGGTACAAGATGTCTGGTTCGGTATGCAACATCCTTTCGTTACGCCCTGTGACCATAGATTTTATATAAGAGGCAGTTGGTTTGTGGACTAGTTTTGAAGCTTGAATTCGACATTTGGCCATCGCCCTCCTTGTCATTTTTATAACCAGTGAAGGAAATCACCATATTTGGTCTTTGAAGGAGTGACGGGTGGATCTGTACACAAGCGGTAGAGCAGCTGGATTCTGGTGTGATGCTGTTCACATAGTAAGCTTCATAATTCAAGGTCAACTTGATAGCTTAGTGTTTAAATAATCTAAGAATCTAATTGCATCGTTAGCATGGTAGCGAGGGTACCTAGGGCGGTAGAGAGAATGAGAGTTCCAAATAGCTGTTATTGTCTACTACTCACGCACGTGGAACAAAAATCCTGGAGTGTAAGTTTTACCCGGAATGTTTTGGCAACGCACCAGCAACAAAATATACAAGTACGAATAAAAAGCATCTGTTGCTGGATTTAAACGAGCTGTAAACTGGTATTTGTGCCTGTAAAAGACAGGAAAAGGAAAGTGTTGCTGCTGAGGACCAGACGCTCCACTTCTGAAACGTTTCCAGTTGACGTCGAAACGGCGACGGAGTGCAGCTGGAACGTAACGCAGCCAGATGCTGTGTACATTCGCCAACATGTTGTGAAATATCTCAATTTACTAGATGGATTGGCACAGACATTCATGGTTCCCAGACAATGTCTTCCAGTCTTATTCCTGCAACGCCGTGAAGTTGACATTTGAGGCTTTGAATTAAATAATTTGACACATTTTGGATGGATTGCCAAGAGAATTGGTACAGAAAGTCATGACCCCCTTGGGATGAACTGTAATAACTTCAGTGATCCATGACTTTTTCTTTTGCAACATCATCGGGTCAAATTTTCCGACACTTTGGATACATATCTTTGTTGTAGAAACCCAAACAGCTGTTTTTGTTTACTGCTTACACATGCAGAACAGTGCACCGGTTTTTGTCAGATGTAGCATGCTAGTTGGTTTTGCCCCATTAGCAGGGTTAATGAAGCTCAACGCTGTAGCATCCTGTCCTGTATGAACGAGCGTTAACTAAAGCTCACTTCAGGATTCATCAACAGGTCAGAGACTTATGAAGGGTAACATTACAAAACACATTTCTGTGATTTAACTTTTGTTATTTATATTTTATTGATAATATACCAGTATTTGAGAGCCTTAACTGTTCAAGTAAGAATTATGTGTATTGAGAAACTGTTAACTGTTCATAATTGATGAATTAAATGAATAAAAATATATATTTTCTGCATTTTCACAAATATTGTGCAGAAAAAAATACCCAACAAAAAACCCAAGAGACAAAGGGCTTCTCTGATCTCTGCTCTCTGACTACAAAACTCTAATAATTTTAATATACTTTTGGAAGTCATGTCAAAAAAATGCACTTTATAAGTTATAAAAAAACAACACATACCACAGGCAGAGTTTGATTCCTCCATGTTGACTCCAGCGCCTCTAACCTAAAGGTGGCTCATTGGAACAATTACCGTGATGCGGAACAACACTGAAGGCCGTACTGTGACCGAAACTGCTCACCGAAAAAATAAAGTGTGTCAATGATATTTGCAAAAGAGTAATATGTCAGAGAGCTGGAGGACCAATGGGAACTTAATACATTTACCTTGTTATATGTGAACACGACATTACCAGTCAGGCTGCTGTAGTTAAAAACAGATTATACAGAAACCTCAAGCATGTGAACTTTTGCATTAATATCATTATGGAACACAGCCCTTCTATTAAACCTGAGCACATAACTATAGGCTATTATGCTAATGTATACCCCGGTGTGGGAATTTGCTATGTAGCATAATATTTCCCATTTGATGGACACCCTTATTCCAAATGCCTCACCGTGACACGTTGCCGGGCACTGTTCCGCCGCACCGGTTTGCATTTCAATTTAGTCTACTGCTCTGTGATGGACAGCTTATCTGACACCATCTGAATAGTCAGTCCCGCCTGCACCGCTGCCAGCAGTTCAAAGCAAACATTAATAAGTATCTGCAAATGGTCTTTGAGCCAGCGGACCAAGACAGCCCATCCATTAGTCAGATCTATATGATTGCATGTTTCAGGTAATCCACATTAATTAGGCATTTATAGGAAATAGATAACCTGCTTTGTTTCATTATCGATAGAAAAGCTCAACATATTTGCCAGTATTTTCAGTCATACCATGATTTGCAGTGTGGACATTAGTGGTGGGCTGATATAGGGGAATTTTCTTTATTGGAATATCATCACGACAGACTTGAAAAAGCTGTTTAGCTTGATAGCATGGTAGAAGTGAAAAATAGAGCTTAATTTAAAAAAAAACATCAGGATACAAATACATTTAAATACACATATTAATCCTTCATTTAATAGAATAGAATACATAGAATAGAATTAATTAAAATTAAAAAAATAATTAATTAAAGGACCGGTAATACAATTACTTTATTAATTATTAAATTATTTTGACACAGCAGTAGTGGGTCAACAAAAAACTCTGTACAACATAACATAAATAGAAAAAGAAGATATATACAGTACAAACTATACAATAAACAAGAATAAACTATACAAGAAATAAACAACACATGAATGTAAAAATAGAGTCTAGTGTTTAGTTATTGTGAACTGTGATGGCTTGTGGCAGGAAAGATTTCCTGTCTGTTGTTGCAACAGCGGAGCTGAAGCAGCCTGTTGAAGAAGATGCACCGCTGTCTGACTAGTGTGCAGAGAACGTATGATTCATGATCATCTTATTTTAGATGATTTGATTGTTTTTCACGAAAAAAGGATGTTCACCACAAGAAAATAAGGCAATTCAAATCTTAATGGAATTCATTTATATATATATTTTCCACCAATGAAAACATTCCTGAAATACATTATGGACTCAAGGTTTATTAAAGGAAGAGGTGACATCATGGCCAAGTTTCCCATGTAGAACGTGTATTTTTGTTTATCTTGTCTTCAAATATGTCCTCAATTTTACGTTCATCACAGCAAACACCACCGCGGGCGAATCAAAGTATTTAAAACAGTAGCAAGAGAAATAAAAGTGACAAACCCGGTCATAATGCCCCCTTGGTTTTAATTTAACATGAGTACAGTGGGACCATGATGTTTAGGGTTAGGGTTATTAAAGGCAACTCTGATGAGCAACAGCACCCAAGTTATTCTCTCAGCAGTGTCACTTTAATAGCAACAGACAATAATGCTCTCGCCTGAAAACATTCTTAATATAGTTTTTAGCCTTCAGCTCTTCGTCTTGTTGCTAAAAGCCTCCACTCTATACACTTCACAAAAACTTTAAGTGATAGTTCCATGTCAAAGATACTAATAGAGGAAGTTAATGAGAGAAACAACCACTGTCATCCGCATAATGTTCCAGGGAAGGATATTAATGAGGAAGACGCTTATAGTGCAGCCACCACTAGGCAATTCTATCATTTAAGCCGAGCCACATTAAATGTAGATTAATAGCCAAGGTGCACACTTTATTCAATAAAATATAATTCCCCTAATGTTTTATTTAATACAGCTACATAATTAATTAAATGGATAGCAATTTATTGTGAAGCAGCAACACAGGCTGTGGAGACTAAATAGGATAATGACATGAAAGCTGTGCTAAAACAATGGCCGACATTCATTTCTTTCTCATCCAGCTAATAGTATTCAATCTACTGTGTTTCACCGCGTTTGCATGGAGCAGAATGAGCAAACAGACACATTTAATTGACTTCTCAATCATTTCGATTTTTTTCTTTTTCTCACGTCATCTGATAATCCCAACGCCCTCTCGCTGTTCACACATTGATTCTGGTCTGTGTTGCCTTGGGCCAGGCCTCCAAGCCAAGCTGTCTGGTGATGGAGGAAGCGAGGGGCCGAGGGCAGTCCTCACTAAGGCCCCAGGGCTGATGGCTGTGGGCGAGAGCAGGAAAAACACAGGCCGATGGAAGGCCACGGGGTTCACCTCTTGCATTAATTAGCAAGTAGGTAGGCGAGAGATGTCTTTTTCAGGAAAGAGGAAAGAGTTTGCAGGGATCGTCTTGATCGTGTCTTGAATGGGCCCCGGAGGTTTCTCGGTTTCATGGTGAGCCCGGTTCAGTCGCTGCCTGACACTGATAGCACCGTGCATGCTGGTTGTTACTGCTGCAGTGCTTTTGATGCATTTTTCTTCTTCCCCTCAACTTTCTTTTGCTCATATTTGCACAAAAAGACCATAAAAGAGAGAGAGAAGCATGCGTCCATCTAAAACACAGTGTAGATGGAGGAAGGCGGTGGTGAATGTAGTGATGCACTTGTAGTATATATTAACTTTGTAAAAGAATTGTAGTCTGGTATTCAATGTCTTAATGCTAAAAGGAATAGTTCAACATTTTGTGAAATATGCTTATTCACTTTTTGATGTCGGGTAAAATGTGAGGATTGATACTAATCTGATATGTCTGTGATAGGGCTGTGGGAATGAACTTTGGGAATCAAATATAATTCAAATGCTGAAATGAGTAAGTAGTGTATGGTACAATAAGGAGTAAAAAGCAACAACGTCCACAATGGAGGGTGGATGGGTCAAACGAACACAGGACATTCACCCAGGAGACCACTGTTGGTTTTCCAACATTTTTATGCAATGTTTTTCCATGTGTTATACTTTACATCACATTTATTAAGGGTAATTATACTGTTATATTATTATTTTAACACAAACTATATTTTTGTCCTAACTCAACCTTCAACATATCAGCAGAAACTCTCTTTCAGGTGACTGGGTTGCTCCTACAAAGCAAATAAAAAGCAATCGGCAGCATTACAAACCATGATATGTCTGATTGCTACATTTGTTACACACAGTGTAGTTTTATTGATATGTGACTAACTGTTTCCTCTTTCTTCCCCCTTTCCCATCTCTCTCCCTCCATGTGGACCATTCAATCATCTGTTTACGGTGATGCCTGACAGGTCAGTTATCTCTCCTATTATCACTTACAGCTAAACATCGCAGTGATTAATTCAGTACCGGCATACAAACATTAAAGGGTGTAAATGGTGCGTAAACACAAGGTTGAACTCGTGTTTTGGAGATTGTGAAGAGCACACAAGGTAACCCGGTCTTAAAGAACCCATCATCGCTGGCTCCAAGAGTTAAGTAATGCAAGTATTAGTGAGGCTCTCCCTCGCACAAGAGCCCTATGATGTTGGTGCCTGTAGGCAGTTGTTGTTGGCAGACTTGAAAAAAGGAACGAGTTGCAAACCGATTTCAAAAGAAATATAAAGCAGATTTCGGATGAGTTCCACAAGGTTGCTTGTTCACAGAGAAAGTGCATAATAGATATGCAAAGTACATCCCTATGCACAGAGCAGCATGGCAGAAAACATTTCAGCAGTGCTTGCATACTTGCATTTGTTTGAAGATATCAAGGCTATTGTTTTTCCCCTGGAGGAATTTGGCTTGCTGGAGGAGGACATTTTTATGAATTGTTTTCTATTTTGAGGCTGTTGCACAAGACGTGTAATGAATCTGTTTATGAGCAGCTACATAAAAGTAAGCTGAGAAAAATGAATATTGTTGATGGGATTTAAAAAATGCTTAGAAGCCGTCAGCTGAGGGCTTCTTTGTAAGAAGTAAATAATTCGCTCTCGTGGTATCAAATTACAGAGAGAAGAGATCCAAGTTGTTCCTCGAATCTGACACCGCGAGGGTCAGATGTTATTTGTTTGTATTGACTGCATTGATTGGGATTAGCTGGGAGTAATCTGATCCACTTTGCGTACCGACACGTTTGCAGCAGTCCTTACCTGGAGTCACTCACGTTATCAGGCTGAGCATAACGGACTGAAACGTTCAGGAGGCGAGTGAAGAAGGAGCCAAATATTGACTGTTAACCACATCCTCGGAGGGCAGGTTGAGCTGAGACCTTCTGACCGCTGCTTCAAGGTCCCTGAACTCAGCCTTAAAAATAAGGTCTGCTATGTATCGGCTTCCCGTCACACTAATGGAGGAAACTATTTTTGTTTTCTTAAACCACAACTTTAATTAAATAAAGTTAGTTAGTACACTCCTAAAGCGGTTCCTTGCATCAGGATCATAGAGGAACCGTTTTTGGTGCCCACCTTTGTCACCTTGGTTCTGTTTGGGATATCTCAATAATAATCAAAATAAAGTTAAACTCTTAAAAATGGCACTAACACATACTGGAATCACTTTGCATTTCATTAGGAACATTTAAAAAAAAAAATGTTTGTGAGCATCCTTTTTAGGGAAAAACAAATGATTCAAACTATCTTAAATAACGTCATCATAAACCATCTCCCAAATGATAAATATATTTTCAAAAGTAGTATCTACATGATACTTCCTGCAGTTTTTCAGGCTCTATTTTTCACTTCTCTCCCATGATAACAAGGTAGACAATTTTTTCATTTCACTTGTGACGATATTCATAAGTATCTTGATAATGAAAGTTAGATTAGCTAAGTGTGAGTTAACTAGTGGTGTCGGTGCGTATGTCCCTGAGTGTTGAAGTAGCTAGACTCGTCAGCACTAACCAGTAGTGTACACCCGGCTCCATCATTACAGCCAATAATCTCACCAGCAGTCCCGTCAACAAACCGAGGCAGCTGGCCGTTCCAGATGCAAATTATTTGCTCAATGTGTCAGGAAGCTGAACCACAGTATGTTTCCATTTCAATGCGAGGGAGATAGCACACAAGGCCGTGTTACTGCATCCAGGACACCCCCCCCCCCCATAAAATCACATGCATTAGAAGTTGTCAGATACTCAGCAGTGATGGGCCCTCCTACTATCTGTGTCCAGTCACAGTAACATCCTGATTTCCACCCCATCAACCTGCTTCTCCACGCCCCACACCCCCACCCCCCCACAGCTTGTTTATTGCATTCGTAGCACTGTCTTTGATTTTCGCAGGGCAGCCGGCGTGACACATCAGCTGCCAGCGTATTTGTCGAGATGACTCTGTCACATGGGAGGTGCCCGGCTTGTTTGTTGCCCCCCCCCCCCCACCGCTGCAGCAGACGGGGCAGCGTTGTCCGCCTGCTTGGCTCCCATCTCACACTCCCAACTTGAGCATGTCTTCTCACATAAATTGAACTCCATACCACGAGCTTGTCGCTACAAAATGTGGCCACGCTGCCTGCCGGTCTGTGGAGATTTATCAGGGTCAGCCTCCCACGGCTCAGAGCCACACCGCCGGACCGGAATGTAATCCAGCTCTTACCCCAGACCCCCCCCCCCCCCCCCCCCAATTGATGAACCACGCTCATGCAATGATTCAGTCATGCTGCTGTGTGTGTGTGTGTGTGTGTGTGTACAGGCCGCTGATGTGGAACTGAATGGAAGCTCGGTGGCTTTTTGTGTTGAGGGATCGATGTCTGGTGACAGACTCGCCTCTTCATAAGGTTTTTAATGAAAGCTAATCTTTGGAATTGATTTCTATGCAGTTAGCTGGAGTCCTGATGGAAGGATTTGATGAGGACAGACAATCAGATATAGCATTAAACTTTAATGTGCTACGGTATCGGGGTTTTAGTATCAACAATTTTTATTTTTTATTTTTTTGGGAAGAGGATTCAGAAGAACCTTTGTTTGCAGCCTTCAAAGCAGCTGTGTGACACTGAGAGCTAACAGTGTTGTACTGTATATATAATATATCAGAATTAGAGTTGTTTTCCGATTCCGATACCAGTATTGGAAATGCCTCCGATACTGCCGAAAATACTTGAAAAGCTTGAAACAACCTCCGTTAATGTGTTGTCCGTGCTGTGACTGATGACTCAGCAGCGTCATGGGTGGTGAGCCAACTGATCAGTGCATCTCTGGTTTTTAATACTTTCCGTGAGAAATAACCGTACGTCTTAAGAATTTGGGGGAAAGGCCATTACTGCATGTTTTTTATATCTGGCTGATTTATCCACCTGTCTGCCTGCTGCTGAATTGACTCAAAGACTCCATCAATGTGGAGCCCAATCCAAAGCCTGACTGTGACCTCATAAAGCAATACAAGTTTGCCATAAATTGCTTCAATCCACCAGGCTTTTCAAATTGTATTCAAAGTTTCTGGATTGCGGGCCACCAGTCGCTCTCTGAGACGGACGGCATTGGCAGAGAAGTAGTTGTGTAAGGCTGTGTTCCATTGACAGCTCAGTGGATTATAAACTACGTGTCTGAAATGTGTCACTCAGTGAGTGGCTTGGCCTTGGATGTGCTCACCGTTTTGACAGCTGCACAGAGAAGCCCTCGTTCCTTTGTTCTCCGTTTCTATGAAGGATGCCAAATTTAGTGTAGGATTTACTGACGGCTGCATGTAAATGTAAATTTATATAAAAGCCATGTGATCAGGCCGCGAGCTTAAGGACATCCCGTCGACCCAGAGCCGAAAGAAAAAGGGAACAGACAGGATGAGACGTAATTTTGGGATGTGGAGTTGAAAGAAGAACGCCACGTTTCAGTGAACATCGGTGAAAGTGATTGTGGGTAGCAGACACTTTAAATTAAACATTGCATTAAATCTCTTTGATGATATAAATACAAATGGCCCAAATCGTCGATCCTCTGGACGACAAACCACAGCAGCAACTTCAAATTCTAGCTTGCTAATATTTATGCTAACATTACCAGTTACTGAGGTTAGACTGTTTAATGGTAACAGAATGGTGATGCAACAGTTAACCATTCAGCAGCCGCATTTACAGCAAACAGCTGCTCCTCCAACTTTAAGACACAAGAACTAGCAGCAGGACCACTCCTATTTTTAAATGTTTTTACTCGTGTAAATGTAGCAAAAAAGAGATTTTAAATGAGACGGACACATTCATTTTGAGACAGCTTAGGTTGCATTTCGGGGCGGTTGGAGGGTGATTTGCATGTGACTGGTCCAAGCACTGGTCATCTCCCACCTTGACTACTGCAACTCTCTCCTGGCCGGACTCCCGGACTCTGCGATTAAACCATTGCAGCGTATCCAGAATGCTGCAGCACGCCTTATCTTCAATCTACCCAAATTCTCCCATGTGACCCCCCTCCTCCGTGACCTCCACTGGCTCCCTGTTGCAGCACGCATCCAATTCAAGACAATGGCACTGGCCTTCAGGGCCATCAATGGAACGACACCTGCCTACCTTCAAACACTGGTCAAACCTCATGCCCCGAAGCGAGCACTTCGCTCCTCTACTTCAGCTGGCCGGCTGGTACCACCATCGCTGAAATCAAACTACGCTCAGCAAAGTCCAGACTCTTCTCTGTTCGGTCCTCAGTGGTGGAACGAACTCCCGACCAATGTCAGGACAGCAGAGTCATTTGCCATCTTCCGAAAAAGGCTCAAGACTCACCTGTTCAGACTTCACCTTGACTCTACATAGCATGACCCACTAACACCCCCTCCCCCCCCCCAAAAAAAAACACCCTTACCTATAGCACTCTGATCATAGCACAGTTGCTCTTAAGGTACTACTTTACTCAGATGAGGACCTAACACTTGTTCTATTTTTAGCTCTTACTTTATCGGCAATGATACGTTGTGGTTTCTTTGTTTCCTTCTTTTGACAAATGTACTTATTGTAAGTCGCTTTGGACAAAAGCGTCTGCTAAATGACCTAAATGTAAATGTAAATGACTGCTGACTTGTGACTTGCTAAACCTGGGTGGTTGCTTTATGCTACTCAATGAACAAGTTATGATACTGGAAATACCGGGTCTGGACAAGCACGCTGCTCCTACAATGATCAAATAGCTAGAGGACAGACAACCACACAGGCCTACTTCACCAGCCCACTGGCCCATCAGCATTACCAAAGAACCCGGGTGGAGGCAGCACAAAGCACCCACAGCCACACTACAGATGGAAGTGTTAGCTTTGAAGTCACTAAGAATCTCACACAAGCTTGTCTTTTTCAACAACACCCTCCTTCAATCAAATATTTGTGTTCTTGGATATATAACTCGTTAAATGCGTCTTCCAGACCTTTAGTCTCATTAAAAAGGGGGAAGTCATGCTCCTTCCTGTTGCCGAATGTTATCATGTTTCAGTCAGACGCTTCAAAGTGACTTAACACTTGAGCTCATTAAAAAGAAGAGGGGGGGGGGGGGGGTAATGAATTAGCCGTTTTTTCTGATCGTCAGCTTCAGTTACACTGATAATGGTATTAGTCTTTCAGAATGAGGGTTGAGGGCTGAGATGTACGCTTTGAGCAGTCGTGTTAGAAGTGCAGAGAGAGTGGCATTCAGGAACGGCTGTAAGATGTGCAGCATCTGAGGGTTTCTGCTCATTCGTCCACCTGATGACTGGCTCTTATGGTCACATCAAAAGGCTGGTCGCTCTGAAGAGAGAAATCCAATTCTCCAGGACTACTGTACCAAAAGAGCAGCTGGAGACAGACTTGTCAGTTTGTTTTTGAAATGCATACCTACGGTACGTCCTCTGCCTGAAACTGTTAGGTTTGCGGTTTTTTTTTTTTTTGCTAAAACAAAGAAACCCTCTTAAGGGTTCATGTTCGCTTACAACACCATGCATTATGTGCAGAAATCCTGGCCAGCAGGAGCTCTCTGCAATGACTTGTACAAGCAAAGACCTTGAATGACAAGCGGAGCATTTTAAAATGAGACGGGACGCCGTCTATGGGCTGTATTACATTATCATCACCATCATACTGTCAGCAAGTAAGCTGCCAGATGAAACAGAATGGAGTGGCTCCCCCAGACGCTGATGTTGAGACAGCATGATGCATGTACGATTCAGAACACACTGTCCTTGTTTTCATCCATTTATATGGTCATTGCCTTATTCATGACGGCGTGTGGCGCCGAGCTGCGAGGAGCTTGTTAATAGCTCTCAGTGGTCAACAAAGAGCACAAGCTGTGGGATGTTGGTTTCCTCATCTATGTCAATAATTGACTCTGAGAAGCTCTCATTTCTTTTAGATTTTCTTTTTATTATTATTCCAGAAGACCACAAGTCCCTTTTGACACCTTCCCAAAAAGTCTTCTTTTTCTTTTTTTTTTGTCAGAGCAGTCGACCTTAAAAACCTGTGGATATCTTGTTTGGTTGCTTTGAAGTTTTACCTTAGTTGTACTGATAAAAGAGAATGCTATGATCTTTTGACAGCTGTTGAGGTCCCACATTATATATTATATAGATTCTAAAACAGTGCAGATAATCTGCTTTTGAAGGGTGAGTTTGACCACATTTCTAGTCTACTAGCCATGTTTTCAGCTCTTGGAGTGAACAGACTCAGGACCTGCTTGTCTCTTAAAGGGGGTGGGGCTAAACACAAGTACAAGTAACCGACTCCAGTGGCGTATCTCTGCTCTGAACTGTCTCTGGCTTTACTCAGCATCTGGGTGCTTCAAATAAATTGTCATATCAGGAAAGAAACTACAAGATGATGCCATGGAGTTGTCTCGTTAATCCAAAACAGAACGTGGGCAAAAAGTTCTCCATTTCATACCAAAGTAAGCATTAAGTTCCAATTTTAAAAAAAGCCATGATATTAAACAAACTTTCTTAAAGTGTGGTTTAAAGTAGCTCTATCAAACATCATTTCAGATGTTTGGGCCCCACACAGCGCCTGGCAGAGAAAGGTCACCTCCTTCCTGCCCGGCATGGAACGCCAGTTGACAAGAGGGAAAAAACACACCTTTCTTTCTCAGACACTTTAAAGAGCAACCATTCAAGGGTTTAGAGGTCTGATGCTTCTTTTTGATGACGCAACGCTGAGTAAATACTTTTGCACCCTAGAAAACTTCCACCGGAGCATTTATTTAGCCTGCCTGTGTGCGTCTGGCCACACGCTCTGTCTTCATGCATATTCATGGCGCCCAAGAGTTAAGAAATACTGATCAGGAGTATTAATGATTAATTAATTATGAACGCTGATGCAAGACAATATAAATGATTTACAAAAGTGGGCATATTACACTGATGGCTATCAAACCGCAGTACACTATCTCGCGGTTGATCAATGAAACACTTGGTGTGGTTTGCTCAACATGAGTCCAAATTAATTAGACGGGAACTCTTTATCAGTCGTTTCTTGGAAAAATGTTGCAGTGGAGGCCGACCGCAATCTGAGTTCCCGTTGCTTATCCTCACATGCTCCACGATGGATCAGCGGAGGGAGCCCATTTGTATGGAAGGCAGCAACGGTGACATTTCCAGGTGGCTTCGCTGATGGAGCAAAGACAGCGGAGCAAAAGGATTTTTAAAAAAACATATTTATATGCAAAGCAAAAAAAAGATTTTGCCTATAAATTCTACACGTTTCTCATTTTCATTAACATTTCTCAGGGGCGTTGGCGTGACGGCGACGTGTTATCGTATCGAGTTAATTTCCCACCATACTGCCTGAACCCTGTTAGCTGCAGCGAGCTATTTCCACACCGCCAAAGCGCCACAGAGCTTCAGTGGGTGACTTTTTTTTTGCAACATTAACTATTTATTGGAATTCTGTGCTGCACATTCAGAATCCCTCCCCCATGCCATCCATTATCCTTGAGGAAGAACAATGCATGGATGTGAACACAAATTCCGGGAGAGGATGAATTTGAGTCCATTTTTCTAACCTGGCAATTCATTTGTCATCCTCAGAGCCCGAGGAGCGCCTGCTACCTCCCAGGTCTCTGATTAAACAGGAGAGAATTAATAACAGGTGTCTGAGGAAGAGGAGCCTCTGCCTATTGAAAAAAAACGGTCTCCCTGGAAGAAAGGCCAAGCAATAAGCAACAATCTGCAATTAGAGCGAAGGAGCAGTGGGTAGCTTACCCAGTCCTTTTAGGTGCTCCATGCTACAGAGCCACACCAAACTGTTGGAAACTAAAGGAGAAAGTAGGAGGTTGCTGTTAATGAATAGTCCTCGATACATTAACAGTGGTGTTTCGCTCACTGCCACAAAGGAATAATAATATATAATATATATACAATATAATATAACAATAAAAGGCACCGGGGGTGTTTAAAATAGACAACACGGAAATGCAAAATAATGCAAATATTTCCCATTGAATTCATCATACTGGCAGTACAACACTTGCACTACTTGTCCAATGAAAGGTTGGAATAGATTTGCGGTGGCAGAGGGCCAACTACTGTGATCATATTGAGCAAAAACTGCGTCTAGCAGTCTGAGGTAACTTGTTGTACAGCCTTTTATTGAGTTTGAGGGATTTAATTTCAGAAATGAAACAAGGAAGTGAAAAAAAAAACTGCAGTCCCTCACATGGCCTCACTCCAAAAGGAATCTGTGTTAATATGCCCAACTTATTTCTTTTTGAGTTTCCTCACAACAAAATGCTTTGAGTGAATTCCAGTTCCCTCAGGTAAACAGTGTATAATATGTAGGGCTTTTGCTCTGAAAAGTAAGAAATTAAGGGATGGATCTGGCATGCCCCCCTGTGTAAAGGCCTTCGATCTACATTACAGCCATGATGTATACCTGAGCATAACGTGCCCTTTAAATGCAACCGAGATGGGGAAAAGAGAGCAGTCAAGGTGCTCGCTGGGAGCCAAGGTAACAAATTCAGGAGAATCTTTGATTACCTCTAATGTGGTTATAGGTAATGGTGACCTGTCTCAAAGGAGCCAAGCCACAGCTAAATTATATTTCAAATCCATTAAAACCTTACCTCAGATCCATGATTCGCTTCCAGCGAGCGGCTACCTAGGGCAGCAGGTAATTGAATTTCAAACTTGAAGCCAGGAAGCAGATAGGCCCCTGAGCTAAAAGTCCTCTGCACGAGACAGAATACTGTTATGCATAAAGTCATGATTTATTTGTTCCTATCGTATCTTGTAATGGGCTGCTCTCTGCCACGGAGAGGACTAACCCCATTTGTTGAAATGACACGTCTGTGTGAGAGAGAAAAAAAAATTAGATTGCCATGACCAACAGACATGAGCCTTTATTAAATTTGGGCATTTTAACCTGACTCCAGCTGCACAGGAAACTTGAACGGGATGGAGGGACACGCTTAATTACACTGACATGAAAATCTGAACAAGGTGCCGCTACGGCGTGCTTTGATAGGTCTGATTCATTGGCACTTTCTGCTGCACAGGTTAGGATCATCGGGAGCCCGAGGCTGTTCACTTCTGAGCGTGGATCGCAGCTGCCTCATCCCATCATTACGTGCCGCGTTTTAAAGCGCCTTTAGATCGGTTATTGGATGTAGTGATGAATCAAAAAGATGAAAAAAGAGAGACATCAAATAAAAATGTAAGATCCTATTCAGTGGGCGTCGAATTACAAACCCTTCCTCATAAGCAGCTTTAAATCAGCCTGGCGAGGGCCGGACTGGGCCCTAAGCGTGATCCGTCTAATTGCTTACAGTGGGCTGAACTCTCAGGGAGACTCTGGGCTGTTAATAGGAGGATCATGCACTCAGGGGAAAGTATTGGCTCCTCTTTCTCTTTCGCTGTCATCTCTGCTATTTCCAGACATCCCTCACCGCGGAGTCGAGACACACGACACCAAACTCGATAGTGAATCAATCATTGGACCAATTTACCAATTAGGCTCATTGTACTCTATAAATAAACACATCACAGCCTCCCCATGCTCTGCCAATGGAGATGCACCGTCTCAACAGCCAGACAGGTACAACTAACACGGGGAGAGGCGTCACATCGATCAGCAACCGCTGTCATACCGTCCCGATGCACTAACACTAAACATCCCTCAATAGTCTCACCGTCACAGGTTTTGGTTGCTGAGATTCAAACGCATTTATTCCCAACATGTTGCTGGGACAAGACAAGTGAAAGCTAGATCAATAAACACACATAAGATGACAATTTGGCCCATATAAAATTGACTAACAATAACCATCAACGGCCATCACCTTAAGAACCTTAGCAAGGCATTGTCACACGTTGTGATGCAACAATCGAGGGAAGTTAGCTAGCATAAATGCCGGTTGTTAGCATCGTTATAAAGTAGCAAATCTGCGAATTTATAAAGTAGCAAATTGCTACCCTATAAAGTTGCAAATCTGCAAGTTTTAAAGTAGCAAATCTGCGACTTTTTTCACTGAATATTGCCCACCCTTCTCGGCTCCATTCTTTTTTTTTTCCCCTCCCTACAGTGGCCCTAAAACACCATCTTACAGTTCACTCAGGTGACATGCAAAAAAAGGGTTGGGAAAGACCAGAGTTAAGATTTCAAGACATGATGTATAATTTATAGTGGAAAGAGAGGCTTTGTAATAATACAACAGCTCTTGGCAGCATCACCTCCCCTGGCAGGCCGTCTCCCGCTCTCAGCCTCAATGCTGGAGCTGCCACTGATGCCGCCGCTACTGCCGCCGCGCCGCCGCTGCTGCTGCAAAACTCCAGCATGCTCTACCCACCTGTCACCATGCAGGGGAAAACATTTCAGTCACACCGAAGATACATGTCACTAGCTCTCACCGGGAACCACGGGCAGTTAAAATAACTGTCAAATCACTGGGTTTTGGGGTAAAATATCCGCGGCTTTCTCCTTCGTATGCGTATCTGCTTTTCAATGCGTGAGCATCCAGCCGATGTTCATTTACCAAGCACAGCGACATTTACAGGGACAGTGAGCATGAAGCCTGATACATACTGGCGTACATGGCAAAGGTCATGTCATGATTATTATTCATATTACCACCCTGATAATCATCAAAATATGCTTAAAATGCACCAAAAACTACTGGAATCACTGTATAGGACATCTTTTGTTAAAAAGAATCTTCAATAAGGTGATAATAAATCATAAGGTCCCACTGCATTAACAAAGGATAAATAAATGTTCAAAAGCAGGTGGAGAATAAAGAAGCCTATATCTATGTGTGTTGTGTGTTTGTGAATGTGAGAGTTTTCTTAGTCTTGCTTCACCTCTCTGCAAACTTCTGCAACATGGTGCACCACAGCGCGGACGTGCTCACAGAGTGACTGTGAGTCTTTCAACGCCGGTGTTGCTTCGGTGGACGACCTCCCCCAAACTGAGTGGATTCCCAGAATAGAAAAAGAACTGGTTATTGACTCCGCGGTACGCCCAAGTGGGCTTTATGATTTAGTGCAGTGAGCCGTCAGCTCTCAGAGCAATGTGCGGCAAACAAAAAACATTTTATCAATATTCCATCAGGCAGCAGCCTTCTCCCTGTTAATATAGTGGCCCAGACGCGTCTTAGCACCCCAGAAGATGGTGCATTAGGCAGCTCCTGGGACAAGTGTGGAATTAAATGGAACGCCACCGGCCATGTCACTATGTTGACAAGCATGGTATTTGGTCCTATGTTGATGCACTGTTTTTCATTTTTTTTTTTTTTTTTTATTTAGCAGATAGCTGTTTGATATGGAACAAGAGCCAGCACAAAACATAACAAGATAAACAAAAAGATAAGATGTTAATTTAAGATTTGCATTCAATATTCCAGGAAATTCTGGGGAAGCTAGCCTGTGGCTAAAGGCTACAGAGTCGCTTGTTACTCTGCTAAATCCGTCAGTGTTTCTCCTAGAAGGAGAAATAAACAATAGTTTTACATTTCTATACTTGGTATATGAGGGCCATTGTATAAAGTAGTGTCCAACAACATGAATGAAATGTGAAAATGAAAGCACAACACTGGTGTGAGAAATCCACTGTGTTATACTCTGTAGGGATGTCACACCGTCCAAGCAGCAGCCTCTGGTGTTGAGATATGAAACCAGAAGTGCCCAAAGCTGCAGTTCCTCAAATGGCCACTTGAGACTGGGTCAAAAAGTAAATCAATCCCAATGCCCAACGTTACAGCAGGAATAAACATGTTTACAGCCTAGTACAAAAACAACACCTTTAACAACTTTACAGGGGTGGATTTTTAGTTATTTCACCAATTAAATTAAAAGTTAGGAAACATTGAAGGCGATTTGATTGTACCAGGTCGCTAGTTGTCTACTCAGTTGTGCCTCAGCTCCATCAACGATCCACCTCTTTGGTTATTTTTAAAGTTAGCCAAGAAACAGCTTCACATTTACTCTACAGAAACATATGGGTGACGTCACAGAGACAAGGTCCATATTTTATACAGTCTACAGCACACGTATTCAGAATTATGACATCAGCTTGGTACAAAAGTATCCTTTCTCATGACATCACTCTGACAGAGTAAGAATCGAGATTCAAAAAGAGAAAGCCACAAGAATGACTGAGCTCATTATTCTTGATCCCGACAATGCTTCCTCTTGCACAGAACTGATGAGAATTTAGGAGGCTGTCATGCTTAAAAGCACTTTTCCCCGGATGTGTTACTGTTTTCACCGGCGCTGTTTCAGATTCACTCCATCTACATTATTCATAGCAGCTATTTAGCTCTTATCCAGAGTGACATGAAATGGGCGCACCAGTCGAGTGAGTTCACATTTCTAAATGTGCAGCATTACAAGCACCAAATAGTCCAGGGTGCAATGGTGAAAATGCTGAGGCAGAACGGGGAATTCAGATTCAAGATTTATCTTTCCCGAGGGAGATTTGTCTCGGACAAAAGGCTGCCACTTAAAAATACATATATAATACGTTACATCCATGGACAGACACGAGACATAAGCACATACAATACAGTGTGCAAACAATACACCCCTCCCCCTAATCATACCTTGTGGCCTGAGTTTAGGAGACTTACTCATATGGGGATGGATGAGTTTTGAGGTATCTTTTTTTAGTTGGTACTCTGTAACCTGGAGCAGCAAATATTGGAGTAAAGTCTTCTGGGCTGATGTGTGGAGAATCATCATCAGGTCCATGTAGGATGGAAAGGGAAAGGCAAGTGAGAACACAATTGTTCCGACAGCAATGACCTTCAGCGGCATGAGGTCAGCTTTTGGGATACAAAAAGGACAGAACACAACAGGGCAGCAATGCAGTCGGCTGGCTTGGCAGAAGTTATGTGGACACAGAGTACAAAAGGTGAGAAGAATTTTAAGATTTTTTTGTAGCATAGCTAAGCACAGCTCCGTGTTTAGCTATGTGAAAGCACAACATGGAGAGGGAGGGAGAGAGAGAGAGAGAATATTTGTATACATGACACTTGCTTTTGGGAGGTTTGTGAGATTGTGGTGTTTAACCATTTAAACCACTTCCAACACTGAATCCTTTTTAACTGGACGTTTCCCAAAGTGCCATTTGGAAGATAAATTAATTTTTAAGGCTGTGTATGAAATAAATATATCAGAAATCAAAATCTTTCACTACATCATGAGAATCAGCTTCCCTATTGTTTCGGCTGTGCCGTAATTTGTGTGGAGCTGTTTTTTTCTTGTGTGCTTAATTATGCAGATGAATGTGTGAGAGGAACGGAGGATGATTGGTGGACGGCCGGGCTGCCGCTACAGGATTGGAGGACTGGTTCCCAAACTGCCGCTGGGTTGGTGGCTCACCAGGTGCGCAGCGTCTAAAAGCTCCCTAGAGGGCGGCGGTATGGCAGAGAGGGGTATTTCCTCATCGTCACCTTCTCCCAACGAGCCACATCATTTTCAAATTTTTAGTTTTCGGAGTGGTTTTTGATGTTTTCGTACTGGCGGTCCACCTGTTTGGTTTTCTCCTCTTCATGATAGGTAGGGAGGTTAGTTTGTCCTTTTGTTTCTTGAAGTTTTCAAGATGGGTCATATTGATCCTTCCTCAGTGAGTTTGTTATTTTGGCCTTGGTCCACCCTGAAGGTAACCTTAGTTTCATTGCGATGCATGTTATTTAATTACCCATGTAATAAATGATCTTGTTATCACATCGGAATCCTGACTAGCGTTGTATGGCTGCTTGGGAAGAGGAAGGATGGGGGCTCACCTTCTTGTTACGTCTCTGGTCCCCTAGTTGGGGCGTAACACTAAAGAAACTAGGCATGGGATGACATGAAAATATCACGATTACCCAGCCTAAATAATTCAAGCAATTCATGGTATTATCTGGATTATCATCAAAATATGCTTAAAATTCATAAAATGGCACTAAAACATGCTGGAATAACTTTACATTTTATTAAGAAACCGATAAGAAGACATCTTTTTTTAGTGAAAACGATCAAATAATCATCAATAAGATGTTATAAATCATGAGGTCTCCCTGGTTAAATTAAGGATAAACATATTTTAAAATGTATTTCTTCTATTTTTCACTTCTCTACCATGATCGTGAGCTATACAGCTTTTTGCAATTCACACCATGACGATATATGAGATTATCCTGAGTGTTTTCAAATCCTATATCGTCCCATCCCTAATTGAAACCAATCCATCAGTTAGTGACATTATTCTCTAGTTTGTTATCTGTCTTGTTGGCTCGAATAATTGATCATATGGGAGGCAAATCAATAAAATAAATACACGCACAATAAAGCATAATACGATCTAATAAAATCACTGCAACAGATGTAATAATAGAGTTTTCACTGCATTTTCTTTACTCTGTAAGCTGAAACCAGAAAGGACCACACAGCTGAATTAACAGCACTCTTAAACACAAAACCTTTAAGCTTCACAAAGGGATTTATTGCCGGGCTGCAGTCCTGCGTGGATTTCTATTGCGCTGGTGCAGCATTGAGTGTGTCCGCCCCCTCTATCGCCTAAAGAAACTCTCTCATTGTGCCAGGACTTCAGCTTCCTGATTGAAGCCGCAGACTGAAATGAGAAAATGTGATGTGCGCGCCACCCCGTACCATTGCTCCAGCCAGTTTGCAGCTCACCCGCCCGCTCTGTCACAGCTTGATGGCTCAATTTATTGCTCGGCAAGCCTAAAATAAAGCACATCGCCGGGGAATTTTATCGGATATTGGTGATTGATTTCAGGAATATTGGAGCTCACCAGAAAGCAATGCAATCCAGCAGCGCTTTTTATTGTCTCATGCTGCCAACAGCATGCGCTAGCTGAAGAAAAGCCTCAATATCCTTGTTTTTATGTTTTTTCTTCTTCCCCCTTATTTCCCAAGACAATTTGTGGTGAGTGGTGGGATTGAGAAGCCCACAGGGAGGGAGGGTGCTCCTGGGGTGAAATCAGCGAGGCAGCGCTCCGTGAAGGGACGCCGACTGTCTAGCGTCACTTGTGTTGTGGATTATGATATTCATCGTATGGCAGCGTGCCATTTAAACGCGGTGTGGTAATCCAAACAGCCCTCTGTGATAAGTAGATGGTGCTGCAGATGATTGCGGCCCCGAGGAGAGGCGAGTTGAGCCGCTGAACCGGAGCCCAGCAGAGGAGAGGGCCACGGGCTGCACCGAGATGAGCACTCTTCACAGCCATCACAGAATTAGATGACTCTCTTCTCAGAGTGGGAATCAGTTATTCAAAGCTAAATACTTTGACCGGGACTTGATGCAGCCCATAACGAGGAGCTCTTTCTGAAAGATTAGAATGGAACCTTGTGTTTAAAATAAATTGCAGTGTTGTTTACAAAAACATCAAGACTATAAATGAAATGCTCAGTTTTATACAAATAGAAACTGTGTATCTTTCCTGAGTCATCACATTGGAACATCAATGATATTATGAATCCAAAAGCTTAGCTCTGTTTGTGTTCAGAAACAGTGGACATATCACAGACACAATGTTTATAATGAATGCTGTTATAAAACCAGCATGCTTCTTCTGCTAATGTTGCTAATGTTGATTGATTTAATTTACCATTACCATTTACCATGACCTACTGAGAATGTGACTAATGTATGGTTATTAATTCCATCATTGATTTATAATTGGGTGTGATAAACGGAAGAAAAGTGATATGAAATGAGCTGCAGAGACCAGAATTCAGCGTGATGTCATCAGTCCAGTCACTTTGTTGAAAGGGTGCTTCAACAGGGGTCTTAAAAATGACAATGATCTTTTTTTTTGCATCCCTATTCTGACATCCTACAGCATTTTTATTTCCAAAGATATCGTCTGTTTCAACCTGTTTTCTACTGGTTTTCTGCAGCTGCAGTGACGTAAATGGGACACGGACACAAGGTGTATGGAGTGAAAAGTTCCATAAGCAGAAATGTAGTTACCTGGAATGGATTTAATTGGTAGCGGTTGCAACCATGTTACACATTTGATCATTCTTTGGTGCTATAAGGGATGGATAGTTAAAGTTTATTGCACACAAAGCCAGGACTGTTTATCATTGAATTAAGTTGACAGCAAAACTGTAAAGTTGACAGAAGGACGGCCTGAAGCTCGTCCTTAAAGACACTCTATTAAGAGTGGAAGCAAGGACATTTTTATTTTCAGTGTCGGTGGGTTAGATAAGCCACAACCAACAGGTCACTAAGCTTTACTCAGAGCCACCTGCGAGCCAGGCCTGAAAATGCAGACACCTTGGACGGCAACCACATCATAATTCTCTCCTGGCGAAATTAAATCACCCAAAATGTGAACAGGCGACCTCGGCAGAATGCAGAGAGGAAAGCGGCGGGATGTGCAAAAACCTGCCGACGCCACACATTACGCTATGTGGTCCTTCAACCTTGGCACGGTGGCAAATGAGGGATTTGATGGGGGAGCACTGGAGCAGTGGCTTGAGTGGCAGAATGCTCCTAAAGCCCCAGCTAGCCCTAATGAGGCAGCTTGATGTAGCAACCAGGTCCACTGGGCGCGAGGAGGACCAGATGTCGCCCGTGCACTCACTCATTCCTTCCAGCACAGCCTGCATTCACCGTTCAGCCCATCTGCTGCTATCAAGCACAGTCAATATTTAGCCACTGGGAAAAGGACAGACACGCTCTGCACCTGGATCATTACAGTGCCTCCGGTAAATTGGAGGTATATATATTTTTTTCTCTCTCTCTCTAAGCCTAACTACAGAAAAAGTAAACAACTGCTTTCCAGCCCACACTCCATAACCCCTTGGACTGGACCTCCTGATGTTCCAGATACTTCTGTGCCGTTCCCTCAACAGCGTATACTAATGAGGAGAAAATGTAACACGTCTCGGTGCGAGATGGCATCCAGGAACCGTTGAATGAGCCTCACAGCCCATGTTGCATGACTCAGCAGTGAATCATGGGTCGCTGAGCGAAGCTGACACGCAATATGCCAATTCTCGCCTGAAGATGAGACATTAACTAAATCCTGAAAGAAGAGGGAAATAAGAATATCTTCCTCAGCTTGTGATGTGTCGGATCGTTTAGCTCAAGGCATTGTGATGAAGTGCGTTACCGAGGTCGACGGTGAAACTGTGACAGGTAGAGAAGTTTAGTCAGAGGTGCAAAATTTAAAAGGCGCCACTTAATTCTGAATTGGATAACAAGCTATGAATCCCGACATTTATATATATACTCATCTTTGTGTATGCACTGGAAAGAGGGCTTCACTGCAGAACATGGTATGAAAGTCCAGATTAAATGGGAAAATGACGAAATAAAAATGACTATTTTAGTCATCTTTTCTTCCTGTAAATGTGCTTACATAAGCTAGAATCAAGTTTTTCTACCAATAAAAATAAATAAATATGTGATAAATATCATGACATCCATCACTTAATCTGCAACTTTTAGCAATCAGGATGCATGGATGCCCATTTTAGTGGTCCAATCAAATGCTATGGATTTGATTTAAATTGCTTCTCTAACTGTACTTAGATTAGACGTTGAAGACTTTTGTTTCACTGGGATTTGCTTACCTAACGTACTGAACCTGACAGCACTGAGTTAAAGGAACAGACCGGAGCAATATGGCTGCACTGTTGTGCACCCGCAGGATTATGTAAGTTATTAATGATCAAAGGAAATGATTTAAATGCGCAGCTGATGATACATTTTATGAGAGTTAATTTAACATAACCACAGTGCTGCTAACATAGTAACTAATATGGCTTTGGTTATATAACATGTTATTTTCTTAATCCTTTAAAAGGTCATTGTAACAGATGATAATAACAACAACAACCAAAATAATAGTGTAATACTAGTAGTACTAAAAGTATTCTGTCAAATTTTCTGAGATATTTATGATTAGGCCTGCATGATATATTGTTTTGGCATGTTGCTTTCACATTGATAAGACCAGTGAGTTTATGAATACATTTTAGAGCACACAATTGTTTATAGATTTACACTTAATTTAGCTCTCAAAGTACATCAAATTAAAGTTACTTATCTTACTGTCACCAGTTAACTTTGACAGCATTAAGAGCAACAGTATGATCCTAAAATCTGCAGGCCCAGCTGTGGCAATTCATAATTGATCTCCGCTGATCTGAACACGTGTATCGCATGTATCGCTCTGTATTCGTCTCCCGGCCAATCCAGGGAAAGTGTGAGCTCATTCTCTTGGGGAGCGAGCGCCGTGTTGAACATGATGAAATAAGAGTAAAACTGCTGTACTGTAATTTAGCCTACTTGCACAGTTCAAAGATGAAAACACGGAGCGGACGCTAGAAACGCTTACTCTCCGGTCAACTCTGATAAAGACTGGCAGAAACTCTTATTTGTGCATGGCCGCCGTGCATCTCTGCTTGCACTAGCTATTGCATGTCTTCAAGGAGAGACAACATATCTCCTGTTAGTTCTCCCAGCATGCCGTGTGCCCTTCCTGTGGGCTGGATTTATATTCAAATTCATAGAGCTGCATGCTTTGTTGCAGCGAACCCTGGTCTGCTTACACCAGGAACTTGAAAGGATGTGTTCGTGTCAGCTTTCTGCCTCAGCTTCCAGGCAAAAGGGGGGGGGAGTGTTGTTTCACCACTAATTCTTAAGTTATGAATTGGATCTTGGCGTTACCCCGCGCGGCTCCGATGAACTGAGGAGCTCTGATTGGAGCTCATTTGCATTCCATGGAGCTGCTACTATACAGCATGTGCTTGGCTTGCACTTATTATGAAAATGAAGGTTAATCAGCAGTCATTGCTTCAAACTTTTCCTTTAGACTCAGAGAGATATGTGTTGAAATATTTAACAACCTTCCGTGGTTTTTCAAGTTGTCGGTTAAAAGAAGGAAGTGAGGAGGGAGGGAGGGGGGGGGGGGGCATCACACTTCTGCAATGGTAAGTGCAACAAAGGTTTATCTCATGTATTACTTCACAGGACCCAAAGAAAGTGGAAAACCTTTTAGAAGACTTCTGAGAATCCGAAGCACCAGCTATAAGCAATAGATCCAGTGAGAATGATGGGCCTCCGATGCAGCTAAAGGGCAAGAATGACCAGTAATAGTAGTGATGAACATGGAGGATCTAGTAGAATTGCAGGTTGCCTTTCTCAAGAAGGTGGGGAAACGTCTCATTTGTATATGCAGACGTGGACAATTCCACATGGATGCAGTGACAGACATAAATCTGCAGTGTTGAGTAGCCGGCTAGCTTGTTGCTACCGATATTAGCTGCTCTGTATAAACAACGATAGGCTGAATAACCGTGCACTTGGGCTGAAATCCGATCTGAGAAGCAGTGGCGTAAGCCAAGTAATAGTAGAAGAGCGATGAGTCGGCATGGAACCATATGAAAATGCCACGTCATGATTAACCTGGACAAAACAATTGCAATTCAAAATATTATCATCGAAATCTGCTTAAAAATGTTAAAATATGATGCATGCTGGATTCACTTTGCCTCAAATTTTGTCAAGAAACATTTTGTAGTTCTTGATAGAACACATCTATTTTTAGTGAAGCCCATAAATGAAGAATATATACATTTTTTTTTTTTTTTTTAAAGCAACAGTTAGTGTTTCTGATTATTCCTGGAGGCCTTTTTCTGCCTCTATGTTCACCTTCCTACCATGATAGCAAGCTGACCGCTTCTTCAACTCACTTATTGGACGATATTCGACATAATCCCCATAATGGAAATTCTTGCCGATCAACTCATTGTGAGTGGGACTTCGGATTTAATTCAACTGCTTGTATTAGTTGAAGAAAAAGTAGCCGTGTGCAGTAATATAACATGAGATGCATCAAGAATCATTGCGCATTCAATCAGTTCAAATCATGAGGCCAGTGAAGATTCAGTCAACTAATAATCATGAAGATTTGACAAAATCCAATCCAAACATATAACCTTGGCATCACAATGTTGTGCTCATGCTGTTGTAAGCCTACTATTAACACCCAAAGCACCATCAAGAACACTACTTACAAGGACACATTGTAAAATAATACGGTTATCTTAAGGGGAATTTCATCGGCATTTCACATCATATGTTTTCCGGCTGACCCTGCAGGGAACACTTCAACGTTAATGCATTATAAAAAAGCATTTGCTGCGGTTCTCTATGGAGTGAAAGCTTCTTTTCCACTCTCATAGACCGCATTCATACGTCTTCGTACGGTTTGTGGTTTCTAGCTCTACTTCAGACATGCATGTACTCGCGCGTTGACTCATCACAACATGTTATCGGTGGGATCACTGCCACGTCTTCATGTCATCGGATACACGTCTAATGGGGCCGTTAGGAGGCAAGTGTGCCTCGGGGGCCGGACTGCACTTTTCAATGTGTGCCTATGCAATTACAAACAAAAGAAAATGGCTTTAGGAGGATTCATTCCAAGGTGACCAGGAAGTTCTCATGACTAACACGTGAATCACAAATACGAGATGGTTTTGTAGAGTTCTTAATAAAAAAAAGCCTTCTTTCTTTGCTGTGCCTGTGGCTTTCATTATTCTTTAGTAGTGCCTTGTGGTCAATAGTTTGAGGGTAAATTGAGGCCCATGAGCAGAGCCCGGTTGTCTATCTGCTCTGTCAGCTCTGGTAGACTTCAATCGACGGCGTACGAAACGATTCCCTCTCTCCTTGTAAACACGCGCCGATAAGGCGAGCAACCCTCATAATCTCCTCTGATTCCCATGCCCCACTGCTCCGTGCATCATACGCGTCTTGGAAGGTTCATTTCCATTTCGATTGCAGGCCCAGTTCGGGGATTTCGTCTGTCGTTTCAGCCAAATGCCTTCAGCGAAAAGGGAGGCGCGTCCTCCGCTTCCAGCTGCATAAACACCTTCCACGCCGTGTCCGCTGTCAGGAACGCTTTGGTGGAATTGGTCCGATGTGATGTTTATGAAAGCGCATTAAATGAAATTGAGTAAGCGTCTAAACGAACGGCTTCATCATTGGTTCTTTTTTCCCCACTCGTTCCCATCAAGTGTGTGTTTTTTGCTACAGAGAATATTGGAAGTGAAAAGATGAGCGTTCACACCGAAGTAGCAGCTTCGGTTTGCAGCTGGAAGGAGAGGCATTTTTCTCTAACGTGTTTGTACAGAAAAATTAACCACTGAATAAAAAAAACCTTTTGTGAAATATTCAGTCAGCTGCTTTGCCCAAACACAAGCAGTTCTATACCTTGTATGGTGTTATTAATTCATCAAATGATGCACAATGTAGAGCAATACGCTCTGAACTATTTTTGCAGCAGCCATCGGGGAGCAGCATTCTTCTTGCCTCACTCTGTCTTCTTTCTTCATCTCCACGCAGCCTTTTAACCTACGCCATCCTCCCTCTAAACGCCTTGTGACCTTTGGGTGATGCTGATGCAGAGCCACCATCGCAGCTAATAATATCTCATTAGAATACAATAGCCGAGTAACATCCAGCTTCTAAAGTGCTGCCAGGAGGATCTACCCGATGCCCACGGTGCCGGCCAAAAGCAGAAAACCCTCTATTCCTGTTTCAAAAGAGGCCCCCTCCCAGGCATAACATGGCAGCATACACTTCACTATGTGTGTGTGTGTGTTTATTTTTTTGGAATTATTAAAGCTGACTTGACTTGGAAGGAAAAGAAAGCTTCCATACGTAACATATGGTGTTTGTTGGCGCTTTTCAGGTAAACACTTTGGTACTGAAAACATCAAAATCCTCAAAGTTTAAATGAAAGTTGTTGGGTTTTTTTCAGACTGCTAGCTGTCGGCGGGTGGCTTCTTGCTTGCATTCACTCGTTCCTGAACCCGGTAGCCAAGCAGCCTCCCACCAACAGATGTTGACGCCTGAGCCTGCACTGTGTGCACTGGGAGCTGCATTAATTCAGTAAAAAGGGATAAAAGATACCTGTGAAGAGAGGAGGGGGAGAAAAGAGAGGCGGTTTTGAAGCAGATGGTCTCTTACAGTGTGCATGCATCTGCAGCTCGTGTGCTGGTGGAAAAACAAAGTAAGAGGAAAGGGTTGGGATGGAAACGGGGTTATCACTGTTACCTGATGGTTTTTTAACTCGCATGCAGGGCAATATGGCCAAAAATCTTCTATCCTCATGCAGCGTGAGATGATATGCACATTTCATGTCATGATTATGGTCAAATTAATAGCAATTCACAATATTATCCAGATAATCATTGAAATATGATTAAAATGGAACCAAAACACACTGGAATCACTTTTCTATGCATTTGAATAAGAAACAAATAGCTTGATCGTCTCAAAGGTAGGACAACTTTTTCAGTGAAAAACAAGCCAAAACTCTCTAATAACGTAATCATAAATCAGGTTCCATTTCATAAATAATGAATAAATACATGTTTTAAATTAGCAGCACTGTGTGTTTGCTCTTTGCCTTATGATAATTCCTGTATTTAAAACTTTAGCATGATAGTGAGATAGACCACATTTTCACAATTGTCCCGATAATGGAAATTAGTGTTTAGAGTGTAGATTGTTTGTGATAAAATCCTATATCGTCCCATCCCTAATTCCCAGACAGGTCATTTCATATCTCCATAAAAATGAATATGACGACATATTTGTAATGCTAGTTCAATAAATAAATAGTCTCAATTAAGTAATCACATGGTTTCGATTTGATTAAGAAAAATAATGCTAAATAATTCGATTTTCTTGAGTTAATACGCGCTAATTTACAATTTAGAAGACATACTGTAACTTTGCATCATATCTCGAATTATGATATCATCACGATATGATTCCACTGAAGACAATAAATATACTATAACAGAATGACTAATTTTCTCTTTACTACTAATATAATAATATATATATATATATATATATATATATATATATATATATAAACTTGCACACTTTAAGTGTGCCCATAGAAACCCATCAGCAGCAGCAGTGATAGCAATGAAAGGAATAAAACACCTCCCCTCCTCTGCGGTACCGTGGGGCTGAAAGGAAACTAGTCGGGGTCTGAGATGTCTAATTCTCCGTGGAGAAGTTTGGCCGGATTCGCTCGTGACAAGCAGGACTGAATGAAAGAAACATGACGAAAAGCTCATCTCGGTACTTCATAGCGAACGGAGAGCTTTTCTCTCAACCTGAAGAGGAACCCTAAGAAGATTGCATCAATCACATTTCTTTCTGCTCTCAGATTACTTTGATGTACAGTATATCAGTGCAGCCAATCCTATTACGCCCAGACACAAAGGACCACTGAATGTGCTGGGCTTTCCACCAGCCCCGCTGCACACCTTTGTGGGAAATTATGATTTGCTATGATATCGTCAAGGTCAGATCGCTGGTGCCTTGCCCTTTTGCTCTTTGATTGGATGTTTTAAATTTTTGTCGCCACTGGCCTTCGGCCCGGCTTTCGGCTCACCCTTGAGAGTGCCACTCCAGAGGAGATCTCCCCATGCAGTTAGAGGCAAAGTGCTAGTGGGCAGCCTGGGGAGAATATGCTTTTAGTGCAGAATAAATCAATCTGAAAGCGAGGTTTTAAATCACGAGAGATGACACTGTTGTCCCATTTCGCCTGGCTCGGTCCATGTGGCATTAGTTTAAGGTCAAGTCCGAGACATTGTCTTGGCATAGGTGTTTTATTCCCTGTAATTTCTGAAGATCGATAGGAGCGGTCAGTGACCCACAAAGCTCGGGGGTTGAGTAGGTCTTCTATTTATAGCAGCCGGGGTGTTTGCTCTGCGCTGACAAGCGACGCCATTGAACCTTCAGTTGTAGCGGGCTCGCGAGGGAAACATGTGCCGGTGTTAAGGACTCGCCGATGGGATGGCGGCGCCGGGTTTGGCATTAGCGGCGCCGACAGTAGCGGCAGAAGTGTAAAAACTTGACTAGTGGAGTGAGGAAATGAGGTCAGCGGCGCTTCCACCATCCGACGCTTCCAAGAGTTTGTTTACGAGTCACAGCTGCGAGTTAATGCAAAGTGAATAGGGGGGTTTCACAGAGTGCAGTGCAAAATCCCAAACTGTAATATTAAACTCACATGGTGCGGAAGAGCAAGTAATCAATTACAAGCAGAAAATAAATTGGATGGCATGGAGGGAAGGAAGGGATGGACAGCTGATGACATATTTATCAAGGCACAATCACCGCCGAGGAATGTTTTTTTCTCCGGCTCGGCACTCGCTGAGTGACAGATGGAGAGTGCTGCCTCTTTAACAGCTTCCCTGGGAGACAGATTTTAAGGAAATGGGACCTTGCAGTACATTTGAGCTATTTGGGGAGGAGACTTGTGTTTCGAAGCTGCGAGGCACGTAATAAAGAATTCATCTTTTACCTGAAATTATAAAAAAACGGGAGACGGTTGAATTATGCATCTAATCCCAACGTGTGCATTCCTAACCAAGTCGGAATTGAAAATGGCAAAATAAAGCTGATGAATCCAAGACAATGAGCTTCCTTCTCTGTGAGCGCACACCTTATTACCGCCATATTAATTAGCACAGAAGCCACACAAGCGCGCACACACAACCTCATTCAAACCCAAGGAGTCACATTTGTTGTGGCTTTGAGCAGAGCCCTCTGTCTAATAATAGGATATTAGCTTCCTCACTGACCAGACCCGGCAGCTCCTCAGGCTACGCTCTCCATTCGAGAAGATGTGATCGCCACCGAGTAAGACACTGCGAGACACGTTTCCTGTTTTTTTCTGGCCCACAGTGCGTGCTCCAAATGAATCACACAAATGTTTATTTAAAGAGATTAATTCCTCTTGCAGTGTATTATTCATCAGGTTTTTGAGGGCATCCTGGCTTATACTATAGCTTGTCATTTTCTCCGACTGACTGAAGCACGGCTAAATTGTCCTGAATAATTCAGGGGGGGCTGGTAAATAAAACAGCGGACAGCGCTGGCGTTCGCCTGGATGGAGCAGACTGAAAGGAGTCTTCTGTCTCCAGGTGAGGAGGCGGCTCCTCTTTCAGAAGCAGGGATGCAAGAGAAGAGAAATGCACATTATTTAAGCTTGGAAACACCGGGCTTTCGTCCAACGCAGGAAGCTACTGGAGACGCAGGGAGGGAGGGAGGGACGAGCAGTTGGCAGCCCCAGTCGAGCCTGGAGTGGGAGACAAACAGTACCAGTGAACAGAAGGCAGCACCTCGGAGGAGGGGAACGCTCGGAGAAGCAAATACAACCTGTGGTGGTGTATTCAAGACCTAGGGCACAGTTTTAGAAAAATGTCTCCTCTGACATCTGAAATTTCATCGCCTTATAGTTTAGAGGAAAAGCAGGGAAAAATAGATATTATGGAACTGGGATGAATCTGATGCAAATGTGTTTTGCCTAAAATGATTATAAATATAATGTAGAGAGATGCAGAAAGACCATTCAACCACCAATAGAGCACATGCAGTGGCCCGCGTTTCTTATTTTAAAGCCTTATAGCCTGGAATTAAAATATTTTTATGTGGATTTCTTTGTAATGGACCTACACAATAAAAAATAAAACCACTGAAGTGGTGCATGCATCTGTATTCTCCCCCTGGTAACGAAGCCCCTAAATAAGATCTGATAATGACTTATTCATTGCCATGTTTTTCCATTTGTACTGTCAGCATCAAGTTTTAGCCTTTTGGTGTTTTCTCAGTTTAAGACGAAGTTGGACGTTGAAAATGGCGACGCTTTCTCTGTGTACTTTCTCTGCAGTACAAGGGGACAGTGGATATCACTCATTCATACCCATTTTATAGAACATTCACAAAAACAAAGTGGTCCAAGTACCTCTCCCTGTGGGACACCACATTAAACGAGACCATACAGTTGAGACCAAAAGAGTGCTTAAGATGATCTAAAAGGACATTGTGGTCCAGAGAGCAACATACACAAAAACAACAGCCAGAGAGAGCAGGAAGCATGAAATATGGACCATACCAAATTTACAATACCCTATTCACTGTGAGGAAAAGTACGTTTTTCCCTGTGCTATGTATGAGTTTGTCAAAACAACTTTAGTTTTTACTAGAGTCCAGGTTCAAAATTTTTAATCAACCTGAACATTTATGTCCCTGTGTGTGAATGTCTTCCTAGAATTCCTTGAGTTACATTCTAAATGATCTTAGGTCAAAGTAATTTACATACCAGCTCCACTTCACAGCTGTGGTACGTTTACAGATGTGCACACCACAACGGTGTGGTTCTGCTCATATGTTTCCTATAATGTCCCCTATACAGTACTTGGACTACTCCACATAGGGTGAAACATGGATAGCACCATTGAAATGACCAATGGTAACGGGGCAAATATATGACTTTAGACAAGTGGGCTTAGACACGATAATAGAGATGGTAATCAGACCTAATGGAGGCTCGCTGAGCCATCAGGGTGCATTTCCTTTGCACCGCGTGATAAGACATGGTCGCTAGGACACGGTCATCCATGTCATGAAAGGTCTCGGAGATGTCGGTGAGAAAGACTCATTGGAGAGGACTGTTTCATACAGTGGATAATTACCAGCGGGGAAGACCGTCCCGTTCCCATCCAGATGTCATGTTTACTGTTTGTGGTAAACATAACATATATTAGATCAGGAGAATAGGAGAAGATGAATCAATAAACTTATATTTGACAATGGAATAAAAGAAGAAATGTCAAAACCATCCTGGTCAAAATAACTGCGATTCACGATATTCTCCTGATAAAATATGCATAAAACTCTTAAAATGGCACTTAAACATGCTTGTGTCCTATTTTGTTAAAAGACAAATATTTTTTGTCACAGATAAGACATTTATAAAGGATAAATACACTTTTTAATGTATTTTTGTATCCTGTATTTTTTTTAAATCAGGCACTACTTTTTCGAGAACCTCAACTAATAGTGATTTTTATTGTGATGCGCAATACAATCCTCTAATGTGATATATAGTCTCTATTTCCATCAGCTCTTTTTCATTCATTTCATTACTTGGTAGCCAAAGGGAAAGTTCACTACAGGTTGTAGTTTTAGGTGATCCATATGTAAAAGAACTAGTAACTAGTAACTGGAAACAACACCCAGGTAATAGGGTTGGGCGGTATGACGGTATTATACCGTGTGACGGTATAAAAGTGTCCACCGGTAGAGATTTTGCAATACCGTTTATACCGGAGAAAGCGCAGATGTCTGCGGCATCGCTCTGAGTCACTGTAATTACACCGCCTCGACACACGGGGCACTGCGGGCATTGCAGCAGACTGCTTGCGTGGTTGCACGAGCACGACGAAGAAGAAACAGCTTTACCTGAGTAATAACAATCATGGCGGAGGCGGAGAGTGAACATCACGAGGAAACGGAGGCAGTGCGACCCACCCAACTCTTTCCGAAAAAGGGCGCTACGTCTGTTGGAACTTTTTCGGATTTAGAAAATCCGACAACGAACAAAAAGCGATACTCTGCAAAGAGTGTCGCGCGACTGTTGCTGCTGCAGGTGGAAACACCGGTAACCTCTTCCACCACTTAAAGATAAACCACGCAAAGCAGTATTATGAGTCTTTCGCCGATGGCACCCCGTATGACAATAAATCACGTCGATGGAGGGAGATAACGGAGGCCTTCACGACGCATACTTTTTCTCATTTGTTATTTTGATTTCTTATTAAGATGGAGCTCTGTGTTTACATTTGCACACACACTATAGCTTAAGTTAAAGCTGGAGTTCAAATGTTAACCAGACATTTGCACATTCTTTGTGGCTTATTGTTTATTATATTATTATATTTTCTTTAAAATATTGTTATGCTGCTGTGAGAAAATTAAAATAAAAGCGGAAAATGATCAAATGCGACAGTGTGGTTATTTTTAAGCCATTAATTGAATTTGAATTTTATGGGGGAAAAACCATACCGTGATATATACCGTTACCGTGATATGAAATTATTCATACCGTGATATAAGATTTTGCTCATACCGCCCAACCCTACCAGGTAAGATGGCGGACCATGAGTTCTGATGTAATGTCACATCTACTGTAATATCTATGATTCCTCCCGTCAGCTACAAAGTGTGGACCAAAGATAACGTCTGAACCATGAATCTCGTTTGCTCTTATCAAATCTATAATCGATTATGATTTGAATAAAAACTGTTACTGACTCTTCTACCTGATATTGATCACAAAGGACCAGTTGGATGCCTAACAAAAAGCTTTAACAGGCTGTTTAAGATACTACAATGATGCTGATTCTGTTAAATATCGAGGTTACTTTGTTGTTTAACTTGAAAAAGAAGCCTTCCTTTTGTCTCCACTGCTGCCACATCCCTATCGAATTAAGCTCTGATTTATCTGATGCAATTTCAAGATCTATTGTCTCTGCGCAGCTTGTTTTAGCAAGACTATCCTCCCTTTTATTTCCTTCAGAACAACATGAGCAGGAAGCCACAAAAAGAAAAACACATGCACCTGCAACACTTTGAATAAAACCTCTTGACAGCAGTTAAAGAATCTCGGACTCTTAAGGACGGAACGGAAATGAGCAGATTAAAACACATTCCGGCTTATTTCCCAATGCAGAGCCGTGATCACTGCCAGCATTTCTACTGGGTGTGTTCCAAGATGGCTTGATGTTTGTTTTCGCCTCATCATTTTCCTGCCTGAAATTGAAAAAGCAGCCCATGTAATCTATTGCTCTGGATCCTTAGTCTAGTGAGTATTGTTGGATGTTCTCAAACCCTCAACGATCTTCCTTCAAGCAACATGAAACTTCCCTTCTGCCTGCTTCCTGTACTCCTCCAGTACTGCACCGTTCTTCTTTATGCCCTTAGATGTTAGCCAAGTAATTGGTCATTAGTTGCCTCCCTATGACATCTAGTGGGATTTCTCCTGCCAGAACCAGCAGGGCTGTAATGGGGGTGGGGGTGGGGGGGGACTTTTTCAGGCTGGGACATAAACCACACTATTGTAATCAAGTACATACCGAATCAATGCTAGACAGAGAAGCATTCCTCTCCACTCAATCACCTCCTCCGCTTAATCACCATCGTCTGTCCACACGGACGAAGACTCTCATCCTCTCCAAACATCTTCCACACATCTCAGACACATATCAGAGGGTTTTTCTTTCCTAGAAAACAACAGTCTTGCAGATGTCAGCTCAACATGGAAATTATTTTGGACGTTGCCTCATTTAATGGATTGCATTTTGAGCTGAAATTGTGTCTGATATCGTCTCCGCCAGGAGGATGGTGCAATGTGTGGTGTGCGTGCGTGACTGTGCACCTGCATGTCTGTCCACACTAAAGCTTTTGTTCGTCAGCAAACTGCAGAATGTTTTTGTTCGGCCAGTTATGGCTGCATGCTCAAGGTGTGGTGAGAACACCTTTGACTGCCTGTTTTATACTGACATTGACTGCCTGATGACTCCTCACTTACTACTTTTAAATGGTCCCAGGCTTAATTTTGCAGCCAGAGGAGTCGCCCCCTCATGGTCAGTAGAAACAATGCAAGTTGAAGGCACTTTTTTAATTTTTTACCTTTTTTAATCTTCTGTCTGCATCCTATCACCTTCCTGGCAAATGCCCACATTTATCATAATGACATAGCAGGTGACATAAATGTGAGAATACCCTTCAGCCGGGATGTTTATTGGCAGACAGAAAAGCAGCAGAGATCCAATTGAATGTGGATATTACAGTGATAATTAACTTTCTGACTGAACTTATGCTAAAACATTGATGTCTGGTACCAATAAGCCAAGCCATCGATTTCAGTTTCACCCGGCCCTTCAAAAGAATAGCGTAATTACCACCAGGAGAAATGAGTCACAATTGCTTTTAAAGGGTGCCCTCAAACCAAAGTTATGTGAGGTAAAGGTATTCTGGTACTTCTTTCAGCCTGCAAACACCCTCTCCTGAAATCTGCAGTGAGTGTAAGCTCAGAGGAGCTCTTATTTCATTAGCAGCTGGGTTCTGTGAGCATCCCCAGTATAATACAGGCTTTGCGGTCCCCCAGGAGAATCCAGAGTGGCTGTGCCAAAAGTCAGGAAATGAATCACCATCTCTCACTCTAATCCCTTCAACCACCTTCATGCTAGGGAAGCGAGAGACTATGAGGCTCTAGTCTTGTGGGGAAGTACATGTACACAGCATTGTCTGGACAATTCTTCATTGTATGTAAATACGCAGCGTCGGATTAGGGTTTGTCAGCGTCGTCCATGGACGCCACCCCAACAAACCATCCCGAGCCTCCAGAGGCAGTCACTCCCCATTACCCTGCCTAATCAGGGAACACACGGCTGTCTCCCGTTAATGGGTCGGCAGCGTTGGGCGGCATCTGGGATGCGAGTTGAGTGGCACGTGGCCTGCTTTACCGAGCACCTTATTGGCCCGTCAGCGCAGGGAGCTGTTTATTGTTCTGTTGTGTGATCTAATGAGATCTCACGGCTGGTAGTCACCGCGTGAGGAAAAGAAGCTGCTCCTGATGCTGAGCGGAGCGCCGCTGGAGAGAGAAACGACACTGGTCACCTCCGCTGTGGCGGCGCATGATAATATCTCTCTCCCTTCAGCCCTGGTATCGTTATATGAGCTTGGGCTGCAAGGATCACTCAAGATATTCTAGTAACTCCAGAACTATAAAGCATTGCTCCCAATTCTTCATTCAACATTTATTTTGTTCCTTTAACCTGCTGCTTTTTAACAAGTTAAACTTGCTCTGAGGTGCTTATAATAATAAAAATTACAAACTACTATTTTCTCTAAGTTGCCTAGGTTAATTGACTGAATTTTGTTCTACATGTTAACCTGAGACTGCTTTCCATGTAACAGCTTCAATGACATGATGCTCTAGGTGCTAATACAATAATAAAAATTACAAACTACTATTTTTTAAACCAAAGCAAGTACTTCATTAAAATACTATAAATTATTTCCTAATTATTTGAATTGTGTGTTTTCATGAAAATAACCACTACCGATGACAATAACCAGGTAAAAGGGTAACGTTTAGACATATTTATGGTTTACACTGACCTCATTGAAGTCCCAGACAGTTCAGGGACGGTGGTGAAAAACGTTTTCTGGAGCCTTGAAATCCAGAAAGTAATTTAGATGCACTACATGGGCTTAGTTTTGACTGATATCATAGTGTGAAATTTGAGCTTCAAAAACAATCATTTGTTTAATTCATTTCTTTTATTGCTGATTAATAAAGCAAAAGTATTTTGTGGTTACTAGATTTAAAAAGGACTTATCTGAAGAATACTGGATACTCTAATGAAAAGTTGGCAATTCATTTTATTGTCGACTATTAAGTACTGACTACTAAACTCAATTCAACACCAAAGTGAACATTTCGAGGACAAAACAACTAAAAGAAAAATGTATAAAGAAATGAATAATCCCTCCTAGTGTGTTCCCTCTGTGCATCTAAAGGCGAGTCCACACCGGACCGAAAATCGGCGTCTTTGAGAGAGTCGGCGTCCGTGACATGAGTCTGCTTGGTGTGGTCGCTCGAATCGGCCCACGTCAGCGTTCATTTCAGCAGATTCAAATGTGTAATCCGCCATTCGAGTCGGTCATTCTTTTACCATTCTGATTGGTGGAGGCTAGCAGCTTGACTAGCGAATCAGTGAAGCCCGGAAGTGACGATAGTAAACATACCAGATAACCAGTGGAATCGAAGAAGGTGGTCTAGAGAGGACCGCCTACTTCCGGTTTTCGTGTTTTTTGGCCCACAATACAGATTAGCGCCGCCTGTTGTTTTGGAGACGTTACATCTCGCGCAAGCGCGGAACGTATGGCGTCGGCTGTAGTTCCGTAGGTGTGAACCGCCCATGTCGTTGTTCGAGTCGGCCATGTTAAGTAGCCCGACTTCATTTACCGACGCGAGTCGGGCAGTCGGTCCGGTGTGGACCCGCCTTAAAGCCAAAGGGCGGGGCAGGAATGGAGATCATGTCGAGATCAACTGAAAATTGTTTACCTCAGCATTCTGTTTTGTTCAAAAATCAGTTCAAAAAAATCAGAAAGAAAGCTTGTCTGACATGTGTCTCTTATCTGAGTGGACCTCAGCACAGCGCTCGCCATAAATAAAAGAGAATTCAACAGAATAAAAAATATATCGAGTATACACACCACAACCTTACTGATACATGACACTGATTAGATCAGCTAGTCAGCCGATCAATGTTGATTTAGTTCACGATGTATGTGCCGTTAGAAAGAGGGTGCATGTATTGAACCCAGGACTATTCACTGTCAGCCATACTTTTCTTTTCTGGCAATGATATGTTGTAGCTAGTCCCGGCCTGTCAATAATTGAAACGTCCTCTCCAAAACATCTTTCCCAAACATCTCTTAATAAGGCACCCTGCGGCAATGTGCGCTGCTGTGGAGGAAAACGAGAGTGTCAGGATGTTTTCTTCCTCCCACCGAGCTCAGAAATCCATAGTCAAAGAGAAGAACTGGCTGGAGGATCCATTAGCTGCCGACATAGAAATCCAGCCACACAGAGAACTTTGCATTTCCTCATAGATCCATTCTTATAGCTTTGAAGTTTGCATGTAGAAAGCAGACAAATTCAGGAACTCTTTGACAGATTCTTCAGGTAACTCAACTGCAAAAGATAGCTATAAAATCTGTTCTTTGCTCTTCAAGTGTCACTTAAATATTCTGTTTTCCAAAGTTTCTCTACCTCTTCAAGTGCATCAACATCCCATTTTGCTCGCTACTGTGGTTACCATAGCGTGGAAACAGTATTTGATCCGAAGCAGCTCAAGCGACATCTGACCAGACAGACAGAGACATAGAGAAATGGCAAAAGTTTAAAACTGTCACAGCTTTTTCAAATGAAAACAGAGAAGCAAAGGGTCTCATACCAATGCATCGCCAGAACTAAAAGTAGGCTAAGAATGAGAGGAATAGAATATGTGCATGATGGACATTGAACCGTTTTGCTCAAAAACTGCAGATTGATTGACAGATGGATGTCACGATATAATTGGTTGCTAGCTGATTTTATACATATTTTTGTTTTACACAAACAAAAAGACATTGGCTTTCAAGTTAAAATTACGGTATATTTTTTTTCATATTTTATATATCTCTGCTACAACGGTCGCAATAGCAACGTACACCTAAAAATGGCCGCCGCTCTGACCATCTGCTACCCCGATTCTATTTCTAAGCCAAGAATACGTCCTCCACACGCTGACAGCTGTGTGTGCAAGCAGAAACGTCAGCGTCGTAGCGAGAGCAAACTGTGGAGATTGTGGATTAAAGAAACACAGACACTGATTTGTTGACTTTGCCACTGTCCGATCTGGCCGTCTGTGTGTACAGTACATACATGTGAGTGAACATCACACACACACACACAAACACACACACACACCCTGGAGGTTAGGTCATTTTTAGACAATGAAGGTGAGCGCAGCAAGGTGGACCGGAGAAAAAGACCAGAAAAAGCTGCCTTTTAAGTCACAGATGATGCTTTGATCCAACAATCAAACCTCCACCCCTGAACACACATGTATACTCTCAATCTAACCCTCATTGCAAAACAGGCACACACTAAGATGTTAACATTAAAAATCATAGCCTGAGCCTTCTCAGTCGTACTCTCAACACTCCGTTTTACTACAAACTAGTGCTATGTAAATATGACTGATTTAAATAGTTTTGATGAGAAATTAAAATCACATTAAGTCAAATGGGTTGTTGACCTTCCTTCTGTTAGGGGAAAATTATTCAAGCAAAACCGTCGCTTCCCCCTGTAATTTTCAAATATGAATCCTTCCACACCCTTGTGGATTGAGAAAAGAGACAGAAATATCCTCATATCGTCGCCATGGTATTATTATTCAAGAGTCTCACTTAATGCACTACATCTACATTTGCTGTCACTGAATGCAAGTTGCAGGGAGCAGTGTCAGACAGAGATAAAAATGAATCCTGCTGAGGATATTAAATTATAAGGATATTAAAACAGCTCTTCAGCGAGATATGAGGTAGCGTCTATGAACCAGAGGATTTTAATAACAATAAAAAATTGCTTGGGATATTCATAATAAAAACGGCGTGATCTTTTCAGGCTGCTTTCTTTCATTTCGGAGAATTATTTATTGGTTTCTGGCAAACTGCAGCTCAATGAAGTGGCATTTTGAAGCTGAGCTTGTCGTCTTTATGCAGGCGATCCAATTTACCTGTGAAGGATGGCTGTCTTTTCAACTTGGGAGCACCAGATGATGTTAACCCTCGTGTACAGTGTGTTTCTTTTCATATGTTGCACTCCTACGTGACATCGCAATCAAAAAATAGTCAGTTTTACATAAAGGGGTCGTCATAAGCAACATCTTTCCACTTTGAGTTGTGCACTGAACGCCTGAAGAGCCACACGCAGGCTGCCATTATGCAGTAATAAATACACCTACCGCAACACAAATGCAAAGGAAACACAGTGTATCTTCAGGTGTTTCAGTTAAGGGGACTCAACTGCAGGCTGCCCACCAGGCACCAGCTTCCGGCTGCTGAATCTATAGTTGCCATTTTTAGCCCCATTATATTTGGAGGAATTTAGATACTGTACTCATTATGTCATTTTGAGCTTGCTTGAACTTGATGTGTAGCTTATGGAGGTGTTTCCCATCCAGTCATCCATTTTCTGCCACTTATCCGGGGTCGGGTCACAGGGGCAGCAGGCACAGGAGGGACTTCCAGGCATCAACGCTTCCCAGCTTTTCCTTTGGGGACCGCAAGGCATGCCTAGGTTAGATGGGATACATAATCCCTTCAGCGTCTCCTGGGTCTTCTACCTCAGGTCCACTTCCCAGCTGGATGTGCCAAGAACACCTCTAACATGAGGAATCAAGGTGGATCCTGATCAGATGCCTGAATCACCTCAACTGGCCCTCAGTCCCCCTCTTCACTAGTCCGATCCAACACCCGCATCACTGCCGACGCCGAACCAAACCACCTGTTCTTGGACATACTCCATATTACGCTCACTTGTGTGACCTTTAGACCTACCCGGAGGGTTTATACCACCGTTTTATCGCCAGAGAACCATGGAGCACATGAAGAATCGGTTGCCAAGTTCTTAAAATGGCTGCCAAGGGCAACTTGGCAACCCTTACTGTCAACTGCACTTACTGTCTTTGAGCAACCCAACAGCTTATTTAGCACAAAGTCAGATTCCTGTATGTCATTTATGAGCACCTTTTCATAAATCATACCCTCATTAACATGCTTGCCTTTGGCTCTTCTTCTTTCACTGCTGTGTTGGACGTGAGCGATACAGTCAACTGCACTGTTTTATTCTTCGTTGCATTGTGCTCTCAAGGAATCCCTTTCTATGTGTGGCCAATCGGGACTACTGCATATTGAAAGCTTTTTATGGTTTCCAACTTTTTTATGTTTCTCTCCATTAATTCCTCGATTAATAGCAGTCATACAGCTTTGGGAAATCACACGCAAATAGGATCAATTTCTTCTCTATGACTGAGAATCAGCAGACACTCGTTTCATCTGTCAAGCAGGAAAACATCCATCGATTGGGCAGACGTGTGCAGCCACACCGTAGCAGCTTTTCAAAGGTTGACAGGGATCCAACTTTGCCTGGGCAGGTCTGCACCAGCTAAGTGGTTTCCCACAGAATGAGATCTTCACTGCTCCTGTTAGGATTCATTTCATTTATTTGCTCACCAACTCCTGGTTCATACAATGTTCATTTCATTAACAAAAAGTAGGACTAAATATGTTCATCAAGAATCTTTTATTCCGTAAGAAGAGACAGCACTAATGCCATTTCACACTGTGACTATATCAACATACAATATTGTTGACAAAAAATATGAGAAGAAAACTTAGTTTAAAAAATATAAATGGTACTTAAGAGAAAACAAAGAAAATGCTGAATTTTTTGTTCATTTATTTACAATACTATAAACATTAAACAGCTGCTCATTGGCCATAATGCTTACTGTTCTTCCTACTGGCATATTATAAATAAAAAATATACAACGAACATAAATCCCAGAAATGTCTTGAAATCTCTGACCTGTTGATAATTCCTGAACTGAGCTTTAGTTGACAGTTAATGCTCGTTCAACCAGGAGGCTCAACGGCCTGAAATGATCATGTGAAGGCTTGTGGTAGCGGCTCAAGCTCTTTGACCATATGCTTTAATTCCCCATCCTCTACGATCGTATGGTCACATATAGGAAGCGATAAACACACTGTAGCATTATTCATCACATTTGCTCGGTGTGAATCTGCAGTGGGAGGCTTTCTGAACGCCGTCCAGTCTGTTCATGTTTTCGTTCCTCTAACCGGCACGTTGAGGTGATGCCGTCGTAAAACAAACGTCGGAAGTGTATCCTCAGATGAACCCGACTTAACGGTGTCGTCACAGAGTTCGACACACATCGTGGTCAATTGAGCTTCATTAACCCGGCTAACCAGGATCAACTAACGTGCTACAGCTGACATCAAGTGGTGCGCTGCTAAAAGGTTCCGGGTAAAAACCGCTCCAGAATGTCTGTTCCACGTGTGCGGTACTAAACATACAGAGCTGCTTGGGTCACAGAGTGTACTGAAAGGATGTCGCATACCAAACTGAACAGCCTATACTGAAAATTAAAAATTAAACAGCACATATGCTTTTTTTGGGCAACATTTTTTTTCAATCAAAGCTTAAATAAGTGTATACTTTGTAACATACCCTGATAGAAATCCACTAATGCTTTTTCATGATGTTGTTTGGAATTTCCCCCTTCTCCTTAAACGTGTGTGTGTGTGTGTGTGTGTGGTGTGTACCTGGTGTGGGGGTACACTGACCTTTGTCTGATGGATTGTTTTCTCCCAAATGAAGACATAAGGGAGGGGGTGATGATGTGTGTTTGTAGCCCTGTAGTAAAGAGGAAGGGGGTTCTTGGAGCACCTTGAGATGAGCTTCTGCTCTGCCATGTAATTATGTACTCCTCTTTCACCTCCTTCCACTCGCCTCCTTTCCTCCCCTCTCTCAACTCTCATTCTGCAGCAGCTCCCAGCTGAGCCGCAGGTGGTAGCAATCTCTGTGTGTCCCACCGCTCCCTCTGACTGTATCCACACAGAGCTGAGAGCTGGAGGGCTGCTGCCCAATAACACAGGCTTTACCCCTCAAACACACTCCCGAGCCTGCAGGATCAGCACAAACACACAATAACACGCGTGCATAAAAGCACAACCGCCCTTGCTCACATTGCTTAAACACACATGAATACGTGCAAACAAGGAAGCATGCATGTGTTTGAAATATCGGAGGTGATTTTCCATTATTCTCCCCTTCACCTCCGTCCTCTTCGACACAACGCTTAAAGATTTTGATGTGTAAACACATCCGTCTCAGCTGAGGTAGCCTCCGTGGAGCAGGGATCGCTGCTAAGCTTCTGACTTAAGAGAACCTTTCATTCTGTAATTCATAAAAGGAAATGAATATTTAATTTGAAATATATTAATTTAAAGTTGAGCTGAAATTAAAAATGTTTTGGATCAATTTTAGATCAAATCCTGGGTCTTATAGTGCACCTATATAACAAAATATGTCAAAAAATAACAATAAATTACCTTTTTTTTTTCCTTCCTGGAAAACAAAACCAATATGACGCATGATTTCATCAGCTACCGACCATTTTCAACCAATGATATCATGACATCCATCCATCCATCAATCTGCAACTTAATCTTTTCAACCATCAAATTAATTTTGTCCAACGTCATGTTCAAAAATACATTTTAAATGTGGTATTGAAAAAAGGTTTGCTCACCTGCACACCAAGGGTGGTCTAGCAGCAATATAACAGCACCATAACTATCATTAAAATCATATTTCCATTTATTTTAGGGTGATGACATCATAAAATATAACGTAATATATGACTTTTCAAGGATCAATCAAAAACCCCTGACAGAAGCTTCAAATATAGAAGAATGATGTTCATTGCAGCCCTATTCATCTCGTTTTTAGATTCATGGAAAAACAGACGCCACTCCACCAGAAACACCTCTCTATGCACAGCAGGGATTCTAGACATTATTTTAATAACATCTTAGTTCCAACAGTAGGTTCAGTTGGTTTGCTTTAATATCGGTGTGGAAAAAGGGAAGAAACATACAACACACCAAACTATAAAGGTATTATAGTGATGAAGTATTCAAATATATAAAAAGTAATCAGTTTAAAAAATAAACAACAACAACGTGGGGGCTGCATGTTTTTTAAAGAATTTCCTGATCTTTTAAAGGATGATAATGAGTACCAGTTTTTAATCAGATTGCCACTGAATTAATCAGTGAGCCTGACACTTTATCAATCTCTCCTGATTTGCACACAGTTTCATCACACTGGTTTAAATTTACATTCATTTTCCCCAAGTTTATTTCTTAATTTGGACGCCTCCACGTCTTCTTGTGCTTGCCTCCGACGGCGGTTATGTTGTTTAAGTGATAGATGGTTTCGGACAGAAGGTGCCAGGGAGTCAACATTAGGGGTGTAACGATTCATCTACTATATCGATTTATCGATTTTTATTCCTCCGATCCAACTAGTGATAGGTGCTCGGCAAGTTGTCCTTAACTGGGGACAAATATTGATTTAAAAATGAATTGCAATGTAATAATCGATTGTATCGACATGCACATTGTATTTAAGCACAAAGTATTCCAGTGGATGTATTTTTAATTACAATCCACATTAAAGGTCCAGCATGTGGAAAAACTTTGGGTTCTATAAAAAAAAGGAGATGTTCTGGACAAGTCGATCACCGTTCATATGTCACGGTGAAATCAAATACAACGGTAACACTACTAACCTTTCCACCCGCCTACTGAGGCGCCATGGGAGAGCAAACCCAACCAAACGGTACCTGTCTGAGCATTCTTCTTGTACTTCTGTTCTCCTTTTTCAATATAAATAAAATTATTTTAGAAATACTCACACCTGAACTGTCCAGTATCCATTCAAGGTATTTTTTGTTCACAGTAGGACTGGTTGAATTTTTGCCCCAAAAAAAGTTACTGTATCGATTTCACTTCATTGAATCATATTGTATCGTTCTAGAAAGCCAAATATGGTCCTTGAATCGTATTAGATGTATCGTTAAACCCCTAGTAAACATGGCTCGCCACATGCCGACCATGAACTAATTTTCTCTTCTAATGAGAAATAAGTTATAAACTCCTTTGTTCTCTATAACACACACCTTGTGGAAGTCGCTCTCTAGGGGAGGATGCTGGGTTCACTGTATATGACGGTGGCCTTTCGTTTTTGCTAATGTGGGGGATTTTCTCCTCATGAAAGCACTGTAATCCATCTCCTGCTGGCCAGGAGGGGGGAGGTGGGTGGGGGCAATTTATGGTGCGCACTGGGCGTTAACACACCACAGCTAAGAACAGATGCAGTGCTTTAACAGATAACACGCCGCAATAAGATGGAGCATTCAGATTAGCTGTGGTGTCAAATGAATTGCGTGCTGTTGGCGTAAACCCGCGGAGTTCTGAAACGTTATCATGTTGGCATGACAGGGGATAGATGAAGCGTAGCTTTGCATGGGTCACTCGCCCACGGGGATTCTTAGCATGCCTCTGTGACAGCGCAGCCTTCGCATACAAGCGTGTGTGCACATGCATGCATGCAAAGTGTACACATGCCAACCTGCAAGTCTCTCTGCAACTCCAATCAATCTCTCCCGTCAGTCTAATGCTAATATTTGATCTCAGTAGTTTTACCAAAAGCCTACATGTACAAAAAAAAGGATCCGCCCAAAGCATTTCTTAAAAAGTCAGACTCTCTTTGGTGGATCCTTTAACTTTAAGGCCTTTCATCAGGGTTTGACAGGCGTAAACCCAGAGAGCGAGAGCACATAACTTTGTACTTTTTTTTTCTGTGAAATTCTATTCCACTCTAATATCCTGGTATTAATGTCTAATTTTCTGCACCGTGGCCATGTTCACTAGAAAATTCATTTTTTTTTTGGTTCAGAATGAAAACATTTAGGACTTCAATTATCGAAGGGGTAATTACAAATGCATGCCTGTAGCTGCATTAATGTTGTAATGATATGCTTAATGTGGAGGGAAAAAAGTGGGTTGGAAATTAGATATCACCAACAGGGTTGTTTTAGGGGTTTTTCTTTGCTGCAGCTCAGGATTCTTTCTTTTACTGTAATTTCTGTGAGAGAGGACTCTTCTTTTTTTATTAGACGAACAAAATGTTTCAAAGCATGCATGTAATGCTGCACATGCAGAATCCGGCAGACGTTAGACGAGAGCCGGGCGGTGGAATTAGGTGAAGCCAGAGAAGACCGGCACCGCTAAATGTAGATGGCATTGATTGATAGATACGGATAGATAGCTGGATGATTTTATTAATCCCTGGAGGGAAATTAAAAAGCCATAACAGCCAGACTCATTCAAATTCAATATATTAAAACAAAAGAAAGTGATTCAAGAATATTGAATATGTAGCTGGTAAATACGTACAGCAAATGATTGCAATACAATATTAAGAGAAACATGCATTTAAATCCCAATGCATTATTAAACAAACTTAGATGAAATAATACAATTATAAATAAATCACTTTATTATATTAAACTATTTCAAGCACAATTAAATAATTATTTAATATATTCCATCACTAAAGCAACATATATTGCCACTTTGTCGGACTGATTTTCCCGCGTTGTCCAGAAGGTTTCCGTCTGCCGTCTAGATCAGAATGCATGTGAATGCACCATCGTCCTCATGCTTGAATCGAACAGCCAAGAAAGCAGTTTATTCTGTTAACTTATAAGAACTATTGATTGAGGGGTGATGACTGAAAGGTCCTGACTTTCTCCTTTCATCACTTAACCAAGTTTCCCAATAAGAGATGTTTTCATAGAGCATGCAGGCCGAGGGGGACGCTGGCCAACAAAAAGGATGCATTTTGTAAAACGCAATACATGCACGTCCATAGTGAGACCTTGGACCCTGACAATCAATGACCACTTTATTGAAGGACCCATTTGCTCCTGAATGTTGTGGGAGAGGCAGCATCATCGTTAACAACCGCACACCCACCGCAGCACCAAAACCTCCTTTGCCTTTCCGCCTCAAGGCCATTAGAGCCCCTCCGTGTGGTGGTGAGGAGATGACTGCAGATTTTCTTTATTGATGGGAATCTTTATGAATATTTGAAGGCCCTTTCAACTTGGCATGAGAGGAAATAGGGAAACAGTGGCCTTTGTGGGTGGCATTTATCCTGCTGCAGCACAATATTCTGCTCTTCTTAAAAGCCCCTTTAGAACAGCCGTGTGATTCCATTCTGTGGCGAAATGTCAGTATCACCCAAAGGCCCATCTGCCACGCCCACTACATGTAATTCACATCACCCCTCCTTTTTATTTCCTTCCTTTCGTTCCCTCCATCCATATAATATGAATGATTTTCCCAGAATTCAGACATGGCCACGCTGGGAGGTGACTGCAGAATTATTGCTCCGCTGATTCATCTTACAGCAGATGGCCTCCTTTGTGCGAGCGTGCCTGTGCATCCGTGTGCATATTAAACAGCGTGTGGAGAGAGGCAAACAGTGGGGGTGGAGGAAAAGATGACCAGAGATAGTGAGAGGTGCCCACGCAGCGGGGGGGTTCGCTGCCAGGTCAGGATGAGTTGCCTTTAACACCAGCTCTCTCACCACACCAGTTGCTTTTTTGGACTCAATCCAGCTCCAGCCGCCTCCGGTGAAAACAGAGCTGACCTTTTCCCAGCACTCAGTGCTGCAGGATATGGACCCTGAAAGGGCTGCGATCGTCGTCTTGGCATCACTCTGGCTGAGCTTTTTTCCTCATGTTGTGGAGCGATTCAATCACAGCCGTGCAAACAGTGTTATTTGGTATTTGTGCCCTCGCATATTTTTCTGACGCGTGTTAGCGTTTCACCATATGGGAGGGGAGGGGGGGGGCCTCCTGTTTCCTCTATGGGTTCAGGTTTTCACTTCAACCCTGGTGGATGAAAAAGCTGCAGCCTGCCCCTGTCATCTCTCTCCACCAGCTCGCCTATGTCACTCCTCCTACACGGCTCCTTCTGGCTGCTTCGATCAAACTCAGAACTCTGGCACACAAGGCTATGATTCCTGCGATTTAGGGAACTGAAGCTTATTTTATCGCTGTAAGTTGCTCAGTACGAGCAAATTCCACTAAATGACTGTAATGAAAATGTGACACCGGAGACACCGGGATGGTTTTTACGGCTGTCTCCCGGAAAGATACGGATTCATTTTGTTCAAAACCACCGATATCAAAAGCTGTCCATCACCACGGAGACGGCTTGCCAATGTTAATATCGTCCCCCATCTTCCGTCTCGTATTTCACGGACAAAGCAAAGAGGAAAGAAAAGGAGCTGATGGTGTGTCCAGCAGCGTCTGATCATGACAGTATGTCTAACTCTGCTCCCCCAGGGATATAACTCCATTTCTATGCTCGATATGAAGCCGAAACTTGCTGCTGAGGTCTAGGAACTTTTTCTCTCAGATTCTGCAGGGAAGACGCTTAGAATCCATCTAGTGTTCACAAGGTAAAAGAGAAAACAGGAGCAAATCCCCATGTGAGACAAATCATTAGGCCCGAGGTGAACACGTCTCGATGATCGTATTTCTCCCTTGTTTTATCTCAACTTTGAAATCCCTCACTTTAGTGGCAGAGCGACGTCTGGCCGCTCTCGTCGCTTTCACATTATGACCTTATCCCTGGGAAGCAGAGACAGCGCGACTCTCAGGAGGCCAATCTCCGCTCTAATGCTAACTTTTAGGAGCGGAGGAAATTGGAGCGAGATGTGAAAAGCTGACAAATAAAGAGAGCGCCTCCCAACTGTGCCGTTTGTCTCCGGCAGAAAGCATCTGAATGGAGCTCCCGTGTATATGTGTCTGCAGTGAAATATGCCTCTCAGGTTTCATTAGCATTCCAGGTTAATTAGCAGATGAAGGCCTACAGTCACCTTTAATATTTGCAGGCTGTAGATTGGGCCTGTGTATGACAGAATGACACCCTATGGATCGGTGCTCAATGCACACAAGGTGAGCTCATGACAACGCCGATTATCATATTGCATTCGGTCTCTACAGTGAGGCGTTCGGCCCAGCAGACAGGCTCACATTTGGACCAGTTGGAGACACTCTGGCTTGTTAAGACGAGGCTTCTGTAACTATTGTGGGTGGATGTATAACGTGTCTTTGCCGCTGACACACTGTCAAACACTCCGAGTGTGAAGACGGGATTGGTGTTACATGGGTTCTATTACGGCACGGTTGCTCCAGTTTACTCTCATAGTCAAACAGTAACCAGTGTAGCATTAGAATCACAGCTTCTCTCTTTTCTCTGTGGCCTTGAAAATAAATCACAACCACACAACGTCTGGTGAGTATCAGTGTTACTGACTGATTATCTGGTGATAGCAATGTCCTTTCCTAGACTGTAACCCTTTCAATCAGCTCATGCTAATTAATAGCACCAATGCTAAGGCAGAGCATGCTGACTAGTGTTGTGATTATGGATCGATTAGTGCTGTTAAGAGTCTGTCAGCAAAGCTGGGATAGGTGTATGCTAGCCATTAGCTTTAGCGATATCTACATGATGCTAATTCAATGGCAATAGCGGCGAACGCAGTCGCTGTGTATATTTATAACACAATATGTATTGTGTTTGGCCCTACATCCATCAACTACACTACTAAATACCCATGTACTTTGTTTCACTTTAGTTCCTGTCAGGAGTTGCAGTCACTTAAACCAACAAAGAGCAGAAGAGCTATGCGTCTCAAAAGTCTGAAGAAATTCATCAAATGTCAAAACATTATAGATTACAGCAGAAATGCAAGGCGCTGTTTTGTTTTTATGCTTATGGACTGAGGTGGCTCACAAAAGATATTACACCTTTGTAGTTTTGAAAGCACTTTGTAACTAAAAACGGGTCTGACTCGGTGAAGATTCACACCACTACTGAACCTGGGGAGACAGATGGTTTACTAAAAAACAAGTTGCAACTATTATCTCTGTGTAATTTGTTTTGATACAATATTTCTGGCACTCGCAGGATTATCTATGTTTTGTGATATAGTGGGATTAATAATAAATTATCAAGACTTGATGGCGGGCCTGGCTCACATAGCTTGACAGTTGCCGTCTGGTTCTGGAGCATAAACATCAGCAGAATGTGAATATCCAACATATGCAACAAAATAAGGAAATCCCTTAGAGCATAATAAATAAATGTACTCAGACATGATTAGCGCATATGCCAGTTGTTTATTTCTAGTCACTCCATCATGATAGCACCAGTAGCTTTTCTACCTACACACTGGTCATACAGATAAACATCTCAACTCAAACTGTAAGTCCACTACAACCCATACACATGAAAGGTAAGCTCTGCTTGTGAGCATAAAATCCATTAACTTGCAATTAAAGGCCACTTTGGACCACTTTCACGGAGCATGTTTGTTCCCATTTGGTTATTACCTTGTTTCATGTATTCTTGCTAGATGTTTTCATTAATAAACATTTGATCCGGTCCACATGTACACCAGAGAGCCACCTTAAACCCATAGATATTCAAATGAAGCAGCTCGTGTTACATCAAAGTGCCATAACCTTCAAAATGATGGAAGCACTCAATAGAAGGTACTCGTTCCATGCTGGCAGGCGGCGCAATTACCGCAGCACACTGTGGGGGGGGATGCAGGGTGCAACCCAGCACAAATAACACTTCAAACTTCCTGTCTCCTCATTGAATGCTGCTGCAGTTTTATTTCTGCTAGACCTAATCTAAAATACTCTCCACGTTAACTGAAGAGAGAAGGGTTGCCGAGGGTTCACCGGAAGCATTTGAGGTTTAGGAAACTGAAGCCAAGGAGAGGCAAGTTAATTTGTTCTGCACCTTTCTATAAAACCGGCGTGTCAAAAGCCTAAAGTCCATGCTAAAATAGAGTTACTCGCCCCCACAGAAACAGCTTGAAAAGCATCGATTCAAATCTTGCCTTTTTCCATTAAGTGATGTCACACTTAATGCGATTTATTGTGGAGAATCTCAGTTTACAAATCTGTCGATCAAATCAACTGAACAATTAGTGAGTGAAAGAGTCTGTGTCCACAGAGTGCCCGTTTCTAAGCACCAGTGTCTTTTTTTATCCCTTATCCATCCATTATCAGTCACCGCTTATCCTGTTCAGGGTCGCGGGGGAGCTGGATCCCAGGCTCACGCTGACCCTGTCCTTTTTCACCCGTTGTCAATGTGGAGAGAAAGTATGCACCCTTTTTTTTCCGAGCACAGAAAAAGCACTGGCGACATCACTCAAGAAAAGGGAGGTGAAGCTTGTTTTGGCCTCATCTGTCCATGTTGTCCTTTTACTGGACATGTTTGTCCTTGCTCATTGAGCTCATCCAAACAACATATAAAGGCGAGCATACTCTGGTGCTCATGGTGGGAAAAAACAAATAATATTAGCCCAAAGAGATAATAAAAGCAAAGAGGCGATGCTAGTCTATCATACAGTAGTGCTTTGTGGATGCAGGCCCATATTATTGTTCAGCTATAAAAAAAAAAATCCAAAAAACAAGGCATAAAAGGGGATAATATTAATGGGCAGCTTTGGATGAACCTCTCGTTGGACAGCTGATAGAATTACTCATCCACATTATGTGGAACCGTTGTGAAGATTAATGACAGGTATTACAGCCATATCATACTTCAGCTATTATAGTTCCTTTGAATATATAAATTCTCCACGAGTAATAACATTGTCACAGAAGCTCTTACACTCACCTGATGGTTGCTGCTGTCTGACAGCCATTATTGTAACTTCTTCATATGGAAACTTATCGTACAGACGGTGCTGCTCTTTCACTTTTATAAACTCCCTCCCTCCCTTCCTGGTATTAATGTAGCGCAGTATTATTTTGGTGGAATGGTTAAGCGTGTCATTTATTCATTACCTGGCCAATCCCCGCCAGGCTGAACCCCGGAGCCGTCAGGCGTACCCGCAAGCCAAGGCCGTAATAAGATTTTAAGTGTCTGTCATTAATAATGCTGCGCTGACATGACGCAAGGCTGGTCTATCCTGGTATGTGGGTTTGTGGGCCGCCATCATTAGGCGGGACGGCTGGGAGGGCTGTTCCTCCTTCCCCTCTCTTCTCGCTGAGCATTCAGTGGTTTTCCTTTTAGCCTTCAGTACCCTCCAGGTCTGCCAATCAGCTGACTGACAGCTCATCTTCATGCTGGCTGATGTCAAGCCCACTCTGTAGTTCACTTAAGGCCGCTATTAGTCTGGTGCACAGGTGAGATTAATGGCTTAAGTTGCGTAACAATATGCACGGGCATGAAGCTCATTATGATGTTCAAGCCCTGAGGGGACACTTTATTTGTTTTCACACAGCCTGTTTAAGGCGGGACCATGACGCCGTTGGTCCACCGCGCCGTGGTGAATGAAAGGCACGGAGGTGGGATGGAGGTCGCTAGCAAAGGTAATCACAGGAGGAGCCGATAGGTTCAAATAGATCAATTAAAAAGGGGTTAAAACCCTTATAAAAAAGAACAATTAAATGGTTTTGAAAGGGTTTTAAAAAGGTTATTTGCTACAACTCGGTAAGTGATTTTATTTCAAAGATACCAAATACACTGATTACTATCTTTACATGTTTATTTTTGTTTCATTTTATTTCATTTCAAGCAATTAATACAGCGTATGCCGTTTTCTATAAAGCATACCTGTTATTCATGAGTCTTATTTGCTCTTGCTACTTCAATTCAGCATCTAAACAGTCATTTCTCCAGGGAATTAAAATTCTTCTTATATTCTAGGCCTATTGATTATTGGTTTTTGTGGATGTTATCTCTGTACCACCCAGTGCCCAATAAAGCAATGTGGGGCTGAGAATGGTAACATAAACAATCACAGATATCTTCCTGGAAGACACAGTTGGTGTATTCTTTAAATGTTAAACAAAGGAGCATTGAGAGAGGATAAAGCATCAGCATCAGGATAACAGGACAGGTGAAACTGATACCAGATCAGCATGTTGTTAGCAGACATCCCATATAGGAATGATATGCTTGACTGACCTCAGCTCATGAATAATTGCAGTGCGAGAGGCTGCGATGAGAGTCTCATGTCTCCCCACCTCTCTTTTTGTTTTATTGCATTGTCATATTTGGGTCACATATTGTTCCGTTGCGCTCCACTGGTATTCTGTTGTTCTTTCTTGTGTGCTTCTCTCCCCATTCTTATTATCTGATTCTCTCACTGTGCCCCTCTGTGTCATTTCTTTTCACTGCCTCTCTCTCTCTCTCACTATGGTCTCCGTAACTTTCTGTCTCATCTTTTTTTTACTGCTTTTTTTGTGTTTGTGTATGTGTGCCGCCCCCCACCCCACCTCGCCCCACGAACAGCCCACACCAGGGCTTCTGTTGGGCTGTCGACGTTGCACAAACTGAAGAACTGGTACATTTGTTATAAGTCCATTGTTAGCCACTGAGGAAGGCGTCGAGTTCAAAGTGAGCCCAATTCAATAACACAGATCTCCCAAAGAGTCGGCGCTCTCGCAACGCACCGCCGGCCAAACTCCCGCGTGGCTGGAGCCCTCATCAGTCCAACCTGCTTTTCATGCAACATCAGAGCTGTCAGCCCATCGACCCACAGAGGGGTGGAAACCGGCCAAGTGCTGCAACACTGTCTCCTAGCCCAACACGCGGCAAAAACAACAAGACAACAAGCCTCTGCTATCAAAGCAAGCAGTTGCTTGCTTTTACTTTGCACTTGTTCAATGTAGGCATTTCACTGACGCTGTGAGTGCAATGATAAAATAAGCTTAAAGTTTTAGGTCAGCTACATCAAACAGCCAGCAGGCACAATAACGGTGCTGGGGGAAGCTACATAGTTTTAACCTAAGATGACTGGGCATGGAGCTGAAGTGTACACTTTCTGCAACACACAGTAATGCAAAGTGAAGCTCAGCTGCCAACGGAGCGGCAGTCCTCCACTGTTCACCAGCAAATAAGCTACTTTAAAGCTGCCGAGGAGTGAAAGAAAACGTCATCAACAAAAAAAGTCCACTGTTGTGTCTCGTAGTAAGTTATTTTGTGATGAAGTGCTTTAATTTGCCTCCCTTTGTCAAGCGATGCTAGTCATCGTTAGCATGTCAATGCTACGCTAGCTTCTGAAGGTATACTTGCTAAATACAGAGGGACTGTATTTCGGGAGAGACAAATCATTTTTTTTTATCTTTTTGAATTGTATCATGAATTGTACACATTTGTCGATTTAAAAGGTAATTTTGCACGTCAAGAAAACTACGTCTCTTGTCTCGTGTGATATATGCAGCAACATTCCATCACTAACGTTATCTCATCTGATGTGTGCACGGACGTCACATGACTTTTGGGTGTGTACTGCTTCTAAGTACATCATTTTCACGTATTATACTTCAACAGTTATACTACAAAAAGTGAGTAATTTGACATGTTTTGTTCCTTCATTTTATTGTCTTCCAGGCGTGGTGGTTGATGTGGTGGTTCATTTTTACAAGCTTTATCTTTTTAACCCCTTTATTCTGAATTATCACTTTAACATCCTGGATATATCCTTCAAATACATATTGAAGACCTTTCTGACCGCTTCTATCTGAAACTGCTTCTTAGTTGTTGTTTTTTAATCAAAAGTATGACATGATTTACAGGGTAGACAGAACTTAAAACAATTGGATAAGGAGTTCTACAATCGTTAACCATTTAGATTCTTTTGTGCTTCATATCTTTTTGACTCTGCTGATCTTGACATGTTAATCTCACTTTATGAATTATTTGGTGAGCATTGTGCAAACAATAAAATGAAATGGGAAAAAAAAGGCTAAGCTTTTCATATTCATCAAAGTCGACCCTGAACTCACTGTGCCAGCTCTCTCATTAACTTTATATGCGTCTGAGCTTTCGGGAAATGTGGCACGCAATAGTGTGAGGTATTGATTCGGAGTGAAATGGAGGCCGACTGTTATGTACCAGCTACTGAGCATTTTGTTTCTTTTTACTCACTAGACAGGCAGTGACATTGCTGTACACTTTAATTTCTCTACACCACAAATAAATATAATCCATGTAAATAAGGAGACTTTAGGGGTACCAGAAGGAATGCAATTAACCATTCACTAAACCCCACTCACCCGCTGCTATTACGTCAAGATGTCAGAGCTACCATGGAGCCCACACTGTGACTAACCCCCTGAAGAAATATCATTTCTTTTGAAAAAGTGTCTTCATATTGAAGCAGACAGAAGGGTCTAGAATATGCATTTGAAGGATGTATCCAGGATGTTAAACTGACTCCGCAGCATAAACACATTGAAAGATTAAAATAGAAGCTACAGATCACAGTGTAAATGTGAACCACCACATCACCTGGAGATCAACAGGACACAACTAAACTAAGGAACACTTAGTTCCTGTAAAGCCGGGTAGCTCTTTGTACACTGTTACAATCACTTAAAAACAAAAGACATTCAGTATAGCTTCTATGCTAGCCTAGCATAGAAGTGCTAACGTTAGTTGATGATGCGCTAATGTATATGTCTAAATGTATATCAGGGCAGCAGTAGCTCAGTCCGTTGGGACTTGGCTTGGGGTTTGCAGTTCAAGTCCCCGCATTGGATCAATTCCGCCTCCTGGCCAATGCCAAGGTGCCCATGAGCAAGGCACACCACAACCACAACCTTACCCTAAACCGAACTGCCACATCCTCATTCTATGATGGGTTTACTGCAGGAGTTAAATTGTCAAAAGTTGATTTACCCCTTCAGAGTGTCACGACTAGACAATTACGTTGAGTAGCTCAAAATCAAGTTCATCCAAAATGAAAGAGATCTGAAATGATAGCATGAGAGTCTATGGGATTCTATGGAGCTGGCCAAGGCTACACTATGATCAGCCAGTCTGCGTTCAGGGCAGGTCTTGGCGAAGGGTAAAATGAAAAAAGTAATCCCATCACCGCTGCTGTAGTGCTCGGCTGAGGCTTTGTGTTAGAGACAGCCAGAGAGGACTCTCCCCTCAGGTGGACACAGCTGACAGAAGGCCTGAGAGAATTCACTGCTGGCATGAAACTCTCTCACCCCCTTTCATTTATTCTCTTTTTGTCATTTCTCTCTCTTTCAGTCAGTATCCGTGTTCATTCTCTCCCTCTCACTCTTTGTTTACAACACCCTGTCTCCATCCCTTTTTCTATTACATCACAGCCTCTCGCCCCTTTCCTCTCATCCTGATTCCTCTTGTCGTTCAAGCGGTTTCCGGAGTTCTTTCCGTCAAATCCGGCCCTCTGCTCTCCCAATATATTGGCTTGCATTTCCCTCCGCTCTCTCCCTCGCTTTGCTTTCTTCCCATCTTCTCTTTTCCTCTCTGGACAAGATACGTTTGCCCTTCCACACTCATTCACACGTGCACACACATGGCCTGATGCACACATCCCCTTCTCTCTTTCTGTCCATCTTATCTGGATCTCGACCAGCTCGGCAGTTCTGGCCCGTTGCCCGGCCTCCTCGGGGGAACACAGCTGAGCGGAGAGGAAAGAGGAGCAACGCCTAAAGCCCGGCCTCCTTGGCCTTATCATATAAGCACAGTGTCATATGCTCAACCCATCAGAGTCAAAATGAGCCATAGGGTACTTGCAACTTGACGAAATTTCGATTCTCATGGGTACGTTTCCTGATGAATCGCATTTTTCACAGAAACTTGAATTTGCAGGGGGTTTTTTTTTTTACACTACTGGAGTTTTTGATTGGACAGAATTGGAACAATTTCAACAAACTGGCCTTGCAGATATGTCATGGGCTCTGCCTCCCTTCTAGAAGGTGACATTATATTTTATGAGTTAAAGAAGTGTTTCGCAGTCTTTGCAGGTTGCTGGCAGATAAATTCAGAATGACCTTGGCCCGAAGGAGTTTTGATTCTCTACCTATAAACGGAGAGCAGCTACAAGTATTTGTGAAGTGAATACATTTAGTTGTGACAGAGCCTGTCATTTGATGATGCTTCACTCGTTTCTTAGAAAATATAAAACCCCAATAATCATGGTGTTAAAATGAAGATTCCAGTCTAATTCTGACTTTTCTCCATTAGCAGAGATCCCTCCTGTCTTCAACACACCTTGTGACCGCCGGAGATGTACAATGACACATAGTTACACTGTTATGGTCCTTAAAGGTGCCTGATATTGGAGCAAAACTGATGTTATATATTGCATAAATATTAAATACTTCAATTTGGTGCACTTTGAGAGCAAAGTTAGAAGGCTAGATCTATAAACGATGTTATGCTCTAGTAAACATTTATTCATAAACTCACACTTACAAGTAAAACCCACAAAGTGGGACGGGCCCCATTTTTCAAGATGGATCGGGTGGGTTGCAAACATCGCCGCAGGCTCCTCCCGCTCTGGACAGTCTGTCCCCGGAGAGGGGACGAAGCGAGTGCTGAGGAAGTGGCGAGGTCAAGGCGAGGGGTGCTATTAAGCTCACAGTCAGATCCGTGAGCCACCTTCAACCCGGACCTTTCCAAGTCGACCTAATATACCCACACAGAGCAGCCGGAAGAAAAAGATTAAAAATATATAGAGTTCATCATGAAACTGTGGCGGGCCGACCTAGACCGTAGGTCATTAATCAAGATGCTGGATTAGTCATGAAAAAGAGAATCATGGGAGGTGTCCTTGGTATGGAGTAGCAAAATAGTTATTGCTGAAATAATATATGGTGCAGCCCCAACCCTGAGAGATGTTCAGACAAAAAGAAAAGCAAATGTTCCACTGCGCTTTTCTGCAATTCCTACTTTTTGTTGCATACTAACATGATATTTATACTCGGTGTGACGTAAAATTGATTAAAGAGTACTTTCACACATTTTGTGTATGCGAGAATTGTGGTATGTATACTAGATAAGGTTATTTTGTCAGTGCACAATTTGAAAATGTGAATTTGGTCTTTGATATGGCTGATGAAGTTTATTATATAATTGAATAATTGTTCCATTTCATTTCCATAAAATAAAGTTGCTGTTTTGGGTTCAGAAACTGGGAACAAACAATCATGCAATCAAGAAAGCAAACATCGAAAAAAAAAAAGCAGACAGACATGGGATGCCATTCTCCCAGAGCCCAGCAAGTGATCTATCTTTTTTTATCAGTTTGAATGGTCTTAATGGAGGCTTTGTTACTGCTTATCAAACTCACAGTGCTTAACAAGGCATTACCACCACTACAGCAATCATGGCGGAAAATCAGCCCACTATCAGGAGCTCGCAGGGCAAACACTAAACCTCAAGTGTGTGTCTACAGAGTGCGACGCGCAAACAAACATAGAGCGTATACCTGTTCGTAAAGCGCACACACACGCGGCGCTCACACATGCCAGCAGCCGCGGTGGGCAGTCCCTGGCGAGGCACAAACACACTAATGGATAATGACAGGGTTTGACAGCAGGAGAGTGAGCTGAGTCACTCTGGGCGCGCAGGCAATGAATAAAAGAACGGGAGTGCTGGCTGAATATCCTTCGCTGACTGGATTTCCTTTGATACCATACTATTCCTGCCAGTCTCCCTTGGTAATCCTGCTCATTACACTGCGCTGTCCCTCTATTGTGAGACTGGCAGCAGCAGCAGCCAGCATGAGAGCAGAATGGGAGGGACACAAAGTCGTCCTCGCTGGCTATCGGGCACCAGAGACGTGTCTCGTCTTTGTCTTGGTGATTACTCAAGCGTTAACTGTAAAACCTCTCTCTGGCCGACACGCCGGCTCTGATGAACGAATACTTCAGCTCTTCAGCGTGGCAGCCTCCATTGTCAAAGTTGCTCGAAAGCTGGTCAAATGTATGTTACAGGATTCACTGTTTTATAGTCTGTTCGGTCAAAGGAAGCAATTAGAAAGTTCTGTGAAGCCTGCCAGACATATCCAGGGATGTGGTGATGTAAGATTTTATAGGGGGTCACACTAAAAACACTAACAATAAGTTAATCATGGTGGAATTCTAAATTTAAAAAGCTAGTTGCCATCATGGTATAGTAAAAAAAAAGAAAAAAAGAACCGGATTTAAAAAAAAATACAGGATAAAAAAATGTGTTGTTGTTTTTTACCAAAAAGGATATTCACTAAAAAAAAAATGTGCGTTTCATCTGTGATGCGATAAAAATTAACTAAATGGAAAGTGATTTCAGTGTGTTTAAGTGCCATTTTAAGTTTCAGCATATTGCGATGATTATCTGGATAATATGGTGAACATTTACTTTGGGCAAGCTAACTGGGATGAGAAATCTTCATATCATCCCACGCCTGGCAGCCTCTACTGTCCAAGTTGTGTAGACGCTCCAGTGATGCTGAAGTGCATGTTTTTTTGTAGGACGTGTTGTCCACTAATAGGAAGATCCATTGTTTTTTACATTAGAAGCTGAGAGTCTGCTCTGTGAAAAGAAGCAATTAGAAAGTTCTGTGAAACCTGCCAGTCACATCGTCGGACTGCTTTGTGATTCTGATTCCTGCCGTTTGACAGGAAGTTTCACTTCCTGCATCAGCTGATGATGGGGAGATTGGGTCTCTGAGATGTAACACCGTGATAGCTGCCAGTCATATCACCCTATTGTCTTTGGATGCATCCTCCCCACTGAGTAAGGCACCGGAAAGTCCATCAGCAAGCCCTGGCTGTGGCCAGCACCAGCTCTGTGTTCACACGACCACAGTTTGGCCAAACTCCCCATTTGTATTGCTCCAGTCTGTTCTCCCACAGACATAAACAGCTCTGACAAAAGGCCAGATGTCTAGTTTGTCTGGTTAACCCACTACCTCTTTAGTGAGGCAACTTGTGAAATCTATTCCAGGATTCTCTTGAATTAATTTTTTTTTTTATCCACCGCCCCCTCCCGTTCCAATCGGACGCGTTAAAATGTTGAGCTCTCTCCGTCAGTGTCACATTGACACGTAAATGCTATTCCAATTATTCTGCACCTTCTCTGCTCGCTGTCAAATTACCAGCCCCGGGAGCGGAGCATGGCTCTCACTGCACCTCTCTGGCATTTTCCCTGACAGGGAGAAGAAAGGAGCCTGAGATAGCAGAACGAGGGAGGGCTCGGGGCTCAATGAGCACTTTAAATGCTGAAGCCAGGTAATCAGACAGACTCAGTGAGACCAGAAGAGAACTGTGGGATCGAAGACTTTTTTGGGGGTGTTTTTTTGAAAACGGATGGATTTTCAAATGATTTTCCAGGCTGGATTGCAGTTTATAAATACCTGAATTGGTGCTTGTTCGCAGAAAAATGTAATACAATTAAATAAAAGATTTGCAAACTGAATTCTCCTTCTCTTATGAAGAAGCGTGTGATTGCAGAATGTAGCTGGAGATTTCAGATCAGTGATTGCGTTAGACTTTCTCCTTGGCCGTCATTTTGAAGGAGAGGATTGTAAAAATGTCGTCATAATCCATGACCCGCCGTATTAATTTGAATTTCTTTAACTGTAATAACACACAGGCGTATCTTAAGGCATTGACTGTTATTCTTATCCAGTACAGTTGTTGGCAAATTGTGCCAATATGTCCTCACATTCTGCTAGCTGTCCCCTCTGTGTGTGCTGACAAAAAATATCTGTTGCTCACACACACACAGCACTGGCTCTGTAAATGTGAAACAAGCAAAACGCCACTAGGGCTGTACTGAATGTTTATTATAATTAGAGCCTCTATTGAGGTTTTGAAATTAAGCTTAGATTGTCTGTTATTACAGCCGGGAGCTTCCCTTTGTGAGTGTTTGTGGCATCAAACGCTTTGGGAAATGTCGGTTTTGAAAGGTTGAATGTGAACAAATATGGAATGAGGCAGGATATTTCGTGATGACATCTTTTTTTTTTTTTTTCAAAACATTTAGGGTGTGTCGGATGCGTGTTAATAATTCATACACAAACCAGCGTATAGATTACGCATTTATAGGGAGAGAAAAGATGAAAAGAGACGACACCGACCGTGCGGTTACTTTTCATGTCGACACTCATGAAGCAGATGAATGATTCCCTCTCCCAACATGGGAGTACTCCCACAACGTGTGCTCCTTCCACACTAGTGGTCTTAGTGCACCAGGACCAGCATCCACTTTCCAGCATCGTTAAAAGAAATTCAATGATGGAAAATGAAAATTTTGTTAATTAATGACATACTATACTATGATTATTAATGGGGGCGGGTGGGGAGGGGGGGTATCATATTTAATTATGACATAAAAAAACTTTTTATGACATGCTATATCACTTTTTTTAAATGACATACTTTATTATGACTATTCATAAAATAAATTCTGACAATTGATACATGATTTATTCAAGCATTATTCAAGTGTGGGTTGATTATTTTAATTTATTTGGGTTTTGTTTTTCTCCACAATAAGCAGAGCCATTGGCTGCCAGTCAGCAGCAATGTGAGCCACAACAAAACAAACGGTGTTCCTTGAATGACATCTCAGCTCTCGGGACCTTGGGGCAACAGCCACCTGACATGTGTAACAGTTATTTCAGGCATAAGGGAGAGTCAGTCAGTGCAACAGCCCCGCAACCGCAGAAATCACACACACACACACCTCATTAGCTCAGAGCTGTACAGGGGCTGAGTAACCGTGCTGTGTTCAGATGTTCACACACACACACCACACACTTCACTGCCTGTCAGAGCCTAGCCACACAGAGCACCGTGGGATGAGAGGCTTTTGTAAAATAAAAAAATAATAAAGTATCTGAGAGGGGAAACTTTTACCATCCTTATTTCCATTGCTATTACCGTGCGGAGCTGAATAGAGAGAGAGACACCTGCTGTAGTCACAGGATCTGTAATGGCACAGATTTTGTCGGCATGTTGTTGTATTTGGTGCTTCTTTTTTTTTTATTATTATTGTTTTGCTGGTTATCAGGAATGGAGCGACGCGGAGTGCACCGACACAGGCAGGATGAAATTATAGGTTGGAAACTGGAGGCCACAGGTGATGCTCTGAAGAAGAGCAGAGTGGTAGGGAGAGGAGAGATAAGACACATAGAGGAGGGGGGAGTTCAAGACCGGCACCTGGAGGAGGGGGTAGGTTGATAATGGGGGGAGTCTAGAGCAAAACAGAGGTGAGACCAGAGGCGAGTCAGAGGGAAAACAGCAAAAAGCTCAAGGCTAATCGGGAGTTGCTGTGAAGGCCTGGAGCCCAGAGGTGAGCTAGCAGGCGTGTTAAGAATGCACGGCTTCAAGGCCGCTGACAGACAATGAAGGCTACATGGAGGCGTGAGGCCTGGTCTTCACAACACGTAGTGCTCCTCTCATTTCTCCATGTTGTGCCTCCTCGATCCCCTGGCCTGCGACCCGTTAATCGATCTAAGCGTCCCATTTGAAAGGACGTCCAAATTCCTAAAGAGCATCTCGAGGAGGAGTTGCCAGAGAAGCTCCAGCTACATGATATTGGAACAAAGCAGACATGGCAATATTAATTTATATACTGCAATATATATATTGTGTTAAGTGGTTGTATAGATAGGATATACATCCAAAAATATACATATATATTATTTACACATATATACATACATACTAGGGCCCCCATATCACAATACTGTGATTCTGCAAAACACAATATATTTGATAGAAATCATCTACAAAAACTGCATCTGAAGGAGAAAAAATACCAGTGAAAAGGAAACAATCCGGAATCATAGACTGTGTTCGTTCACTACATTGTGGTGTCAAATTCACAGAATTTGTGAAACAAAATGCAGAGTCCCAGCTTTATCCCTCTTTAACACACACTGACTGAACATGTCTACGTGTGCCATCATTCTAATATAGCCATAAACGGCAAAAGACCAAGGGAAGTCATTAAGTAGTGACTCTGGTAAGGGAAAATGATAACAGGCTTAATGCATGGAATCAGTAAATAGCGCCTGCATATTTCAATAAAAGTACATTTTTAATATAGATATTTGGTGCCAATGTATCGGTAACGTATCGCAGCAGGGAGTATCACGATATATCGATATATTGTCCCACCACTAATACATATACCCATGTATATTTACACACAAATACATACACACACTATACATACTGTATATAAATATGTCACAGTCACTCAGTCTTGCTTCACAAAATAATATACGTGTGTCACATTATGCCACTTTGTGAATTTAATTAATAGTAAATAATTAAGCTGTCATGAACACTGTTTTGCTCATCTGACAGAGTTCATAAAACACAGCGCTATAACAACACAGTGGACAGCTGATGCAGCTGCGCCACGCGTCATATTTGATTGCCGTCGCGTTACAGTGACGGCTCCCAGGCAACCACGTCTCACTTGTTAAACGCCTGTTGCCTCGACTATTCATGTCTCTTCATCGCCTCCTCCGCTCACGTCGAGTGTGGGCAGGAATTAGACGGGAGACAGGAGACGAGGAAAGGAATCAAGGATGTATGAATGGGTGAATGCAAAAGGCTCATCAATCTGAGATATTTACACTTCCATGTAAACACACTTCATTGCTCTGAGCTGGATTACAAGGGTACGTGTCATTTTTAGCAGCACTGTGTGTGTAATCCCAGAGGATTGTTTTTACAGGATTAAGGAACCTTGTGATTTCACTCTCACTAAGCAAGCAGCCAGTTGAAAACTAACACACAAAAAATCCATTGGTAAACCACAGGGGAGACGCTGCGGCTTATTATCACCGAGATGACAGTCGTTCAGTTTGGCTGACTGTCAATCTGCACGCTGCGAAAAAGCATCACACGTTGAATGTCAATCACAAACTCCGGGACTCGGTTGTTTTTTATCACATCACAAGGTAGTTCGCGTCTCCAGAAAGTTCACTTTCTAAACTCATCAAAGTGTTGACAGACAAAATTTTGTACGCGGTCACAATTCGGTGTCTCTGTATAGTAAAAAAGTTGCTGGTACTATGGGTTATAATGAAACAAATCGGGTTCAAATAAAGCTCATATTGGCCAGGATGCTTCAGTGATCTGTAAAATCTGCAGATTCTCAGCGACTTTAATTGGTGTGAATGGGCTTTTCTCCTTGAACCGTATTTTATTGAAGGTTTGACTTGACTGATTACTAATTCATCATCTTCCTTTACTGAATGCAAACCTTACCGTCCTCCTTTCAACAGCAATAAAAGTTTTAAATACCTTTTTGGTGCAAAGGATTGGAGGTTGCCGTGATATGACTCTGAGGAACAATTACAGTCTCAATTCTCCTCTAATAGTTTTCATGAAATACAAGAATGTGGGTAGTATTTCATTGATTGCATTTGGTTCCAAATCCTCTGACCGACCGACCGACCGACCACAGGAAGAGCGTGAATGCTGATGCTTTGGTATTCAGACGAGGTCCCTCTGCTTTACTCACATGTCTGGACTCATCAGTTTCTGCTGTAATCAGTAGTGCCCCGACAGGGAAACAAAGGGTGTGTAGGTGAACGTGAAGCTAACTCAAATGAGAGGCCTGGGTAAACAGTGACAGGGCCAATTCCAGTTCCCAGGCTTACCGCAAATAGGGGTGATCAGGGGAGCACCGAGGCTTAACGAAGACATAGCAGCATCTGATCACAGCACCTCAGCCCGCCACTAGTGTACCTACAGGTCACGGCAGAGGGATTTGGCACCGACTTTAATCTAGAAGAAATGAAAAAAGTGTCGAAGGGGGAGGGGGGATTTAAAAGAGGTCATCCAACAACTCATTTAATCCTTCACAAAGCCATTGCACAAAACCTAAAGTGGCTTTTTGAAAAGAAAAGAAGAAGAAAAAGTGTAATACAGGACTAGGAGTTCCCAATTGTGCTGAAGTTACTGGCATTTAATTTGTTTGAAGGATACGGCCAGCTCTGCTTCTGCAATAAAAGCACAGACTGTATATTAGAGGTGGACAAAGTCATCCTGAACTTTACAGCTATGTGTTACAGTATGTGTTTTATTGTGTGGAAGTTTGGGGGAACACATACAAGAGCACCTTACAAAAGATTTATACAGTACAAAAAAAAGAGCAATCAGGATAAACCATGCGGGACCACACAAAACATTTGTTTATAAATTCACAATGACTTACATTTTTGGACATTGTCAAATGTAAAACTGCACAGTTTATGTTCAGAGTTGAAGAAAATTATCTACCAGGAAAAATCCTTAGAGATGGAAGATATCACCTTAGAGGTACATTGATGTTGAAACAACCTTCGGTTCAAACTACATTAAAAAGCATGTGTATTTATTGTGTTGTGCTCTTATGTTTAAATTGTGAGATCAAACTAAGCCATAGCATTTTAACATTTAAAAAAAAGGTACAAGAAAACAATATTTGACCAATATAGAGAGGACAACTGAGTCTGATTATTGAGAGTGATATTGTAGGTAAATTATAGAATTTTCCATGTTCCGAGCAAATAGGAGTGGGGAGCGTAACAATCGTATCTTAGCTTCAGATGAAAACTTTGTTTAGAAACAAAGAGTGAGGATGCAGCCCTGCGTGTGCTGGTGTTGTTGGCAACAGTGGGGGTGAGTATGTTACTTACTGCCCTTGGTCTATTGCTTAAACCTACAATAATTGACTTCAAGCAGAGTTGAAATCAATGAAGAGTAGTCTGGTGTGGTTACTGGGGCTGCCTAGGTTTTACAGTGAAGTCAATGTTATTTATACAGCCCAAGATCACAAATTAGCCTAAAGGGACATTACAATCTGTGCAGCATGTGACACCCTCTACCCTTAGACCCTAGGAGAACTGTTAAGGAACCCCCTCCACCTAAAGGAAAACCTTTAATCAGGAAAAACTTGAAGAAATCTACAAAAGAGGGATCCCTATTACAGGCCAGATAAGGTGGGATGAGTTATTTTGAGCATCCCAGGAAGTAAAGTCCCATTAATTTTTCCCATGACTAACTACACGTTACATGACTCACAGTTGGATCGTTTTCACAGTTTGGATCGGCATTAAACTCATCATTAAAAAAGATTAAGAACTGTGTTTAAAAATATGTTTCTTTGATTCAAACGTGGAGATAGAAGGTACAAGCTTGCATACATGAAAACTCCAAGATATCGATCAACTAACTACGACTCCCAGGGTGCATTTACACAAGAATCACCCTAGTGGAGCTAAAGCAGCATTTCAAGAGAATTCATTTTCTGTACTGTGACGTATTTCAGAGTAAAACAGTTAGACAGGTGGGACGTAACGTTGGGAGGAATATGATTTGATTGTTGGAAAGATTAGCTCACCACCTTCCCTAGTTCTTTGCAGAGCTGAAGCTGCAGCTTGATTGATGGATATTGTCATGATATTATTGGGTAAAATTGATTGGTAGCTGATGTAACTAGGCGTCATATTTAGTTTTCCAGGAAGGAAAATAAATTAATATAGCATTATAATAACAAATTATGATGAAATAGTTTTTTTAATTGTTAAATAGACGCACAATATGACCAGGAATGTGATTTAAAAAAGACCTTCTACAGTGCCGTTATTTTGGATTCTATTTGGACATTGTTTGATTATTAGATGGTAAATTAATGTTCAATATCATTATAATGAGGGCCCAATTTGTAATTATTGAGTATTACTTTAAGATGCAGTTAATGTCATTGCCAAATCGTTTTCACAGTTCGGTCCGCCTTCATCATTCTATTACAGCAAATTTGTTCACACAGCTGGCCGTGAAGTTTGTCACTGCTCCCCCTCTTCACCGTGTCTGTGTGACTCAGTACTCGGGCTGCAGATACATGAAAGCACATCACTCTCCTCTCATGTCATCAGCAGCTCTGTTTATCTAGCCGTGCCTGTGCCAGTTCCAGGACAGCGTACGGGAGCTCCGCCTGCAGAACCGACTCTCACAAAATCTCACGCTTCCAACCAGATAAAAACTTTACAAAATCTCTGCTCGCTCCATGGACTTTTTGGATGGCGTCGGCTTCCCGTTGTCGTCGGCAAGGGAGTGCTTCACAAAAGGGAGCGCTGCAGTGTGTACTCGCGCAGGTCAAGAGCTCTGCAGCATCTGAATGAGACATATGCCAATTAAAGCCTGCTGTACTCCGGCTCGTCTCAAGATAATTCACTTAACCCCGGGCTCCCAGCTGACAGGTAGCATTTGTTTACACATCCCTCCTCATGCAAGCTGCCAGGCCTTGTCCTCTACTTGGTATTAAAAACAGGCCGCCTCCCACCACACCCCCACATGCAGCTCCCTGACTCTGTTTCCATGGAAATCTGCTCTGGGAAGTCTTTGCATCTCCTAACCTTGAAAGTACCCGAGTAGTGTCGGCTGTGAAAATATATTCTTGTCAAAATGAATTGTCATAGCGATAATCAGTGCCACATTTGATACCCGCTTTCAGCAGCTTCCTATCTGAGTAGTTCATTATTTCTCCTCCTGCTGTGTTCAGGGCCCAGCGTTCCCAGCATGAGAAAATAATTTGAAGACTGCTCAGAAAAAGAAGCCCAAGATCGAGCAAATTAAAATATGAGGTGGGTTATTATAGCTACCTGCGTTATTGCCCCACAGAGGCAGTTACTCTAGATCATTAAATGCAGTTTCCCATTTTGTTCACCTCTGTATTGAGTTTTATTCCTAAAGCACTAGACAGCATGTCCAGTTAAAAAGGGGAAATATCACATTGCCTCAGTTACATAATTTTATCACTCTGCGATAAAGCCAAACTTTTCTGTAAAAAGTTTAAATATCAAAGAAAACACTAGTTCTTTCTTTCAAATAAATCAAAATGTTTAATCCAACCCAGTTAAATAGACACTAGGCATGGGACGACTCACAATATTATCACCATAATCATAGAAATATGCTTCAAACGCAATACAGAAATCACCCTAACCCTCACATTTGGTCGAGAAGGACAAATAAAAAATAAAGTATGAATACAAATTAAAAAAACTACTACATGGTGTGAGTCTGTTCATTCTGATAATTCCTGGAGCAGGCTCTATTTTTCACTTCTACCATGTTAGGAACAGCTTTTTCACTCGTGCGACGATAATAAAGATTATCCCGAAAATGGATATTCAACACAATCAACTAATTGTGTTTTTTTTTACTGGATAAAGGCCTAAAATATTGTTCCACCCCTAATAGACTGACACGCTGCTTTGTAATGCAACATCCCTACCCATTCACAAACTCATCAACAGGAGCGATGTTGTGATGAAGGTGACGATGCATGAGCCGAGCGGCTGCGCCGCCTCTGAGCTGGAGAGCAAAGTGCTCCGAAAATAGTGCAAAGTGTTAATGCAGCAGCGCAGCCTGACGTCATAAACAGCCTTTAGTTCTTCCTCTCACTAAATAGATGAGACCGGGCTCCGCCGCGGGCAATTATAAGCCAAACCTTGTGTTATTTATGGTGCATGGAAGGAACATTGATTTAATGCGGCTGGCGATTGGAAATCGTGTTCTCTCTTTCCATTCAAATTTAAACTAATAGTGGAGTGCATCCCTGCCGACTTGGAGGTCTTCCCGACACTTGACTTAAGTAGGGGGTGGGGGGGTGAAAGAAGAAGGACATCATGCAATTTATGGATTTCACTAATAACTCGTGTGCGGTAAAAAGAAAGTGCTCCGAGGCATGTTAATACACGTTCTGCTTAGCATGCCGCAGAATACAAAATTACAATTACCTTCATCAAAAAAAAATAACCACATATTATTTTCTTTCTTTCAAAACTACAATGTGAGTTCAGCACTGATCTACACTAAACAACATATCCTCACCCAGGTACTGTCAGTAACTCTCATCTTGTTCACTTCATAATGTGCCATAAAGTCACGGTACCATATCACCATGTGTGGCTTCATTAACTATAATGTAGCTTTAAAAAAGGAGCAGATGACCTTTATCAACCTCTAGTGATGAGCAAAAGGAACTGCAGCGACAATGAGAGAAGTCTAAGTCTGTAATTACTTGGCATGTGTTTGAAACAAACAACAAATACAGATTGATAAGATGTTAATAGGACATTGAGCCAGAAACAGAAATACCAAATGAGAAGGTACCACCATGGAGAACCCTACCAACTCCCCCTGCAGATCAGTCATTTTGTGCTGTGTAAGACGATAAATGTAATATCAGCAAAGTGTACTTACAGGGTTATAATCAATATGTTTTCATTAACAATGGATTACATGACTACTTGTATATCAAACTGATCGGTCACAGTAACAAACTCAGAGGAAATCATCACCCCACCCCAGCTTGTAGCCCTGTTTTGGTTTTGGTTCTGCTCTCGTGCAGCATGTTCATGTTCAGCCAGGGAGAAAAAGCTCTTAAAGCCGGCTGCTCAGTCCCAGACGGCAGACAGACAAAGTTACCATACAGCTGGAGAACATAGTGGAGCATTTTACACCTGGAGAGTCAGACATTTCCAGAGAGGAGCTGGTGGAGACCAAACCGGAGTGTCAAGGAGAGCAAATGTATGGTATTCATCAGAGGGCCAAAAACTCAATATTTAACATGATAATGTTCATCTGAATATGGGAATAAGCAGCTGCTTGATATATCAGTGTTTTCTTTCACAGTTTGGTCCTGCCAAAAAGTATGAAAGTATCCTAAAAATACTAATTTTACTGTGAGTGTTTAAATTACATACTTTTTATATTTTTATAATGATGAAGACGATACATTTATGTGATAATGTAAACAGCATTTCAATGTATTTGATCAAGGCGGAGCTCATTTGAGTAACTTTATATACTGATAAGTAGTTAAAAACTTAAAATGTTCATCTGCAAAGTAGTGACCATACCTGTGTGATGATATTATCCTGATAATCATCAAAATATGCTGAAAATGCACTGGCACTATAACATTTTGTTGGGAAACAAAGTTTTATTGTCTCACGTATAGGACATCATTTTCAGTGAAAAAAAAATAAAACATTTAAATGTTAATTAAATGTTAAATGTTAATGATAGTGGGTTATCAAAAATAATTTTATCAATTTTAGATAAAGTACAGTACTTGAGTACATACTTGTACTTGCCACCACTGAGGATTCGATGTGTATGGTGAGTGCAGAATTGTCCAATTTAATTTCTAGGATACCGGGCTGAAGTCAGACCATGACCCCGTGTAATTGTCTCCTCAGACTCTGATTGGACCGACCGTTTCATATGCAGCTGTTCAGACGTAGTATGTAAAACTTTAATTAATCAAATTAGAGAACATTGTCTGTTGCCATTAATCTCTTCTCCTAGTGTGGCATGTTTCCCAATACTGAAACAGTGGGAAGAATGTGCTTCCTCTGTGTCCTGGTTGCTTGTTTCATTTGCACTACAAACTTACTGGTTGGATTAAAGATGTGCCATTAATTCATTCTAAGCCAAACCTTTGCTTTGTGCTGCGAACACTTAAGGAACCCTTAAAGCTTCAAAGCCTCCCTCCACAACACAGAAGGGTCCTCAGACAAATTTTAGATCGCCGGTGTGTGGTCTTGCCTTCAATCCCGAATCACTGATTCATCACCCATCACCAACACCACCTCCTCTTCCTCCTCTTTGCCAGCACCTGCTCTCTCTGGCCCAGTCCTGGAGGATTTCAACACCACCTGAATCATGTTTTTAGTTAAAACATCAATGGACCAAAGCTTAAAAACAATGCTGCTGTTCTTGAGCGTTCCTCTGATAAACCACGCCAGCATGCCGGAGCCCTCTGTTCCCACACAGAGTCAAGTGGAGGAGGAGCATGTGTGCAGAGTGAAGGTGTGGGTGGTTTGCTGGGTAGAGAGGGGAGTGTAGCTGGTAGGGGTCACAGTGGCTCAGTGTGCTGAATGACTAATGAAAGGTTTTCGGTGGTGCAGCGTGACTGCCTGGTCTCAACAGTGGGCTGGAGGAGGACACGCCTTGTCTGGCTTCTAGCACCCTCCCTGCCTGTCTCTGGTTGAAACCATGAATTTAACAAGTTCTCCCAGAACATAGGGGCCGCAATCCTTCACTTAATAAGCTCATTATTTCACATTGTTTTTGTCCTTTGCTCCTCCTCGGCGGCGGTGGCGGGGAGAAGGACGTTTGATGTGTTCCTCTGTTAGCGAGTTGTACGAGGGTCTTTGAGAGGGAATGATGATAATGGATCCACTAATGATGTGGCCCTTGCTTATATGGATCCTTGTAGGGATGCCGGGTCGTCTGCATGAATATTCAGAGGCCTCATCTCCGAGATCGCAGGGGGGGGGGATGCTGAAGGTGATTTTAGAGGTCAACAGAGGACGAGGCTCAGGGGCCGATTCTGTTTTAAATCAGCTTCCTTCATCAGCAAAACTACAGAGAAATACCTGAGAATCAAAGCAAAATGTATCAGAGGCTCTCTTTTGATCTACGCTTTGAGCAGCGGATTTGATTTTTGTGTGCGTTTACCGACCCGAGAGCATCTAAAAGAAGATACCAAAGCATAACAGGCCAGAGTTTGACATTTAATGTCTGGGGATAAAAACTATTTCAGCTTTATTGGTTGACTGTTTTCTTCCAATCTAATACAATTCCCAATTCCCCCTCAGTACATTATTATTACTGCAGTGAATCCTTTTTTTGTGAAAGTCTGCAACTAATGATTATTTTTTGAATCCATCAATTAGCTGTCTGGTCTATAAAAAGTCAGAAAAAAAGTGAAAAATGTTGTCGTGTTTTTCTAGGGGTGTGGCGGTATTCATGCTGGAATTTTCGGTATCAAAATAATACTATACCTTGGAGAGTAAACACACATCTGGATACACTATAATACCTTATACAGTGGTATACAATGGAAGAAAAGTTACGGTATTATTTAGAATATTAGCATGGCATCCCTATGTGGAATTACCAATTACCATTATCATTTTCTGCATCTCACAGGATGAAACCTCTATCTTAACAATACATCACTGTTCCACCATGCAGCAGTTAAAATCAATAGCATAGTTATACTGAGTGGAATTGAGTGAGTGTGAAATTGCAATCAAACAGCAACTATTACGCTCACACAAATAGATGCTACAGAGATAAATTATGTTTACAACACCGCCCCGAATTCAGTTCACATTGTTATATTACTTGTTTCTGTTGTACTCCTATCATGGAAAAAATGATCCTCTCGTGAAATGGAATTTGGGCTCCCTACTTGAGAGAGTAATGCATTTTCGGAGCCAGAATTCATTCACCATTTATGAGCAATTTTTAAGCCGAGATTTATTACATCGAATCGAGTCACGTCAAAGTCGCTTTCAAAACAACCTTAACAAAGACACCGTTGTCACAGAGTGCTGAACAGGACAACCGAGTGTCCTATATGCTCAGTCCCATTTAACCTTGTCACATTTCCATTTCCTCTGCGGAACAAATTGCGTAAATAAATGTCAAATATTCAACTAAATACATGTATTGCATCAAGCGTGTCCTGAATCCTGTCTGTGCTTCAGCATACTGTCAAAATAAAGGTTTGAAATGTTACTTATCAAGGAGCATCGTGGTTCAAGGATCATTTACTGTCATTCTGCAACACAGGGACGCATAACCAAAATGCTTTTGTAGTCAGGTCTATTGATGCTACACAACAACAGAAAAACATGACAAAAACAAAGCTAAAACAGTATGCAAGAAGAATGTGAACCGCAGATACAAAACCAGTTCTCTGTGCAGATACCATGACCAACATATATATATATATATATATATATATATATATATATATATATATATATATGTATAATCTGGGAAACCCTGTCCATTATCTTTGACATTTGAGCATCATGAATGTAAACAGCTCCACTTGTCCCACTGGAGTCTGTCCTCTGTCCTGTGTTCGCCCATCAACTGCAGCATAATCCACGACGGAATCAGCTCCTGTTGCTGGCTTAGCCTGACGTCTTATTTTATCCACTTTATTTTCCTGACATCAGAGAGCCAGGAGCATGCTGGGTCGTAAAGTAGCCTTAAGTCTCAGCTGGGTTAGCTTAGCTTCTCTCTCGACTCTGCTCCCTCTCCTCCTGAAGCAGTCCACTCTGTTTTTCGGCAGCGTCGAGTCCTGCAGGTCTGGCTGGGTGGTCGGCTGTCGGGGGTTAGGGGGCGACTTTACACAATTCCAACACTTTGTTCTCCATATGTCTGCCATATGCCTCAATAATAAACAACAAATTAAGACAAAAATGAAGCTGAATTCATGTGAGCTACCGTCTGCAGCAGGATTGACATCAACAGCCTTGACAAACTGTGACTAACCCATACCATAGCAACGGCCAGACAAAACACTTCACGGAAGGAACCAATTACACCTTTGGAGATTTTAATTACCACCAAAATAGGCTTTTGAAGATCAATATAAGCTTGTAGCCCGACAAGACGGTCACCAGTTTAGAAAAGCAGAAATAGACGTTGCCGGGGTTGTGGACATGTTTCACTGGCGATGGCATCTGTGTGTTGTGATGAATAATTACATGTTTGGAGTGAGCTAATGTGAACCGATATCAAAAGATGCACATTCCACATGAGCTATCATTAGGGATGGGAGATCAAATGGCACCCAAACAAGATTAGAAAATGTCACACGCGCCTCCTTAGCCGGCTCCCCTTTCCTTTTCCTCCACCTTTCCCTCCAGCGTCTCGTTCAGAGGAGCGAAGACGAGAAAAGATTCAACACACAAAAGGCAGGCAGCAACAGCGGCTCTCTGGCGCATACTAATCTAAAACAACATTGCATCTGGGCAACACATTTTATTCCGTCTCAACTGAGGCGTGTTTGAGTGCAAGAGAGGACTCTGCAGATCTCATCACTTAGGGAAGGTTGTGGCCTGCATCTAGACCCCCCTCCCCCACTCCCCCCCTCCCCTTCATGCAGGTTCCTATCACTTCTACCCACAAATTGGAAGTGACAGGCCACTCAAGCAGAGGTGTCTTCACTCCCCCCATCAGCAGCCATGCAGCCCCACTCAGAGCTGTCAGCCTGATTATGTATCATCGGGTTGGGGGGACCTAAGGAAAGGAGATGTCCAGCTGGAGACAGACCACTAAACATGTCGTCTGTCCGGCTGCTGCACATCTGCCAATACGCGCACCACCTGTCCCCAAGGCTGCCACAAAACCAATCTGTATGTCTCCATCACTCTCCCCCGCTGTCTTCTGGAAATCGGTCTCAAACTTCTGCATCTCGTTGCTGCTTTCTTTCCATCTTTCCTGCTAGTTTTCCCCCCTCTTTCTTGTGCTTTTGTATCTTCCCCGTTGCATCCTCAATGCTTGCTACTGGGAGCGCAACTCATTTACCAACTTTTCATGCTTGTGGCAGCTCATTACACAGATAGAGCTACCTGTCTTCCCTCTGTGGATTACTAGAGCAGTGGCAGTTTTCCCGCGGATCAAAAGTAGGCTACTAAGTGATAGGAAGCGTTCAATTATTTGAGCCTCTGATGCATCGGAGGTGCCTAACTCCCTTCTACAAGGATGGGGAAAAGTACAAGTTGTTTACCTAAGTGCTGATTTTCATGTCTCTTTTCACTTCTCTCTCTCTCCCCAGGTGTGAAGCTTGGAAGTACTCCACGGCAGTCCAGAGAGGTACATGTTTACTCCATTTCTCCCAAAACACAGATCAGCAGGTTGCTTCAAACTGTTATCTTTCGCCGGAAAAAAAAAAGGAAAGGGGATTGTCAGCCTTGTACCTCTCAGCGTGTCTGATAGTATCTGTGTAGAGAGGCCGACCTCACACTGAGCATTCAGCCAGTCAGACTTTACTGAGTAAACGGTCCCAGTCGATTCAGGCTTCGGTTCCTCAAGGTGTGATCACACATAGTTTTTTTTTTCATCTGCAACAGTAGAAGCTTCCTTTCTTGAAATTATGTTTTCGCTTAGTTTGTATCCATAGTGGATGAATTTATAAATGAAAGTGACATTTTTAGACATTTTTTGCCTGAAGAACACTACGTTAAACCACGATAAAATACGTAGCTACAAGTTTCAGATAGGGGAGATGAGAAGAGAGTTCAACATGATGCACCGATCGAATGAAACCCGACAGTTTTCAGCTGATTGGCCAGAAAGTGTCAAACATTTGGAATAACCAACGTAATCAGACACATATTATATTATATTATAATTCCTTCTTCAGACAGTGACCAGCTAACACTTCCTAACACTATATTTTATCAGCTTATAATTACTTAAAACAGCTAATGCCAAGATTTTGTTTTATCAAAGCAAATAAAGACAATCATTTGTGTCTCATGCAAATAACCACCTGAGAGCAATGGTTGGAATTATTAACAGTTGACACTGCCTTTGAGGCAGGTTGAAATAATCTTTCACGACGGTGGGGGGGAAAATGTATTTGGAATTATAGTTCTGAGAAACAATATTGGACTAAAAATTGCAATCGGTGCATCTCTAAAGACAATCCCTAGACTAGGTTTATGTCAGACATGCAGCACCGTATACTGTCTCTGCTCTGATGTGAGAATAAGAGACTTACGTCAGCGCCCACCCTGAAGAACGTCATGTCTGGTGTAAAGGTTGCTGCCCCGTGCTCACATTGCACATTAAACAGACAGGGAGGAACCACTTCCCCCGCCAGATGTCCCTATAGATGAAAGAATATGGCCATTTAAGTCAGGAGGGGGATGAGCCAAGATTCATGATGAGCTCATCACCTTGTCCGTTGTAAAATTTAAATTATACATCCAGTCCATTGGCTTTATGACGCCATTACAGCATTTAATTGAAATAAAATGTCAAAATGCATAATGGCCCTTGGGCATCATCTGATGGTAATCAGGCCGTAGATGATTCTAATTTACATTCCTCATTAGGTGTTTATAAGACATGTATTTGATAATACAGCTCACTTTATTGATAGGTCATGGATGGCATTAAGTAGTGGAACATGTGCGTGTAACCAAGTTAGAGGTGTGGTGAAACAGCACCATCAAGTGGCCTAGGTGAGCACTGAATAAATGCTGCAGCTGTTCACCTTCACCTTGTGAAGTAAATGTTAATTCAATGTCTATCATCTGACACATATCTGCCACCGTCTCTTACAACCTGTGTTGTCATTGTTTTACAGACTCTTTCTACACAGGACAGAGAGAGAGTCAAATCTGACAATTATCCGGACCACCAAGAAACAGAAACCATCTTGTCCAGCCCGATCCCTCCGATGCAGTTCCCGCACTTTGAGGAGAGTAGAAAGACGGCCACCATTGGGTCTCGGGAGCAGAATAAACAGGCGCCCACCCCTGGGTCACTGGAGCAGGACATAACCTCCCTTCATGTCTCCAAAAGACAACGCAAACTGCTGAAGACAAGTCCCCCAATCCACCGCAAAATTAACGGTGATGCCTCATCCTCTTCCTCCTCGTCCTCGGTGTCGTCCCCTTCCGCCTCCTTCAACCTTGATAGGTGGAAAAAGCTTGCAGACATACAGACAGCACGCCGGCAACTCATGAAGGAGATGTGCGCCAAGTACAAAAGCAGCATTTCCAAGACCATCACCGGTCATCTTGTAAGCAACCTCTTCGTGGAGGACAAGTACAAGTTGCTGTACTGCCAGGTGCCCAAGGCGGGCTGTTCCAACTGGAAGAGGACCCTGATGGTGCTGGCAGGCCTGGCACCCGATGCTCAGAGCATTAAACACAACACAGTCCATGACAGCCACCTTCTCAGGGAGCTTAACACCTTTGACCGGAAGGGAATGATGCACCGTCTGGAGACCTACACCAAAGTCATGTTTGTCCGAGAGCCCCTGGAGAGAATGGTGTCGGCTTACAGGGACAAGTTTGAAAATCCTAACGCATACTACCACAACCTGTTTGGGAAACCCATCATCTCCAAGTACAGGGATAACCCCACCGCGGAAGCTCTGAGGACAGGTAACGGGGTCATGTTCAAGGAGTTTGTCCAGTACCTGCTGGATGTCCACCGGCCAGTGGGAATGGACATCCACTGGAACCAGGCGAACCAGCTCTGCCACCCTTGTCTCATAGACTACGACTTCATCGGTAAGTTCGAGAACATGGAGGAGGAGTCCAACTTTCTCCTGCGATTGACTGGGGCCCCACCCAACGTCAAGCTGCCGAGTTTTAAAGACAGGAACCCAGCTGACAAGAGGACCTCGACGGACATCACAGAAAAATACTTTTCCCAGGTCAGCGCGTTGGAGAGACAGCGAATCTATGACTTCTACTACACAGACTATTTGATGTTTAACTACACCAAGCCTTTCAAAGATTTATATTGACCGACTCCTATCATCTGTTGGATCACAAGTCACATTCCACGTAGACATCACTACCATGACAGTAACCTTGACCTAAAGAGGCTAACTCACACGCCAACATGGACCTTTCCATACAAGCATCACGGTCATCAGACTAAACGTTCGCTGGATTCCACAAAAGCTGCTTTTTACGCATATATTTCTACCAGATCATCTCCATCTTCAGACAACTATGAGTTCTAACTGTTCATGTGGTATCAAATACTGAATATATTCCTGAAATGGACGTTATTTATTCAATTCTAGCACATGGTGAGATAGAATATTACAATTATAAATATTATGCTACTCAAAGAAAACTGTTTATTATTGTTCAACAGGCTTAAAATTATGACTTACAGTGAGTCAAATAGAATTAGCAAATGCATATTATTGTTTGAGTCAACATAAGTGCCATATGGGTGCAATTTAATATAGTTTTGAATCACATTCCTGATGTCCCTATGACCTGCCTTTAAAATAATGTCCATATTTATGAATATAGTTGCTTTAAAATCAAAGATCAAGTAATGATCACCGCCACGTACCGCAATCAGCATCAGTATACCTCTACATAGTAAGCATACCTGTGAATGGGTTTTACTAAAAATGAATTAAACAAAATGAAATGCTATAAATGTTCTAAAATCTTTCAGAAGCTGTGTGCACCTACAGTAGCATTTTTTTTTCTCTACTTCTAACGTTGTCGGCTGAGTTTGTGCTTTAGTCCAACGCATACGTGTGCTGTAGGTCCCCCAACCACTAGAGGTGTTTTACTTGGTGGCTGATGTTAAATGCAGGACATCCAGGTACTTGCAGGGTACAGATTTTTGCTGCCAATATCTTCTAATGCCTATCGGTGTTACAAACGTACAACGTTAAAATAGATGTTTTCACTTTGTTTCACGACTCAAATATGATTTGGACATTTTGAGAGGATGAGGAAAAGAGAAGACCGTGCCCAAACTTCTCCACCTATCACACGAAACCCCCCCTGAACACTGTCATAAACTCCATACTCTCTGTATGTAGCACATCTATTCTACATCACCTTATAGGCTTTTTTTGTTCCTGACACGACTGTGTACAATTGTATAATGGGCATTCAGATGACTATATATTTTTCTATGTATTTCTAAAATATATATATTCAGTGCTTATGGTGACAGTATGTTTATTTCCTTTTTTGGTGTAATTTGTTGTTTCAGTAATAACAGTGTAGAGTCGTGTAACAGAAGAGTTTCTTTCCAAAACTAAATATCCACCAGCTGAAAAAACACCAATCTAACTCTCAAGAAACGACTGTAAACATTTGCAGTTTCAGAAAACAATTGATTGATGAAGTGTGGCCACTGTGCTTCAGCGAAAGATTTTTATTTTCTTTCCATGAAAATGGATATATACATTTTTGGAAATTAGCTCTTTAATTACTTATATGATAATAGACCCTGTACAGATGAGCTGCATTCCACCTAATTACCCAACCTGGCTAATGACATTTGTACCCATAGCAACGCCACTGTGTGTGTGTGTGTGTATGTGTGAGAGTGTGAAAGTGTGTGTGTGCGTGTGCATTAATGAAAGCTGCTTAGATGTTTAACAATCTTTTTTTTCTGCATCTTTTGGAAACAAATGCACTGCTAAAAGACACAAATCAAAAGGTAGTTTCCTGTGCGTAGTATTAACCGACTGGTATATTCTCTACTACGCTTCTCTCTAACTACCCAGCTGGCACTAAAGTCAGAAAGCTTTTTTTTTTCTGGAGTACTGCTACAGGTCAGATCACATGTGCACTCGTGGAAACTGCTCATTAAAATGGTTATTCTTAGTTCCTGAGCACTCCAACCTTTAAACCAGAGCTCTTTTACAATCCTGTTAGATTGAACATGTTAAGATACAAAAAGGACTTAATATCGAGGAGAAAAAAGTAAACACGTGCATTCATCGGATAATCATGAAGGCAATATTGACTGAATGGAGACCGCAGCCAAAGTAAAGTCGGGTTTAACTCTTCTTCTTGCTTCACAAATCGCTGTACAGTGATGGAGCTGTAGCAAAGACTACATATTAGGAGGAGGGCCAAAAACATAGATACAAATAAATACACGTGGGGCTTCAATTTACACAGAAATACCTTGAATGAACAGATTATAAATTAAAATTTAAATCAAGATAACATGTCTGGCTACGACCAAAGCAGGTAGCTGTATATTTTTTTATGATGGCACGATGCAAAGATGTACGTTATCATCTGGATGTTGGAAACAACCTACATACGACTATACAGTTACGGTATAGCCATACTGACAGTGTGTCTCTTTTAAATCAGCAGTCACTACTCAGCTTTACGCTTTGCAGCTCACTGGAAATGTGTTTTATGTAACAAAATACTTCATCAAGAGATGCATTTGCTTACGAGCAAGGGGGGGGGGAAATGATATTTCAATCTATACACGCTATAATCAACTTTTCAAGACCTTTAACAATTTTGGTGGAAGTACCGTTTCACGGTGATGGTAACTGTATGAACTTTTGTCAGTATACTGTGTTGGCTTTTGCAAATCCAAAATCGAATCTTTGTTTAGGTTGTGGTCGGGTCCTATGTAGGTATAGCCAATATCTGGCCAAATCAGCTACTGCATTATGATGAGTATTACAGCACCCCGCTAATGACGTTTTCTTGGTATGTGGGTGTATGGACAGATTTATCAAATTGCGTAATTACAGTAACAAGTGAATGTATAACTGTTTATTGTTGGTGTACAAAATATGATCTTAAGCCCTTTTGCCTTATTTTACACTGCCAATCAAATGGTGTATTTCAGGAAGACATTCTTCAGGAGGTTATTGTTTCTGGCTGATGGGTGTCTACTAATAAATTGTCTTTAGAATTTTCACTGTATGCTCCTTTCTTTTCTTGCAGTTGCATTGCCCAATGTGGATTCTGAACTTTGAAAAGTCAGTTCATGAGTCATCATTATTTTAATATATTTGTTCCTTTTATTCTTCATTATGTTTTTGAATGTTTCTGCAGACAGCGTCTGCAGCCGTGCTACTGAGGACATGACAAGCTGATGTCAGGTATAAGGTTAACCATATTCATCAGGGGCGTAACGGTACACAAAATTCATTGTTCAGTACGTACCTCAGTTATTGGGTCACGCTTGGTAAGTTTTGTGTACGGTAGAGGAAACAAAGAATTGCATTTATTTTGAAAATGATAAACATTCAACAGTTGCTCATTGGCAATAATTCTTCCTTTAATAGTTAGAGCATCATTTCAATCAAAAATAAATTAATAACAGAATATCTAATGTAAATGTAACTTAATTGTAACGCAAATGTTGCATGCCCAACCGAACAACCTGTTCCGAAGATTTCTGGTACCAAGAGCTTACAATTCTAATGATCGTCACATGCAGTATTTTTATCCAAAGTATAGGAACATTTGACCTGATGAAGTTGCAATAGGAAAAGTCAGGGATCACCAAATATATTACAATTCATCCCGAGCGGGTCATGACTTTCTGTACCAAATTTCATGGCAAAACATTTAATATAATTCAAAACATTTAATATAAAGCCACAAATGTCAACTTCACTGTGTTGCAGGAATAAGAGTGGAAGACATTGTCTGGGAACCATGAATGTCTGTGCCAATCAGTCCATCCATTTTCTACCGCTTATCCTGTATTCAGGGTCACTGGAGCCGATCCCAGCTGTCACTGGGCGAAGGCAGGGTACACACCGGACAGGTCGCCAGTCCATAGAGACAGACAACCATTCACGCTCACATTCACACATATGGGACATTTAGAGTCATCAATGAACCTATCAACAGCTGGGATCGGCTCCAGTCCCCCCGTGACCCTAAATACAGGATAAGCGGGAGAAAATGGATGGATGAAATGAACCTATCCCCATCCTGCATGTCTTTGGACTGTGGGAGGAAGCTGGAGAGAACCCACGCTTACACGGGGAGAACATGCAAACTCCACACAGAAGGAACCCAAACCCGCCCGGGAATGGAACCCGGGACCCTCTCGCTGTGAGGCGACTGTGCTACCCACTACACCACCGTCCAGCCCTGTCTGTACCAATCCATCTAGTAAATTGAGATATTTCACAACATGTTGGCGAATGTACACAGCATCTGGCTGCGTTACGTTCCAGCTGCACTCCGTCGCCGTTTCAACGTCCACTGGAAACGTTTCAGAAGTGGAGCGTCTGGTCCTCAGCAGCATCACTTTACTTTTCCTGTCTTATACAGGCACAAATACCCGCTTGCAGCTCATTTAAATGGGGCAACAGATGCTTTTTGGCCGTACTTTTATATGACACATTTTTGTTGCCGCAAACCTCCCCTGTGATCACTCATTTCAAACATCAATATAGTTGTTTATTTTGTCTGGTGATCACACAATAATGATGTTATCTGCAGCTGCAGCAGCTTGGTAATGCCTGCTGGTCAACACAGTATTTATGAGCTGCGAACAAATTTCACACTCGTCCTGTTATCGGAGAACAGAGACAGAAAAATATGTAAATGAGACTAACTATATTGTGATTTTGGCTATCAGGAGGAACAGAATGGATAGGGAGATGCGGGAAACTACCAACACAAAAATCTGTGTCGTGTATGTGGAAGACTAAGTCAGAAAGAAATGGGGAATTAGCCTGGTTGTCGCGCCGCCGCGTGTCTTTCTAATTACATATTTTTGTCTTTTAAAGTCATACTTCAACAGTTATAAGACACAACTCAACTACCTTGCAGATAAATTTATGAATTGACAACATGTATGCACTCACCTGCCTTGACTCGCATATGAATTTAAGCGACATCCCATTCTTAATCCATAGGGTTTAATAACACCTCAGTCCAACCTTTGCAGCTATAACAGCTTCAGCTCTTCTGGGAAGGCTTTCCACAAGGTTTAGGAGTGTGTTTATGGTAATGTTTGACCATTCTTCCAGAAGTGTATTTGTGAGGTCACACACTGATGTTGGAGGGAAGGCCTGGCTCTCAGTCTCCACTCTAATTCATCCCAAAGGTGTTCTATCGGGTTGAGGTCAGGACTCTGTGCAGGCCAGTCAAGTTCATCCACACCAAACTCAAATAAGGTTCCATGGTGGTCCACCAGTAGGGGGTTGATGGTGGTCCTCCGGTAGGGGGTTGATTTAGCCTCTCCCTTAACAACTTACAATCAGTAAATACCCCTCTCATGATTTTTGAAGTTTTTAAGTGTCTTAAAAGGCGGTCGCTCAGTGTACCATTTTTACTTCTGGCTATTGCATTCATGCCACAATAAATCATAAAAAAATAATGTAATTTCTGAAGATTATCTGGCTGAAAAAACATGTAAGTATCAACATTTCTTTGCCAAAGAGCATATTTCCTGGTATAATCTCAAATCCAATGGGATTAACCCATATGCTCTTCGTCAAGGGAACCAGTGTCATTCTAACTTCCTGAGTTAGGCTACAAAAATACATAATCTCTGTAGCACTTAAACAGGGGAATCGCCCACACAGACTTTCCTCTTTCTATATCACTATGGAGTCACCAGTGCTAATACACATTTACAACCAAAAAATGAAATATACTGAAAATGCATTAATTAATAAGGACAACAAAAATGATGTTGGTTCCACTGACAGCATGTTATCATTCAGCACAGACCTGCTATGGATGCATGCAGATATCCAGTACAGCCACAGCCAGCTTCTGTTGGCCACTGAAAAGCTTTAGGACTGAATGGAATTTATAAAGCTACACAGAGCAGGTTTACATGCAGAGGGCCCCCAGTTGGCAGCGAGAGGTAACTCTAAAATGTCATCATAAAAAAAGGTAACATAAAGCATAAAGCATGAGATGGAAACATGGGTCAGTAACAGTTATAGCCTGCCTATAGCTCATTCATTCTAAGTGAGTCCTTGGTACAAATTATACCATAGAGATAGAGCAAAGTACTGGATTTCATATTGACCAGCTTTCAAAAATGTGCCGTCTAGAAAATACTTTCAATTTCATTTTCAAAAGGAATCCTTTCTCTTATGCTCTCATGGTGCGAGGGGTCACCAGTCTGTGATGTTCACCCCAGGTGGGATTTTGTGATGATTTTATTTTTGGGGCACCAGGTTCCTTCAGTCTGCCTCACCTACTTCTAATGGATGTGGTGGTTTCCAGTATTTCCCAAGATGGGCTTTGAAGAATCCCAGAGAATACCTTCTTTCATCCAGCTGTTGGTTTTGTATGAGAGTGACAGTTCTGTTTCTAACAATTTAGTTTTATGCTCCCAACAAAGACAGTGCTAACTACGACTGAAAACAACGTAGCATTGTAACTGTCTGGATTCATCGGTGTATGATTACTTCTCATTGGTGCTTTTTGCTTTCATTCACTTGTATACTTCCTGGACAGGGATAATTTCACGTTTCTGTTTCTATTTTTTGCAAAGGCTTTTAACCAAATAAAAAGGGAGTGTTAGAAAATGTAAAAAAGGCAATATGCTGGGAGTGGTGGACGCGGCGGTGCCACCTGTTACAAAAAAGAACAGTCACGGACAGCCACCCACGCGACCTTCAAGTAAAAGTAATGTTTTATTAATTTATTAATATACAAGTATTAAATTTGTTTTAAAGCTGTGTCAAAAAGCAAAAATATACATAATAATTTCCTAACAATAAAGCATATTAAAAATCACTATAAATGTGGACAAATCAGGATAAATTAAGTAATTTGCAAATATATAAGTAAGTGAATGGCAGTAATACTACGCCGTTAAGTATCTTTAAATTGTCGCAGATGAAATTCATTCACTGCTACAGTCCTATTCTACAGTACTAGAATATTAGTTGCCTAATTGAGCACAAATTAATTGGAATTTACTCAGATTGTAAAGACGAAAATAATTTTTTTAAGACTTAAAACATTTTTACCTACTAAACTAAACCATGGTTTCAACATGAACTGCACTGACCTTTGAACTTTATTTTATTTTCAACCCATTACATTCATTTGTTAAAACATACATAAAAACAACAACAGCCACATGGGATTTTTTTAGCCCTTCCACTTCATACTCCGCATACTCAGCCCTCCAGAGTTAATTAGAGCGCCTCTAAAAGAGCAATGAATGGGCCCACTTGTAACAGGGATCTTGAAACGACAAAAAGAAAGCGCTCAAAATCACATAAAGCGGCGAACCGCTAGAAATTTCTCATTTTGATTCAATTTCGTTTCAAATTGGTGCTTTTATTCTCCCGTATAACATAGCCTGTTGTGTGATGGTGCCGTAACAGTATTCAGTCATTTGTATGATTCTCACACGCTCTACCTTCATTAAAAAATAGATAATTTGTCACAGCAGCATTTTTGTCACACAAGCATTATGCCTTTCAAAACGACATTGTTTTAATAAGAACGAACAGCAGCCTGACTGCTTTTGTTGTTTGCTGGCATGTACGTGCATGTGCGTGTGTGTGTGTGTGCGTGTGTGTGTGTTGTTGACGCGTGTGTGGCAGATGAATATTACAGCACAAATTGATCACTCTGTAGAGTTAGAGATTTGATTAAACGCTCAAGGCCGATTTCCGCAACAGCTCTTGTATAAGTCATGAGAACACTTTGGGGGAAGTTAAAACTGTGAAGAAAACAAAAGCCATCCATTTACCTCATTAGTGTGCGTGGAAAATCTTGACATGCTTTGAAGAGAACGTGCTTGTGTAGCTAAATCAGCTTAAGGGCCCAAAGCAGACATTGAAGGCAGGCAACCAAACATCTTCTCAGAGTGATAAACAACCTCGTCTTGGTTGAGAGGACTGTAAAAAAACAGAAAACGGGGGGAAAAAAAGAGATACTTTGCTCTATTTTTCAAGTATTACTATTATAGGTTCCTCAGTTAATCTTCATGTTTGCCTCGGAGCCAGCATTAACATGGCTGATGACGGGTTTCTGCTGATTTTGACAACAGATTTCTATTGCGAACATTAACACGTGCACACGGAGTACAAAGACTCAGCTGCGCTCGCGCCGTCACCAAATGGCAAAGGCTGCATCAATGCCATTAGCAGAACAAAACTAATTTGACGGGTTGATTCCTCGGTTCATTGGGGCGACATTTGAGAGGCAGAAAATATTTCCTCGAGCGTCAAATGCAAAACTGCTCCGATTCACATGCATGCCAGGTTAATTTGCCCCCTTTCCAACGAAGTCCCGCTTTGTTTGGGCGACACATTGCAGCATGCTACGGACGCGTCTCTCAGCGATATAAACCTCATTAAAAGGATTTGCAGGAGCTCCGTTATTAATCGAGCAACGCAAAATGACAAATGGGGAAATCATTTTTTACGGAGGAAAATCTCCCGTTGAGGACGTGCTTCCCAAACAATCTCGTCTGATAAACTGGCCTGGCCCCTTTTATTGACACGCTGCTCATGCTGGAAACAAGCACTTGTGCATCATTTGGCAGGATGGAGCCGGTGATTATATGAAGAGAATGGCTGTAGAGAAATAAAATCTCAATCTGTCATTATTTCATTCTCTCCTTGTGTGTTCCAGCAGGAGATTACAATGCCATAAATCGCTTCCATTAGTACACTGTTTGTATTTAGCTGCTCCAAAAGTGGACACGCTGGAGGTTCAGACAGAAACATTAATGTATTATTATTGTTTCACATGGGAGTCTCTGAGGCCAACCTTTTACAAACTGCAGTTATGTTCAGTGTTTCCACTGTAAATGGACACCACCAGGCCAAAGAATATATATTTTTAATGCTAAAAACAACACAACACCTGCCGTCCACTTTCGGGGCAAGTGTCTGTGGTTAGTTCACATGTCTGGAATAAGAGCAGGACAATCGAGTGTCTGTTATCCTAACTGCCAAAGTGTAGATAATGTTGTTACAAACAGACTTGGCAGTGAGTGACACACCAACACACTGACAGATTTTATGTTTTTTGTTTGGAGTTAAGAGAACATTCGGTTGAAACAGATCCTCGTTGTTCTCTGTGAAGTTCGCCATGTGTGATGAAATGAAGCCCGGTGCGTCGTACTCCATTTAAAAAAATAGCCATTTCTAAATGCTGCACTGCTTTGGCACGCAGTTAACCCATCAGTCATAGTTTGGTTTAATGAAAACTCATCTCCTGGTACTCCTGGTGTTCTTCACCACTGCTTGGAAGAGGGAAATAATGAGGGTAGTTTACTTTATTGGTCATATGTAGGTTAACACGGGGTCGACGATACAATGTATTGCACAAGAGAACAAGTCAGCTCAGCAATTCCCCAGCACTAGTCGCATTAGTCATAAGATAATGGGGTGACAAAAAAAAAAAAAAATATGGCAATGTATATGTTTAGGAAAAATATAAGTGTTTGTAAAAGGAAATTAATGTATTGCATAAATGTAATGATTTATTTATTGTATATTATATATATTATATGAAGCATCTTTGAATATTCAAAAAGGCGCTAAATAAGTCCCATCAATTATTATTATTATTATCATCATCATTATTATATTGCGTAGAGAGAATGGAATTCATTTTGTAAAAATAAATGTATAGTACATGGAAGAAGAAGAGGACCTGTGCGTGAATGAACAACAGTATTGTACATAGGCTATATAGCACTCCAGGCTCATAGCAGCAGTTATGCTGATAGTGAATTACTATGTAAACAGTAAAACAAAAAAACAACAAAAACAAAAAATGAACAGGCGAACCAGCTTTAAAAGTAATACGTTTCCTTGTCATTATTATCAACCAATGGGAAATACTGACTGTATATAGGCTGAAAAGTGTTGCTGTGTATGGTCTCACACTGACACACTAGACATATTGTACATAACCACATGATGGCAGTACTGCATCTGAAATATTACAAACCCTGTTACTGGTTGTGCTTTGGGTAAAACAATGCTCCCCTTCCACGCACAAGGAGGTCTGTGTGGAACTCAATCTGCCGTCATGCTTCTGCTTCGACACTAAAACCCCCCATGAAAGCCACTGCAAGTCTTCTAATTAAGCCATGCGCTGGTATTGACATGAATTATGCAGCAGCTTTAATGAACTCAAATCAATAAACACAGGATCTATAATGATGCCAGCCAAGGCTGCTGTGGGCAGAGCACTCCTTTAACCTTGGGGCCATATCTCTATATACCTGGCTGACACAGCTGCCGAGAACAGCAGAAACATTTGGGTTGATGAAATAATCCTCCGTTCTGCTTCTTTGATATTTATACCATCATAGCCCCCCCCCCCCCCCCCCAACCCTAATGACAACATATTGTGGATGTATTTTTAATGTAAAAACACATCAAGGGTTGAGGCAAACATCTGGGTGGTGATGCTGATGGACAGGATGAAGGAGGTACGCAGAGTGTTCAGATTAGACGAGGAAATGCAAAGATAAATCCTGTAGATTCAGCATTAAAACTATAGAATTTGTGCTGTTATGTTACAGTTTAAGACCCACCTCTGTCCAAAATATCATCATGTCACCATTTTACCTCAAAGACATTTGTGTGAAATTGTCATAAGCATATGCAAATAATTCTAAATCCATTCACTTGACTGCAAGCGGACCAAAATTTTAAAAAGCTTTCCTGAGATATCAAAGAGAACGTGATGATTGATTGTGATTATTGCATCACAGATAATGTATCCCTTTTAGAGATCAACAATAATCTTATATAAGACGATCATAGATCAGGCTTCGTAATGATATTCACGATTATCTCCATAATAAAATTTCACCACAATCAACTTTTTGCTAGTGTTTTTTATCACAATCCACAATGAAATCCTATAGAGAGACAAGTTAACTATGTGTATATCCAACTGAAAAACCTACTGTGTTTGGGAAGTAATAATAATAATAATAATGCATTCCTTTTGATTGTCATTTCTTTCATTGGCATGAGAATGAGGTACATGAGCATTTGCAGTTGGTTTGTGTTGCAGCGTTGGTCTAACAATGCAATCCAACACTGAGTCTTCCAATGTTGAAAACAACATTGCCAACTCTCTTGGCGGAGCATAATAAAGTCAGACGACATCACACACAAGTTTGTGATTCAGTATGTTTCTCATGTCAAAGCGATGATCAGACGTGTTTGTATTAGGAGAGCAAATACTCAGCGTGGATCATTTTGCCAGCCAAGATGTTAAAATTGTCCTGCGCGGTCTGAAAAAAGTTAATGTTGCTGTTTGCTTTTTAGTATTTATTAGGAGAGTGAGAAATCTACAACAATTTCTTTATTTGGCAACCGTGTCTGAAACTTAATGAGGGAAATAACGGATGGGAGGAAAGTTACTCTGCAGAGTGCACTGCAGTTCACCAGTCAGAGTACAGAAACCTTTAGCTAAATGTAAGAAGTTTAAAGGATTTTTGTTGCATTTGATTCATATTTATCTCTCCTCCGACGCATACTGTACAGTAGAGGTGGGACGATATATAGTTCTATTTCGGATGAGGGTAAAAACACCCACAATAATGTAATAATCGTGGTGAATTTACATTGTCGGAATAATCAGAAGGGTCGGCTCGAGTGATTATCGGGATTATATCGTAAAATTGAATTATTTTGGCCAGGACTATCATCCTATCTCGACAAATATATCTCCATACCTGCATTATAAGTAACACCAATAAATATTCATTAAATGTCTAAAACCTCACAGTTGAACAGGCTTCCAATCACTTCAATTGACAATTTTTTATTCTATATTATCTTTCTCAACAACAACAACAACACAGCTCTAGTGCCCCAATCTCCTTCACCTACTCCCAACCATACAGCATTGCTTCTCAAACAGAAACAACAAATATGTCAGAGGAAAACACTTTGTGCTCTCCGTGAGCCAGCCGGGATCCCCCGTCGCTTTAAAACAGCTTGGGTTCTTTACCAATAAAAAAAGGTGCATCACACATCAGAGGACGCTTCAACCTCTCAAGTTTTATTCACTTTGGAGCAACTCTCAGAGATTCAACAATATTGAAAGCGCTTTCGAATTCTCCTCTTATTTCCTCGTGGCTGGCAGCCCTCGCAAGCACACCTTTAAAAAAATGAAGGCAGCCACTGTTTCTGTCTACCGCACTCTTTCAAGGAGAGAGGCGAGCTTTCAATGAATCACCCGCTCCTGCTCCCGCCGTGTTCTGAACTGTGTCTTCCCTCCGTCAAGCAGCGTGAGTGATGGAAGTGACAGAGAAGACACCTGCCCTGAACCGCTGCTGACAGAGGGTTAGAAAAAAAGGAGAGAAAGCAGAGGGAAGGAGGGAGGGAGGCGCACTGCCTGATGGGAGAAACACACAACAAGGCAACAAACTTGCAGAGACTATCACTTATAGTGACAGGCCAGGAGGTGCCGTGCTATTAGCAGGCCGCGGGGTAGGCCCCGAGCGCGGCCCGTCCTACCTACGATGGATGGGCCTCTCTCTCGGGACTAAATTAATACTGGGAGTCTAGTGAATTGCTTTTGGAACAATGTCCTCCTAAGGAGCTAATCAGACAGGAGTTATCTCGAAGTGCCTGTAGGCTGGCTGGTGTGGCTGCAGCTCTGTGGCTGCCTGGCAGAAGGCAGGTGCACCACGCCGACTCGCAGCAGTTCATTCCTGTGCACGACACACGGGTGGTGTTTTCTTCATTAGACTCTGAGCCCCCCTGGCATTTTGTGCCCTTAGCTATGCCACAGGTCGCCCCTGCAACTAGATCACACAAAAGACATTTTTAATTGTCCATAATTGTTTGAAATTGTCTAAAGAAACTAAAACTCATTTCAACTATAGAGTAATTTGGTTTTCACAGACTTTAAACATGGTTGGAAACGTGGCCAGTACGCAAACCTGCATTTGAAATTGTAGCGGTGGACTTTCGGCTAAATGAGCTGCGGACGATGCGTCTCGGGTGAGTATTTATCCAGTCAGCAGTAACTTTTGATAAAATCTTTGGTTGGCGCTGACATATCAATGTGGCATATGGACATGTCTACATTATGCATGGATAGATAAAATATAGTCTAAACTAGCTAGAGAAAACAGCTTTTTTCAATCATACAAAATGCGTAAAAAGCGCACAGATAAACACACACACCATGAACATCTGGAGACGCACCAGGATAAGGACAAAGAGAAATCTTGGTGTAAACGCACCAATAGAAAACTGTTCACTACAAGTGTGTAAAAGAGCACACACACACAACGAGCATCTGGCGACGGCAACCAGTATAGAGAGAAAAAACAGACAGATCTTGGTGTCAGCACACCAGTAGAAAACAGCATATTCACTCCTGCAAAATAAAGAAAAGTGCACCAATGACCACAGACACTGAGCTTCTGGTGAACGCACACCAGGATAGAGAAAACAGACAAACCTCAGCTACAGAGTACCAGTAGAAACAGGCTCATTCACTCCTACAAAAGGTGTGAGCGCGCACCCACACACAATGAGCATCTGGAGACTGGAGGAAAAAAATAAAGCGGAGAGAAACTGTTGGTGTCGGCGCACCAGTAGAATACGTGAAATCAGAAAAAGCACAAAAGCACACACACAATGAGCATCTGGCGATGGCCAAGTATTGGCGCACAATAGTCGAACATCAGACAGAATACACAATAAAATAGTAAACGATGTTAAAAAAAACAAATAAAATAAAGTAAATGATAAAAGGGCTGTACCAAATGTAATTTCTTAACACTCAAACTTCCATAGATTTTGAAGGTAGCTTTGAATGTGCGTTGTCATATTTTATGTTATTTGGAACGAGGTGGAGACCCGCCTGGTTGAATAAATGAGATAGAGAGAGAGAGATGCATAGCATGCAATGTTTTTTCAGTACAGCCCTAAAAAAAAAATCAAATAAAAAGGGAGACACTTACTTTATTTGTAGTCATGGGCCAAATCCTCCTCTTTAGGTGATCAATGGAAATAGGCCATTGAAATAGGCCTCAGGTGCAATCTCCTGCAGATCAGAAAAGAAAGCAGTTGTACATCTGTCATTCTGTTTGTGAACACTATAATCCACCAAATTAGACGTGGTGGACAGGCACTTCAATTTGCTGCCATGAGATTTCTCAAAGGGACATCTTTTTCTTCGCTGGTGTTGTTGACATATGTCAACACTGATATTTGAGCCTCATTTATGACTCATAACCTCGTTTATGGCTTCAGTTAAATCATTCTTGACACAGCTGAGGACCTTAAATGTGCAACAGTTTAATATAATTTCCGTGTTTAGTAGAGCTATCTCTATTGCTCTCCTCCTTCCCCAGGCTTGTTGTTGTTTTTCGCTTTTTTTCTGTTACCTTTGCATTGTGAGGAGCCGCTGCTGCTCATCTCGGGCCGAATGTTTTCGAGACGATGTAGGAGTGGAAATGGGCCGTGGATATTTCATGCTTCGGCAAAGTTCTTGGCTCACAGTAGTAGCCTTGTTCAGGATGGTCTTGGCTTGACTTGACTTGACTTGTCATGCCGGCCGACGAGGCTGCAGGTGTCTGAGGGGGCGGGCCCTAAAAGAGACGGCAGCCGAACGCCGTCAAGCCGGACAACAAAGTCAACGTGACTATGGCGGCTCGCGCGGCATTTGCGTTTTTAGTTGCAGACGGAGTGGAACTACGGTGGCCCAAGTGTATATATATATAAATATATATAAACTGTATATATATTTATAACATATCCTGTTTGGTTTGCTGGCGTGTTCTATCGCTTGAGCACCATAGACTTTGTATGTATATATATATATATATATATATATATATATATATATATATATATATATATATATATATATATATATATAAATTATTATATATTATTATTATTATACATTATTATTGTATTAACCAGACCTCACATCATATAAATAGGCCTACTCACAGCACAATGCACAGAGCTTTAGATCACGCCATGAGATCAAAGCCCCCAAAATAAAAAGGCAAATCATTTCACCACAAGGTGGCCGGTGATTGCGGACCAGAACACACGTCATTGAACTTTTAACCAATAGGCACTGCCTGCTATGCATACCCTGACTGCACATCACCGTCAGACAGAGATTCGCATGTGAGGTCCCTCTGAAGGCCACTCTCACTGCCACGATCATTGGGACGCTGATTTTGTGGTCCACAGTCATAGTCGACAGCGGCGGGGTTAGCTTCTTCCCACAACGTCGTTTGAATAACATTTTCCATTATGCCTATTTTCTTTTCACCAACAGTGCATTACTATTTACTCCCAGAATTCAGAGTGTGTCACTCGTAAAATATGAAGTATATCCCAACAACAGCTTTTATCTGTAATATATCTGTTTGGAGAAGCAAAACAATAAGCCCAAAGACACTAAAATGGTTGGTACGGCAAGGAAACTCGTCAGCTGATAAATCATTGTGTTTACAAGCGACCCTTTAATATTTCATACATTGTTTAAATAAAAAATATTGATGAGTGCATCTTCAACTATTGTATCATTTATGATTTTTATATGAATTATGTTTGGAGTTATGGCTTACATGTGTGTACTATACCCACACCACTGAATGGTAAAACAAATTCAAACAGAGACAAAGAAAAAGGAAGACACACAGCAACCAGAGGAAACTAGATTTATATTTCCACACAGACCGAGGAAGAGCCAAACTATCTCGGGGCTGACGGTGCTTTGCTAGTCGACTGCGCAGTGGCTTCACAGAAGTGGAGTAATGCTCCATATCAGAGGTACAAACTGACAGGATGAGGTCAGAGCTGAAACAGAGGGGAAAGCAACACTGAGACACACACACACACACACACACGAGTGAACCATAATGATGTGTGAGAGAATAAACTATCTGGTTGCGTGCACAATGGAAACCCACTGTTACTTATGGCCATTTAACACAAAGTGTTGGTGAAAGAAAGCAATGACTTCGGGGCTTGTATTTCTCAGTCTGCATCAGGCCAACCCGGGAGAGATTGGGGCCTCTGGCGAGCCCCGGCTCAGTCTTACCCTCTGGAGGACGGCAAACACATTCACATTGCGATTCAAAACAGATATATCATAGGTTAACAGGCCCATAACACCACATCAACAAACACTGAGATGTTGGCTCTGGTTCTTATGTGGAAGTGATACTACTTCTAGGAAGGGCTGCTGTTTAGATCAAGTACAAAACAGCAGTGTTTCACCAGTGATGGAAGACATATTCCCATTTTCTACTTAAAGAAATATAAAAAAAAAAACAAGTTTATTCAGACAAAATTTTTAAAAATCAGCTAAATGCACTGAAACATTTAAATGTAAAAATACCTGTTCTGTAGACAAATGGCCCCTGTTACTGCTATGTTTCTGTATACTGCATTCTGAGTTGCATCATTGCAGATGTAGCACTGTTGTAGCTGCTTGATGGGTAGTTTAATCTAGTCCTGAGATGGTTGATGTTTTGGGAAAGAAGAAAAATAGAGTCTCTTTGGTGGAACTACTCATAAACTTCTCCTGGGACACTAGACACTGCTGTTTATCAGGGTCATCAACCAAAAAGGTTGCAAACCACTAGTATCATCCTTAACAATATCTCATAAACCTAGAAACACTTACTTACATCACAACAATCAGCTATAGCTGTCAGATGAATTTAGTGGAGTAAAAATTAAAATCTTCCCCTCTGAAATGTAGCGGAGTTGAAACATTGAAGGAGCAATGTGGAGAATTGATGGAGATCTATGTGCAGAAATGAAATATAATATTCATGTAATCACCTGAAACTACAAACCTTTGTGTTGTTGTCAGTTTTGACATACAGAGCAGGTCATCTTCACAGAGTCCGCCATGCTGCACTTTAATGTTTCAAGCCCAGATCTGCAAACCAAAGCACTGGCTCTGGAGAGACTTCCATGTGTTTTGTTACCTGAAGGCCACCGTAGGTTCTCTATAAGCTTGAAGGAAATCAGCAGAGTTGTATTAAGTTACCTGTAATCTGCAAACTCACTGCTAGATGCCACTTGATATGACACACTGGTCCTTTAAATGGAAATATTCAAATATAATAGCTCCATTGCTCCATTGTATTTACTGGTACTTTTAACCATTAAGCATCAGATAATGCCGTGTTTTAATGACAATTAAGTGCAAATGAAAGCTCATAAGTGAAATATGCACTCACTTCTTTAATGTCTTGCTTTTGCTGAATCAAAGCTAAAAAACTATTTGAAAGTCTATTATCCCTCCATGTGGTATGCGTTTGGAGATTATTTTACCACGCATTGTTCTGTTTCCTGTAAAAGAAGTAAAACTCAAAGGACATAATGACACGCAAAACTGCGTCATTCTTTGTGTGGCTGTAAAAAAAAAAAAAAAAAAAAAAACTCTACCGTTCAGTGTATGAAAACTGGATTTGGGGTGGGATTGCATGTTGTGACCATAAAATGTCATCAGCCAGCAGCCTCAGTCCCTATCAGGCAGTCTGCTGCACAGAGCACTCTCCTGTAGCCTTGGGCGCTGGCCACACTCGCTGGCACCCTTCCCCCCGTCGCCTCTCTTTCTCCCTCTCTCCCTCTGTCTGTCTCTCTTTTACCAGGGTGCAGTGACCCACCCCTCCCTCCCCTCCCTGTCACCCCGAGGCGCTCAGCTTCCATAGTGTCAGCGCGGAGGCCTCAGTGTTGACAAAGCAGCGGGCCTTCAGAAGACACATCAAACCCTGTCCCTCCTCGGTGCTGTTAGGGAGCTCAGCGCCACAACAAAAGGACAGGGACTCCCGTTTCAGTCCCAGGCCATTACTAGTCTCAACAACATGGCCTCAGACAGAAAAAAGGCCCCTGAGGACGCTGCACGTATCATGAGCTCCAAACGCGGGATCGGCTCCAAACCGTTCAAGACGAGATCCGTGTTTTCCTGCCCGTTGCGATGACAGTGTTGTGATGGATAATTGTAAAATATAAAGCATAAGTCAAGGCTGCGGGTTGATGCCATCGTGACACATGCACTCTAATGAGGACTGTGGGTGCTCGGCAGTGCCAGGGACTTCCCCCAAAGGCATGTTGAGCGGGAGGAATGGTATGTGATGCATACCAGATGTGATTGGAGACATCACACTGTTCACGTTGTTACTGCTAAGCAAATAGTAGCAGCAACGAAAGCAAAAGACCATTTGTCCTCGGTTCACACATTCAAAGCATGATTCTGGATACGTGGAAGAGGTTTCAGCCCAAAGCGGAATAACACATTGTTTTTTTTTTTAACAATTTCAGAGAGTATTGCACTTAGAAGAAGTGCCTGGTAAGGAGGGTTTGGTGATACGACAACAGACACAAAGCAAAGCCACCGTATTAAGTCTCCCTCCCTGACTAGACAGAGACAAAGGTTTCTGTCCCAGGTTTCTTCCTGTTGTGAGTATAGTTGTGTCCGAAATAAGACAGTCTGGTCTGCATTTCCTGTTTGTGTCACCAGTTGTTCCCGCTCCCACCCTTTGCCCCTCCCATCGCCTAACAACCAGCTGTAGTTGACAAGAAAGAGCATAGAAGAGGTTAATAACACTATCTGATAAAAATGGAGCCATATTTGATTCCTATTTGTTCCTATTATATGGTGGAAGATATGTTTCATAATATATTTCAGGCTGAGAGAGTTTATTCCACCACATCTCCCGCTGCTGATCCACTCCTAGATGCCATGTTGATTGCTCAGTGAATCTTGGGATAAGTTGGGCTGTAAAGGATCCATCAGTGTGATCCTCTCAATCCAGGAAAAGAAGCTACATTTCTCAGCTACATTTGAAGGAGTCAGCCTTGCTACGGCCGCTGTGTCTTAAACCTGCATTATCTCTACTGGCCATCAGGGGGCGACTCCTCTGGTTGCAAAAATAAAGGCCTGATTATGCTTCCGCGTAGTGATCACGCAACGGCAACGCAACGGCAACGCAACGGCGACGCAGTTGCTTGGAGACCGTGATGGTTCTGCGTTGGGTTTACGTGTCGAAATGCAATTCAATGCCACACCGGTAAAGGGCGCTATGTTTTTTGTAAAGACTGACCGACCGACCGAGACTCTTAACGTATATCGTCGTTAGCCTCGTTATAGCGTATTTGTTTACTTTCCGGCTTTAAACATCCACAATTTTTCAGAACTTGGTGTTTTATTTCTTTGTGCAAAAGCGACAAGGTGCAAACAATAAAACGAGGTGAAAACAAAACAAGAGTAGCCTTTTAAAAGTTTAAATGGCGGTGTTTATGAATGGAAACCGGATAGCGGTCTCCAGCGGATGTAGTTAGCGGACCAATCACAGCCGATGCCGCTGCGTTGGTGTTGCGTTGGCGTTGCGTCGACTCGACGCGCGTCGAGGATTTTTGGGAGGCACACGTCAGGCCCTTGCGATGACGCAACGGGGGTCCGCAAGGACGTAAGGGGTCCGCAAGCTCCCTTGCGTTGTGTCGACGCGGAAGCATAATCCAGCCTTAAGCCTGATTGAATGGAAGTCTATGAGAAAATGACCCTACTTCTCTCTTGATTTATTATCTCAGTAAGTTTTGTAAACATGAGTTTATGTTCTCAATCTCTAGTTTCACGTCTTCTTCAATGTCCATTTAATAGATTATGGTCCATTTAGAGTCAAATAGACTTGGCTGTAAATCTGACCTTGAATTATGAAGCCATTTTTGTTAATAGCTTCACAACACTTCGCATCAGAAGCCAGGCGGACCCAGATCCTTTAAGGTTGCTGCTCTGCTGCTTGTGTTCGCCGAACATGAGGTGTCAAAACCGTAGTCCACAACCAATGGGCGAGGTCAAGAAACGTCCACTTCTTATATACAGTCCATGTTAAAACAGAGCGTTTCAGACAGACAGGCATTTCAGATACTGTATGTTTGTACAGTTTGAGAAAAATAAATACTTTTTTAACATTAAAGTGAATTAAAAAGTTCTAGGAGAAACCCTAAATAAATGTAAAAAAGTATCTCCTTTCATTTCCTGGCTCTTTAGACTTTACATAGTTTAACCCCACACACAGAAATCATCCTCCAAACATGAGAAAGGCCTCTTTCATGTGAAGGCCTTTCCTCCCAGGTACCAAGCAGTTACTTACAGCTTGTATTCTGTGATTAGAGCCTCAGACCACATGATGGCAGCAAAAGAGATTCTTTAGCCAAATCTCCACCACTGGTCCACGCTTTGACTTTCTCTCAGACCAGAACAGTGATCAGATTTATTAAGGTGACTCTGAACATGAGCTGGAAAAATGAATACAATCTATTTCAGTTAAAATCTTGACCTCAGCACTCAGTTACACGTTGATTTAGCCTGAGGCCAGTGGTTTCCAACATAAGAGATTCTTCGAGGGGTTGAAGGTCGTTCATCTCAGAAGATGAGAGTGAAGAAACATTTCTGCAACACCACATGCTGTTCATTTTGGATATTTAGTTATTCCTCTCGCCTTTATTGTTTATTTCTTTGGTGAAATACTGAATGTTGTACCCCCTCAGGCCCAACGTTTATTAACTATATAGGAAAAGCATTTTTTTTTTAATGGCTCACAACATATTTATATATTTAATTCCTTGAGTTAAGTGAAAATACAAGTAAAAGTCCTGCATTGAAAATGTAACCAAAGTTCAAGAAAAAACAAAAAATATCACCAGTTAAATGCTCTTAAAGAATCAAATGTCTATATATATATATATACACACATTAAATCATATCATAGTACTGGATTACAATATGGTTGAGATTGGGCTCATTCAAACTATTTTTCATTTTTTAAGGTTTTTTGTGTGGACATTTTTATATTTTATTTATTTCTAAATATATAAATATTACTACATAATCAAATACATATAGTGAAGTCAAGAGTCCATCCATCCATCTATTATCTATTATCGCTTATCCTGTATTCGGGGTACCTCAAATTTGTGGTAAACTGTGACCTGTTCTGGTGCATGTTTTTAAGGTGTGAACGTCTGCTGTGTCGGGGGTTTAATGTGTAATAAATCACATGGTAATGCAGAGGAATCAAAGCGATAACTTGACAGCACCAGGGTCATTGCAGTTTAACCTCTAAAAGTGAGAATTGGCTCATAACAGCAACTCTCAGAAGTACACAGAAAGTACACACTCCCTTTGTGCTCAGCTTTTTCGGAAACTTAATTGCCGGCATTAAGCACTTGAGGGAATTCAGCGCTGTGCTTGTTCGGTGTTTGTGTGCAACACAACCCCGCACGGTCTATTAATAAACTGTCACCCTCTCTCTCTCTCTCTCTCTCTCTCTCTCTCTGTCTCTCTCTCTCTCTCTGTCTCTGAAATAACGAACAATAAGTGTCGCTGCTGCACCTCAGACACACACCAACATCAAGCAGAATGTCAAATGGCTGGAAGAGCGCAGCGATTGACAGCAACCGGGCTCCACAAGGCATGCAGATTACTTAAAGCAAGTTCTGAATGTTCTTTTCAAACTTTCTCCACACGCCAGAGGGGAAAGCAGGAGTGTTGATCTGATGTGCAACGCTTGAAAGAGATTCTTGCAAATGCCCGCGTTTAGAAGGGTGGCTGTGACTGTATACTGCCTCGGCCTCGGTGCAGGTGACCAGGGTGACGTGGACTAGAGCGAGAATCCCTAGACCCTTAAGGCAAGGTCATTGGGTCAAGGATTAAACGAGTAGATGTCGCCATGAAACTTCCACAGTTGATTGCTTACATGAAGACCATTTGCTTTTTTCTATTACAAGTTTTCTGACATTTTATATTTAAATATGCAAATTCGTTTTTTTTTTTTTTAAATGTGCCAATACACTCCCTGAACAGAAATCTGAACATGGATAAAGCCATGTTTCATTTTGTTGACATATAGAGTCAAATGTTTTTACAGAGGGATATTCAGATATCTCTTTTTATCCCTCCATAAATAAGAAACTATTGACAGTAATTCTAGAAGAAAGGCACTCAATGGAAAGTTTGCTGTATGCTACTGAAGAATATGTGTGGCTCAGAATATGAGGGAAAAAGCAAATCATTTTGAGGAAAAGAACCTTTAAAGATATGGATTGTAATATCCATACATTTTGAAGACACTTCGATAGCACCTTGAAAGTTCCCCAGTCGATCACTAACAGTATAGTTAATTATGTTTTATATTATAAGTTTTCTGAAAATGTATGTTAAAATATGCAAATGAGGCATTATCTAAAGGTAACTTTTGATGAGTTTAGGAGAAAAAAAGTAATAATATAAACACCTAAATATGAATTTTGGATGTTTTTGTTCCATTGGTCTGAAAGATGACATGTCATGAAAGCAACCCAAATTTCTAAATTGACCAGCAAAACAAAAACTTCTGTTTCACATACATGCTGCTCATATATATTACCATTTTTGTCGATATGGAATAAATGGTATCAAACACGGGTAACCATGTTTCCAGTTGAGAACTAAACCTTATACTCACCAATAATCTCATTACAGATGTAACGCATCCACATCCAGTGATCGGCACGTTGGTTTATGTTGCTGCTATCCAGCAGATGGTACTATGTCCCAACTCCACCTGATCCAGCATTACACATAGAAACAAGAATGTATTGATCCGTCCGAGTGGGAACCCTGACCTGGTGGCACAATCTGTGTTTCCCCAAAAACCTAAACAACCTGCTGTTAAATCAAATTGTGTTTCTGAGGGATAAATATCGCAAAAATAATACTTAAGAGTGCAAAATGACTGTGTGTTTTCCTAAACAATCACTTCTTAATCAGTCGAAGTAAATGTGGCGAGGGAATATGTTTGAGGATTTAGATCGGTTGCCATCAGAGGCAGAGCTATACGCTGTTATTATACGTTATATACCCTCCTCTGGTGAAAGAACAAAGCTACTATGGGGGACAGTGTTGTGTCACTTTAGGCAACACCACGAACAGCACCTGCTTTTTGAACCTACAGGCAGAGTTATTATTCTTATGGGTCATGCATTAATTCATACACTTCATTAACATATGATGTCTGAAGGAGACATTGCAGTTTTGACTGATGTTTAGTTGTGTCTCTCATGCATGCAGTTTAATCTTTCTTATTGCGGCTTAAACAGATTTATCCCTAAATCTCTCTTACCTGTCTGTTGTTTATCAATCTACATTGTTTTGGTGTGAAGTTTTAGAGAGATATCCGTAGAGATGTTTGCCTTCTCTTGAAAATAACTGGGACTACATTTGAAAGACTCCACAGCCGCGTCTATTTCCAGAAATCAGGTTACCTACGTTAGACTGCAGATGATAAATGTATTTCTGATTTGGGGTCGTGAACTGTTCCTTTAAGTAACATCTATGATGTTGATTTGACTTCCATAGTTTAAGAAATCGTGGTGAAATTCAGTGGAACAATCCTTTAAGGAAAACTGGAACAGAGCTGTTATCTCCTTCTTCAAACATCAATAATCTCATTACCTGGGTCAAATATTACGATCAGATCTGCATTGTTTTGTTTTTCCCTCCCTGAAAAGGAAAAGGTGTTCCTTGAATCCCACTGGTGTCCGTGACAAAGTGTCCTTTCACCTGCTGATGCTGGTCAGGAGGCCATATTTGTTTGGATCTGCTGTCAAATCTCAAAAGGCTGCATGCAAATCCTCCAGATGACCTACTTCTTCCCTTCGACATAGACACTCCGCTAAAATCCATAAATTAAGGAAATTAACTGATGGGGCCCGGGGCCACTTTGTAAGCTATTTAAATCTTTAAATTTACAACATCCCTGCATACTTCATGTAATTGAACTAACTCCGGGCTTGTTTCCTTTAATGAGAAAAAAAAAATCAGTTTCCCCTCCGGTTTGTACCTCTGGAAACAACAAATCTGCGCCAGAGGGGGACGATGGGATCGCTCTGAGGCCTGTCTAATTACTGAAGACTTGGCCTGCTCCAAGGAAGAAGAGAGGCACTCTCACACTCTTATTAGTCCTGCTGTCAATTCACCAGCACGACTATTTTAGTTCCTGTTTTGCTGCTCGTCATTGTGAGCCTCATAAGACTCTGAAGCTGTCAAAGCAGATCTTTTGCGAGTATCACCAGATATCCGCCAAAAATAGGACAATTTCAAGTTCCACAGGATCAGTAAGAAGTCATGTTTTTTTATTTAAAAAAAAAGAAAAAAAAAAGAAAGTCAGACTGTAATTTGTGTGGACCAATAATACGTTCCTACACTGGTTGGCGCCAAATATCAAGAAACGAGTATCAGAGCTGTCTCGGGATGCTGGTACAGAGTAATTACTGGGCTCAATGTTGCATCAATTATTCACAGTTATTTACCCGCAAATAAACAAACATGCAAATAAATAAATAATCGTCTCCTCGGTGTGAGCACCTGCTTGACTTCGTGTCTCCCCTCGAGTCGGTGCGGAATTGACGCACCGCAGCACTTTTTTGTGTCTTTATATGTTGGGGAAAACAATAATTATCCAGAATCGTATCCCCCCCCCTAAAAAAAAGAAGGTCTGCAGGCTGATTGCTTTCACTGGTGAGTGAAGAGAGGGGGGGGGGGGGGGGGGGCAGATATCTCCATCTAAGCCCTGCGCTATAATTGAAATGGCGCATTTGGCTGCAGGCAGGTTGTGAGGGCGCTTTCTGCAGCAGCATGCATGCATGTCCATAGACGTCATTTGGTTTTAATGGCCTGCAGGAAATCTGGCGTTACAACTCCAGACATTAAGGCAAGAGAGAGAGAGAGAGAGAGAGAGAGAGAGAGAGAGAGAGAGAGAGAGAGAGAGAGAGAGACACTGGGGGGAAATCACCGCATGAAAGATATTGGTTCAAGGGTATCTCTTCATTTTCAACATATTCTTTTTTTTTTCTTCCTACCGGGACTTTATCAACAAGTTCTTGCGCCTTTTCCGTGCGTGTCGCCTGTGAGAGAGAGGAGGACTACGGCGGCTCGCCTGCATGGCTTTAAACTTTAGATTGAGGCTGGGGATGGAGATGTATGCCTACTAGCTGGAAGTGCCCGGGGAACTATTACATCAGACGGAATGACAATGATTAAAATCTGCTTTTTGCTGCTCTAAATCCATTGAGCGACAGTTGCCTGTTCGGTTTTTCTTACCCCCCCTCCTCCCGCTCTTCCCCCCCCCCTCCATCTAAATCACAACTTCACACCATTAAGGGGGGAACGGTCTACTTTAGCCGCGGAAAGGAATAGATAAGTTATTATATCTGTGCGGTTATAATTTCGGAAATAGTAGGGGGTGGGGGTGGGGGGGTATCACGTTTTCTTCCTTGAGAAAATTGCCTGGGCGAGAGAGTGGAGTTGAGCTAATTGTAGCCTAATCCCTGGCCCAGAGGCGCTCCGTCTGCCCGGAGCAAGAATTTTCTTTTTTAGCTCTGCTCTGTTATTTAGAGACGGATTATTGGCTTTCTTCTTCTCATAACAAACCACAGGGGCAGTTTCATTTAGGCACATACACACACAAAAAACAAGACAAGAAGCTGAAATACGAAGCAGGATTCCAACAAGAGCGCACGGAGGGGCTTCTTCTTCTTCTTCTTCTTTTCTTTTTTTTCTCCCTTTTTTTTTTTTTTTTTTTTTTACGCGTATCCAAATAAGAGCAGAGAAGAGGAAGGAGATCATCTCATCTATGTTCAAGGTAAGGACGCTTCCTGTGCGCTTTGGTACAAAGAAGCCTGCTGAGGACAGGTCGAGCCAGCCTCGCATTATTCAGCCTTTAAAGCCACAGAGACTCTTCGCGAAGCAGTCCGTCCCGACCACAGCCGCGAGTGTCGGTTAAAGGGCAGTTTTTGTGGGATAACGCCGCGGAAAGACTTGGCTTCTCCGGCGAATTAGGTCCGTGCCGGAGCTGGATGGCGCTGGTGTAGTTGGACCATAAACTCGGGGCGCGTTTGGAGAAAATATTTGAGATTTTTTTTATTTTTTTTTTGGTGGGGGGGTGTGTGGGGGTTAAACGGACAGCAGCTGGGACTGACCGCCGGCGCGGATTTCCTCTGGACTCCCTACAATGTTTGAAACGGTATGGTGGCACATTTAATATTACAGAATCCAATGATTTTGTCCTTTTTTTTTACGCACAACAGGAAGAGCAGACTCGAGCTGAGAGCTTTTCCTTCTTTTCGCACAGACTTGGACACTTGACACGTGTGAGGGTTTTTTTTATATATCAAGCTGGTGATGAATAACACGTTGCATATTATTCTTTTTAATTGTAAGACGCCATGTTGAGCATTTGGTAGAATTAAAGGCAGAGCGCAGGCTTTAATGTGGTGCTATCGGGTTGCACCTTTATTCCAACGTGTCTGTCCCGTGGTTGTTTTATTTATTTATTACATTTGTATCGTGGGATTATTATTATTATTTTGTCATAAATGTGAAATTGTCTACAGTGCTTGAACGAGGTCGGGAGGCAGAAAGCCATGCAGCAGCTCCGGGGGGAAAGTTGGTGATGCCTTTACAGCCGCTGGGATTTTGTGGAGGAATGTATCATATATGGTGTGTGTGTGTGTGTGTGTGTGTGTGTGTGTGTGTGTGTGTGTGTGTGTGTGTGTGTCGGGGGAGATTAGGCAATGTTGAAATGATTAAAATAGCTTTTGTATTTTTTGGAGAGTGCGATCTATTAATGGGTCTATTTCTTTCCATGTGTTCCTTCTGTGCCATATCGTAATTTAATTGTGAATTGATCGGTTGGTGGAGAGACAGACATACAGAGAGAGAGAGGGAGGGGGGGGGGCGAGAGAGTGAGGGGGTGGGGAGGGAGGGAGGGGAGAGAGAGAGAGAGAGAGAGAGAGAGAGAGAGAGAGAGCGGCGGTGGGGCAGCCCGGTACCCAAAACTTCTCAAGTCTTTCCAAGTCTCCCCCTCCTCCTTCCTGGGATTTGAAATGTAATCCCGTCCTCCTGTAATCGTATTAAAGGAACATGATACTGCTGTAATCCGGACAACACCCTGAGAAAAAATACCCAACAATGCTCCAGTCTCATTTCATGCCCTGCGGCGCTTCTCTCCGAGCCGACGGGCTGATGTGGCCTCTGACTGCGGCCTTCGCTCCACCAGACCCGGCAGGGAAACAGAACGTACGTGCAACAACTAACCGATCTATCCATCTGCTTCACCGGGGGGGTGACAAGGAGGGGAGATGCGAGCCTGAAACCCGGCTCCGTTGGTCGCGCTGGGAGTCAGAAGTTTGGGCTGTAAATGCGTCGGGAGAGGTCTGAACCCGCGACCTCTGGTCAGCGGTCGGTAGGACGGCGTGGAAACCGACGCGTGTTACCCGAGACGGTGTGTCGCTACGTTTTACACCGGGCTGTGATTTAATACGTCGCGTGTTTTAGCAGCCGAGAGTCCTAGAAGTGGTTTACGCGCAGCTGCGGGCGAACCACTGACACGGACGCCTCCGCAGCTCTCCACACGAGCGGCGCATCCAAGTCAGTCACTAGTATTTTATCAGCAGCCAATCAAAGTCAGCAGCTGGTCTCAGGTCACCAACTTATTGAGCTGTGGATGGTGAGCTTTTTTTAAAAATTTGAATATAATGTTTTTTTTTTTTATAATTATTGCTTGACGCGTGTGTACTTCACGGTCCCGTTAATGTGGACACTGGTGCGTTCGCGGGTAAAGTTGTCGAGGCGTCACTTTAACCTTCTTTTGTTTTGATGTGTGGTGCGAAGAGAAGAAAGTTGCCCCCCTCCCTCCCTCCCCTCTCCCCTCCTCCCCCCTCCCGTCGCGTCCTCCTCGCGCTCACATTGGTGCTCGCTGCTCGCCGTGTCTGCGCGCATCACGTCTAACACATAAGGCGACCTTTAATTAGAATATTGCAGCAGCAGTTTGTTTTATTCCCCTGGAGGCTGACACCTAGCATCTCCCCTCTCTTCCTCTCTGTCTTTCTATCTGTCCATCTCCCCCCTCCCTCCCTCCCTCTCTCTTTAATAAGCATCCTCCTATCCTCGCCTCCGGTGCTGCATGAAAAGATGCAAACATACTTAATTAGAGCGGTGGCAATAATTTCCAGGCTAAATATGCGACCAGACAGACATGGAAGTGATCTGATAGCGTTCAGAAAGGATACGATCATCTCCCCGGTGTAGCTCCATCACTTTGTGCCTGTGTCGGGGTTGTTTTCCTAAGCGTTTTGCCTCCACTCCCATGGCTTTTCTGTACACTTGCTTTCAGGAGGGAAGAAGCATGTCACGGCTGTCTCTGACCCGGTCCCCGGTCTCTCCCCTGGCCTCCCAGGGGATCCCTCTACCGGCTCAGCTGACCAAGGCGAACGCCCCGGTGCACATCGACGTCGGGGGACACATGTACACCAGCAGCCTGGCGACCCTCACCAAGTACCCGGACTCAAGGTAAGACACGTGCTGCTCGACTTATTCTACGGGCTTCACATGTGAGATTAGAATGGCAGTCGTTTCATAAATAAAGCTGCACGTGTCTCTATTTATCAGCTCGATTTGGCATTTTTAATTCCATTATTGCCTTATCTCGCCTGGCTTTCTTTTATTCAGGGTTCGTGCTGTTTACAAGTCATTTAGCCGACTGACAACTTCCACACTGTACAATAGCAACCAGTTTAATAGGTTTCCAAAGGACCTTTGTTATTTTTCTAAACTCTCAAGGCTTTAAAACAATGAATTTCCTTGCTTTTGTTCGTTTTTAGTCGTGATTATTTTTTAATTGTTATATACCTGCAAGGCTTTCATTTATTAATGAATTCATTTATTTATTAATCTCCTCTCACACGTTTGCATTTGGAAATCCGGCTGCTGTGGTTTTAGTTGCTTTCACATGATTTCTGATTTTACCTGTATGCCATACATCCCCCTGTCTCTTGGTCAGGAGATGAGGGTGCTGCTAGGACTCATGGGAGCTAAAAGATTATGACGTAAATGTCCAGGTCTTCTTCATTATTTCAGAGTGAGGGTTTGCATCCAACACTTATCTTCAAGATATAAGTTACATAACAAGTTGTGTGGTTTTTATTCATATTTTATCAGACATCACTGTAGTTTTTTTTTCATATCTTGCACACAAACTTTGAGATGTCAACACGTAGGAGAGTGGTTCTCCATCCGCTGAATATTCGTGTGGACAGGAAAAGAAATCTCTCAGGCATCTGCTTCCCAGCAGACGGGGCTTTTTATTTTGGATTTTTGAAGCTCTTCATTGTGAGATTGAGTCGTGATGATTCAGATTGTGTAAGAGCGCTTGGTAATCCACCCTCCCACTTTATTCACGCTTTTAGCTCCGTCCACAAACAAGGTGACGTCTCCATGGAAACGTAACGATAGCGTACTCTTTTCACTGTAGGGGGGGTTTTGGCTCTTACTTTTTCACTCCAATGCTCTGCGTCATTCACTACATTATACAGTCTTCAGTCAGCTGACTGAATCCCATGTGGGCCAAGGTAAACATTCACCAGGTTGTTAGAAAATCAAACTTGGCTACAGGAAACAATCCCCCATAATCCCTCGGTAATAAAGTCTTGATATTCAGTGAGGCCGCTGACAGGAAATCCCTGACAACTCTCCTTTTATTCCTGACATGTAACATGAAAAATAAAGCTCATCCCAGACGAGGCTTTTTGACTGTTCTCGTAGATAAGCACTGTTACACTCTGGTATTGGGTCCATCCCGAGGTTATTTGGATCAAATGTCTCAGTGTTATTCTGGACTTAATGACTCTGAAGCTGTTGGAGCAAAGCTGTTTTTCATTTGCTATATAAGCAACATTTTTCAAAACGTTCTTGTTAATCAGTGTGTCATCATCAACATTAACTTTAATTATGACACCACATTGAAATTTACATTTCTAACCGATCTGCAGTTTGATTTCATCGATCGAGCAAAGCAACAATTTTAGGAACAAAACAAATGTTTCTGTCATAATCAGGAAACTCTAGAAGAAAAGATTCACATCTGAGATGGAATCATCAACAATGTTCCACCAATCCAGTCCATCAGCAATAATCTGTAAGTTCAGCTAAAATGAAAAATGTCTTTTATCCCCTTTTGATCACATCCCCAGTCATATTCTTCACATATTTAATAATATATGGCATAAAAATGACAAATCAATGTGTTTGTCCTATATTTTTTCTTCTTGGAAAACAAAATATGACGCTCCTCATCATTACTATGATCTATGATGTATTACTACTATCATTACATTATTACATCAGCCAATTTCAACCAAATATCATGACATCATTCAACAATCAATCTGCAATTTTTAACGGAGTCAGAGAAGTAACCAAACTCCTGTAAATAGCAGGCTGAATGTGAATGAGGTCATTTAACATGTGGTGAGAGAGAACTTCAACATTTCTACAAAACGTTCATACATATTTATTGCTATAAGCTAAGCTAGTCTAAAGCTGCCTCTCAGACATAGATGGACGTAGTCATCATGACGTCACCTGTCGGTTTGAGGACTACGGTTTAGAAGCCCAGAGTTCGGCATTTTGGCCGTCGCCATCTTGGAAGTTTTGCAACCAGTGAAAGGAGGTGACCATATTTGGACTGTAGAGGAGAGATGGGTCGATCTGATGAACACAAGCAGCAGAGCAGCAACTTTACTGGATCTGAGTCCATCTGGCTTCTGGGGTGAAGCTGCTAGCAAAGTTAGCTTGATAATTCAAGGTCAACTTTACAGCTAAGTGTTGAAGTCATCTTAGTATAGCTAATGTATTTGTAGCATGGTAGCAACGCCGTAGTCACAAATCCTTGGTCAGACTTTTTTTGACAACCAGAGGAGTCGCCCCCTGGTGGCCAATAGAGAGAATGCAGGTTTAAGGCACTTCGGAATTTGCTTCACTTTTCAGAACCGGAGGTTGACGCCTGATTAAAAAGCAGCTTTTCAGTTTGTATTTGTGCATTGTCATTGTGTTTCTTTCTTTCTCTTCACGTTACAAAGAAGTGATTCATAGGGGGCGAGTGTAAATGGGGCACAGAATCATGTCGGAGCACCCAAACAGTGTTTTCACAGTGAGAGCAAAGACCGGATACCAGTGTGAGTGTTGGTTGGAGTGCTCTTTCCTCTCTCTCTCCCTCTCTCTCTCTCTCTCACACACATAAGGGAGCCTTGCTCTCTCTCCCCCCTCTATATTTCTCACTCTGGATCACACACACATGCATACACTCACTGTTTCTCTCCCAGCCTCCTCAGTGCACAGTTGGCCTCGGGGCTCCACTTTCCACTGGAGCCAGTGGAAGGAGGGGCCCTTTTTTGTGTGAATTAGGATAATGGCTGACAGCAGAAAGCAAAACAATTACACTGGCATAGCTGTATATGCTGCGTTCGGCCACGTCCGGTTGAGCAGCCGGCAAAACTGAAAGAAAAGCGAAAAAAAAAAATTGTGTGACGACTAACAGAGCAGGGTTAAAGAGTTTAAAGTAGATGATTACTTTTAATAGATTGACCTCTAAATAATGCAGCATGCCGAGAGAAAGTTAGTCTAGTAACTAATGTGCGGTTATTCATCTTCCTCTGTGCGGGCCATATTAAGGGACAGGGGTCATAAAACATTGATGCACACTCCGTGTAGAGACAGAGAGGACAGTCACTTGAACAGAAGCTGAGGAAATTAGGGAGAATGTTCCAGAGACGAGGAAACTATTTTGAAAGGACTTCTGGACATTTGGTTTCTCTTTGAGGATGATAGATCTGTAGCGGCTTCATGCTCTTTTAGCGCTCCTCTATAGTTGCCGGCTGAAGTCACCATAATTAACACGGCAAACAATTTCTCATAATTTACATTTTACAGTTTTTGTTACATTTCCTCTCTGTTTCCTTGTTGGCCTGAAGTGTGTTTTTTTAAAGAGACTACATGGCACCAACACGTCGCTGTGATCTAAAGTTAAATGAGCTGTTTGATAAGACTTTTAGTTTGAATCACTTAACATGAAATAATAATGAGTGTTAATTGTGGCTCTTGCGCGAGAACAGTCAAGTCCCTGTTATTCGCTCCTCAACAACAGATAGCATTGTGAGAATCAGAGTCAGTGTCGGTCATTAGTGCATGTGAGTTCCTCACAGTGAAAGATCCACATCATGGACACATGTAGGCAAATACTGGGCAGCCTACTGTCCGTGATGACATTTATTCCCAGAGAACCAGAGTCATAATAATCAGCAAAACTAAAAATGCGCTCCTTGTTTTGAAACTTTTTCGTCCCACACCCAATGGGAGAGCTTTCCGGGGACATTGAGTTCACAACGTTACAGCTTCTTTTAAGCGAATCAGAGCCAGGAACGGTCCAACATCCCTGGGTGTGTTTGCTTCGCCTTCGCAGGAAGCTGCTGGGTGTCTCGTATTTATTAGACGTCCATTAGCGTTACACTTTCCCAGATAGCATCTGTTCTCGCAGAGTACCTGTGCCGCGTCGCCCTTCCCACCCTCCTGCAGACATCTCTGAGCCGCTGGCCGGGCTGCTGCGGCGAGGATCCTGCCAGATATTGGCCACCTACTGCCCTCGCTGCCTGCCCTCACTTGGCACCGCTGGGGTGGGAGATCTGAGCTGTTCCCGTCCTTGATAACCTCCCACACCCACCGCCTCCCTCCCTCCCTCCCTCCTTCCTCCTCACTCTTTCTCTCTGTGTTTCTAGTTCTGTCATATAGCTTTGCTCCCACTCTCTCCATCTCTTCCTCTCGTATTCTGTTTGTCTCTCTGCCTCTTTTCCCCTCTTTACTTATGTTCTCTCTTCTGGTTTCTGGGTCTCGTTTGTCACGTCAATCGGCTTGTCTGTTTTGTGTATCTTCTGTTTAAGTTCTCTATGTACCCCCCCAACCCTACCTGTTAAAAACATCTACCCCCCCTCCACTCCAATTCGGGGATTTAACTGAAAGCGAAAAAAAAATGAGGAAACCAACAGAGAGAGAGAGAGGGAGAGAGAGGGGGAGGAGGGAGCAGAAGAGAGGGAAAGAAAAAGAAAAACAGGCAGCATTTTAATTGCTTTTTAAAAAAGTGGAGATGAAAAACAGAGTTAGCCTGGAGGGGTATGGTGAAATTCTAGCTGGAAGAATTGCAAGACCATATGAGAAAGGAACACCTCGGGCAAAACAGGGAGATGAGTATTGGTTTTTTATAAAGCATTTTGCATCGATTTCCAGAGAGAAAGCGAGTAAGGGAGAAGGATGGAGACGGAGGGAGAGAAAGAAAGAGAGAAAGGATGGTGGGAGGGAGGGAGGAAGGGAGAACCATCTTTGCTCTGCTTCTTCACACAGTCAAGTCAAAGAGAATGACAAGGGGTGAATTGGACGCGATGGCTTGGGAGCTTTGAGCCGACACATCGGGGTCAGGAGATACCTGATCCCACCGTTAAATATGAGCTCGTACACTTTTACAAAGTCAAGGCTTTGTAATTGTAAATTCAGTGGAATGAGTGTGAGTAAAGCCGGCCCTGCTGTTTGCTCACTGACATTCCCACCACGGCTCCCTTCCACCGTCTCCTAATAGAGTTCGACAGCGCCAGCGCTCAGGCAGCGCCGCGCTCACAAATAAGTTTACATTCTACGATTTTCACTGTTGTACAACTTTTGTCAGCAGACCTAGACGCTGTGAGTGTGATTAAAGAGCTGATTAAATCAAAACGGTGACGGTAACAGCAACGCAGCGTCCACGCCAAGAGCTGTTTCTCACAAACACAACACGCTAGTACTACTTATTCACACCGCAGAGGCATTCCAGGTTTCTCACCAAATCAGTGAAGTTGGAAAGTTCATACAAACGGCATCCTTTAATATTCTAGAGATGCTGAAAACCTGTGTTGAGGGATGTGGATATGTAGCGTATGTAAATGACCACATAGATGGAGTAGATTTGCCCAGATGAGGTTATTAGACCAGTGAGAGAGAGACCTGCAGGAAAGCCACAAAGACAAGTGGGAATGAATATCTGTCCAAGGGTATCTGGAGGCACGGTGCCAACATGGTGTGATGAAAGTTTAAATATAACAGCAATTTCCACCCTTTGCCTCGATGAGCCTCCGTCGCAGACTTCAACTAAGCCCTGAATACTGCAGCACTCCGGTGGAAGGGCTCAAACGTGGGCCGCTACAGGCAGCAACAAGTGTCTATGACAGTATCTGCTAAAAGCTTTATCCAAGTGTAATTCCTTTTAATCCATCATCGTGTTTCGCGTTATAATAGGAGCATGTTTTTGATTTCATTTGAAGTGATGTTATTTGGATTATTTTATTTTCTTGAAATGAAACTCACTCAGCCTGTGCAGATAATAGGAGTATATGTTCTGTGATGGCGTACAATGCATGAGCCATGTTTCCCTGACAACAAAAATACATCAATTTACGTTGTGGTGGTCCAATTTCAGCAAAATATTAATTTGAGATTTGGATGAAATGACAGTTATGGATTGCTGCAAATTACGATGGAGAATTTGCGTCATTATATTAAGTGATTTATGAAATGAGATTGTGTTTCGTTTAAAGAAAATACAGAGCAGGCTGTTACTCTGCAGGCAGAATGACACACAGTACAGTAGGGTTGCAGCTGTACAAGGTCCATTCGTAACAAAGTCAAGTAAAATATCTTTTCCAGATGTCCTCCTCACATTAGTATGTGGCCCACCACCGTTTCCTACCTCCCCCCCCCCCCTCTGACAGATGGAATAATAGAGCTGTAATGCCACATTCATGCTATTAATTTCTGTAAGTACAAGCAGCAAGCGTGTGTGTTGTTGTAATCTCTCCGCGGAAGGGACACTTCAAACAAGTCTGGAATGGAGGAAGTGTGCCTTAAGCCCCTTGTTTCAACCTGGGATGCTAATGCATTTCAAGCTTAGTGCTAATAAAATTGAAAAATAAATGGAGGGTAATTGTTTCATGCATTTGAAGGGAGCTGGCTCATTCCATTATGTGTGTTTGTGTGTGTGGCTGCCTGTGTGTGCGCGCGCGTGTGTGTGTGTGTGTATTTCAATTTTCAGAATCAGTCGTCTGTTCAATGGCACCGAGCCCATCGTGTTGGACAGCTTAAAGCAGCACTACTTCATAGATCGGGACGGCGAGATTTTCCGCTACATCCTCAGTTTCCTCAGGACCAGCAAACTGCTGCTTCCAGATGACTTCAAGGTACGCACTCGCACCGCAGCATGCACGGCCGTTTCTACACGTCTGCATGCTGGGAAACAAGTGTCACTATGTTAATATGTGATTATTGATGCTGTTGCATGTTTTCCAAATAACACCTGATACCACACCAGAGCCGACAGTCCCGTTTTCATGACGGAGACTCGTCGAAAACCTGAGCATTAATTAGGAAACGTATTTTAAATGGGAACTACAGAGCAGACTCGGTTGTAGTTTCCAGCTGTGGAGAGGAAAATGCTAACTGGCTAACTGGATGGCACACGGATGTGTGTGCCTAAGCCCTGAGCTGTTGGTTTTCACTCACAGTGGTTTCTGTAGAGGTGAGCTCAGGTGAAATAGTGATGAACCACAGTCAAGGACTCGCTGGCAGAGCTGTGGCGTGTTGGTGGCACGTTAATACAAACTAATAGGCTCTGTGTTTACATCTGTGCACACACTTAAATCAGCCTGTGTTAGATTACTGAGGCTGCACACACCTGGCACCTTGTTTACAAGTGAATGCATGTTATCATACAATATGAAATGACGCAACGCACGTGGCATTAAAAAACACATTCTGTCATGGTTGGTGTGAAATAATGCTTTAAGTGCTCTTAAGTTCACGGTAGATTTCATCCAACACGTTACGTTCTTTGCTCTTCTTTCAGTAAACAAAATACTATAGCTTTGCCTTTGACTCCGCCTACCAGCCGTCTGTTCAGCCTCCTTCTTGGAAAAGGGAATTCAGCATGTGGTGGATTTTACACCTTTTATGACTGTAGTAAGTGTTCGTACTGGGAAGTTGATCTCAGGTGACAGACCAGGGAGCTGTGATTCCACTGTTTCACCGTGATCTCCGTGTCATGACACCTAAACCCCCACCCGAAGCTGCTCCTCGCAGGATTCTGATTGGTCCAAACCACTGTGGTTCAGACACAAACATATTTTTTCCTCATGATATCATGAGAATCCATCTGCCATGCGGTAAAGATTTCCCAACTGTACAAGCTATTTTTAAATCTTTTAAGTTTTAAATCATTGTCCCAGGTTAATATACATTTAATGCTGGCAGCTGTTAGAGTCGATTGTTTTGTATGAAGATGATATGGAGAACGTGTTGCTTATTTATCAGACGTGGGGCAATCATGAGCATTTATTTTGAAGTCTTGTTTCTGTCCACATGCCAAATATAAATCCAGGATTTGGTCTCCTTCTGACTCTGATTTGGTCTCCACCGCTTCATGAGAAACACGTCTGGATCTTTATCTACTAAATGCTCCACTTTGTTCACCACAGATCTTAATGTTTTCTGTGTGCCGTTCGGTTGGTTTATCAGCTGCAGAGAACGGGTTGGTGACAGTGAACCCAAACAGTAAAACAAAAACAATGAACTGGAAGATGCTAAAGGTTGATCTGATTTAAGATTCCAGATTTGTATTGTCACACACAACATAGTTCACACTGGCAATGAAACTCTTATTTTGAAGTTTCCCTTCACGCAGTGACCTCAAATAGAAAATCAGATAAAAAAAAGAATATAAATATACTAAAAAACTAAAGGTATTAACGTATAAAAATGTGTACAAAAGGACAGTCCATGCAGTTAAGCAGCAATTGATAAAGATATAGATATAGTGCAAATATGAAGATATAGATATAGTACAAATGAACATAGTGCATTGAGCAAATGTGCAAAAATACAGTTCACAGAGTTATTGGTTTGTGTGTGTGAGTCATTCAGAAGCCTGATGGCTTATGGGTAAAACCTGATGGGCAGCCGCTGTCAAATTACAGTCAGTTAACCCAGTACCCAGAAAATACTGATTAGTACAACTTTTAAACTACTTCGGTTGTGTTGTTAGCGAGTTAGTTAGTTTGTTTGTCAAAATTATTACATATTCAGCCTCCAGCTCCTTCCTGTTTAAACTTTTTATTCAGTGATACTGTTTCCTGAGTGCATTCTGCTCTTCCGTTCTACTCCACCTTAACTCGCGTGACCTTTCCACCAGGCTGGCACTTGTTCATCATTCTCTACCAGGGAAAAAGGCGAGGCCGAGCCATTCAGAGCCGAGGGCAAACTCTCCAGGCCTCACGCATAGTCTGAACGGGAGCCAAACCTCAGACAACAAAACATGGCATGAAAGCCCCGCATATTTTCAGCAAATGATGGCCTGACTCAGTGCCGATTAGTTTTTCCCTTCTTATTCATGCTTTCCCCTCCCTTCCTGTGAAGTCTTGACAGTCCAATCAGGCTTCACGGTTGAAGAGAATGCATCGGACTTCATTGTTTCGGCTCATTATGATCCCCCTCGCATAAGTCGGCGTTGATCTGCATACCTTTCAATTTGCCGGGGAAGAAAAAGGGAAGAAAAAAAAATAAAAATGCAAATAGTGCGAGGCGGAATTGAGCATGTCCTTATCTGAACACAATCAGGCTTGCCGTCGCCCGAGGGCTGGGTCTGTTCTGCTGCTGGCAGCCGCGGTGCTGTGTGTTTTGCTAAATCAATGTGAAAGTCTGAGCAGAATAGGAAAAGAAATTCTCTCAGCCTACATCAGTGGAACAAAATATTCACTATTAATATCCTCCCCCATCTCATTATTCCGACTACAATTAATCATAAGAGTGTAAGCAATGCTCAGTCATATCCAGGGCAAGGTTATAAACCGTTAAGAGCCAGTGCTTTTGTTTTTGTTTTTTTAGTTGCATTTTAAATCAATAATGATTTGTTTCTGTAGGTATTAAATGCTAAAGAAATAATCGGAAAGAGCTTGTGTTTTCATTTGTTTTGCGGGGTGCTGTATATTAGATGAGAATGGGATGGATTTTTTTTCCTCGGCGGCCTGTTTAATCAACAGCTTTTCACATACGGTAGGTCTTTATCAGCCCTCCGACTCCCTCGCAGTGACACTTTCCATCATTTTCTCCCTCTTCTTCGACTTTTCTCTGCCACCCCCTCTCTCTCTCTCTCCCGCCCTTCTGTCCTTCCCCGAGATGTTGCCTTGCCGGTGGGCGATCAGGTCGGATCATTATTCTGAAGCTCAAACGGGGCTGTCTGGACATGGGATTGGGGGATGAATCGCCACGCAGCGCTGGCAGCGTGTAGCAGCAGTCAGGACGGAGCTGTTGGCCCCCGTCTCCCTCTCATCCTCACCTCAGCGCTTAGGATTACTCTGTTGTTTTCTGCGCTGCTCAGGATGACTAAAGTGCCTCGCAGACAGACCCCTGTTAAAAACATATCCATCCATGGCTTCAGACCTGTGAAGGATGAGGAGCTACACTTTGATACAGAGAGCTGCCTGAAGGGGGGCGTCTCAGTATGACTTTTGTCAGCTGCAGCAAGAAGGCCAGGAGAGAAAACGACAGGGAGAAAGGGAGAGAAAAAGGGGAAAAAAGGACCCCCTCCCCTCCTCCTCCCACGCCTCATTCGCATTCTGAAATCTTAAATATTAGACCGTCAGCTTAAGATGTGTTGCGTCAACGCCGGTCCAGATGGAGTTATATGTATACGGGTGTCGCTGGCACGCCTCAGATGAAGGCTCGGTTTAGATGACGGGGTAAACCAGCGAGGGAGAATGTTCAAGGCTAAAGAGTCTGACAGAAGCAGCGGGGTTAATGAATATGCTGTTTGCTGGCGTGCTCTGTTTCTGTACCCAGCAGAGGAGAAGAGGGAAGGGGGAAACTCTCTTTTAGATCAGGGCTCCCCGGCAGCAGACACCCACAGCCGCCAATGATGCAGACTACATGAAACATATGTTGTTTCCACAGTCGCTCACTTCACAAGGGCGTTAAAGACATCATGAGCAACCTCTACCTGTTTCTACCGAGAGGGGAAGTCCCGCCCCTTGCTGTGTCCCCCATGGGACATTAGTTTAGGACGAAATATGCACGGTAGATAACTTTTTAATCCTGTCTGAACTGGAGCATGAATTACACGATATTTGTCATTTTAAAATCTAATCATACATGTCATGAAAGGTTTGTCGTAGTCTCGGGATGCGATGGAAAATACCCTCACAATAAGTTGGTCGTGGTTAATTTACTTTCTTGCGATAAGTAACTTGGAAAATCTGTCTAGCATGTTTTCGACAAATAGATTCAGGTCTAAAAAATACAGGAATAAAGCAAGAACAGATTTCTCCATGATTAATTCAGGCGGTTCTTATTTAAGAATAATAGTTTTTCTCTAAAAAAAGATGTCATATCTGTGATGCAATAAGATATTTACGCAACCATGCGTTTTAGTGACATTTTAGGAGTTTTAAGTATATTTTGATACTTTATCTGGATAATATCGTGGATCCAAATTCTTCTTACTTAGTTCTAATTACGTAGTTTCACAATCTACTGCAACAGCTAGACTACAAAATGCAACTTTCCTTAAATTATCTTTTAAATGGACAAACGTGTGTAATTAATTCATGCCACAATTCAGTTTTGTCTCCCACTGACTGCTGTGCATGTTTTTTCAAAATAAGGTACCATGATGGTTGACTCTGAACATCATGATGGAAGTTCATAAACTTCCAATCGCTGCCAACAGTGTCAAGAAAAAATGAAGCTGTCATTCTTTGTTAAACACTAATCAGAACATAGATTTATTAATTACCTGTTGTTTAGCAAAAAGATTTGCAGCATTTACATGCAACCTAATTAAATCTTGTTCTAATAGGAGCTTAACACCGGGTCACAAGCCTCATTAACATAAAACTCCCTCCATGTGTGGAATACATTAACGCGCTCCTCGGCTGATCATCGTCCTCATGTTCACTTGCACATATCTTTTTCCTCACCTCCCGTCTGCCTCCGACAGCGAACCTCCGCCTCCTTGTATTTTCTATAGCGGTGAATGATAGTGCCATCTGGTCTTATGGGAAATTAGAGGCAAGAGTGCAGGGGCAAATGGCCCCGAGCAAGCCCTGCCCAGGAGGCAGAGGCAGGCAATCTGCTGCAGACTGTCTGCACACAGGAATGCACCATCCCACTTCACTGGAGCCCTCCTGACGGCCTTTCTGGAGTCGGCTCACTGAAACATGCTAAAGGCTAACGCAGCTCTGCCAAGAGCTACTGCGGAGGAGAGCTGCAGCATGGCTCTACTTTGTTTATTGAGAGCGTCGTCCTGCTGGTCAGAAGCCATCACCGATCTGTTTTATTCTTCCTTCCTTTCCGGAAGATGTCTAGCATGGTAAAAGTACAGACGTTGAACGCTGCTCCGTGTTCTCATTTCTGGCAATTAAACGTCCTTGAGTGGGTAACTTACCATGCAGGCTGTTGGTAGCTAAACCTAGTAATGTGTAAGTAATGTGTAATTATTTGTACGCCATGAAATCAATTCATATTTATATAAGTATGTAAGTGGGACAAACGCAGCATAGGGAGGAGGTCAGGGGGTACGGTCGGGTAGAATGCCATGTGTCCCATAAGTAAATAAGTCACAAGGTTGAGTTATTAGTCACATAACTGTAACGCCACATAACTGTAACACCACGTCCGTAAACGCCACGTCCGTAACGCCACGTCCGTAACGCCACGTCCGTAAAGTCCGTAACGCCACGTCCGTAAAGTCCGTAACGCCACGTCCGTAAAGTCCGTAACGCCACGTCCGTAACGCCACGTCCGTAACGCCACGTCCGTAAAGTCCGTAACGCCACGTCCGTAAAGTCCGTAACGCCACGTCCGTAACGCCACGTCCGTAAAGTCCGTAACGCCACGTTCGTAAAGTCCGTAACGCCACGTCTGTAACGCCACGTCCGTAAAGTCCGTAACGCCACGTTCGTAAAGTCCGTAACGCCACGTCCGTAACGCCACGTCCGTAAAGTCCGTAACGCCACGTTCGTAAAGTCCGTAATGCCACGTCCGTAACGCCACGTCCGTAACGCCACGTCCGTAACGCCACGTCCGTAACGCCACGTCCGTAAAGTCCGTAAAGTCCGTAACGCCACGTCCGTAACGCCACGTCCGTAACGCCACGTCCATAAAGTCCATAAAGCCACGTCCGTAACGCCACGTCCGTAACGCCACGTCCGTAAAGTCCGTAAAGTCCGTAAAGTCCGTAAAGTCTGTAAAGTCCGTAACGCCACGTCCGTAACGCCACGTCCATAAAGTCCATAACGCCACGTCCGTAACGCCACGTCCGTAACGCCACGTCCGTAACGCCACGTCCGTAACGCCACGTCCGTAACGCCACGTCCATAAAGTCCATAACGCCACATCCGTAACGCCACGTCCGTAAAGCCACGTCCGTAAAGCCACGTCCGTAAAGCCACGTCCGTAACGCCACGTCCGTAACCCACGTCCGTAACGCCACGAAGATGGAAATTTACTTTGGAAACGTAAATTAATAACAGCAGTGGCATCAGACTGACACGTTTCATAATAATATTCAGGGATATTCTTGTACATTTGTTCCTTCATGCCCACACTGTTGGTGTTTCACTACTGTAGAAGGGTCAAAGTGCAGCTGCTGCCGGAGCAGCTCTCCTGGAGTAATTACTGGTTAAGTGCCTTGCTCAAGGGCACTTTGTCATTAGTTGCTGTGGGGAAGCCATCAGGATGCCCTCTAAATATATATCTTCCACCGTCATCTTAATGTTGCACAACTCTTCTATATATGTCCTGACGACCTTGCTGATGAACTGTAACGTAGGGCGTTAGTCACACGTGTAGCCGAGAGGGCCGTCCACTCATCTGCACGCACATCTGCCTCCACAGGACTTCCACCTGCTGTACGAGGAGGCACGCTACTACCAGCTGACGCCCATGATCAAGGAGCTGGAGCGCTGGAAGCAGGAGCGCGAGCAGCGACGGATGGCGCAGCCCTGCGACTGCCTGGTGGTCCGCGTCACACCAGACCTGGGCGAGAGGATCGCGCTGAGCGGCGAGAAGGTCCTCATCGAGGAGATCTTCCCCGAGACCGGAGACGTTATGTGTAACTCAGTCAACGCCGGCTGGAACCAGGACCCAACACACGTCATCCGCTTCCCCCTCAACGGCTACTGCAGGCTCAACTCTGTCCAGGTAACACACGGCCAGTACTACGGCCCATTACTACACTAGTATACTATTTCACAACAATACACTTGTTCTGTCATGTTTGTGAATGAAGCAACTCAGTGTTTCACAAGACTTATATTATAATGATTATAATTGGATATGCTAGTATTTTGGTTAGTGTGGTGTTCCTGATTAAAAGAGTGAATATATATAATATATTATATATAATATAACTAAGAAAATCAACTAATATGTTATGGGCAGAAACTACAGGTAAATGATGCCTTCTTTCAGACGTTTGGAAAAAAAAATACACATTCAAGTGTTTATTTTACTCCTTTGTCTAAAAGTAGTAATTTAAAAGAATCAGAAAACTTGTGATATAAAAAAAAATATTACAATTACCTTTTCTCAAAAATAGTTTTTCTCAGACTCTGAAATCTCCACTTCAGTAGCACCAAACTTTACACTTATATTCCTTTCTATATTCTGAAAGTTTTTACAGAGCGGTTTGTTCATGTATCATTCATAGCCTGATTTATAGAACTTTTATTTATAAAAACCTGACTAAAAACCTTTGACTCTAATATATCAACGAAATAAAACCAGCATTATGTCTTGGAAATGTGCCCAAATTAGCACAGATTTATGAGCTAATGCCTCATTTTCATATTTAAATTTTTTTTTCAGAAATCTTATATGACAAGAAGTACCAGTCTTACTGTAAGTAATCACCTGGCGACGTTTCATGGTGATCTTTTAGTAAATCTAGAGCACCTGTAGTGCTTCCCTTTGAGATTATAGGAATATTTTACTGTGACTGCAAACTAATAAACTAAATTCAAGAAGTGGTCTGATATAAAAATATGCAAACACCACCATGTAGTCTTTAAAATCTCTGTTTTGAAGCATCATCCAAACAAAAGACAGCTGTGAAGTCTTTGATTAAGTCTCCAAACTTTACTAATAAATGCTTATTTCATCTCAATAAGCTTATTAAGCTTATCTCGGTGCTTAGTTGTGATTTTAAATCTCCTCTCGACTTCACAATGAAAAGCTTGTTGCGTCTCTTTAAGTTTGCTTTGGCACCGTCGGTGTTTCGTGGGATACGTTGCCTTTATTTATCCAGCAATGGATTTTGCTGAGCAAGCAAACCATTTTTCTCAGCCACCCTTCAACACCTTCATACACACCTCACACCTGGCTGCCATTTCTACCGTACGACCAGAGCACCTCGGGCGTTGGTGAGCTTTCGCTGCCAGGCAGAGCGTCAGCTGAGGGAGAGGACACACTTGCATGTTCACTTTGCTAGCCAGTATTGAGGCGTTTTTCTTTGTCTGTGTGCGCGTTGCTTTAAGGCGGTTGGCGTGATTTGTGGCTCTTTGTGCCGCGTTTTCCACAGTGGATATAACGGCTCGTTGTCGCTAACTGAGATAAGACAGTCAGTTTGTCAAGAGACTACCAGAGGTAATGGTAGGCGTGCAGAGTGTGTGTTGTTTCTCATCCTGCTTCTTCCGTGTGGCTGTTGCATGATGGGAAACCCGATCCCGGCCTGTGTACAGTCACCGCTCATTGCCCGGTCCGACTGAGATGTCCTGGTTTCACTGTAACGTTAAGAGAAACTTCAGAAAACTAGTTTTACAGTGGCGATACCCGGAGAGGTTTGTGAGAGGGAGAACGGGGGAACATAACAGCCTCACACCACGGGCTCGATATAACACACTCCGGCGCCCACAGCCATGAAGAGGCCGACACATAAGAGGAGCCTTCCCCCCCTCCAGCAGCCGCAGGGAGCCTCTCCCAGGCAGGCTAGCGCTGCTCCGACACCTCCACCTCCATCCCTCCCGCCACTGCGAGAGACCACCTCCAGGGAGAACGAGAGCCGAGCGAGCGGGACAAAGCATGTGTGGACTGCGGCCATGTTTTTCCTGCGAGGAAAAAAAAAAAAGCGAAGAGGAATGGAGAAGGGTGAAGGAGGGAGGGGGGGGGGGGGTGATATGCATAATTTACGCTTTACTCCTTTTTAAGACACAGCTCCTTTTTTAAAAAGACTCCAATATAACACCGCTCCAGGCGATTGAAATACACGTATTGCATTTTTTAATACCATACTTACAATTTCTCAAACAGCCTAAACCGGTTTATACTTCTTTTATAGATTTTTAAATGACTTGCAATATAATTAATTGGCCGCATCAACTAACACAACATTTTCCCACTCTGTTTACCAGCGAGACTGGTTCTGGGATGTGAGTGCGTCTGAGTAGCGCGGCCTGAAAAGGAAGTCGTTTTTTTTTTTTTTTTATTGTTTAGGTTTTTATTGGGGCGGCTCCACTGAAGGCGAGGTGAGCTGAAAATCCTCTTTTCAGACAAAGTGCTCACAGAAAGAGGAGCTGGATCTTCAAGGTTTCCTGCAGCGACGCTCCCCTTTGTCTCGCAGTATGGCCTCGCTCCGCTAAGGTGCTGTCGGCATCAGGCTCTCTTTTTTTGTCTCTTGCTGGCTCCTTTAAGACACACACACACACATATGCAGGCACAGTAGAGGGGCCCGGCTCATTGAGTCGATCTAGATGAGGACACAAGGAGCAGATGGAGGTGTTTTTCAGTGTAAGGGGAGATTTTTCTAAACAACTTACTCATTCTGTCCTCTCGCATTGTTGCGTGAAGGTATGAGAAGGTTAGGAAAATAATCCCCGTCTTACCCGCCAGACAATAAGCCTCTGATCTGGTTTCAGTCCTGGACCCCAACCCAGAGGAACACAACCACACCCTGCCCCGTAGAGGAAGACCAAGAAGAGGCCGATGCAGATCTGTCTGGGGCAGAGAGTTTAAGACGGGACTCGTTTTTTGAAGAGGGAAAGAGATGAGACAACTTTTTTTAAATGTTCTCTTGTTTTTCCAAAATCATTATGTGTCACTGGCACGGAGGATTCAGACGATGTTATTGAAGGAAAGGTACTGTTGCTGTCTTGCCCCGGGCTGGAAACGGCTAGATCTTGTGATACTTTGGTCACAATGAGATAACACGATGGTTCTCAATACTTTACTGTACTTTTCTGCAGTTTATTATTCGGCTTAGTATCTACTCAAAGATAAAGTAACACACCCTGAGGTCAGTAAATTAGGTTAGTCTTCGGAGTGAAACATTTCATCCAATTACACAAGCACTCTGTTTTAAAGCTTTCTTATACGTTATTATATCCCCATCTATTTACAGTAAGAAACCACTCGCTGTATGTACCCGTTTGAATATCTTGCGAGGAAATTGTCTTGTGCTGTAAATTTAGCCCCTTGTTTAGTCCTTCGTCCCGTGTGTTCAGATGTGAGAGAGTCAGGATAAACAACTCCACCTTGGCAAGTGATTCTGCATGAAGTCATGACTGGAATTTAAGGGAATAATGCGAACCACCTGCGCTGTGATGTAGATCCAGCGGGGAGAAACAGAGAGCAGCAAAGGCACTTAACGGAGGGAAAACATTTAGCCAAAGAGCCACAGAGGTGCACACACACACACACGCACACACACATTGGCGGCCCAGAGCTGGAGCCTCGCTGCTCAATACATCACCATGATGAAGCACTCGGATCAGGCCGAAGCCAATCCGTCCTTCATCAATGTGACAGCGGCGCTAGAGAAGGTCCCCCTGTCCCCCCTGCTGCCCGGGCGGGGAACGCAACGCGCCGCAACACTCTCTTACATGTCACGCTGCCACTCCATCAATCCTGCGCCGGCTGGAACAGAGAAAGCACGGCTCATCAGAGCAGACAAGGCCACACAAAAACCTCAGCGAGATGTTAACGCTGCTGCTGCTGCTGCTGCTGCTGCTGCTGCTGCTGACACAGACACAGCGCTGGGACACCCAGGCCAGCGGATTAACCTGTACACGGCTTAACGTTGGACCGTGTTACCGGCTGACAGCTGCCGGTGCCAGAAACATGTTTTTGTTGGATGCAGCATCGTGAGGTTGTGTGAAGTAGGGCTTTTTAAGAGTGATTTGCTGCAGGAGATATGAGACACCTGCAGGAAAAGAACTCAGAATGAACAATTAATCAGATGATTTACAAGTTCTTAGCTTAATGAGGAGAAATATATTCCATATAAAATTCAGTTTATTCACATAATTATTAATATATTGAAAGAAATGCCATAAAATACTTTAGTTTAATAAAGTAGCAATTCTACTACTCTGAAGACTTTTATTGAAATCGTGCTTAATATAGCATAAAACAAGAAACGTTTGGTTAGACAGAGGAGTGACATCCACAGAAACATTTCTGTCCAGTTTACCAAATATGCAAGACTTAATTCAGGGAATCATTCATTTTCAGGTGACATTCATCCTTAGTTTCTATGGCAACGTATGCTGGGAAACTAACCAGGGGCCTGCTTTAGACAGCAGGTTTAACTAACTATAAACCTTATCCTGAACTTTTGAGTTTTCACTTCCAGAACAGCTGTTTGTTCTCTCTGAGTTAAGCTTCAGGGTGGCGAATGTGGAAACATGTGGATAGCAGGATTCACCATGGCAACAGGTAAATAACAGGCAGAGCTTCCATTTCAATCCAGTGGAGGTGGAGATATTAATGTGGAATATATATGGACTGAGTCAGAGCAGAACATTTATAAAGAATAACGTTTTATTCAATGCTACGGACGCTTCTTTAATGGATGATAAAGTGATGCTGAAGGCTATCATACACATTTTGTTCAGCATCAACCTGATGGGATGAAATACAGGGTGCATCTGAAGGTGAAAATGATAATTTGATTTTAAAAAAAATCAAAGATAATGAGATGTGATTGATGACAATCTGATGCGGCAACATTTTGGTGATTTAAAGGTTAAAATACACTGGGTTTGTAATTGTAGGAATTGATTCAGAGTGGATTTATTTCAGTTATTTCAACAAATGGAGTCATTTTAAAGTCACTGAAACATTAAAACAGGATAAGCAGCATATTTAAAGAAAACTATTTCAAACTCAGCGTCACCAAAATCCTGCTCACTCAGGAATATCAGCCTATAATATCCAATATTATAGGAAATCATCATCTGACAGTCTATGCAGTCAGAATATTACATATTTATATCACAAATCCAACTTCCACTTGCAAAACGAAGGGCGTTCAACAGCTATTAGGCCAAGCTGAGGTTGATTTGACGCTGTGTAATATTTGAAGTCAAAAACCTCAAAGAAATGACTGACAACACATAAAAGTGTTTAACTTTAGATTTTCCAGTAACAAACCATTAGCCTATGAGCTAATTAATGTGCTTTGACAGGCTCTTTGATACCGACTGAATCAACGAGGAAATAAAACAGCGTGGCTCTCTCGCTGTGCTCTGCAAGAGGAAGGAGACGGAGAGAAACTCAGGGTTTGGTGAAGAAAACCTGCCAGCGAGCAGCCGAGGTTCACAGAGTCAGAGTTTCTTTTTCTGGAAGTGAAAACCCAGAGTTCCCGCTCATCTCAGGGTTAACTAACTGAGTTTTCTTTCTGGAAGAAGGCCTTGGAACAGTCAAAGGTGTCCAGAAACACAAGGCAAAGGCAGGGAAGAAACAAAATAAAGGTCTAAATCAGGGAAGTTGGGAAAGCAGGACTGCAACACCAAGATAAACGGCTCAGACGAGGACAGGAAGCACACGGACTAAATGTAGACTGAAAGGAGGGTGATAACGAGGGACAGGTGACAGCTGTGTTGATGAGGGACAGGTGAAACCAATCAGGGCCAAACACACTGGCGGGAAAATACAGGGCAGGAAGTGAAGGATCGGAAAAAAGAGGAAAGTGATGAAAAATATAAACCACTTCAAGTACTTATTCTCAGAATGTGTGTTATTTAATGTTATATTATTGGAAGTCAAATAAATATATTGGAGTAAAAAGGACAATATTTCTCTCTAAATTGGCATAGAATGGAAATACTCATTTTAAAGGGACAGTCGACCCCAAAATCCAAACTCAAGTGTTTATAAATCTAGATTGTTTTGCCTAATTTTGGATGAATCGGAATATAGCAGGACTTTATTACGTTCAGCTTTTTGCGCCAAAAAAAAAAAGTTCATCAGGAATGTCTCTTTACAGAAATCACAACCCCTAACTCTGGATAATACACAGTAGTGGATCAAATAGTTCCTTTTTGGGGCGGAGCCATAACTTTACAGACACTTTAAATCAAAGTGTCCGTTTGTGTCGGTGAGCTCGGTCTCATCGGATCCCCAAACACGGCTGCTTGATGAATGTCCCGCCGAAGCATTGAGAATACATCACGCTGTCAAAGTGTGTTTGTCGCTTGAGATCCCTCTAAAAAGCTGGCAGATGGCTCCGGGAATTAGACGGAGTCGGAGCTGCTCGGCAGCCAGATGCTGGCGTTAAGCGGAGGATGCGATGCAGAGACGGCACGGTTAGCGCTCCTTGTCACATATTAAAGACGGTGCACGGTGAAACAAAAGCCACCCCCCTGAGTGCGGCGCCCATCGCATGCTGCGCCGTGTTTGTGTGTCATACGTGTCAGCCAGCGTGCCACGAGGAGCAAGAGTCTCCCAGCGCCTCCTGAGAGGTGTTGCGAGTACGGCGGCGGCCATCAATATTACATGGTGCTCCGGTTTCCAGCCCTGAGACTCCTCCACTTTGATTCCTGCCCCCGCCGCCGCCACCGTGTTGGAATTATACGGTGCTGGGATGTTAGAGGGGTGATGTATCCCCCCTTCATCCCCACAGCGCCCTCAGATTGAGTGGCAGCTCGGCGGGATGGTTAGATGCTGAAACGGTGCGTGTTTCGGGGGCAGATCCCAGTGCAGCCAAGTCGACCACGTAACAGTGAGAATGCTTTATTATGTTTCTAATGCACGGGGATCACCGGGGCTTTCCGCTCCGATCACAAGACAAGAAGAAGTGCTTAAGTTCAGGGTAGAACCAGCAAACTTCGCTAAAGTATTTTCAGATCCACTCATGGATCCACTTCCATCTGTCAGAAAGCGACATACCTTAAAGGCCTAAAAACTGCAACTCTGGGAGGGAAGAGTACGTCAACCAGAGGTATGACCTCCTGACCTCTGATGCTAGTTTAGTGTCGTGATCGAGTTCATATCACTGGGCTCAGGTGATGGCAGGACAACTAGGCCGACCAACAAAAGACATCTCTGTTGGAGCCTCACACTTCTAGAGCTGTTTTCATACATCAGTTTGGATTTCCTCACAAAGATGTTATTCTCCGTTTCCTGCCCAGCGACGACAGATGTGAATTAGCTTATGACTGACTCTGGTACAGCTAAGAAGCTGTGCACTATCCCCGTCCAATATCGGCACCAGTTCAACGTAGGCAGGGATCTGAAAGCCTGCAGTCACAAGCATGTTGTGCAGCTGAACTGAGCCACAAGGACATGTTTTGACTTTTTAAGAGGGCGCTTTACTCTGTGTTGTCAGCTGGGATTGATCTCAGGACATCGTCCCGTGGACATTGAAACCTTTTGCTCGGATACATCTTAATTAATCAGCGTATTGTTTGTTCCCCCGTCGCACTAATCCACTGTGTCAAACTGAATGTGGAGGCTTTTTCTTTCACGGCTCCTTATAGTCATTACAGTACCCTTGAATCTATTACAACCATCTATAATAATATCCTTAAGTCTTTTGTGTTGCCATGCATTAATGATAAAAGTGTTTTCCGACTATCTTTATTGATCAGGCAATTCTCCTCTGTGACCAAATTCATTGCCGAACATGACAGTCCCACATGCGTTGAGATGATCGGGGGGTTGGGGGGTGGGGGGGAATGCAATGTGATGCAATGATCAAAGAAGGCTATGTAATATAATTTCCATAATCGTTAGGCTCCTCCGTCGTCTGTCATGGATTTGGGAGTGTTTGATGCTTGGGCAGGTCTCTTAATTAGCCATCCTCACCATCAGCTGTCTGCCGCCCCTTCTGTCTCACAAATTACAGAGTTTGTCATCGTCGTATGGCCAGAGGACGAATGGAGGAGGGGGAGGATGGGGGGGGGTAACTTTTCCAAGTGGTCCTTTCTGCTTACAAACAGCATGTCGGCCCACGTTGCTGTTTATTCAGGAAGTAGTGCGGGGGCGGGATTCAGGTCTGCTCAACAAGTTTGTGTGTGTCGTAATTTGCATCTGTTAGTTTGCATTCTAGCTCAGATGTCGTCCGTGCGTGTGATTCCTCTGCTCTTCTCTGTCTCACTAATCCCCGGTCGGGGCAGGGAGACGGTTCACCCCCGGACCTGCAGGCCTAAATGCCCCAATTTGATCCCCCCCCCGATGGGGCCCACAGTCTTGTAATTAGAGAGGTCATTCTGCGCCATGAGTGCGTTGTGTGTGCATGTAGGCATCTGAAGAAACTGATCTATTTAGTGTGAACTTCTCTGGCTCTGTATCTGGCAGGAGGGGATAGCCTTCGGCGAGACCTTTCATTTCCATGCGCTGCACACTCCATTAAAAAGGACGGGGGAATAAGTAAATACACAGCACTCCTCGCACTGGGATTTAGATATACCCCCTTCAAAAAAAACAACAAAAAAAAACAAGGATCACAGCCGATGAGGAGAGAAAAGAGATCTCGGAGTTCACATGTTTGCTTCTATCTACATGTGGACGAGTGTTTTGTATCCATGCCCCGGTCTCCAGGGCTAACATGCATCCTCGTTCTCCCCCTTCAACTCCAGACACTTTGTCCTCAACGCAGATCACCCATATCTCCCGCTCATCATTCCCCGCACGTCGGCTTCTCCTCCGCTCACGGACCTCACTTCTCCCTCTCACCCCGGCCTCATTACTCAAATTAGGAGCTCCAGTAATCACGGTGCCAAGCCCGTTAACACACCTCGCTCACGCTCCGCTCTCCTCATCCCTTTGAGCTCCCGCCCTCGGTTCGGCAGCCAGTCCAGCACAAGCGGCGTGAATATTGCAGAGGTGGTGTGATGTCCGAGTGCCCTCTGGTTTCATCCCATCACTGCGTGTGATTGGAGGAGGGGAGGGAGGTTAACGACACATGCCGTATATTGTGACTGATGGAGAGGATGGATGGATATCAAAACGTGATACCTTTCCAAGATTTTGTTATATTCCCTGCTGCCGATTATTTATTGCCCCAGAAATCTGCAAAGTAATGAGATATCACTAAACTTTCACTAAGTCATCATTATTTTTAATGGAGGAATAAATAATACTCAATAAAAAATTGTGTGATTGTGCACACATCAAGCAGAAAAGTATTTATTAAGATGCCAAGAAATGTGCTTTAATTTAGAGAAATTGTGAGACATTTTGGGAAATACTTGTTTTGCCAGCGGCATGCTTGCTTAGATTAGCGCAAAGACGGAAATAGCGTTAGCAAGTTCCACCTACCAGCACTTCTACAGTTCATTAATTAACACATTGTAGCTTTTTTATTTCATTTTTTAGTAAGTGTAAAAAATTACTTTCTACCAGGCGTTTGCCAAGCTAACCAAGGTTAGCCAAGGTTTTTATGTTGTTGTTGTCTTTGTGCAATGCTACATTAGCTGGCAGCTAGCAGTAGCTTCATAATTAGCAACAGACAGACCTGTATCTCTTTCAGATGAACTCCTCCACTCCTGTTATTAACGGCCTTCTCTTTATTCTCTCTTCTGTTCTTTCAGGTTCTGGAGCGTCTTTTTTTGAAAGGCTTCAGCGTGGCGGCGTCTTGCGGCGGCGGCGTGGACTCTTCCCAGTTCAGCGAGTATGTGTTGTGTCGCGAGGACCGGCGGAGTCTCTCCATCAACACGCCCATCAGGATAAAACAGGAACCCCTGGACTAGAGCATTCTGGGAGAGGGACTGTCAACCCTACCGATACCCCTTCCATCGTCCTACCCCCACCCTGCCTACCCCAGCCCCCCCCCCCCCACACCTCCCTGCCCCAACAGGACCACAACCACCCCGACATACCGAAGTATTAGCAGATGCTTGTTGTCCTCGCCAGCTCTGCAGAACTCTAAGGGGAATGTAGTACCAAACAAAGAAGAAAAAAAAGCATCAGCAGCAAAAGTTTTTGATTATGTGAAATGACGCCCGTAGAATCTGGGACTGGGATGAAAACAAATAGACTGAACAGCAGATCACTTGAACCATTTTAGCACCGTGACTGGTTGATTTTCCCCTCTAATTGTTACAAAAAGGGTGTCCTGACCCTTTGGAGTGACTTAACTGCCCCCTCCTTCCAACCCCCCCACCCCCCATCCTGCTACCCCTCTGTCAGTGGTGTATCATCCGGTTGAGGCCCATGTTTGGTCTGCTGTGGGACAAGAAAGCTTTGGCAGACAGGAAGGATGACAGGAAGAGGACATAATCCCATCTCGCAAGTCTCCCAAAAGGCCCCAGTACCCCGCCCCCCTCCGCCACGTCCCCCCAACCCCATCACACCTCACTTCACACAGGCCGCGGTACAGACGGCGAGGGCCTCGCTGAAAAACAGCATCGTTTGCCAAACTGATTGTTTATTACGATTTTCATTGTTGTTTCTAAAGTATGTTCTTCTTGCTCCTTTTGCTGTTCTTATCATGACATGGTGTAAACAATTATTATTAATAGGATTATTTTTAATGTCTCTCTTTTCCTTTCTACAATATGAAGGATGTACGAACGTTGTATTCATTAGGCTTTGAGAGCTTGTGAGGGAGCATTTCTTGGCAGTAGCTGCAGAAACTCAGATGTCTGCAGGCTATGTGGCTAAAGCGATCTGGCTGGCATTGCATTCAGAGCCGGGGAGAAAAAAAAAAGTCCCATTGTTCAAACGGGGATGGAAGAGAACCTGGATCTTTCAAAAATGTTTATAGTCAAATGTGTAGCGCACATAAAAAAAAAAGTGCTCTGGAATTCCTGCTTATTAGCTCTAAACATATCTGGGGTCTCTGATCGGATTCTCTCCTGTGTGCACAAACCTTCGCTCGTATTCAGCAGAACGTTTAAGAAATACGGTGAAATTCGACCTTCAGGTTGCACAAGCTCTAAGTGTACGGCAGTTTTGTTGAGTTAGAATGTTAAAAGACTTGAGGACCAACGTGGACGTTTACCAGTATGTCTCGTGATCAGCAAGAGATGTACTCTAAATGCTTAATGTTACTTTGCACTTAAACATTTCCTGCGGAGCTGTTCCCACCAAACACTTGTTTGAACCCCTTTTTTTCTCATGTTTTTACGAGATCAGAACATTAAAACGTAGTTACAAACAACAGAACAAATACTGTAGGTACCGACGGAGACGAGGTGCCTATTTGGTTGATTGTACAAACATAAAGGTGTCATCTGTTTTTACAGTTTATAGCTAAAAAATAAGAAAAGACACAAGATGATATAAAAAGAAACTATGATAGGTAGCAACATTTGTTCCTCCGGGCCTCCAGTGTTGTTGAGAGAAGCTCACATACCTTCGGACAAAGTTGATTTCGATATTGTCACTTCTAAGCCAAGACGATTCCGATGGTTCTCCTTCTTCTGTGTGGCAGAACCCAACGTGAACTGTACTCCCGGCATCAGCGTCTTCTTCACAAAGAAGCGAGTGGGCGGCATTTACTCTGTCCTGCTCTCATTCTCTTGGTCTTATTCGCAACATTTCTGAATCAAAGACAGAAACAAGAAAGGGCCGAGTTTTCATGCTTTGTATTTGTGTGTAACTTACAGATGCTGTTTCTTCCATTCCAAAAGACTGATAAAAAGAAAAAAGAAGTTCATTTCTGATCTTGTGAGCTCTGGCATTTGTTTGAGTTAAACTGGGGTTGTTTTTTAAAAAAGCTAGTTGTTCATTAAAAATGGGCGGTAGTTCTGACCGTGTTGTCCAAATATCCGCTCTCCCCGGATGGCCGCTGATTAAACGAGGCCAATGAGTGGATAAAGATGAGCTGGGTGTAAGTGTAGCTCCCAGTCCAAGCACACTCCTCCCTGGGGGTCTCTCTCACAATCAAGCCCATCTTTGTTCTGACCTGCCAGTGGCCTGCGCCTTTGCATCCAGTCGCCTCAAAGGGAATGGTCAACCAGGCCTTTCATGTGCCGAGGCATGTTGGGCTCTTCACAGCGCTCCTCACCCCCCTCCGCCTCCCCGAGGGCTCCCAGCTTCAGCGGTGCCAGTAGAAACCCGGGGTTGCACCCCCCTGCTGCTGTGTCATCCCCATGCCCTGGTTTAAAAAAAAAAAAAAACACAGAAAACGCTGCACTACACTGTGGCTAGCTGGACCACACACTGCAACGGACCAAACTGATGAGTCAAATCTGAGCATACTCAGAACTTACTGTACAGCCGGGCGACTGCTGCTGATCTTTGATCCAGTTGATATGTGGTGTGGAAACACATCGAGTAAGTTCTCGAGGAAACAGAGCTAAAGGAAAAGTGTTGTACTAAAACCACACATCTGCAACAACTATACTTTTTCAGGGAGGAAGGACAGAAGGCATATTGTCTCGCTGATGTGGCATTTGGAAATCAGGGAATGGGCTTTTATCAGTTTTAAAGAGCTACGGGGTCGTGCACATACGAATAAAAACATGAATGGTTGCTCGCATCGACACACAAGTTAGAAAAAGGAATAAAAATTGCAGTTTTGGGCTTCTGTCTGCAACAACCAAACCTTTCGACTCAGCGTAGAAGTGACAGGTTAACTACAAAGGTAGACAGACTCGACAGGACCGGGAACTCCATAGTCACACATGCCACCCTTTTCAGATGAAGTGCGGGTCAGTGTTTCAGCCAGCTCACATGGCATTCACTCCACCTCTGAGGCGGGTCAGTTGTACAGTTCTTGTATATTGAATTATCAGGATTTTACTGGACCCCTTTGTGTTTTTAAGAGACCTCTTAGTCCTCTTTCCAAAAAGAATGAAACGAAATTCAAAGCATTGCATTGTGTACATATGGATTAAAACATTTCAAAGGGTATAATAAGGTGCAAATGTATATTATTTAAAAGTGTTTAAAACAATTAGACTGTGGTATTAAAGGGCATGTGTTCATTTGCAGTGTCTCCATTTGACTTTTCTTGCATATTTGCGATAATAAAAAGGATGTACTGATGTATATCTGACATGTGTCTCATTGCTCTCATGTTCTTCCATTAACCTTGAAGGAAGCAATATACGATCAGAGCATTAATATTGCAGCAAACAACTATTAACTATGTGAAGATATAGTGGAGTAATGTCTGAGAAGAGAGTGAAGTTGCTGTCCCTCTGTGTGTGTTGTTTTTGTAGCGCATGGTCATGCATGTGTGCATGCCCTAATGGCTCTACAGCTGATAACGCCATCCCGTCCGACAGCGTTGTCGCAAAATCGTAGCACCCTACCTCCAGTTCCCCCTCAGGTAAACTGTTAGCATGCTAGCTACTCTGGTGTCACCATAAGAGCCATTAAGAGGCAGATAGAAATGCTCACACATCTCGTATTACGCAGCTTTCACAACCCTTCCAGTGAAGGAAAAATATAAGGTGGTCAATAGAAGAGAGAAATCATTTTGTGATCTCATATAAATTGGACCATGAATTACACAAATAATGTTTGTCCATTTAAAAGATGGACGTCAAGAAAGTCACATTTCGTTTTGAAAAAATACATAAAATATAAAATAATTGATTATAGACTTCACTGCATTGATGCAGAATCGTTCAACAAAGCATTGCGATGCATCATAGAACCGATTATTTCTCCCACCTCTACTAGCTAGCCAAGATAACGATAACACGTTTTACAATGAATTACAGGTTTAAAGAACATTTTCGCATTCCAAAAATAGTTGCAGTTTGCCTTATTTTGTTTTGTGTGAACTACACTTTTCTTCTTGTGCAATGTATGTCACCAACACAGTTAGTTACTTGGCTAGCTAGCTAGCTAACTTACCTATGAAGCTTGTACAAATATAACACTATCTATCAGATGTGTTTTATCCTGCAACTCTTTTTATCAGGCAGAAGTGTTAGAAGCAAAGGAGCAAAACAAGTGTTTCGTATGAGTAACGTTACATCCTGGTACGAAACTCATCGTAGCTTTCGAGAGAGACATCATTTATGGGGCCTTTAGTCTTTCTAACTTTGATTTTTCCGTCTTAGACTTTCACGTAGTTTTACGACAACATGCAACATTTTTTGACAAGCAAAATTATCTTTTAAATTGACAAACATAATTTGGGAAGCTGTTTAAAAAATGGATTTGTCTTGAGCCATCGACCACCGTTTTTTTTTCTGTACTAAGGTCCCATGGTGGTCGACCAGAAGGGGACTTGGTTACTATTCAGCATGTTGAGATCTGTGTCCTGATGAACTGATGAAACCAGATGGATCCCGTCGGCCTACTGAAACCAGGCACACGTGGGTCGTCTTCAGGGCTGAATACAGATCAGTAGTCTGCAGCTCCAGAGGGACTGAGGAATAGGCCGAGATCTTGAAAAAACCAATACGCTCTGCTATATAACTCCAATATTTTGCACTGAGTTAAACAGTTTGGTCTTTTCAAAAATGCTTCTGCTTAATTAGCAGCAGAAACCTAGGGGGACTTTCATAGTTGAGCAGCAGCGCTTGACTCAGTTTGTACTTAGCATGTGCAATGTTAGAAATGGAAATGAAGCCGGCTGAATTAGTAGCTGACTTTAGTAAAACGGTCTTGCAAAAACATAGCATCTTACTTTTCCTTTTTAAAGAGTAAGGAATGTACAGAGTGAAACGTATCGCTTCAGTCATTTTAGAGTTGCATGTCCATTTTTTATGCTGTCAGAGGAAAATAAGAAGAAATGGACGAAGTCAGCATCTGCTCAGTTTAGTAAACAGCGTATTTATTCCTTTACAAAATAGGTACAAATACATAAGTATTGTTTTTTTCACACAAACAGGAAATTTTCAACATATGTACAAGAGTTTACCAAAAATAACGTGGTTCTAATAAACACATAGTTTTGTAAACAATATTTACAAATCACCCTTACATTGAAATGTTAATTCCCCGTCTGTTTACATCAGTAATATTGTCCTTTTATTTTGGCTAAAAAGCTGTAGTAGTAGTAGAAATGTCCTCCTGGGAAACCATAGAAATCACTAATAAAATCATTTGAAATTACCACAATAGATACTGTTGTGCTTGTTTTTAAAACATGGTACTTTTGGAGATACAATTTATGAAAATGTGTTAAGCATAAAAGCCAATCAAAAAAAAAAAAGAAAAGAAAATATATTAATTGTTAGAAATAACTGTCTTTTGAAGAGAAATTGGCAAAAAAGAGTAATTTCTTTGCTATAATACAGTGACAGCCTTCAGTTGTCAAGTAAAATAGATATTAAAAAAAGTGCTGTCAAAATGTACTATGCACAACAATTGTTTCAAATGTCACCAATATTTAAATAAATTTCAATATGACAAGAAAAGCTGCATAGAGGCCAAGATATTTAGTTAAATAGAAAAAAAAACAAAACACACAATGGACAACATTACATAATACACTGAATTTGTAAAAAAATAAAATCAAATAAAAACAAGGCGACAATGCAATACAACATGTAAAGAGCAGGTGTTTTTGTCCCATTTCTCCCTTCAATCAGTAACAAAGACAGAAACAAAATGAGGGAAACAAAGAAATTAATGTTAGGCTGGAATCAACTGCTTCCTTATATACTGCCCCCTACAGTTAAACATGACTTTACAGCTGTGATATTTAATCCCCCCCAAACATCATTATTGTGCAGATAGGACAGTGAGAAGAAACGATAGAGGAATGTCGGTTTAGCTTTTTCCCCGTAAACCGCCCACAGTACGAACCAAAAACGTCTTAACCAGCTACGTTTTGGAAGAAGTGAGCATGATAGTACTCAACGTACAAACAGTCAGAGAAATAATGTTCACATTATGTTTAAGTAAAAAAACAAAAACAAAACAAAAAAAACAAAACAAAAATGACAAGGGTGATGGATCAGAAACTGTGTCATAGTGTGACCATGAGGATGACCTTTGCAGAAAGGTCACGGGGAAGAAATACTTGACAGAATAAACTGTCTCATTCAAATCACATGGTTTTACAAAACATCAGGTTCCATAATCTGGACATGGGGTTATTCCATCTTCCTACAAACCTTAAATGTGATCAAAAAATACATGCTGTAAAATATTTCAATCAGAACTATTTACACGTACAGTAAGGAAACTGATCGTGATGCTGTTATTTGGAATCCTAATGTCTCAAGACGATGTCTCGGTATAGAAATCTTTTCACTACTTTCATTGAACTGTGTTCAACAAATAGCAGGCTGAGTCGAGGGGTTTGAGGTGGTTCATTGAAGCTTTACTGCCAATGACGTCAAATAAATAGCTACCCGACATAACACGGAACGAGTTCTGGGTCAAATCCTGCGACACCAACACCACTTTGCTCCTTTAACAAATTCAACTCCCAACACAAAGAATTGGATATCGCCTTTAAACTCAATGACCTCACAACACACGGTGAATCTAAACGCAGAAGACACAGAACAACAGTTTTATTTTTGTATGTTTTTCTCTCTCTCTCTCTCTCGTCTCATTAAAAGCTACATCAAACGTCACTACAGTACATATGGAGACACAGAGCTGAAACATTAGACCTGATCTGAAGGCACGTGGCTGGGAAGGAAGAGGAGGAGGAGGAGGAGGAGGGCGCTGAGAGGAGCAGAGGCTACTTGAGCAGGGCGCGGTAAAGGAGGAGCGAGTGGGCGGTCTCTCTCTCCTGCTCCATGTAGAAAATTAAGTCCCTGAGGTTGACACGAGTGATGCGTTGCCGTGTGTACTGGCGCGATGAGGTGGACGGGGAGGAGGCGCTGGCCACGGAGCCCGCCGTGCTGCCTGAAACCTGGAGACAAGGGAGGGTTCAAAAGGTGAGACGGGGGCTTCACAACTAACATTTCTACATCAGGCCCATAAATTCCAGGGATTAATATTGGCTTAAAATAAAGAATCACAAACGGTTTGATTGCAGCAGAACATCCAGGTAGATATCACAATACAGAAATTGCATCAATAAAATGTCCAATGGAAAACACTTCAAACTGGCTGACTGACAAACAATTCAAATAATGGCATTGTGCAAAGTTCATGTCACAATGGTCAAAGTGAAATATTCTTGAAACTCTTCAAATGACACTAAAACAAACTGGTAGCCCTTTACATCTTGTTGAAATACAATTTTTTTTTCACACATAAGGCATTTCTTTATTAATGAACATCATTTTTAGTGAAAAACAAAATAATCTTTAATAGATTTATGAATAGGATCATAAATCAACGCTCTTCCTTGCATAAATAAAGGATACATTAATTGAAAATAATATTTTTGTGTCCTTTATTTTTTAAATTGGGCTCTATTTTCACTTGTCTACCATGTTAGCAAGATAGAAAGCTTTTTCAAGTTACTCGTTACGATATTCACCGTTATCCCGTTTATGGAAATTCACCACAATCACCCTATTGTTTTAATTTCATTGTTTTTATTAGTAGAAAAAATTACATAATTTTAGTCATCCATCGTGTACCCATACTAGCAGAACAACCGGATGATTTGCCACAAAATTACATTCATGTTCCCCAGAGGATGAACCTCAATGACCTTGGTGATCTCCTGACCATTAAATTGCCCCAATGCTAACATACTATTTAGTATGCCAGGAAAATATTTAGTATGTCCCAATACGAAGCATATCAAACACATTATGCCAACACAATGTTGGCAATGTTACACAATGTTTTCCTAGCTGTTCTGAACCACAATCCTCTGTGCAGTGCATACGGTCAAAGATCAAGCTGCAAGGTTATGACAACGTAGGATTTTATAATTCAAACACACCACATGCAACGGTACGCTGTTTGTAAGTTTTAACACAGTTGAAGTGGTTTTAAGGAATTGTCTGGGTGTGTTTGGATGAATTGTCATGACATTTTGGACAGACTTTCATGTTATATTATGATCTGTAATAAGTTTGGAGATCTCTTCACTTTTCATCTCGTGCCATCTTTATTTACGACCAAAGTAACTAAGTGTTACTTGTGTTAGCATTAGCAAGACTGCATAGCAAGTGTCGGTGGAAAAGAAATGGGGACGCTTTAGCACGTTAGCACTGTCGCGCATGTTAGCATTTAGCTCAAAGCACTGCTCTGTCTCGGTACAGCCTCACACGGCCTGTGGCATTGATATACAGTACGAGACGAGCTGTAAATAAAATGATTGTCCTCTTTATCAAAAGCATTAAATGACTACTTCTGTGTTTAGGATACATTAGCTTTATAGATTGTGTGATTGTGTTTTGCCCTTTCTCTTTCAGGATATGTATCCTCAGTTCGCCTTTAGTGAAAGAAACGAGCATTGTGGGATGCTTTCCACGTTCAAACAAAGTCGCTGTTCAGAAGTAAGCAATATTTTGTTTCCCACCGCCTCGTAAATGAAGTAATTGTTGAATGGCTAACACATTGACAGTATCAAGAGTAAGGAATGTCGTGGCTTCGAACAAAGTATACACCTCCAATTAAGAAAAAGAATCCCTCTTGCAGAGCGTGAATGAGATCAAACAGATGCACTAATTACGTCCAGATCTTGAGGTGCAGCACTGGAGATGTTTTTTCTTCAGCTAGCTGAACATGAGGTGAAGAAAAACACTGGTGATGTGCTTTGATGGCAAAGGGGACTATGGTTTCTATCTACGCGTGTCCTATGGCTCTTTACATCGGCGTGGAGATGAACCGATTTGCATCCAAGCTGATGTCCCACTCTGAAATGGAGCCCCTTGTTGTTTGTATTTGATCCAGGAAAAATGAGAAGGACCGAAAAAGGGAGTGTATACAGAGCCCGATACAAATCAAGGGATGCATTTACATTTGGAAATGAGAAACACTGGGAAATAAATCCAGCAAGTGCCCACTTGAACCCAGGCAGAGAGAAATAAGACAGACGTTTCAGTCAGGAACACCCTCTCACAATTACATTGATTGCACCGCTCTGTAAACACACAGTACAGACAGGCCTTAATTGCAAACATATGATGGGTATGGATTTACAAGAAGCAAACCAAAGTCCCTCCAGCACCGCCCCTCGTCTTTTTGTCTTTGTGCACACTGTATGACGGCGTTTTGTCTCAGATTTCCCTCAGTACACTCTCTGACCCCCGGATGCAGGACGCTGAGTGAGGCTAGCTCGGACAGCTGATTGGCACAACTATATGCACGATATATATATTTTGTTGACTGCACACATCATAACGGATATTCTTGTTGGCGTATGATGTTAATACGGATGTTTTTTTTACAACTTAGTTCATTTTGTGGGTTTAATAAGTTTGTGGATTTGGATGTGAAAGTTTGGTTGAGCCCCTCCCTAACCGCGACTGTTTTATTTATGTTGGCTGGACAAAGTAAAACTGAGGCTTCTCTTACATACAGCTGCTACTTGTGTTAGCATTAGCAAGACTGTATAGCAAGTGGCGGTGAAACAAACGTCCAAAACCCTCAGCTCAGCCAAGGAGGTTAGCAGAAGGCTAGGCTAAACTATTAGCAACATTTTTCTCTCCATCTTTGAAACGTGTGATATTGTATCTCACTAGATCCTCCAACCATAGCTTATCATCTCAAATTTATGCAATATTGATTCTGGCATCCAACAACACAGCAAGGCGACTTTTCGATGACTAACTATAACCGACAGCTCTTCGTTATTGCCTCCAGTCTTTTCCATTGTTTGGCCTCCATGTATAGTGTCTATAGTCTGTCAGGTGGAAGTAGCTACTCCCACCTACCATTCCAGTCAGAGCTCGGAGGAAATGTCAGGTATATATATCTTTAAAAAACAATATTTTTTTCATTATTTTTTAATTTCCTGTAACCTTAATTATGGAAATGCTATCTACTAACTAGAACCAGGAGACGGTTGTTTTTAACTCATTCTGATTCCAGATTTTGTGTTTAGCAATGACACACAAAGATATGTTATTAGCACAAACAGTAAACATATTTCATATTGTCGATGCATGAAGATCGTCCTGGGCACACCAGGCCCTTACTATAGGGAGCCATCCCAGCCTAATCAGGTCAATCAGGGCTGACCACTTGTGAAAGATGGGCCTGCCTACTGCCATGCCAATTACTGCCACTCACAAGCAAGGCCAGCGACAGGGCCACAGATTTTACCAATCAAAGCCATCCATCCACCTGGACGGATGGGCAGTAGTAGCCACAGGCAGTCGGTGCTAGGGTGGTGCCGTCGCCTCCGTGGTTGATGGTGGGGAGAGGAAAGACTGAGTAGAGCCAGATATCGCTGCTCAGGTAGTGTGCCACAGCTCCCAGAATGCTTCATTCCCTTCGGGGACAAGGGGGCGGCCTTGAGTGATCCAAATACAGACAGAAAGGTCAGCGCTCGTCCAGGAATTCACTCAACGCAGCCTCTCCTCTCTCCCCTTGGTCTTTATATGCCCTCCACATGCCAGCAACCCAAACACGGGCATGTTGTTGTCGGTTTCTATGGAGACCGATCCCTCTCGCCAGCACACGCAGGAAACCGTGTTGTGGAGGAGGGAGCGGGGATGGGAGGGGTAAACACCGATGCTAAACAAAGCAGATGGCTGAGTGTCAGTTAAAAGGGAAAGGGAGACATCAACAACCATGCTTTCCCTGTCGCCAGCAATTACACAGTAATTGTGTCTGAAATCCAATGAAAAACAAAATGGCAGGCTTTGTAAGGTCACAGTGGACGAAAAGACGAAGTGAGAAGAAGAGGGGGAAAAGCAGGAGAGCAGAGAGAAAGGGAGAGAGAGACTGAGTCTCAGAATCAGCTTGGCCAAGAAAGATCCATGAGGCAAAAAACAGCATCTGTCATTTTATCTGTGATGGGCGCTCAGAGGCATTATGTCATATGACATATCCATCGTACAGAACGCGCAGGGATACTTCGATACATCTCTTCAGACATTTGACTTGTTTGGAGCAGGGGACAGAGGGAAAAACAGAAAGCCAGAGAGCACAGTGGAGAAGACGTGAGGAGAGGAGAGGAGTCGGTCCGTAACGAGGCCTTTTTGCCGGCTCTGGTCTTCAACACATTCTGTTGACACACATGACAACGCGGCGATGGGCCGGACACATTATTACACTATGTCATGCACAAAGAGAGAGAGTGTGCTTTGGTAGCTGACAATTAGGAGAATAGTCAAAGGAAAAACAGAATATTACAAACTCCATGGATGCCCATTCTGACAATCTTTAATAAGGTTTACTGTAAATGATGGAACTTGCCAGAGCATGAAGTGAGCCAGCACTCCCTTTATTCACACGCTGGTGTCAAGTGTCAGATCAGCCATTATTCTTCTGAATCTCTACAGTGAATAAAGGGCTACTAGGGGACACTGGGTTTGGGGATCCGCCCCCAAGAAAATGCCCAAAAAGCTGAAATGAAAAATGCTTTTTGAATTATTTTAGATCACATCCCTGTGATCCCCATATTGTGCACCTATTAACTGAAGAATTCTTCCTTTTTTAAATAGAAAATCCATTCATTAATCAATCTGCAACTTTGAGAGCTGGAGAGGGTTGTGAGCTGTCAGATTCCTCCCAAAGTTCTGCCTGTTTCACTCAGAAATACGTCACCATTACGGAAGGTAGATTCTTTAAAATCAAAAAGCAGATTCACAAACTTTTAAATAACGAAGTCAATAAATAAATCAGATTTTTTGACAAATAAATAAATAAAAAAAGGACGAATATGACAAACAGTTCAATAATTATTGTACAAATAGGATGTTTATATGATATAGATAAATCGCTGCTCTCACCTCCAGTGGAAAAAAACAACAGAAGGGTAAAGGCCAAAGAGTCAAATGTACTTTCTAACATCATCCAGAAGTTTAACCTCCTGACCCCTGACAGCGTTGTGTGTGTTGCTGATGCTAGTTTAGATCAATGATCTGAGTTCATATCGCTGTGCTCAGATAATGGCAGGACAACGATGACTGCAGCACAGATCTGCTGAGTTCTTCTCTCTAAGAGCAACAAACTTTTGGAGCTCAGTGCAAAGTTACATAAGCGAGTGCTGCAGCCTTCCGGATTTTAAATTCAAGATGAAGTCATGGCTAAAATCAACCCAATCATGTATCCATCACACATGAACGCACTTTCAGGTGTCTTAATATTGTAAAATCTAAATCATTTTGTTGTGCTGTGATTATTAACTGATTTGTAATTTCTGTTTTTATACTACTAAACTAGATTTTATTATGTTGTGATTCGGATTCTTGCCCAGGGTCTACATATGTAAATGAGTTTATAGTGAACTCTGGTACAGCTAAGAAGTCAAAAAAATTAAATCAAATTAATACTGCGTACCGGTGAGTACCAGCGCATTTAAACACTGGAATTTCACAATATTTAGGGATTATTTACCAATGCAATAAAAAGAATAAGGTTAAAACTACAAAGCTAGAATGAACTACAAAAAATGTTCCTCTCCTCCTTAATTTCCTCAAAACCGCTTGGACCTGTAGTTTCTAGTAAACAGGAGTGTATTTGTTGGGGAATACTTTCACCATCGGATTCATGCACATTTTTAGCAGTTTAAGCGTGTCCTTAATCAGAACTGCAGATCCCATGATGCCTTGGGATCCATAAAGGCTTGTTCCCATAAACATGGATGAACAAAGTGAACAGCTGTAAGAGTAAAAGGTGGAGTGTATTTTGTGTTATTGGAATGACTGGGGCGCCATGTTTGGACACCTCATCCACCGTTTAATACGTCTATGAGACTACATTTGAATTCATTGACAGAAAGTCAAAGTCAGGAGGTCACACTTTCATGTTCTCGCATGACCAGCAACATTCACCTCAGCTTGACAGGATTTAATTCCCGTTTTGCTAAATTTACTTTTGATTAATAATGTATGTTTTCACCCCTCTCTCTCACTCACTCTCTCTGTGCTTTTGACTCTGTCTCCAATTGTGCAATGGCAGCAGCGGTGCTTGTAGGTGTGTTGAGGAATTTACATTCAGTCCTTTATTGTTTGAGAAGGGAAAAGGGGGCTGGGTGAAGGGGGCAGGAGCGCTGGTGGGGTTCTTGCTGATCTGTGGCTTTGAACCCTGAGTGGCACCTGTGCCTTCATGCCGGAGCCAATATTGGATTTGGCCCAGGTCACACCTCAGGGCGGTGGGTTAATGGCCCACTTTGCCAGGCACACAGAGCTGCTCGGCCCTGCACAGGCCAACCTGCTGCCTCAGCACTCCTCACAGTGGAAGTTGCAGACAGGCTGCACTGTAAGAGAACACACACACACACACACACACATTGCATGTACCGGTATATGATGACACCCTGGCTAACACACTGTGTTAACAGAAACTTGGGGTGGAGGGGTGGGGGGAGGGCATTGCTCAACATTGGTGTTAAAGGATAAAGACTGGCCCCATGTTGGTTGAGAAATAGATAAGCTGTTCATGATGCAACATTACTCTTTTGTTGTTATTACTTTGATGCTGAAAAATCTGTTTAAACTCTGATGTCTACGCTCCAGGCGAGGAGGCCATATATAGCACAACAGAGACAGACTGTTGACAAGCTAAACAAAGAAGTGAAGCAAAAGCTGAACCAGGTGCTTCTTCTTCTTTCTTCTTCTTCTTCTAAAGTTTAAGCCTGCGTGGAAATGAGCTGCAGCCACTAATCAGTTACTTGATGCTGGCCACCATGATATGGTGGTCCAGTTGTATTTGCTCCTGCGATTGACCCTTTGCTAAGCCCCGCCCACCGCTGCAACTCACACTGCCCACACTGTCACTAACTGCACTTCCTGCATAAATATCATAGTCAGAAGGGCGAATATCTGAAGGATATAGCCAAGATGTCAAAATGAACAGGTTGGAAGATAAACATAGAAGCTAAAGATCACAGTGTAATAGTGAACCTCCACATCACCTGGAGATCCACAGAAGACAATGAAACTAAGGAGCAACACTGTTCCTGTAAAGCCGGGTAGGTCTTCTTTGTTCACTGTTACTACGTGTACACTAGGCTATACCTTCAGTACCTTAATCCCAGAATTCTGAAAATACATTTGTTCAATTTTTAATAATTTAGGGTATTTTTATTGGGGGGAACAATTCACATTCAGGACGTCTTCTTCCAACCTCTCCGGTTTCACTATCAGCGATGAACCAGGGCTAGCTCCAAATCCACAAAAACGACAATTACATGAGAGTTTATGGAACCCTGGTTGGAGCTGGCGGGTGCTACGCGATGATTGGCCAAACTGCATTCGTGGGCGGGACTTAGCGAAGGGTTAGCGGGCTGTAAGGCCCCTTAAAGGGGCTTGGAGGTACTTGGGTTCTCCCGATGGGACTGACAAACCAGTTCACGTGGTGGCTTACTGAAGGTCTCACTCAACAACTGGCTGTTTGGCTAACCGGCTGTGGGCCTGACTGACTCACTGACTGGCTGACTCATTTGCCGACTGAAGGACGGACCGACTGACTGGTTGACTGACTTTGTGCCAGGAAGCAAAGCTTTCCCACATGTTCTCCTCTACGCCACATTTCAGATGGGGAACGCTGCCTCGTCCCCTTCACAGTGTTTACAGTGTGGAGCCCAGCCGTGGGAGTGCAGCCCCGCTTCATCTCCACACTCGGCCCCGAAACACCTCTCCTACGGCCGCCATTAATCAGCAACAGAGACTTTCTCTCCCTCGCTCTCCCTCTCTCACCGCTCCTTTTTTCCCTCCCTCGCTCCTCTACGCCCACAGACATGCTGGATGAGGCCATTTTGAAAGAGTTAACAGATGTCGGCTGATTTGCCCGGGGCTTTCTGACATTGCCTGAGTGATGTATTTGATGTGGAGTTTATTCAGCTCTAATAAACGTATAAAGAATTAGAATAATAATTCACAGATGTACATACCCAGATTATATGCTGGAGCCTCTCTTTGAAGCAGACAAGGCAGCTAAGATTAACAGGACCAGGGGAAAGGATGAAAAGGGGTTTTGGTTCAGCTTGCTGATAATCAGAGAGGTCAGGACGCACTAATGCCGCAGCTTTACGTCCATGCACCGACACACAGACGGCCTTTGTTCCCATCTCAGGATCCCGTTCTGTGCAAGACAAGAGGCTGCCATTGTCACTGTGCTTTCTTAAAAAAAAGCAACCTGTTTTTCTTGTATCATACATGCTTTTGTTAATTTGTCATATTGTGAAACAGTAGAAAGGATCAAATGAAATGTACAAAGGGAGCGGAGTGAGGTCTAGCATTCTGATCATGGCAACAACAAAAAAAAAAAAAAGAGAGAGGAAAAAAACAGAGGGAATTACTTCCAAAACAAACAACTTCCATTTGCTTCACAGCTAAAGAACAACAAATCTCAAAAATGGCCAGTTGCAGAGCATCTTAATACCCACATAAACCATAAAAACAGCTACACAGCTCCATGGCAATGCATAGCAACCGTGCAGAATTTCAGTCAAGGAGAAAGAAGGCAAAAAAACACCTTATTACTTCTAACTCCTGCAAGCCATTTTGGTCTCCAAAGGTTTTAGAGCGCCGCAGGCCATGTGTCTGCAGTGTTTCGGGAAATGACTTGCCTTCGCACGAACACTGCTATGTTCTGCAGCACTGCTGCCCCCAGCATCCCCGCTCAATTTCTGTTTAACCCCTTCCTGCCTTCCCTCACACTGACTCACTGCAACAGAGAGCTCACACCCCGCACAATGCTGTCACATTGTTCAGCCTCCCACAAACCGAGGCAAAGCACACCAGCTTTTTCCTTTTCTTTTTTCTTTTTACACGAACCAACACATTAACTCCACGTCTAATTTGGCTACTTAAGCATGTGATGGCTCTTAACAAACGCGGCGCAGGAGAGGCGTTAAGGTTACGCAGGGCAGAGAAAGATGGAGCAAAAAAAAAAAAAGAAAGGGGAAAAAAGAAGCCCCTTCGCCGTTTCACTTGATCTACTACGATGTTGCGACACAGTTTGCACACTTGAGTGTGTATCAACGGTGGATTAAATCTGCAAACTCGTTGACACAACACATAATTAAAACATCTTGCTCGAGGTCAGGAATTTTCTAATTAGTAGTGTACTGACAAAGCTGCAATTCCATCGCCCTGAGTTTCAAAGTCCACAGGTTACTGCTAAGATGAAAGCCGACCCTGGAGCACTATTCTGCAGGGCTGCTCATACAATTCCTCAGAAGACAGTCACAGGGTCACCGAGCTAAACAGTGCGCTGCACCCGGAACCTCGCTTCCAAACAAAGAACTTCAAACTTTTCCTGCCTGGAAACCCCCCTCCTCTTCTCTCTCTCCCTCTCTTTTTCTTTTCAACCTGAGAGAAACAAAAGATTGCGTGAATGCAACCAGATGAAGAAACCATAACATTGTTTTTAATCTGTTTAATTAAAATGCTCTAAGCCTGGCTAGCTGAACAACTTGTAAAATATTACAAAGGCTTTTTTTTTCTTCTTTTTTTCGTCTTTGCAGCTTCAGTTGGCAACACCCTATAGGATTAACAACATTTGTTCACATATTGGTTATTATTATTTGTTCACTGAATAAAAGTCAGCAGCTAATATGACAGCAATAACACCGGTGATGCTTTTGTTGTTGCTGGGATTCATGAATCTGCTTCATTTGTTTGAAGATCCAATCCATAATCCGCCAAACGATGTGTTCAATGTCTTCCCTCTCTGGTGTTTTCTATGGGGGAGAGCAGAAGCCACGAGCAGCCTGATAACCTGGACAATTAACGCAGGCCAAGTGTCTTTGGCTACATAAAGTATCACAAGTAGAACTTTTTCAACATTAAATATTCAAAGCGTTTCATATATAAAATGAACCCAATTAGAGTTAAAATAGGAGAAGTGTAATGAGTCTCAAGTCAGAATGCTTGTCTTCAGAACTATTTCGCTAATGAGCCCTTGTTGGTTTTGCACACTTTACTTTCAATGGTGTGGCACTGTCATTTCTGCCGGTTTTTAATTTTTAATTCAAGTTGAATGAGAGGGTGGTGACTGAGTTAATAATCAAGGCACCGGGGTGTTTTGCAGCCGATGGATAGCTGGGAGAAGAAGTTGCCAAATGAGGCTTTGTGGTCCGCCCTTTGATGTCTTTGCGAAACGTTCCAAATAGGAACAACCAGTTAACAAAAGCCTATCAGTTCAGAGCGGTATCGAACATAAATGACCACACTAAGGGGAACGCATCCTGCAAATGGCCTAATTAGGGAGAAAGAGGAGGCTAGCGCCGTGGCGCGGCACTGAATAACACGGAATCCGAGCGCTAGCAGACACTGACTTGAGGATGAGACGAGAGACCAAAAGGCGGCACGACGGATCCCGCCGCTCCGCAGACTTGTGCTGTGTGCCGAACTGTCAGCCCTCACATGAATCCTCGTATGAGCAGTGACACATTTCACTTACAAGAAAAGGAAACGCACCAAGGGGCCACAGCAGATATGCAGATGGAGGAGATAAGGAAGCACATTTGCAGCGGAAGGTTTCGCACTATGAATTGGTCCTTGATCTCAAATTGACATAAATGGGGCCATTTTTGACATCATTTAGCCATCACAGGCTCCGTTCCAGCGCCGCCGCCGTCGCTGGTCCCCGTGCACCTGATGTGACGCCTGCTAAGTAGAAGAGGCAGGGAAAACGGCTGTCTGAAGAGCAGGTCTGATTAAAATCCAGCCTCTTCTGGGGAAAGAGCAGAGTTTCATGTTTTATATAGATGGCCCAGAAAGACGAACTGAAACTTTACTTGGAAGGATTTCCTTTTTTTCTTCTTTTTTTTTTTTTTAATAGAGTGAACATTTGTGACCCCCAGTGTCACTCATCCAACAAGCTGCCAGGGTGAGAAGCTGTTAGCAAGTCGGAAATGTCCTTTTATCATTTTGGGTATTTGGATATGGTAACTCTACACATTAGTAGTCAGTGGTAATACACTACTTTTACTACTACAGGTAGTTCTGCTGATTAATATGAAGGCATGAAGTCTGATAATTGGTACATTTGGCACTGCAATGTCAAATTTGAAATCATATAATACACTGCTGATTAGTAGGTAGATTGTGTGTGTTTGTGTGTGTGTGTGTGTGTGTGTGTGTGTGTGTAGGGGGGAGGGGGGGGGAATAATGGCAGGCAGCATCACAAAATTTGGACTCAGCTAAAGAGTTCCTCATTACAGTTTTTCTGGCATTTTCCTGGAGGCCTCATTCCTCCCATCAGGTTCCTGTTCCACAGGCCCAGAAGGCTTCCTTCCTACCTGCACAGCATTTTGGCAACCTGCTTTATTATACCACATACAACAGCATCATTCTCCAAGCAGCTGTGTGTGTGTGTGTCTCTGTGTGTGTGTGTGTATAGAACGCTTATCTACATATTGACTTGGTTTAAATCCACACCCTTGTCTGCCATAATAATTACACATCTTGTAAGAGGAAGTACTCAATTCTTCCTGCACCTGAGGACTCGCCCGCCGGCGCCCAGCAAACACACCTCCGGCGCCGCCTGGTATCCAAACAGCTTCAGCATTCACCCACGGCCATTGCCTTTTTTCCGTGTTGCAATGGCGCCGTCGTGTTCAGACTCCAGCTGAACAGAAAGCGCCAACGCCAGCACGGTGAAACGTGTTTCTACGTATCGCAGGAACAAAGCGGTTTGCGATAAGTCCGACAGGTAATAAAAACAGCAAGGGTCTGTTTTATAGTCGTCAACAAGTCGGACCACACACACACACACACACAAGGCAGGAGTGTGTGGTGATGCTGGCCAGCCCAGGAGGTATGTTTACATGGGTGACTCACTGGACCTTGTTGCAATGCGATCGTGTAAAAATGGCTCCAAAAAAAAGGGCTCAGGCGGGTCTTTTTCCAGCCAAACCACATCTATCGCTCAGAGCCGCCCCGACATGTAATCAGAACGCCGAAGAGGGTGATATCCAGCTATTCACAACTCTCCCCAAGTTCTATCAGTGGAGGGCGTTCATTAGTCCAAAAAATACATAATTTATGCAATCTAAAAAATACATGTGGTCATGAATCAAAATGGGAATGAGAGACACAGAAACATTGAGGTTCTCTGGTGATGCCAATTCTTTGTTTCGGGATAAAAGTGGATCGAGGTTTAGAGCTGGGCGACCGCGACGTTTAAGCACACTGAGCACCGGCAACGTCAAAGCTCACCAATTGTACTAAATATACAGTCGGTCATTATATATATCGCGGACGTGTATATAAAGATGGAGACATTAGATGGGAATGACAACGCACCACGTGTCAGACAAGCAGGCATCTACCTTCATCCTCTCTCCTCCATGCAGGACTGATAACGCTCATGTGCACGGTGATGTCTGAATTCTGCTGAGATTATTTGTCAAAAATGCCTGAATTTCACAGTTAATTGGCCTCCCTAATTAGCACAGGATGTCTAATTCCCATTGCAGTCAGTGTGCTAAATGGTTAGGCTTTAGCAAGCGGATGACGTTCCTTTGCGTTTGAGAGGAGAAGAGAGAGAGAGAGAGAGAGAGAGAGAGAGAGAGAGAGAGAGAGAGAGAGAGAGAGAGTCCCCAGCTACACTGTACATTACACACTCAATGATCGATTCTTAATCTTAATTAGGGAGACGACAAACAAGCAAGGGGACGTAATGAACTGTGTGCCTTGTCAAACAGCTGGCTGGTTATATTTATTGAGATATATGTTCAATTTAATGATGTGGGCAATTAAACAGGAGACCCCTCTGTAATCTCTGAGGGACATAGAGGAGCCAGGGAGCCGGGCACCGGGGCCACGGACCGAACGGAAAGCAGCTGACAAATATTTGTCATGCCCAGAGTGCTGAGGCAGCCATCAGTGGCTCGGGAAGACCTGGTGCTCAGGAATGAAGATATCAAGACAAACTTCACTCCCCTGTGTGCTTCAATCCCAGCCGTTCATGCGGTCGTGGTTTACTCTGCTCTGATGCTGTAATAAGACACGTTTCAGGCACCCTCTGCTTTGCTGGGACCTCGTCCCCGCTTAATGATCTCAGATGGTACGCAAAAACAATACAGAAACATAACAGAAGATATCTGAAAGTGGGCACAGGCTTTATTATCGGCGCCTTTCCTTTTTTTTTGCTTCCACGGCCATCCATTTCTAACTTTTTTTTCTAAATTGGTCAAATGGAAAGCAGCGAAATGCGAGGGGGAAAAAAATTAAGCCGAGCCGAAAAGTGCGACTTGGATTTAATATTTTATAATTGCCAAGGGACATTCTAAGATCAATGAATTTTTGCCCGGGACGCACATCAGAAAGAGATGTACTTCAGTCTTTTTAGGGAACATTGGTCTATTTAATTCCAGTGTCTGATGCATGTGAAATATGCCTTCCATGGCCTCCTTCTTCTTCCCCAGGCACTGCTGCAGGCAGACATTACCACTTTTAATGGGCCGCCATGAGAAGAGGCAAGCCAGCCAATAACCCATCCTCGCTAATGGATCGCCTTGTTTGTTCTCTTCCACCATTTTCAGAAGCTAATTTTAGATGCTCTGTTTTTCCGTTACAACACAAACTAGAGGGCAGCGTATTGCGACAATATTTTAGCACAGAACAATGAAATAAATGGTGCTTGGACGGACAGAGCGGTTAGAACTGTGTTATGTGCACTTCATTTACATGGACCATCTCTGTTGGGTTAAGTAGCCGGTGGTTAGTCCAGGTTATGAGGGGTACTTCAAGTGTAACTGGAAGACAGAACAGGTCTCTCCCAGTGGGGGATGAAGAGAAAGAGGCGCTTCTGGACCTCGTAGTAAAAAGCTTAGAGTGGAATAAAGGAGGTCGTTAACAGCAGTTGTTTTTAGGGCTGGGAATGATCAACTCACTGTACAGTCAGCAATATGTGGACTTGTCATAATCTGTATTGGACCTCAATGATCCAAAAAGTAAAAAAAAAAAAAATCATAATAAATATACATTTGAAATTAAAATTCTTGCTAAGCAATCTTCAGCTGTTGCTCTATGGAGAGTGTATATATTTTTGGTAAAACCACCATTTTTTGAAATAGTCACTACATTGGTTGAAAGGGTAAAGTTTGCACTGTTTTTTGGAAAGCAACTTTTCATCACTTAAACACGACGCATTCCACCTTTCACCATCGTATTCACAAAAATATGTGTTTTTCAAAGAAACTAATTGATAGAGGAAATCAGAAAATGGAAAGATGGTGCCCCATTATTTAGTACAGATAGAGATAGATTGAGTTGAAACAGCAGAAAGCTATATACAATATATAAACCTCCATAATGAAACTCAAACTACTCTCAATGTTGTATTTAAGTCATTTATTTAGCTCAACATGGTCACGATGTTCCTAAATTGACAACTTTTTGCAACGTCCTGTTTTCAATTGAGTGGGCCTCAAAATAATGATTAAAAACCATTAAAAATAGCATTATGTATTTGTTATTCATTTAAATCTCTCAATTGAGTTTCACTTGTAAATAACGAATATAAATATCTCCCGTTTATTAATGTCCAACAAAAGTTCTCTCAGCCATGTTGCTGACAGAAAGTCCCCCCATTATTAAATAGTGAGTTTAAAGCAGAAAGCTGCTTCTTACTGGATCCATGATGTACACCTCCACAATGAAAAGTCCTGAATCAGACTCTGGAAACTCAAACTAATCTCCATGTTGGCATTTATGCCATGTAGTTGTAGTATTTTGCCTACTCTGTACATATTACCACCTCCCCTCCATCCTCGTTGGCACCCCCCCCCCCTCCCCCCTCCCGCCAGCACCCAATGAAAGATCTGTTCCTGCTCGCTTTCCTCAGGCTCAAACCTTGACAGCTGACAATGAAGCTGACATAAAACTTATAGTCAAAGGCAAACCAACTTAAACACACAACGACAAGAAGATGCGCTGCTTTGTGGAAACGCCGCCGTGCTGCTCTGCGATCAGGATTAAATCCAACAAGACCGCACGAGGTCCAAAGAAAACGCACGTAGGAATGCAAGTCGCACGAAGACACAGGAGTTTTGGAAGTGAGCCATAACAGGAAGAACTCTCCGGGGCTCCACCACGTAACTCCGTGTTGACGACTTCATTAGCAGCGCCCGCGCTCTAAAACTCTCCAGTCGTTCCACAACACCATCATCATCACATGTTGGGAATCTGGAGGCCCAGAGTCTCCATCTCCTCCGGGGTGGAGGCACAATGGCAGAGCAGCGGTGCAGGCGTGATTCTGTGCCGATCCCTGTGAGTGGTGGAGGCGTAGGATGAGGAGAGTGGGTTTGCACAGTGCGCTAGAGCACAGCATGGGGCCCAGGATGTTAGGCTGTCCCACGTCCCTGGCCAGCAGGCTAGCTAGAGAGCCAGCCATTATCGGCTCGCCTCCGTAGCAGCGAGGCGGCGAGGAGGGGGGGGTGAATAAAGGCAGCAAATTTCATTCTTCAGAAATTTAATTATATCAAGATTAACAAGGGAGGTAATTAATTTCTTTTAGATGGGTATCTTTTAAATGCCTGGGGCTCAACTTTGTTGTCAAAACTGTATATTTAACCATTATTTCAGGGCAAAGTTTTGAAGGCAGAAACGAGCGGGATCACTACTTTACGTTACATGGATGTATAGGAGGTTCTTATCTACACGGGGAGATTACAGAGTTAATGTGTGCATTTACATGCATATATCAATACGGTCCATTTAGGAATTTTCAAAAAAGGATTGTTAAAAATGGGTTGAATCAACTATTTTTAGCATAATTTACGTGTACAGCCTGTTGTGAGGACGTCTTAGTCAGAGCTCCGTGGTGATTCCCACCGTGTGTTTCAGTGGAGGTGCGAACTGTTTTCTCTCTTCGGGGCGACTCGAGATTTATTGTCATGACGCAGATTGATTTATTAATTTCGATGGAGCAACGCCAGCTGAATACAATCATCAATATCCTCTGATGCATCACAGATGCTGTGCAGTCCAACTGAATGTATGTGAATCCTATATTTTTGTCCTCTCTCCTTCACTGAGAACATTTAATTACCGTCTTACTTCTTTAAGTGTGACTAACTAGAAGATGTAACCTAAATGAGTGGTGGAACGTGGACGGCCCATGTGTGTGTTTGTGTGCGTTACTGATCTTGGAAGCTCTTGAAGCCCCTTTTCATGAATGAATACATTAAAGCCCGTGATGCTGAGTCAAGTTGACAGTTACCATATATTCAAGAGCTAAAGGACAACCACGGCTGCTACATTATCTCCTCTGTTCTCCAGCTCAATCCATTTTTCAATTCATGTGTAGAGAGCAAGATACCAGCGTGTCAGGAAGTAAATTATTCTTATTTTTTTACGCCTGCTTCGCAAGAAACACATTGAAAAAACATCGACACGCACATAAACCGACTGGTTGGGAGAACGGAGACAGTGGAGGCTTTTCAGAGACTCTCTTAAACACAAACACGCTGAACTCACGTTCAGCCTCGTCTCGGTCCATTCCATCATGTCCATGAGGATTTTAATTTCAATTAACTGTGGGAGTGGTTGTTGTGTGTGGATCTCAACAACAACAGTTTAAGCTGCCCATTATTTTTAATAGAAAAATGTGGTTTAGCAACATGGCTCTGTGGACCACAATGTCGGTTGCTATGTCTACCGCTGTGGACCAGACGGACTTATTACAACAACTGTTGGACGGACTACAGTAACACGTTGTAGAGAAATGAATTGTCCATGGAGGATGAATCCTGATGGCTTTGGTGCTCTGCCCACACTTTCTCCTAGCGCCAATACGAGGCCGACATTTTGGTTTCAGAATAACGATCAATAATGTGAGAGTTTGGGCTACATTTCATCGTTTCATGTCCATCTTCAAACATATTGTATTTGACCCATTAAGGAAAGGCATGTCAGAAAATAGGACATACATTTTTTACACACCATGTTTTATCAAGCTTAAAATTGTCATGATGTTCCTAAATTGACAGTTCCTTATAATAATGTCCATATTACAATTGAGTCATTGTCCTTAAAATAATGATGAATATCTATATATCTTTAATTTATATAACATGACAGAACATCCCTCTCAAAATACAGAATGGTTTGTCCCAAAAGGAAGTGACCAGCATAGCATGATTTCTCTTTCCATTCTTAATACATCCTGATGAGTGCCCTCTCACAAATATCTTGCCTGTAATAGCACATTGTGAGGAAGTATATGAATTGGTCATCAACTATGTTGTTATGGTTTACAATCTCTTTCATGGTTCTCATTAAAATGCTAACATGATAAAGACAATGACGTGTTGTTAGCCATGATAGGCCTAGCATTGAAATGATGGGCTAAAATAGGAAAATGATCAAATATGTAAACTTTCCACTTACATTTAAGCTTTGCAATAATGAAGGAATACTATTCGTGGTGACAATTCAATAGAAGTTGATGTTATTGGGAGTTTTAGCTTTGATTTACCTCTTTATTGATCTGGTATTTCCCATGTATGCCTTGACCTTTTTCAAAGCTCTTACTTCAACAGAGTCTCATCTTTTCCAGCCCTGCCTCCACTGCCACTGTTTTTAACTTTGAGTTGGCTGATGAACATTCAGTTCATACTGATGAGTGTAATAAAGTAACACTGTGTGTTGGAGCTGCAGTAAATAAAGATCATATGTAATACATGTATTTTAATGTGTTATAATTGTTATGTTCAGGTCATATTAGGTTCTATCTGTGACTTGTATCTATACAGAACTCAATGGATAAAGGTAGCACTAAAGCACTGATGTAGTTATCTTTTCATGCTAATGCTAAAGCTGCATTTTAAATGCTTTAATCCACAGATCATAGTGCAGTGACCACTGGTGGGAGCCACAATGCCCTGCGTTGTGCAGGGGAAGTGAAAGTTGGCAAAGTGCACAGTGCGAAAGCTCTACAGAACACATGGCATCTGGCCAAGGAGCCCCTGTAACCATAGAGAGGACTCGACTCCGTCTCCTTTGTGTCCTCGCTGGGAAACACGGAATTGCCCTGAGACGTAAAGTCAAGCTAATATTACAATCTTCCTGACATTATGAAACCAATAGCAGCCTCCATGTGCCCCCTTTAATCATATTTACATAGTTTGCAGTGAAGGGGACTCTCACAGGAATGCTTATGCATCCGACTTCAAATTCCACCATGCATCGCTTCAGAGGCGGAGTAAACAAATAAATAAAATCAGCAGCTAATCGTTGAAGTCGATGCATTCAGCGGATTTAAGAGAAACCTCCAGGTTGTTAAGAGAACATGAAAACTACAAAAAAAGGACAAGATAGTCGTCCGTTCCACTGAAAATCCCCACTGTGTGGATGTTTTGGACTCTAAGAGCAAGGAGGCATGTCGTGGCAGTAAAAACAGGAGTACTGTATACTCTCACATTACTGCCACTTCTCCTTCTGCACCAACAAGCAGACATGACTCTTTTTTTTTAACCAAACAATATCCCCAGCAGATCGTTAGCAGAGAAGGGAAAAAGATGAGAAGGAAGAAGAGGAGGAGGAGCGAGTGGTTTCCTCCACGCTGTCCCTTCTACTAGCATTCAGTTGGCCAGTCTCTCTCTTAACCAAACAGCCTGGTTGGTCCTAGTCCTCTGAGTCCTAACACCCCCCTGCAGCTCCAGGACCCTCGCGCTCCACTCGTTTCCTGTTTGTCTGGTTGAAGACCTGGCCGTTTTTACTCCCAGGCGGCACACTAGGAGGGGACGCAGGAGAAGGAGAAGGAGCGAGGCACGAGAGGGGAAGGACAGAGGGGAGGTTGGCGGGGAGAAGGCAAAGGGAGAGACACTGAACACTCCCGAGTTGGGATTGATTTACTTCATTAACCGAGATTACAAGTTTAACTTACAAACCAGAGGTCAAAATTTCTCATTAACAAGGGGACCGTGGAGAACCTCGGGGCTTGGAGACCACTCTTATTACTGACTACACATTTCAATCTGTCTTTGATGTTCCATGTCTGCCTTTCTACCCCCTCTTTCCCCCTCCTATTTTTTGGCAGCGAGGTTGATTTTAATTGTAGCTATAGAACAGAGCATAGTTTGCCTGTAAGCCAGCCTCCACATCTGTAGTGAGTGCAGCTTTAGTGATATTGGGTGCAGTCCATAGCTCGGGGCTAATTTTAATGGTTCCCCCCCCCTCCCCCCCCTCCCTCCTTCATTGGAGACTCAGATTGTTTTCCACGTGATTCCTGTTAATTTAGCTGGAGGAAAGGGCATCAGTTTTCCTTGTGCTTTTCCCCCCTCTCTCCCCATGCCTCTCACTCTATTGCCTCACTCCTTCTTTCTGATCTACAGCCTCAAAGAAAAGAAGGTGAAATGAATTCAAATGGAAAAATAGACTGCGCTCACTATTAAATCGCTCGCCTACCTTTGTCCCTGCTGCGTAGCGCCTGGTCGAGGCAGATAGGAGGAACGGCAGTGTGGCTGTACGAACTGGGGCAATTTAGCAGATATTGTTGCTGCTACGTCAACAAACAAAGCTCTTCGCTTTGATGTGATAAATGGCCTGAGTGCTGGGATGATAACTCTGAGCTCATAAATGTGTCAAGGATGTTTTCGGAGCTGCGAGCCTGTTTAACACTGCGGGACATGGTGTGTTTCGAGGCGCATTTTTTGCATCGCGGGAACCTTTAATGCCAAACCTCAGATGTACCGGAGGAGCGTCGCTGGCGACGCAGAGGCCGAGCAGTTTAGTGGAGACGCAACCGGACGGGAGGGGAGGGGCCGAAAAATCGACGGGGGGAAATGAAACAGCAAAGTGTTCACAATACTGTTAAATGTGTGAAAGGACAGAGTTTAGAGGGCGTGATGGAATAGACATTGTGAATAAAGCTCTTGTCTCCAATCCAATGAACTCCATTTTTATCTCTTCTGTGTGCAATAAACTGATGTGGCAGTAGAGGTAGCAGGTATACAGCATCTATCTACGTAGACGCTGTGACCACCTTAAAACTTTACCATCTTTGAGTGGCGGCAGCATTGTTTGGATGCAAATAGCTCAGCTGCAAAATACATTCAAAGAATTAAAGGAAAACCTGAACGCTTTGTGTACATTTTCTACAGAGTTGAGATTTGAGAACAATTTTTAATCAGGCTTTATGGTATTAGTTTTGAGGGCATTAGAGCCTTTTTTTCCACCCTCCTTCATCTGCCCTCTGTCACTGCACTTCCTCCCTCCACCTTCCTCACCCTTGACTTTTGTGCTGAACTTCAAAAAGCCCGTGTGTGTGTGTGTGTGTGTGCTGATTGGAGCGGCCCCTGCCTGTGCAGTGACCCACCGCTGGGGCCACAGCAGGCCCTCTTCCAGCCAGCAGCCCCAGCCATTGGCTCCTTGGAACTAATCCACCCTGCGGAGCCCTGTAAGGCCCCCTTTGTTCCCTCCTGCAGACTAGATCAGGCTGGAGACAGACACTCCAGTCTTGACTGGCTATCAGTTTCGCAGCCCGTGGCGATCCAACATCCAGGCACAGGCCCAAGCCCGGCCAAGCCACCATCAAATTAAAGGTGGGAGAATGGGGGCCTGGAGGGGGGAGGGGGGGAAGGGAGCAAAATTGTGTCGCCTGAATTCCGTCACAGTCCGAAACACGGTGGAAAGGTGGTCCGACGAGGAAAAAAGAACAAGCGGAAGGGAAGGAATATAGAAGAGGAGGATTTCAACAGGAGCTCTGCCTCTCAGTGAGCAGAGCAGGATCTCAACAAGGCCATTATCTGGCTCCTAATTTGAGCTCTGGCACAGCACTGAAGGGCTGCCTTTGTCTGGGATTAATGCGGAAAGCTCAGGATGCGATGTCAGAGGGAAATAATCAGCATGGGCCCTTCATAACGTTGGCTGCTTGTGCTCCTGGCCAGGGCCCCCCGGCTCATTTCTGTGGAGATGAAATCTATGACAAGCCCCTCAGTGAAGCTAAGAGCAGGCAACAGTCCAGTAACACCCACAGGCCTCCAGGCATCCTGTGACCCCCTTAGAAAAGTCACATTCACTTTGCTCTGGAGAAGGGAAAGAGAACGCCGCGGGCGCTTCCAGCCCATGTGAAATGAAGAAATGTGAGGAGGTGAAAACGAAGTGAAAATAAGTTAAGATTCCTCCGCCGCCCCCTCCACAATCACTCCAGAGGAGGGGCACACTGACTTCACTTCATTATGCCCCTCTAATTAAAAATGAACAGGACAATTTAAAAAAGGGATACAATAGAGGGGGGGGAAAAAAGCTCCAGTATTATGTATATTCATGTTTATGTTGTGTAACTGCATTTGGGAAAGCAGTTTGAGGAAGCTGCTTTTTTTTTTTTTAAGCAGCAGAAGGTCGTGGGCTAATACCCATCAGGGTAAAACATTCTGAAAGAGGTTGGCGCTGCACTCAAGGACCAGAAGTAATGCTTTTATTTTGTTATTTATGCTTTTTTTCCCTACTGGGTGCATTACTATGCTTCTCTGCAGCATATTGCTGCCAAGCGAAGGATGCGAAGATGCAACTCGATAAGCAGGTTATTAAAATGACCAATTGACATTCAAAATTCAGGCCCATTTTAGATTCATCATATTTACCGATGCATATGTGGAATTTCAATGTTTCTCCTGCCGCCCGGAGGAGAAATGTGGCTGACTTCATGTATGGCACTGTGCTGGAGATACACGATACTCAAGTCCCTGCTTTTCCTCAAACAGGAGACGGCTCTTTATGAGACCACGGATCGGCTTAATTAAGAACAGGCCGGCACAGATACGATCATCTTCGTCACATTCGCCAACTTAAACAGTGTGAGAATGGGTTATTAGTTATTAGATCACATTCCTACACTTGACAACGTGACCCAGTCCACAAAACAGACCCCGGTGCCTCCAGAAAGCTTTTGGCTCGGACATTTTGGATTTGTTCATCTTCATCCACTTTGTAGACGAATAAACATGAGATCAACGATTCAGAGGGTCGCCAACCCCAACGGTGCACTTCGAGGCTCCATCGCTAGGCAACCTGAGCTGTGGATACGCACGGCCGGCTCCAATCTGTGGGAACAACGACGGCAACCTGGAACCGAATCCTCACTTGGAGATCGGCGATCTTTGGGCACGCAGCAAAATATGAACACCAACGGATAAACCTGAGCTAAAATGAAGGCGTTATGTTACTTAGTCGTTATCAATAATTTCACTTGGTCACTGGGACAATTTTATTGGAGAATAATAGTAACCCCACGTGAACTTCACACATCAACTACTGTAGATTCTTAGAAATGTAATTCCAGCAGCAGCTCATCTACTATCTTATATTACTTATTGTATATCTTAGTCAAGTCTGTTTATCTTTCGTTCTGCTAATCGTCATTCAGGTGATGTCGTAAATGAAATGTTTGAAGTTTATTCTCACTTTATTTGAACTGCATACAGTTAGTAAGTCGGCTAACCGGGCTAAAACAGCTAGCATGCTACAGCTGAGAAAAACTGTTGTGAAGCCAAAACTTCCAGGATTTCTGTTCTGTGTGTATGAGTCGTAGACGTAAACAGCTGATTGGGTCCCAACAGGACTATACACCTATTATCATAGTCATGGTGACTTTGTCCACTTTGTTTATAAGTCTATGCTCTAAACCTGTCTATTGTTCAGCTTCTGATTTGAACAACTACTCTGGCACAGGCTCAATCAACCAAGCAATGACCAGTTATTTATCTATTTACCACTGATGCTGGAGGACAATAATATATATATATATAGAGTCGCCCATTAGGTTGGAATTATTTGCAAATGTCTAGCGCCAAACAAATGCCATGAATTTATGAATTTCACCTGGGTAAACGTGACTCATGTCCACCTCAGTAAACATGAGGGTATTTAACATGTCAAACTGTCAGGGTTTTTCTGAACAGCCAGCCAAAGAGAAGACCTCTGCAGAGGTAAGGGTCATACTCCCTCAAAGTTTAATTTGTATTTCCAATCTCCATGTCTTCTCATGTATTCTGACATTGTGACTTCATTTCAAATAAATGAGTAACCTTGAAGAAATTAAGCACTTCTATTGTGTGGTGTTCACCTCTAAAATATCGAGCCTGCTTTTTTACTGCACTGTAAAATAAAAAAACTGGCATCCACTAGAATTCTGGGTTGATCAAAGGAATTCAAATGAACTTGGAAGGCATTTATATAGGAACGCCCCACAGAGCGGACGGTGAAGTGATCACATCTTCCACCTGCATGTTATTCTGAGAGAAGACCGTATGAGTTGGAGGCTAAGACAACAACATAGTATAGATATTATAATATGACAAAGAAATACATCCATCAGGATTCCCCATCTACTCCTTTTCACTACAATCTGAAAATCTTCACTGCTGACCTGCCACATCTCTCAACCAATCAGCTCAGAGCTTTAAGTGTTAAATTGTGTGTAACTGAAGCCATATCTAAACATATAGAGTCTGTAATGTACAAAGCTGACCATTGGTCTGGGTGTTAAAATGACAGGCTGGCTGCACTGAAGCTCTGAGCTTGTTTCTGAATGGGAGGGCTGCAACAAGATGTGCTGCTGAACACTGATATATCATGACAATAGCTATTAGGCAGATAAACGGAACAGGCAGGACAGCAGAGTAGGTAAACAAGAGTAGTTCCACGTGAAGTCAGCTAAATGACCAGAGAGCAGTGGGCAACATCTGAAATCAGACTCTGTATCCCGGGCAGCCAATCTGACCGTGGGTTTGCCTCATTACCAACTGTAACACCACCGTGTGTGGAGACTGTTGATGAATGTTCCCGGGAGCAACGTCCATCACTGTGCTTACGTTAATAATGTCAGGAACTCTTACTGACGAGCCAAAACCTTCACCTACAAACATGGAGCGCTATGTGTAAAGTGACAATGTTGCTGCTTAATACAAAGGAAAACTCCCATGATTCTCTTTTTCATGACTAATCCAGTATTTCTGATTAATGACCTTCAGTCATTGGGAGGAGGTCCAACAGGTTGAAGGCGGCTCGTGGATAGCCTTGACCTTGTGTTGACCTGGCTCCTTAGTACTGGCTTTTCCCTCTCGCCATGAGGGGAGGAAAGGGGAGGAAAGGGGAGGACAGTCAACCTGGGCAGACTCTCCAGAGTGGGAGGGGCTTGCAGACAATTTGGCGACCCTCCCGATCCGTCTTGGTCCACGGAGCCTGTCTTATAACCATATTTTATGGGTGTGGCTATTTTGCTTTCATAGCTATACAACCAGTGAGTTTTATCATTTTTTTTAATCAAGTTTTAGGCGGAAATCCTTATTTTCATGCCCAGTGCAGTTCAGCTTATCATTATCATGTTTTAATCAATCTGCAACTTTAGACCAGCGGAGACATGTCCTGTATCTTTTTCATCATGCATCATTCCAGCTTGCGCTATTGTATAGTCACTTGGACATTCGTTACACTACAGAAGCCAGATTCTCTACAGATACAGATGGACTTGTTTATGAGATTCAGGAGAATATCCTGCATTATTAACCAAAACGTCTTTCAAAGTGTCTCGCTTCAGAGGAGAGAAGCCTTCAACCTTTCAGCAGCTGGAGTTGGAAACAACTGCTTTACCTGCAGTAATGGATTTCTACTTCTTATTCCCTGTCTCAGAGAAATATATTCAGTGACTCATTTTTTTTTTGCATATGTAGCAATCCTCCATGTTTGAACTTACTACACAGTCAGGGATGACAAGGCCATGGAAATTAGCATAGAAAGCTGTCTACACAAAAAATACTCTGCAAGATGGAAAAAAAGCGGAGGAACACATCACTTTGGATTACAGCGCTCTTTGGAGGAAGCCTAGTTGGTGGACTGTCATTGTGTTTAGTGTTACGGTGTCAGCAGAACAGCTGAGTCACATAAAGTGATGGTTAGTGAGGCCAATATGTCGCCATCATAAATGCACTGAAAACAAAATGCCTAGAAATGTTAATGTTGGAAATGGTGTGACATAGCAACTATATGGATATAAAAAATGGAAAAATATAGCTATCAAGTGGGTGTAGTTCTTCTTACCTCGGTCCCCGATGGGGTTGTCCCTGGTGAATCCACTTTACGTTTTTTGCGGGGTCCAATGGCGGCTAGTGCTGTAAGGTTGGCGTCACGCTGCCTCATCTGTGCCAGTTCCTGTTGTTGCATCTGGAGAAGACGACACAGACATTAGAATGTAAGCCTCTGCACTAAATGTGGCGTGGTGTTACAGGTGTGACGAGGGCTGCATGATATTTATATATATAAACATATATAGTTTTAGCATAGCATTGTGATCCATCTGTGACGTCAGCAAATTAACTCAAATCCGTCATGCTACAACTTTTTTGCTGCTTGACACAAAAGGAAAAACAATTCTTGTTTCCCACAACCAATCCAATGTTTCCTATTCATTACCCACAGTCTAGTTAGACCCATGGCACGGTTTCATAAGGATCCGTATTTACAGCTCTGGAAGAAATTAAGAGAAAACTCCACTCCATCAAGATGCATGAAAGCTGTGATTAAATCAGGGTTATTCCACCAACTATTGATTTCTGAACTCTACATATTAGTGTTGTGTTGTTTAAAAATAATTATGAACTTTTTTTTCTTTTCATTATTCAAGATCGTTTTTGTTATTTTGACCTGTTGTCATTTTCTGAAAATAAATGCTGTAAATGCCAATATTTTTATTTGGATTTTACTTGAACAAATACCTATTAATAGTAAAACCAGAGAAAGTGATACTTTTGCAATGGTCTCTTCATTTTTTCCAGAGCTGTATTTGACTTTAACGAGTGGGATCCATGCCTGCCTGGGGGATTCAACTCAGCGTTGGAGGATCTTCATTTCCTCCATGTTCAGCCGCTAGCTGGTCGGCTTGTTAAGGTGGCTCCATAGACAGTATATAAGAAGTGGACGTCGTCATCACAACGTATTGTTTTCTGGACTCTGGTTTAGAAGCTTTGAGTTTAGGCCGTCGCCATCTTGGAATTTCTGCATCCACTGAACTGAAGTGACTGTATTTGGATCTCAAGAGGTAACCTTTCTGCTTCTGCATCCATCTACATCCATCTTAAGCTTCATAATTCAAGGTCAACTTTACTAAGTGTTGAAGTCATCGTAGTAGCTACTCGCTTCGGTAGTGTGGTAGCGACTGTATCCAGGCTGCAATAGTGACAGTGTGTTTATGGGAGCCACATAAATCTACAAATCTCCACAAGAGTAGCATAAAATGTTGCTACGCTAAAATACACGGCTGTAAAGGAGCCAGATATCCTTCTATCTGTCCATCCATGTATTGTGTAAGCTCTCCCGAGCCAAACAAAATGGAAGCCTGTTGTCAGCCATTAAGAGAGCTCCTGTCAAAGATCGAGTGTGTGTGTGTGTGTGTGTGTGTGTGCAGTCACATGGTCCCATTGTGATTTTTGCAGTTTTTGATATATAAGGGGGAGGCTGTAGGGAGGCATTGCCCAAGGTAATGTCATGTCTAGCCACAGGGCGGAGGGGAAACCCAGCGTCGCTGGGAGCTGCCCTTTCTATTGGGTGGATGTGTGAGGGCCTGAGGCCGTGGCACAGAGGGTGTCAGCACTCCCTCCACCACGCAAACACATGCACACACACACGCACACACACACACACTTTCCTATCAATCTTGGCCACAGCACAGGGAATGCCTACCCACCAGCTTGCCTGCGTGCCTGCCCGCTGGGGGGGAGAGAGGCTCGGGTTGAAACGAACAGGGACAATCAATGTGTGCTTTCATGTCTTTCATGTTCTTTTATGTTATCTCTCGGCATGTGTGCGCCGGGCGCTGCTGTTTGTGTGAGGCACGTATGTTGTCTGATCAGGGGGGGGGGGGGGATGGAGGGGAAATTTCATGTTACTTTCAGATGGCGCTCTGTAAAAGGTTGCTTTGGTGTATAAAGTCTGATCTAAAATGTGCATGCAGCTGCCTCTGATTTTCTTTTTCCCCTAAAAGCCCACTGGCGAGGCATGCCCTTTAGGGTGTTGCCACTTCACATTTAGCACGGCGGAACTGTTGAAAGATTCAAACACACTGACACAAACACAAAGTAGGGGAAATAATAGCAGCAGCTGAATAACTTAAACCACATTTATTTGTCCACTTTTTTTAAAGTGCATGGTGGTGAAAACATATTTGGTTGAGACAAATCCATGAAGTGTATGAGTCAGACACACACACACACACACACACACACACACAACCCGGTCCACATGGCAAATGTAGCATTACTGTTATCAATGCTAACCTTATTAGGCTTTGCCACAAACAACACACAAATCTCTCCAGGTCTGACCTTAAAGAATCCCGCTGCAGAGTGATGGAGCAGAGAGAGAGAGAGAGAGAGAGAGAGAGAGAGAGAGAGAGGTCCGCTATCTCACTGATGGCACCAGGATGCCGGCATCTCCGCCTGGCAGTTGGCACCAGGCATGGGCTCCCAGCGCCCACAGCAACTGCCTGCGTTTTCAGATTTATGACTGTATGATAAATGAAGACTTCATTTTACCATCTGCAACCCTCCAGTCTGCGTTTCCAGTCAGTAAAACGGCCGCCATGACACTGGGAGACTGATTTCTGATTTCAATCTGGTGCCATGGCGCTGAGTCTCTACCTTCCTTTAATGACTGCCAACTGATACGAGCCAGATTTGGGCCAGGCTTTGATAGATTTGTTTCCCCTTAGGAACTGCATTGAGTATCGTTTAATTCAAGCCTGAGACACACACAGGTGTACAAGTGCTGTGCAGCGGTAGCTATGAAGGAAGGAAACTGCAGTCAACTGTCCTGAACTTAACATGGTTTGTTGAAATTTAGTTCACATTCTTTAATATTATTTTTTGGTGTTTAGCAACTCTGCATCGTTTTGATAGAAAAAATAAATAATCAAAACTGTGACCTACAAGCACAAGAATATCCCTCTACCTTCCAGACTACCAAGTCGACATCGGTAAGCCGTAGGTACAATCCATGCCCCAAACCTGCAAAGGTCACTACAGAGATTCATCCCAGCCTGGAAGAATAAGCAGCTGGCAGAGTGCATACATTTGCCAGGTCCGATCAATGGTACCGCATAAAAATATCTGCCGTTCCAAAGTCACTTAAATCGCGGTGTTTCCAGTCCGCCTGTATGCCCTTTTAAAGCAGGGAACTGGAACTTGTAAAGTCAAATTATTAGCAAAGGTCAGGAGATGTAGAACATTTTCAAAATGCCCGACAGAATCAATCTGCAGCTTTGTTAGAAACCGGTCTCAGTCGTTCCAGGTGATGACGATCTGGTCAGTGTGGAAATTAGAAATATGTACAATTCTGGGGAAACAATTGTCGTGTTGCACAATGCTAGGGCAAGTGTGTTGGAGCTAACAGTGTGATGGTGAGCGTTCTGAATCTGACGGTCTGTCTGTCTTCCGCTGTTTAATGAGAGTAAAAAAACATAACAAGAAATTCCCCAAAAGCCAATAGAAAAATAAAGAAAATCTTCTTTTATGAAGATGAATTAAATACAGATCCAGGAGATGAAATTACATGTATTCATCAGATGGTGTCATGGAGTTATGTCCTGGTAGATTCTTCCCAAATCATATTTGAATAAGACTAAGACCTCGAGTTGGAGGGCACCGGATGTTAATATTTATCGGTTGTCAGCGTAGACGGCTGGTTTGCAAGCTTAAGTACAGCTGGTGTGAAAAAACTAAAATGAAAGCTACATAATGTTAGATAATATCAGCATGCTTTTGTTATGACAACAATTTGTTGTAATATTATTATAACAAATATATTTAATAGAGAAAATGTGCATTCATTTGACATTTTCTATATATTTGTTTTATATTTTTAAAATCTAACTATAAGCTCTGCACCATTAATAGACTAGTAAAAAATGTCCATCAAGACTAAAATGAGAAACAACACAGAAAAAAAGAGAAGAATGTTCCTCTATGATGCAAAAATGTCCAAAAGACGGCAAGAACCTCTGATACGCTCAGAGCCGTGCCAACCTGCCATTCTCCATCTCTGCTGTTTTTAACAAAGGCTTTTCTCTCTCCATCTTCCCTCCCGCCTCCCGGCCTGAGGGTCCGCTCGCGGCCCCCCAGACGCTTACAGACAGATGTCCTTGCTAGAGCAGAACACGCTCTGCTTGACGTCACACGCAGCTACAGGGCTGCGAAGGAAGCTACATGGCTCTCTGCACTGCAAAGAGCACAGTATAAAAGCCAGACCATGGGTTTGGAGCTGGTCTGTGTCCCCCACCCTCCCCCCTAGAAAGCTCTGGTCCAACAGCACACAGCAGGGAGCCTCTCAGTGTATAGACATAACATATGTCACATTTTCCTCAATGCTTCCCCCCCTAAAGAACCTCAGTAGATTAGATAGCATACATTTTAATCATGGGCGACTGGCTCCAGCTTCAATCAAATCTCTTATCCTTTTGTAAACCTTTGCACTGCGAGGCTGTAGGTTGAGCGGTAGCACATATAGGGTGGTGGTCACTGTAGCATGTTGACAAGGAAATGCTGCATCTTAATGAGCAACTGAAACATTTTATTATTTAAAGTACATGTTGAAAAAACTTGGCTATGGTTAATGGTATGGAGAGGTCTCAGGCAGCAACCTCTGGTTCTGAAAAGTGAAGCCCATGCGTAATGCATAAAGGGCTTTAAACCTGCATTCTCTCTCCTGTCCATCAGGGGGCTACTCCTCTGGTTGCAAAAAGAAGTCTGATTAACTCTACTAGTGTAGTCTCTCTGTCTCTCTCTCTCTCTGTGTATATATATATATAGCAGATGCTATGAGCACCCAGGTGTCTGTAGCCAATGACGTAATTTGCATATGACCCGAGCAGCCATATGAACACTACAGTAGGCTAAACCTAAACAAGAAGTTTTGTTGCCCAACCTTAACTAAAAATGTATGATAATAATAATAATTCCTTTTAAATCAAACATGTATTTTAATTTAAAAAACAACAACTAATAAGTCAACTAAATGTAATGCTCCTCACAGGATTCGAACCCCGGTCTCCTGGGTTAAAGTAAACCACAACCTACACCATACACATACATTGTCCCTTATTATACTACAACTATAACTATAACTATTACATATTTCTGCAAGAAAGGGCTTTTTGCCAGAAAGCCTTTCGGCTAGCTAACAAGCTAAGAAACAGATTGTACTTGCCATGCAACTATTCTCACCTGGCTGCAAATAAACACTCAGAAAAAAGAAAATATACATTATGGGCTGCATGCAGACTGTTCACATAGAATGAGCAGACGAAAACATGTACGTCATGCAAGCCCTGGAGTTAAACACAGAGATATTTTTTTATTTTTTATTATTTCAACCATCGTTTCATCTAAAAAAGAAAAACTAAAAAAAAAAACTGTTTTTAGTTTGTGTGTACGCACGAGTTAGGATCAAATCTGTGTACAAATAGTTCATGAGTGTGAGGCCAAGTGCACTTTGTCAGATGAAAGGGAAGATATCCTCCCGACTTCAATACCAATTTCAAGTGCCGGTCTCCGGAACACACCTTGTTGTGTGCAAGACTCCCCCCCCGCCTCACACCAGAGTGTGTGGAGGCTTTTCGTACGTGCACGTCTGTAATGCATGGATCCCATTCACCTGACGCCCACATGGCCGACATTACGGCAACATCTGGGAGCTGCATCTCCAGGCCTTTCTTCATGTGAAGTGCCTGGCAGTTAGTTTGCTGCAGGGAGAAGGGCCATTTGCACGAACCAATCAGGTTTCACTTCTCCATCTGTACTCAGACGCTACAAAGAGACGAGTTCAGCCCTGACCTGCTAATGTAGAAAAGTCTTTGTGTTGAAACTAAACAGAGGCATTCATGACTTCATCAGCAGAACACAATAACTACATTATTATACACATGTGCATGTGTTGTGCTGCGAGCTGTCATATCTAATTACCCTTATAGTTATTGAATATATACAGAATATATTTATACAACATATAGGGTCGTATGCATAGATTCAGGACACTTAATTGCCTTGACCATATTTAGAAGATGCAACACTTACAACTATTTTATTACCCATCTTCTTGACAATAGATCCATTCATGTGCAAAAAAAATATAAATAATATCGTTTGAAATTCTGTTTCATCATCTTTTTTCCACACACATAAATCCCCTTAAATATTCAAGCAAATCTGTTTGTGATTATATTATTTTACCTATGGAGATGAATTCAAAATACATGCATGAGCTAATAGCCTTGGCTCTGCGTTCCCTCTGAAGCTGAGTTCTATGTCAGAAGTGTTTCCAGGGCCAAGGACCAATTATTCAGAGCCCTCAGCTGTCCCCGGAGCTAAGGTCATTACGGGAGTGTCACTATCCGACCCTCTTCATCTACAACTTATTTGCAGGAATTAAACCACACAGGGGGAGAAATACACGGATCAATTCAAAGGGTCTAAAAGGCTCGTTGCCTTTCCGTCGGAGCAAGTAGTATTTTTATAAATAATAACATTTGCACTACATATTTTGCCGAGGAGCAGTGTTTAATGAAGAAGCCAGAAGTCAGTGTTAAGCAGATTCTGACGGCCTTACACTGGCAGAGTGGTGATCATTAAAAATACTGCTTATCTAAGGGAAAATTTCCTACTTTAAATGTTCTCTCACTTTGTCTCATTCTATGCCGGCGTGCTTCGTCTAGCAGTCTTCTCTCTCCCCCGTCTCTCTCTCTCTTTTTTTTTTTTTACATTTAGATTCGCAGCTCGTCACCTTCTATTGATCACGCCTAATTTGCATCTAGGAAAAGATGAGAACTCAGATATTCACACTCCGAGAGAGGACGATCTCAATGATTTATTCATTTCCAAATCAAAAAAAAAAAAAAGGAGTGAAAGGTAGATGAGAAGGGGAATCTTCATAGGCAGCAGGCGACTAGTAGGCTCTGAGGCTGGGCTCCTCTTCCCCACACCGCCCCCAGGCACATGGTGTGCAAGTCCTCCTAATTAACAAGGTGAATCATGCTGCTGCTCTCTAATTAGCCAACATGACAATCTAATGGAAACATGCAGGCCGAGCTGGCACAGTTAGCATCACCTCACAAAGACCGACGGTACCGTCCTTCCCTTGTGAATTCCACAAAAATGACACCTCGGGTTTTAGATGGAGAAGAAGACAAAAAAAGGTGGAGCAGAGAGGTTCAGGGAAGTGTGTGTTTTGTGGAGAGGTCAGAAGGGAGAAGTTAGCTCCTTTTTTCCCCTCCTCCTCTCCCATCTTTTCTGTTTGTTGCCTAATTGAAACGTGTCCTGCCTCCCTCTCACTTATATCCCAGGCACAGGAGGCTGGCACCTCGCCACCAGCGTAGCTCTGCATGCCCAATTCCCCCGTCGCTCGAGTCCCAAGGAGTGCTCTGGCGCACAAAGAGAAAAGTGAACCTACAGGCTTGTACAGCGAGGAGACGAGTCGCTATCTCCCTCTGAGGCACAAAAAAAAAAAATCTTTTTTTTTTTTTTGTTTTCCTTCTCATTACAGCACTTTGTAATATTCGAAAACACACAGGAACACCAAAGGTACTTTTAAAGCCTGCTTCTATTTTTTCCTTTTCTTGTAACATGTCTTGAGGTGAAGAAGAAAAACTGAAGTTGAGACTAACGGCAACAAAGCAACAAATAAAAAATAGGGTTACAGTGTACTATTTAGTAGCCCAGCACATCTTCGGGACCTACAAAACAGACGTTTCTTTACGTGATAATTAAATTCTTCACTTGGACCTCGTACGATCTTAAATCAAACCTGCTCTGCGAACACGTAACCCAATTTGTGAAAAAGAAACCGGTTCAAAAAGACTGAGTGCAACGAGCTGTTTCACTGTCGGTTCCACGGGCCGACCGCGAACGCGTCTGCTCCGTTCATACGAAGGTGTTTTGTATCAGTTGGGCGAGAAAACAAGAATATAACAACTATGAATTGGGATGTGCAAAACAGCAGGAATTCTCTTTGAAAGCCAGCACAGGCAGGGAGAGAGCATGGAGGAGGGTAGCAGGCTTTCGCCCTGAGGCATGGCTGATGGGGGGGAGAGTGCCTCTTTGAGCAGAGCAGTTTGTGTAGGGCCAGAGGATGAAAGCCTATGAACTCGCAGATATTACTGGCCTAATAAAAACCAAGGGGCTTCTACATTGTCCTCTGACACACGAGAGCCTCTCCTCTCTGGAGAAGTGTGAGGCTTCGGCTGACGGGGCTTTCAGCGTGGGCGGTTTCCAATCTCTCCGTGACCTGGTCACTTGTGGAGGATGCCGGGCCAATCAAGAAACATGTACGTGTGCATTAAGGCCTGGCGCATACTGGCTCCAGCAAAGGGTTGCGATCTAAGTGCCGTGCACAACATAAACGTCTTTATTTTGCGAGCAATAAGGGCTAAATATGCTCCGTTTGCCCAGGGTTGCGCATATGTCACATGAGTATTATTCTAATTCGACTCATAGGCTCTCACATATATGTTCTTAAAGTGCAGCAAGGCGGGATGTATAACTGCAGGCTTTTAATTGGAGCCGCGCACGGTTCAAAGTTGAGCTGGGGCGGAATTAATTCAGCCGAGGTTCAAGACATTTCAAGCAATGCTGGTGCGTCAAAGCGGGCAAAACAAATCTCTCAATGCCTGAAGAATAAAAAATATTTGAGGAAAATTATTCTTCCAAAAACCTTTGAGTTTCCCATTAGACTTTGGTTTTTCTCAGGAATTACTCTGCAAGTGCCTCGCTGCAAGGGCGAAAAACCAGAAAAGAGCAATAGTTTATGCTTGTCGGGTCCTTGACCAACTCATATTCACAATAAACACAGTAGTTTAGGATACAGTGTTCTTGGTTTGCTTCAGCAGCTGAATAGGCCCTACCGGGAGCTTTTGGCCACATTTTGGCCAGGTGTAGGGGCCAATTTGTCTTCCCCCTCTGCCTTCGTCTCTCTACGCCATCCACTCCTCTTCTCCAGTTCACTCGTTTCCTGTGTCCAGTTGCGCCTGCAGACGTGGTTGCGATGATGAATCTGTGGCTGCAGTGTGTCTGTGTGTCTGACATCGTGATGTATCTCCACTGGCCTTAACTCCCTCTCTATCTCTCTCTGCCTCCTCGTCCCCCCCCCCAAGTCTCCTTTTCTCTCCATCTCTTTGTCTCCCTCCCTCTCTCTCTCTTTCATTCTCTCACTCTCAATGATTAGGCATGGCCTGGCCTCCTGCCTCAGTGATGGAACAGACAGGCCACACAGACTCACCATCATCACCAACAACAACAACAACAAAAAAACAGGAACTGAGCGCCACGATTTGCCCATTGATTTTCACTGGGGGCATTTTTTGAAATAGCCCATCTGACCTTTCGGCCAAATGGTTGTGAATGGAGGAAAAAGGGGCGCTAGAGCGCTCTGCCTCTCTCTCATGCAAAGCCTCTGCCAGGGTCTGTCTGAGCAACCTGATGTGCTGGTGACCAGGTTGTGGGTTAAACTACTGTGCAAATACAGGGACGCAATTGGAGGCGTGGCTATACTGTAGGTCAATTGATATCTGACTGCATTGGTAGCGTGGTAGCAACGTTAGTGAGTCCGTCGTGGGCAACCATGGTAGCCCGCACTAACGCATACCCTGCTTCATGGTCTATTTTACTCTACATGGACAATAATTTACTAAATGAACATCATGATGTATTGAAGAAGTCTTGAAACTGAAGATTGAGACCATAAACTCATGTTTACAATGTTTACTGAGGTTATAAATTAAGTGAGGCACATTTTCTCATAGACTTCTACACAGACTTCTTTTTGCAGCCAGCGGATTCACCCCCTGATGGCCAGTAGGTAGAATGCAAGTTTAAGGCACTTTAGCTTGAGCTTCACTTTTCAGAACAGGAGGTTGTTGCCTGGTTTTAGCCCACGTCTTCTAACCCTGTCACCAGAATAATGTGTGGAAGTTTATTTCCTTTAGCTGAGAAATCATTTCTACCCAAATTCTCCCATGTGACCCCCCTCCTCCGTGACCTCCACTGGCTCCCTGTTGCAGCACGCATCCAATTCAAGACGATGGCACTGGCCTTCAAGGCCACCAATGGAACGGCACCCATCTACCTTCAAACACTGGTGAAACCTCACGCCCCGACACGAGCACTTCGCTCCTCTACTTCAGCTGGCCGGCTGGTACCACCATGGCTGAAATCAAACAAATGTCGCTCAGCAAAGTCCAGACTCTTCTCTGTTCTGGTCCTCAGTGGTGGAACGAACTCCCGACCAATGTCAGGACAGCAGAGTCACTTTCTATCTTCTGAAAAAGGCTCTTAAGGTATGTTTACTGAACAGCTACTACTTTAATCAGACGAGGACCGAACACTTGTTTCTATTTTCCGCTCTTACCTTATCGGCAATATATTGTGGTTTCTTTCTTTTGACAAATGTAATTATTGGAAGTTGCTTTTGACAAAAGGGTCTGCTAAATGCCCTAAATGTAAATGTAAATGTAAATGTAAATTTCTTAAAATAGTGAATAGTAAATATTTAAAACGTGATTTAAAATTTCCGATATTGTAATTACGTTTTATTGTGAAACCAGGTCCAGAAGACAGATCATGGAATCAAAGGTCTTGTCCCTTTGGGATCATGAATCTGCCGCGTGACCTTCAGTTGCTTGTAATATTGCGAGGTGTGCTGTGTCCTCAGATTTAGCCCGAGGGTGGCACAAGAAGAAAGCTCATGGTAATCTGCCTATTCCATTATTGTCTTCAAGTGAACATTTTGGCCTGCACTAAAGGGGGATGGCAAAAACATTGTGCTTTACAGTTTGATTAACACAAACATCAAAGTTCCACCAAATCAATCTACTTGAATCTTGTATTTTTTTTACTAATCTACCCATATTGTTAGCAAATTAAGGTTATGGATAAAAATTAATTTCTGTTACGCTGTCGGGATTAAAGAGAGACTGCATCATTCATGAAGGATCCCTTTTTCTTCCCACTACTTCCTATAAATTACGGATCTATGGATGGAGATGCTGCAAGTTGTACCTAAAGGCAAATGTGATTTCGGGCAATGCAAATGAAATTGACTGGACTTGACTGGGCATACAGCATGAGCTTGACCGGTCACACCATTTGTAGCTGAGACCAAACGACACAGAGCACCTGCCTTTTTTTAAAAAAAACAAATGGTGTGCCGGCTCAGTTTACATGCCGACACTTGGTTCAAGTACATAACGTGCTGTAATTCCATCGCTCCAAAATGATGATTGTTTGGTGGAGGTGGTGATTTTGTGTGTGTGTGTGTGTGTGTGTGTGTGTGTGATCAGCGAGAGGCTGGCTCCTCTGCCCGTCGTCGCCTGGAAGAGTGGCTCGGGCTCATTATCCTGATGAAATTTGCACAGATGTGTGAGCTGCCGACAGACTCTGCAGTGACACAAACAGCCAACTCAGGTGATGGAAACTGGAGAGGCACGGGGGCTGAGAAACGACGGCCATTAAGAGAAAAAAGAAAGAGGTGAGGGAGGGGGGAGAGGGGCGCTGTGTGTGTGTGTGTGTGTGTGTGTGTGTAGGTGGGTGGCGTTAGGAGTCCTCCTCGCCTCTATCTAGCGGCAGAAAGCATTACATAAAGTAAGGATTTCCAAACCACCTCCTTAAAATTCCAAATGAAAATGAAAATGAGCATACGGGCACGCGGCGTCTCCTCACGCGGCGCTAATCTGGCCGCATCCAGATGACGAGCGGACTGCCACTTAACAGGGAGGAGATCCGCTTTGATCACATGGCCCCTGGGGCAAACCTATCGCGCTGCCTATTACACTGCTTCATTTGCATATGCGGGGCTTATGGGTAGGCTGAGATGTAGTGCGAATGTTCTAAACTGCAGCAGGGCTCGCTGTTGCAAGAGAGAAAATGTCCGGGAGAGATGCAGAGGAAAAGACAGAGCGCTGCCAGTCGCCGGGGGTTACAGAAGTCCACTTGTCACTTGAAGGTCACAAGGTCAACACAACAGACTGCCTGAGTAAACCCTAAAAGTTGGACATACTTCAAACCACAATACCGAGTCGCCCCTGAGCAAGGCATTCACAGCGGGCATGTAAATGGCTGAGTGGCCAACATTAACAGTGGTTGTGAAAATGGTACTGCGTGAGTACAAATTCAGGTGTTCAGGAGAGTGAAGTGCTCGGTAAAGTTTACCCGGTTGAATAAAAGGCTTTTTGAGAAGAAACCACATCCTTTAAGTTCTCCACAAACAACAACAGGTGAGTCGCACTTGTTTTATGTATGGAAGCTCAAGACAATCCTCTTGATCTCTGTTACCATGCCAACGACTGAAAGCACCCGGTGAAGTTATTCTGGAGTAAACAAAGTAAAAAAAAAAACACAACAAAAACAAACGCAAACTTCGGCGGTGACAGAACTATTGCGTCTGCGTAAACAACATTAAGCAACCGCTGAAAGAAGAGTGGTCTACTTTCTGGGGTCCGCTGGGAATGTTACCATACACAGAACCTGCACTTAGAATAAGGAGGACACAGCGGCGTGCTGCCAACAGAAGGGCCCTGCATCAGTAAAACACTTCTCAATTTGCAACACTATGCGTCGTGCCTCGGCCTATTACTTGGAGAGGGAAATAACTCTCTTTATTCCTTTGTAGCAGTAAAAGTTAATGTAGAGCATGAATTGGTGCATCCGAAACCCTCATTCTCTTGCTTTGCTTTTTTTCCCCACACATCTTACTGAATCATTGTTGACTGTTTTACCAAGACACTTAAAAAAAACTCTCTTTCAAGTCATAATGTAGTAACTAGAGATAGTAGAGATATTATTATTATTGGGGTCTTCTTTTTTTTGTACATTTAAATGGCATTAATGGATAAGAAAATGCAGAATAAACCCACAAAGACTTGATACTTTAGCAGTTAGTCTCAATTCAAACGGTGCATGATGAAGAGGCTGAAATAGATGGAAAAAGAAGGGTGGGGGGGTTGGAGGAAGTGGAGGCTGTCTTTGGTGAGCAGAAAATAATTTTCCACACACGGGCATCAATCGGCGCGAATAATTCCTCAAACTTTTTTAAGTCCGACTTTAAATGGCATTACATATGTAGCGAGGCATGAAAAATTAATACGCTGGAGTCGGGGAAATGTCAAGGGTAATGATCTCCGCAGCAGCTTACCTCCTTAGCTTTCTGTTTCAGTCGAGCTTGCTCTGGGTCCTCTTGCCTGGAGCGACTCTGTGGAGTAAAAAAAAAAAAGAAGGGGGGGAGAGAGGGGAATGGGGGGTGAAAACACAGGTTAACAGCTGTTTTAAGGAGCCCACCACCCTCCCTCTCCCCGCTACTCATCTGTTGCTGCTGCAGCAAAAAATAGTGCAAAAACGGGAACAGGATACAGAGGTGTCAAGGACATCGTATTTGAATTCAGAGAAGTGCAATGGATGGCCCCCCGGGGGGTGGTGGCCTTTAAACCCGCTCCAAATCCATCCCTAAATAAGCCGCTGGAGGGGGATTCTAATCAAAAGAGGTTATTAAAAAATCTGCAGGAGCCAGCACACACACACACACACACACACACACGAGCACAGGGCAAAGGATGTTGGTGAGTATCAGTGGCAGTGCGTGTGTGTCACCGTGAGCCAGTATGGCTATCCGTCCCTGTCTGTGTGTGTGTGTGTGTGTGTGTGTGTGTGTGTGCGTCCCTGGCGTAACAACACAGCACTTCTATTTTAATCAGCAGCCAAGATGGGTGAATCTGTTGTCTGCTTGTCCCTGGGAATCCTTCACCACGCAGCCAAATGTACGGCTGACCACTGCAGGCAACGCGGCACATCATGGTACGACGCGCTAACTGCTGCTACTTTTTTTTGTTTCTTTTTAATCTATCTGGACATAATCTGTGTTCTCTGTTTAGCTCAGGTCCATGAAAGAAACAACTTTTACATTTTTCAGGAGAATATATCATTCTCTTATCGTCCAACATGTCTTTTGCCAAATGTTATACAGCATGTAGTTCTTTGTCACATAAAAAAAAGCATATCACGTACACTTAATATACAATATAAGAGCATTGATATCTATTTTCCATGTATCCTTCCAATACTAAATCAACCAGAGTGATGGCCTGCCCTCCTCCCACCTCTTCTCCCTTCCTCTCCTCCTCCTCTCGGCTTAGAGAAGCTCCTCGTAGCCTCCCTGCTAATTGGCTTTAAATATATCAGGCGGTTCACGTACTAGTCGGTATCTCAACTATCACTAATGTGTTTGCCCTGCGGCCGGCCGGAGCACCCCTCCAGACTTGAGTCATCCTCTAAAAGGACAGAGTAGAGGAGGGGGAGGAGGAGGAGGAGGAGGAGAGAGAGCTGGGATGGGGTGGGGTTATTTGAGCGGGTTTCTTGTTCAAGAGGTCAAATTAGTAGGCAATCAAGCAGGAGGGAGGCTGGCGGGGGAGGAAGGGTGGCGGAGGAGTGGGAGGGGTTGGTACAGATGGACTGTTTACAAAGGGCAGCGGTGCCACTGGCATGCTTTACATCTCCTCTGTCAGCTGCCCTGGTTTCCTCACTTACAGCAGCGAGCAGAGGGGAGAAGAGCTCTCTGAAATAACACGGACTGAACTCCAAACTCCCGCATATGATCGTCCGTGATGTTGATCATATTCCAGGATTGATTTTTGTTTTTTATTTTTTTTATTTTTTACCTCAACAAGTTTTGTCTACTTTTGCTTCGCCGCTCGTTGCCCAGATGATTTCTGAAAGTCCCCAAAGAGTTTTACTTGTTTCTTTTAGCTGTGGGTTGTATGTGCAAAGAGTCAAGTTAATATTCTGTCAATACATTCTCCCAAATGGGTGAAACTTCTATTCCTATAATTCCTCATACAGTAGTCGCTGCCACATTTATTTAACATTGTTTTTTTTTTCTCATTTGCTTTACACATGACTGCAGGTTAAAACCATAAATATGAACCAAATTAACCAATAACCAACATCCAGCTTCACTTTACACCTGTTTTTAAATGGGACAGCAGTCGTGTTGTATGTCGGGGAAAAAGAGAGATGAGACACTTATGCAATGTGTCTTCTGGCTGCATAGCATTATGGAGCTTTGAGCTTTATGATCTATTCAGCGGAGGATTTATCCCTGTATACCGGTTGGTTTTAAATGGAGAGTGCGATTAAAAAACGATATCAAAACGTGACATTTACAGTTTGACAGTTATAATTGGTAGTAAGAAAAATATCACACTGACAAAACAAGAAAAGAAAAGGATAATGAGGAGGTTTCTAAACAGCTTACAGGGTGGAAAAGAGATGGTTTTTATACAACGCAATAACAGGCGGTGTGTCGGTTTAATATATTGTACAATCATTTGCTCTCCAAACTTCTGCTTGAATTGAAACGCCATGGCAACAGGCGCTAAAAAACCACAGACACGGCTCAGAAGTCAAACTATCCTCAACGATGCTCCTGCAATCCAAGAAGCCCCGAGGTAAAGCCCTTCCAACGAGGACTTACAAAAGTTCTTCACTAAACCCGTTAATGAATTGAACTGTTTGCAGTAATAAAAAAAACTAAAAAAAAAACGCTGTTTAAGCACATAGACCTGGGCACTGACAGAGGACATAAAAGCGTCACTATTCATTTTTTTAACAACGCACTTCACAGTGTCGTTTTCCTGCTGAGGCAGTGTCTTTTTTCACAACCAGGATCGAGGCTATCTGGCTTCTGCTAAGAGGGGAAAAAAACACACAGACAGGTCATGAAGTTTGGTGGCCAGTGTTCATCAACTAGAGGATTTTCTAATATCCTGCATGGCAGGACCGGAGCGTAATAATGCAATTAAGACGCTGAGGTGTGCTGCAATGAGAATCTTTACTGTGGGACATTTGCTCCATTCAAAATTAATTAAATTAACCTAGCTTTCTGCTAATGGTGCACCGCGAGGCATTTTCATTTGCAAAAGAATCTCTCTCTCTCTTTTTTTTTATTGGTTAGTGGTGATCTTTCCAAATTTAAAGAACTTTTTTTGACTGATAAACAAATGTGTCTACGTGCACAGACCTGGGATCAGAGCAGTGGACGGGTAAAAACGCCGGGCGGAAATGAGTTCTTTTAATACTTTCCTGCAAAGTTAGTGCAGGTATTTCTTTTGGGTGTGTTTTATTGTGGTATTGTGGTAAACGTGACACCTTCACTCTAAATCAGAGGTCATCTACGTTTTTCAGTCCGAGGACCCCCTATTATATATCCTAAGAAATTGTGTTGCTTATTAAACCAGGTCAATAATAATTAATAAATATAAAATGCTAAATTTAAATTTAAATGCTAATCCATTAAAATAATAATTGTTGACAGATGCATATATTTATAGAACATATTGTTATTCTATAGTGGAATACATACATCTACAATTTCACATTAACACAACAATTAACATTTATATTTTCTTATTCAATGTTTCATGTGTGTTAATGTGTATTTTGGGACATAATTTAAATTTTGGAAGAAAAAAGGTTTGGGAAGATTTCTGCTCTAAATGCAACTATTTACAGTGTTTTACAAAAGCACAAAAGCTCACTTATGTCCTTGAATAAAAAGACATTAACTAATATGTATACGTCTTCTTAAAGTATTTTACCGTTGATATAAACCATACCACAAACCACATGACTTCACATTACCACTAACTGCTTTTGGAAAGTTTCTATGCAACTGTAGAGACTGTGACCCTCCTCATAACGTCATGTAACACAGTGCACATTGGAGTTACATTATGAGAGTTCCTACTTTTTCCACCTTTATAGCCTCACACAACAGCTAATCAAGATGCTAAGGTGTGCTGATTATTATTGGATATAAACCTTGCTCTATTCCAGGTGGTTTAAATGATTCCCTGCCTTGGCAGTAAAGCACGTTTTAGCAACTGGTTACTGTTGAAATGTTGGCCGGCAATTAGATCGCCTGTAGTAAGGATTGAGTTTGGAAACGGTTTGTGTTGCAGTTGAGATGAAGTGCACACCACTCCGCCAAAAGCCAGGAACAACACTTGTACAGAAACTATTTTTTTTAATATATTTTTTTCTATTGCAATCAGTGATAGGCAAGAAAAGGAAACCCTGACACATCATAAAGTCCAGCTGAAATGGTAATGCAACAAAAAATGCATTTTTAACCCCTTTAGATCACGTCCCCCACACATAAAAAAAAGATTTCTTGGTATATCAAAATCCAGAATGTTTGCGTGTTTATGTGCTTCCATCAGCAAGTACAAACCTGATTCCACATATAATATCATGGCATCCATCCATCAATCAATCTGCAACTTTTAGCAGCACAGAGCTGGAGAAGGTCACAAGCTCAACTTTCCAACCATCCAATTCCTCAGAACGTTACGTCCCGCCTGTCTGACCCGTTTCACTCAGAAATACGTCACAGTACGGATGATAGATACTCTTGTAATGCCGTTTCAGCTCGACTTATCATTACTGTAGTTTATTACCGACCTCTACAGCTGCGCAGCCAGTTTTTTAGTTGTTGTTTGTTGTAACTTTAAACAAAGCAACTTTCTCTGTTTGTGATTACTGATTCAGTTTATTCCAAGCTAAGCGTAACAACAGGCAGAATCTTCAAAAACAGCCCTGAGCAAAGTGCATCAGGCAAAACAGCTGAGGAGCCTGAGGAGCGGGGGGTGCGGTATCGACCAGGCGATCAAATGTGGATTCAAGCAGACGTGGAGCTCTTGATTTTGCTCTGCTGTTGGATGATGAGGAGGGGAAAAAGGGTTTGGGATTCTTGACATATTGGAAAAATCATAGTTCATCGATATTAAAAGCCGTGAATGCAAACCTTTCTTGTCTTGCTTGATGTGATTGGCCGCCTGGGTGTGACATTAAGGGGCGGTTAGTGGCGTATACTGGAGGAAAACAATGGTTTTGCAGGCGACGCGTCTCTGCCTGACCGGCCCTCACCGCTTTTGGAAAAATGCACCAGGGCAACATGTAGTTGTGTCTGTACGGTATACTGATAGATAGCTGGACAGAACTAAAACATGCCCTGACACTCTGAGAAATCTGTACTCTTTTTCTTTTTTTTTTTTTAAACTGATGCTCTGTTTCACCTGAGCTGTCAAGGCATTTGATAGAGGGATATTGTGCGGGTTGTACATGGGGGTGTGTGGGTGAGTGTCTGCCCCCCTCTCCCCCTCTTTGCTGTGTCCAGTGGAGGAAGAGCCAGGACAGAGGGGCCCTCGGGCCAGGAGCCTGGGAGGACGCAGGGAGGTCACTTCATCCACTGGTGTCACACTCTAATTCATCTGTCAGAGGTTGCTCAGGAGCAACACACACACACACACACACACACAAGTACATAAAAAGACACTGTTGCACGGGGACATAACAACCCTCTCTATCAGACACACACGCAGTAGGACGGTGACGCTGACTTACTTTAGCGGCTTTCAACAGGATCTCTCTCTCCTGCTCGTCCTTCCTCTGCTTCTCCATTCTCTCCAGCTGCTCGAAGAAGCGGAGCTGAGAGCGAACGTCCGCCGACTGCTCGTAGCACTCATCATCCTGGAAGGAGATAGAGAGAAAATCACTGCGACGAGTCCCTTTAAGTGGCTCCGTCTGAGGCTTTGGGCACACGTGTCTGAGGTCCAGGGGCGGCCCTCAATCCATCAACGCACCCTAAATCATCTCACGCTGTAAATAAAAAAGTATGCAGACGAATCTTTGTCTGAAATCAAAGAACAGAGACTTTTAGTTGCAACGTAGTAATTACCGTGATAAATAAAGGGGTTTGCAAATAAAAAGTGCTGTTCAGCAGATGAATAATTAGATCTGATAAGATTGTAGAGCTACAGTTAACTAATGATTATTTTCATTATGAAGTAATCATTAAAAAGAGGTTCTGTTTGATTAAATCATTTAGAGTATTATATATCAGGAAATGACTTCTTTTGTATTGACAAGAGTACATGATTTAGAATCATATAGAACAGATAAAAGCAGCAATTACCAACATTGAGAAGGTGAAACAAGCATTTTAGCCATTTTGCTTCAAAAAAATAAAGTAGACAAATAATCGATAAAAAAAATTGCTTCTGATCAACTTTTTGTCAATTGACTGATGGAATAATTAACTAATCATTTCAGCACTACTCCACACTGATTATATCTAGAAAAACAGGGTAGAAAGAGTAAATTGCCAAAAAGTTTGAATATGTGCGTGATCAGAATAAAACAACTTAATGTGAGCAGAGCAGACAGCCACAAAGTACTTTATTTATTAATACATTAATATGTAATTTGAACGGCAGCGTAAAAAGCTCCTTTAGTTCTTACCTTTCACAATAAAAGCCCTATACATTTATGCGGCATTGCTGCTGACCAGGGGAAGTTAAATTATAACAAAATATCTTATAATGTATATTTATTATAAGAATGTCTGTATTTATTATGGATGGTCACTGATCTGGGAGTTTTAATTGTGCTTCAACAGTGTCACTATATAGTAAGTCCTATACATAGACCTCCCTGGATAGTGAGTCGGGAAGAGTGAATGAGTGAGCGGTATCGGTACAACATTATACAAATATTAAAATAAGCTCCTTTATCATTAATTGCACAATCGCTAACTTTTATACTATTTAAAGACGATGCTTCTCTTTTCATGGCGCATCACCTCCCACTTGGGAAATGGAAAGGCAAGTGGAAAAACAACTTTTGTAGGCCATGAAAAGTTAATAGGATAATTGCATATTTCACATGTCTGTGTGTCTGTATGTTCTCCTCTTGAACTTGATTCCTATATGACTGTGTGTGTGAGTGTGTGTGTGTGTGTGTGTGTGTCAGGTCTGTGTTTGAGTGTGTTTCCATGAGTGGATGACAGAAGCTGGGTGGCACAGAGCACAAAGACACATCAGAGGAGGCTCATCGCCAGCACCCCCCTCTCATCCAGCCTCACTCCTCTTTGTTGCAACGCTGAGCCTGCACTCTTGCCGTAGCTCCTGCCGCTGCCGCCGAAGCCCGGCTGCTCTTTAAGGCCGCTTTGTCTTTTGGTCTTTTCTTTTTTTTTTTCCGCTGATGTCAACAGAGTGGCTTCACAGAGCTCCGTGCGTCTCTCTCACACACCTCATTTACAAAACCACAAAAAAGGAAACGAACGAATAGAAGAAGAAGAAGCACCAAACAAGATGGGGACAGCGATGCTCTTCCTCCCTCCTCCTGTTCCTCCCTTCTTGGTGTCAGGAAAAACACATTTTCAAAGTTTCCCCCCAACCACGCTAAGATTTCGGATTTGTGCTTTAATGTACACCAATTAAATGTGGTTATATAGTTGCATTCAAGGGCTACAGGAGATAAAGTCACCGATAAATGAGCAAAGTAAGCGGGAACGCAGACGAGCACTTAGAAGTTGTTTTGTACCTCAAGTTTGGGCTGACGCTGAGCTCTCCTGTTTATCAACTTAAAGGTAAAAAAAAATACGTCTCATATTAACTTTTATGTGTTTACGTTAGTGGTACACTTGGATTTCTGTCTGTGAGTTCATGCGTGAGACAGATAAAAGTGTGTCTGTGTGCATGGCACCCCACGCCGGTGTGGGAATGTTGGAGCGTATACAAGCCCACACGAGTCGGTTTGTGTGTTTAAGTGTGTGTGTGTCCCGATGAAGTTTCTTTCCCAACTCTGTGAAAGTGAATATTCTGTACGTTGCCATATATATTTATACATATCCATCAGTGGATTTACCTATGGCATGCTGCCAGTTTGGAGAAACTATAGATATACTAGAAGTAGAGTTCTCAACGGGCCTGAAAATTACAGCCCGACCCGACCCGGCCCGCGGGTTTTTAAACCCGAACCCGACGCAGCCCGACACACCAGCATGAATTGTCGGCCCGAACCCGACCCGAACCCGACTCCCCAGCGCGCCTGCATTGTTTTCCTCATACACTTGTTATCACGATCAGACAGACAGCAGACGTGAATTCAAATGAAACTTTATTTAAAATTAAAAGATTTAACACAAACAACCGAAACTTTAAATAGACTATATAAATAAATATGCCGTAAATAAATATTAAATTAAATCTTTCGCCTGTGGCAAGTTTACTTTTGACCAGCTCCATCTTCTCCAGCCAGCCTATAGGCGTGAGTGCGTCACGCAGCGTCGTCAGTGTGCGTCTGCCCCATGAAGCAGGCAGCCAGATTGACCAAACGTGAACAGCGATGATTCACAGCAAACAATATATAATTTACAACCTACAATTTTTTTTTTTTTTTATTTTTTAATGAAATGTGTTTTATAAAAAAAGGAGGCCCGACCCGACCCGGCTCATTTGCGTATTTTTTCGGCCCGGACCCGGCCCGAAACTTCGGGTCCCGTCGGGTTTGTCGGGCTGGGCCGACCCGTTGAGAACTCTAACTAGAAGGCACCGCAGCAACGCGATGTACCGCTATGGACACCAGCTTAGTTACATCCTAAAGTCTAAGATTAACAAACAAACTCAGCAATACATTCAGCAGCAGACCAGCAACTCCCGTCTTCTGAAAGGTAAAATTGCTGTTTTTGTCAAATTTGAAGAAAGCAATCAAACTGCTTCGGTTCCCCGTTTGGGGGGGGACTTTCTGAATTCAAGGTAAAGCGGTCTAAAATATTCTAAATATAACGTACAATTAAGCTAATACTCATCTTTTTCGGTGGGCCTTTTTTTAAGTATCTAAAAGAAGTGTATCTGCTGCTTCTGTCGGAATCCAAAGCCACCAGACTCCACGGACAATAACAGTTACTTTACCTTGTAGACACGCGAGTACATATCAAAAAGTCTGAACCAACCAATTCAGTTATTATGACTTAAGAGAGCTAACGTTGATTCAGCTTTTGTTCATAATCTTAATAATTAGCTTACTTAGTAACCTGGTTTTTAGATTATATTTACCGATGCTCTTGAAATATTTAATCATAATTGGGCAACACATTTTTAAATGCGGCTTTCTCAGGGATCATTTTCCAGTATTTTGCTTTTTGCACACCAATGGAGGCTGCTGGCCTGGTTTTAGGTCTTCCTCAAAGACACTTGTAGGAAGGAAGATTCGGGGATCGAACACCAACCCTCCAATTAATGAGCCACAGGCGCCCGAAGTAGTACATGCAGCAGAGAGGAAGGGATGCTGATTGGCTACAGTGAGTGCAAGGCCATTAATTGAGGGTAATGAGATTTCTATAAAATACTGTATCATTTTCAACGATATCCTGCTCAACTTTTACTCCAAATTATAGGCTTAATATTAAGCTGTATGTTAGGTGTTAGGGATATATTTTAAATCCATGTTCAAGGCACCTTGTAGTACCCCATTACGCCACACCGCACTCCCAGAATGCACGGTTACTTGTTGTTCCTAGAGTCACCTAAAGAAGGATGGGAATCAGATCCTTTGGCTATCAAGCTCCCTTCCTGGGAACCAACACCCTCTCCACATATAAGAGTATGCTTATGTTAAACTTAGGTCTGGCTCACGCTTGTCTTGGACCAGCCCTTAGTTAAGCTGTGATAGGCCTAGACTGCTAGACTGCACTGTTGCTCGCCCTGCGGTTTCTTTTAAAGGAGTTGGTCCTTGTCTAATGCAGGATCCAGGACCAGAGGATGCCATATGCTGTAGATTTGGAAGCCCTCTGAGGCAAATTTGTGTTTGGGTTCTTCTTACCTTACAGGAGTCCAGTCGGTGCTGTGCGATGGTAGAAACCTTTTCTACCACGGTTCGAAGTCGTGACTGTGTGGCGTGTGAGATGAATGTGACCGTCTCCATGGGGACCTCTGTGACTCCAAACTTCTTAGCTGTAAAGGACACACACACACACTTTGATGAAGCTCTTGACATCAGTGTAATATTCATATAAATCCGACACCTCCTCCTCAAACAACAGGTACAGTTAGTACTTTTGCGTCTCATAATTGAAACAAAAATTCTCTAATGCGCCTCGCTGATTCTGTCGCAATTAAAATGTTGATCCTTCAATTTACCATTCGGGAATTGTATTAACACAGACATTATTCATTTAATTGACTAAAGGGATAAACGGGAAGAAAGTGATTGTTTTTGCTCGTTTCGCCATTTCAAGAAAAACAACAGCTAAGCAGGTAGAAGGTAATTGTTTCCCAACACACAACCAGTCATTGCAAGACACCCCAACAATCACAACTTGTATTCTCCACTCATACACACACATACACGTCTACTGTACTCTCTCTCTCACACACACACACACAAACACACACACACACAGAAAAACTGTCTGGATTAGCACGTGCAATTAACTGCCAGAAATAGGACTCATCACACAGAAAAGTTAATTTGTTTCACAGTCTTAGTGCAAATTCCAGAGTGGCTTTACTTGCTAAGCTCCTTCAAGTGTGTAAACGACATTGACCATCTCTTTTTCGCAGGAGAAGGATAATTTAGTTTCCTTGGAGCAAAACTCATCTGAAGTCATAACAAAGGAGAGGAGGACAGACTTTGGTGGGGTTACTATCGGTTTCCAACTTCCTTTTAAATTATTCCATTACCATAATTTTCTCTCTGGCACCCTTTTAAGTAAACCACACCAATTATTTAAATCAGCTGAACAATACATATACTGCTCACCCGCCCAAGCTTTGAAATGGATAGAGGGAGCCCTGTTAGCCTTATAATTGCAGTGGCAATACATGTGGCAATGTCACAAGGTCAAAGAAAAACACTAATAGGCTCCTGCTTCCTGAAAAATAAGATCTTTCAGGGACATTAATATTTCAGAGAAAGTTAAAGAGACTTAAAAAGAGAGATACGTTACTGTGAGCAAAAACAAAATAACATGAACTTGTGTTCGTACAAATCACTATTATTCACAGAGGGAAAAAGGCCCTGGAAACAGACTAATGAACTAACAGCTTCAATGTTTTGTTTAATGTCTACAGGACAGAACAGATAACAGGAATAATCTGCACCAAACAGATGGTGTCTATTGGGAAAGTAGAGTGACAGACAACAATTCTACTCAGAAAACAGGATAGCAAAATTTCATTTTAGACAGGTATTCTACATTTATCTACTATTTTATTCATAAATTAAGCTCCTTTTCTGGATCTTATACTTTGTTTTACCCATTTTAAGCACTAAAGTAAAAGTGTATTTTAAACTTTTCAGCTTTAGGGTCATCTATCTCTGAAAATGAGACTGAAACTTGTAGCTGAGTCTTGTCTGCGAATTTTGATAAGCAACACCTGGGTTTTATGTTGGATATTTAAAAAGTGAACTAAAAAAAACATGAAAAAATTGAGGAAATGTCAGACAGTCTGTGTGTGCATGAAGTACTAAGTTGTTTCATCTATTAGCTAGCTTTCTTGCTATATAGGTTATCGGTATGATATATCAAGTAGGAGCTATGTAAACAATGAATTATAGGGTTCATCATAGATCATGTATGTATTTTTCGATGATTCGGTGTCATGCTGCTCTCTTGTTTGATAACGCTACTGTCTGCTCATCACTTTCAACACAACATGCGGCATCAAGCAATCCAACAGAGAGGGAGACACACAATCTGCATGGAGGCCTGCTAACTTGAATATTTATTTAGTATAGAACTGAATGGTATCCATAGCAACAAGGGTCCCCCTGAAAAGTAGTTGGCAGTGAACATGGAAAAGGTCCTGAATGACCCAACTATACCGGTTTATGCCTACCTGCAAATATGTGATTCTTTCTTTTGTCTTCCCACGAACACAAAACAACCCAAGATCCTCCTGAGAAACCTGAAATCAGGGCAGCTGCACCTGAACCGAGCCAATCACCTTTTCTGGGAGACCGCAAGGAGCTCAGACTCGCATGTGCTGATCTTCATCCTGATCACGATAAGATCAGAATAATTTGTATTGGCCATCAGGAGTCAGGATCCAGTGAAGGACCACTCCATCCACAAATATGTTTCATCATCTCCTTTCAAGGACCCAAGAAATAGTCTTCCTTGATTCCTCGTCCAGTCCCCTCTTTTCAAAAATAGGGAGCAACAACCTTTTGCCAATGCAAGGGCAATATTCCTGACACCGATGCAACGTTCAAGACATGTTTAGCCTGACAGCATAACAATATCCAGAGACTTTTGATACATTTACTATGTTTTATGTAAGGGTTTTAAGCATACATTGATTTATCTTGACTTGCCAACAGGAACTGCATATAAGATTACAAAAAAGGACAAAACCGGAAAAAGCCAAGACAAATGCAGTAGAGGCAGTAAAGGGGGGAAATTAACATTAGAAAGTCAATAGTTTAGTCCTATAGAGAGGCTAGGTCATGCTCCTTCCGGTGTTATTTCAGAAAAAATATGGTGGTCAGTGGCAGGAGACAAATTATTGTTTGATCCTGTTTGAATCGTAGCATGTACATATGGTGTTTGTCAATTTAAAAGATAATGATTTCCTCAAGTAAGTCTCTGTTTTTTGTAGGTTTGTTGTCGTATCACTTAGTTTTCTGTGAAACCGCCCAGTGAACTACATCTTGTGTGATACGTCACCCACACAGCCGAAAGCTTGGCTAGCTAGCGAGCTAGCTGCCTTAGCTATGTTCCATCACAGGTGAAATGTTATCTTAACTGGTGTGTTTCATCCAGAGACTCTTTTTTTATCAGGGAGAGTGGGAGTAACGTTATTTCTTTTTACGTATTCAATCGTATAGTTTTACGGAAAAAAATGTGACGTGTAAAATGATCTTTTAAATTGATAAACATCACATGTGTAACTGTCGGCATAATAACCATCGTAGCATAGTTAAGTTAGCTAGCTAGCAAGCCGTGTTAACGGCTGTGTTGGTGACGTACATTGCATGAGACAAGACATTATGAAAACTAAATGATAATACGTCAAACCTGCAAAAAAATCATCTTTTAAATTGACAAACATTATATTCGTAATTCAGATAACATCAGTTGCAAAGTCAGACTACTTAAGTAACTGCATCACATGCTTTTTAGATACTGCAGTTTAATAGCTGCACTAGTAATTAAAATATAATTTAAGTACTGCTTAACCGTTAAACACGGCATGTTTGTGTTGAGCAGTGTTTTCCCCCAGTAGCAGGTCGTGCTAGCTTCATGGCAAAACTGACATGATGAGAGCGCGGCGTGAGGCACTTGCTTTGTTTTGAAAGTGAATCATGTTCAAGTTGCGGGGAATTATGCTCGAGAACACACAGCATCCATCGGAATGACACATTTTTTTCATGTTGATGCCATCCTCTCACTTCAGCCATTAGATCAAGATGTGTTTTAGAATTATACTGAATTAATAACCTATGTAGAAATACTTTATGGTCGTGTTTCCAGGTCTTAGAATTTGATTATTTTCTTCATAGATTTGAGTGTGTGTGTGTGTGTGTGTGGACCTTAAAAGTATCAGTGGACCATCATTACTTTGAGGAGCGTTTCTAGAGAGCTCCAGCTGTGCTTGTGTTCTGATTCCTAAGATTGGGAGGGGTGGAGTGCTGTTTTGTAGCTTCAGAAATGCAACTGCCCCCCATACGCAGCTCAAGGGCCAGCCTGAAGAGTTATGAGGGGACGGAGAGAGAGAGAGAAAGAGAGAGAGGGGGTGTTATGGGAGAGGAGGGCGACACAAGTGTTTGTTCGGAGGGGACGAATAAGAGAGGAGAGGAAAACGAGAGAATCATGAGGAAATAAAAGAAAGAGGCAAATAACATCCTTTCCTGGAGTCAGTACAAACAATAAATAGACAAATAGAAATAAAAAGGGGGGATAATGAGGAATCAGTTCTTCACTGTTTAAAAATAAAACCAGGGGGACCCGTATTTGTGGGGGTGCGACCTGAGGTGAAGTTTTAGCAGGATGCTCCAGTACATGAGAAGGCAGAGCAGAGTCCAACTCGCTTGTACAAAGAGGTGCAGCCGAGGCTTTGTGATTGAGCGGAGCTGGCAGGCCGGGGGAGCCTCCCTCGGACTGCTGTCAGCTGAGAACGCGGAGAGGCCAATCACTGACACAACAAAGCTGCATAAGTGCCACTTCCCCAGCAGGGGGCGCCCTAGCCTCCTGCCCCGTATCACACTGCGTGCCCCCCCTGAGGAAAGATTTATATTTTTAAACAACCCCTCTGCCCCGAGGTGACGGCTTAACAACCATGCCAAGAGTCCACGTAAGGAAACATGACCCGCGGGGCTCCGCGCTCCACTACAGATACGTTAATTGAGATGAAACACGATGAGGGCGCTAGACTCCCCGTCACGTGGAATTATGCTGTGTGTTTTTTGATCTGACGCACAGGAGCAAGATGCTAGGCTCGGTTTTATTTCGAGTAATAAGGCTCATTACACGTTTTCACAGGTTTCACTGTGCAGCGAGAGCCCGAAGTATATTCCAAGCAATAAAACTGACTGCCGGTAGCGAAAAAGAGGTAATGAAGACACTATCGCTCTCGTGTGATGCTGCAAACCAACCAAGATCTCTCCGCCTGTATCGATTAGCAAACGCAATGCCGTGTGCCTTCAGAGTGTCGAGATGCACTAAAAAGAGAGAAAGAATCAAAAATCTGTCTGCCAAGTCTTATTCCTCTAAACTCTGTTCCTTTAGTCCAGAGGACAATCTGACAGCCAGCCTTCAAAAGACAAACCCATAAAGTATTTATGTGTGTGCCTGGGGTCCAGTGAGTTCAGACAGCCACTGAAGAATTCATTAAAGGAGGTGAAAGAATTGTTAAGTGCATCAAATTTAAACCGAGGCCAAACAAGAAAAGGCTCAGACTGAACCACTGAAGGAGAGAATATCAAAACTGTCTTTAGTGATGACACTATAAATACAGAAACAACATGTTCCCGACGTAAAAGACAACAGTTAGTGATTTCATCACTGCTGCAGCCTGGGCTTTCAGCTTTGGATGGTTGCTTTGAGGGTGGGGTGGGGGGGCAGATTTTCTGCTGCTATAACAACCACTTTATTTCAGAGAGGCTAGCATTCTCTAACCGCAACTAAAGACTTAAATGTTTGGTTTACCTGTTTCCAGGATCCGTCGATGGAGCAGTCCCGGATGGAGGAAGGCCTCGTCTTTGCACGAGCGGATCTGCGTTCCCACTAGTTCGGAGTTGGTGGCGAGTATTCTTGCGCTCTCCTCGTTCAGGTTCACGCCGGCCATGGAGGCCACGTCGTTGATATCGTCGTCATCCCTGCAACATGCGAGATGAAAACACAACTTATACTAAATAATCATGTCTGGAAGGCGATGAACTGGTGGTGAAGGTTCAATGATGTTGGCAGATATTGATTCATTTTAAATGTTTTGTCATGTCCGTCCAAAATGTCACCAATAGATTATATTATCCTATTAGACATTTGTATGTCATTGTCATAATTAGCATATGAGGTCACGGTGACCTTTCACCACCATTTTTGTGCCAAATTTGGAAAGAAATTCCCTTCAGGCCTTCCTGAGATATGGGACAGATGTGAGGTCACAGCGACCTTGACCTTTGACCAACACATTCTAACGAGGTCATCCTCGAGTCCAGATGGATGGATTGGACGACCTGGAAACTGGCCACGGCTCTCGCCAGCGCAAAGGCATTACAAAGAAACGGAGATTGCACTTTGGTAAATGTGATCTGATGATGGAAGTCTGATGCAGAAGAAAGTCTAAAATAGATGTACAGTGGAGGTACGAGGTGGTTCAGGGTGAACTAAAGTCAGTGCAAGTTGCACAGTTATTAGGACGCCCCCGATGGCTCAGGGGAAAGGCTCATTTGGGAAGCTGTCTTTAGGGATCTTGTCCTTATGGCAGCATTAGTGACTCCTACTGGTTGGTGTGTCTACACTGTCTCCTTCTGTCTACAGCCTCCCCCGTTAGAAGAAACAGGCTGTAGGCTGTAGTTCAGGAGGAAATATTCACAATAAAATATAATGCTAAAGAGGAAATGTTACTGCATCCACTATAGGATTCAGTTAAGGCGTGGAAGAAACCTTTAATTTCAGTATTCATGTCTTAACATTATCGAAATATATTCCTGCTCTTATCCATGAATATTTCCTCGAATGGCAACATGCATTTGTTTTGTTGCAGGGCTATGCTTTGGTCATAATGGCACAGAGTTCTCATATTTGTGTCGGCACTCTGTGAGGCAGGGAGACGGAGAGCGTTCGGACGGCGTTGAGCTCGGTAAGGATGCTCCTGAGGATTGGCACGCAGCCGCGATCAATCTGGCCATTCACCGATGTCAGCTTACTCTGTCTGCACAAGGCTTTGCCGCTCTTTGCTTTGTATTTTCTTCATTCCTCGCAGGCATAATGCTGACTTCACATCGTTTGCATGTTATTTCACATTAGCCGAGACATAGAAGAAGTTATACACGCAAGAATCAGCGTTTGGGTCGTTGCATTTGACAGAAAACGAGGCCATCGCATCCTTCACAGGCTGTAACTTTCTTTGTAAGTTGTCACCAGGACACATTCCCCTACAATTATTGTACTTGGCAGGTAATGATTCAGATTCTGGCCTGAATTAGCTGAGCGGCGGCGTGTTGTGCTTACAGGAGTGGCCCAGAGCGAGCGGAGGATTTCTCTGAGTAGCTTTGACGGAGGAAACAAAGAACCACAGAACACACACAGAGCGGCCTCTCGCCACTCACTGGCTCGCCTCCACAGTCATTTACGTTCACGCCAAGCGACAGAGCTCGTGCGTGAGCGTGGGCACACGCCGTCAGCCAACTCCACCCCACGAGGCCCTCCTGCACCTCGGTGCGGCCACGGAGAGCCGATATGAAACTTGACACCGCGGCGGGAGGTTGACAAAGACGATTAGAGCATCTCCCTGGACCTCACACACCTCTACCTTCTCTCCTCTCTGCCTCCTCGGCTCCGGTCTAATTAGGAATTCACAGAGAGGATCTACATAACAACACGAGCATGGATACACAGGATTATCCCCTGAGCTGCACCTCAGAACGTGCACCTTCCTTTATCGCGTCCTCTTGGATAACTTGGCCCGTCGTCTAAAGAAACGTGCCTGAGGCCATGTTCACTGAGGTAAAGAAGAACCGCCGACCACAGCCTCAAACTATACATGCAGCCGGGTTGAATGTATCATATTTACCCAACAAACGAAATACAATGCTGTAAAATGCACAATAATAATGGATGAAAATGCTCATTACATATCTCTGCTGAGGTGGACAACACAACAAGTTATCTAAAATATGTAGTGTGACTTTTACATCAGTCAGAAATGAATTAAATCCTTTTTTCCCTGTCAGATATGACCTGGTCAGACAGATTATTCACCCCGACGGTTGTGAATTGAATCCTGAGGCTTCGCTAGCTTGATAGCTAAGTGGAACTGAAATTAAAAATGCCTTTTAAACCTGTTTAGATCGCCTCCCCGGTCATATTGTTCACATATTTAACAATATATATATATATATATACATATATATAAAATATTTTTGTAGCAAAATGCTTCTGCAAAATCGTTTTCTTCCTGGAAAAAAAAATAGGACTCATGCTTACATCAGCCACTACCAACCAATTACAACCAATAATATCATGAGATCCGTCCATCAATCAATCTGCAACTTTAAGTCAGAGAAGGTTGTGAGCTCATCTTTTGAACAATCAAATTACCCCCAACGTTATGTCCCGCCTGTCTATCGTGTTTCACTCTTGTAATGCCATTTCAGCCTGACTTTATTTTTTCCTGAATTGAGAAAGATCAACTTAATTGATCGACTACATCACAAGCACAAAAGTCTATTAACTTAATTAACCCTCGTGGCCTCCTCAAATTTACTACGCACACTGACAAACTGCTATAAAATCATTATACATCAATATTTTTTTCTACTTTTTTTTTCATAAATCTCTTCAACAACTTTCACCTTGCTCAAAACTACCAAACATTCAATCATTTTCAGAATTTTAACCCTTTAAATGCCAGTTTAATTATTTTCATGTTTTAAAGCAAAAAAACACAAAAATTTGTTATTTTCCATACAATAAAAAGAAGGTTGATGGGGCTTCAAAAAGGGCATGAGGGTTAAGATGTGTATTTCCTGCTGTGTTTATATAGAAATAGCTCAAATGAAATATGGAGTCATAATAATAATAATAGAAGTTGTTCATATTGCGTTACATACAAAACAGGACAGGGAGGTTACTGCACCAGCAGCCATGTTTATCTTTCTAGGATTTCTGGCTGTTTGGGATTCACCGGGGTTGAAATCCAGGGAGGACGCCAGAGACAGGTTTGACATTAAAAGGAGGGAATGAGATATGAAATGCAAACTATCCCCGACTACACCTCTGTGCTAATAAAGCAGAGGCTGTAATTAGCTTCCACGGAAGCTAAAGAGCAGCCTCTCTCCGTTATTGGTTCGGCTTGGCCCGGGGACATCAGAGCCGGCGGTCACATGAATACATATGCATGTCGTTTCCATATCAAGCTTGTGTTTCAGAGGGCACGCCATAGGTGGGAGAAGTGCATTGCCATTTAGAGGTTGTGTGTTTGAGTGTGGATAGATGTGTGGAGGGGGGGCACCAACACCCCCAACCCCACCCCTGTGGATAAAGGTCCCTGTGCTCAGGCGGGGGGCCCCGATTCATCCCTTCGACTAACATGCAGGCTTGTTGCACCCACACTGAGAGACATGGACCAGCCAGGGCTTTACTGGGCAGCCGAGGGGATGTGGCTTTATGACCCGATGGATGACAGCACTGGTGGCACAAGATGGGCCAGTAAAACAGGCAACAACCACGGCTAGATGTTTAATAAGTATCTGTTATTAATTCAACAAAACCCACCCACACTCAAATGGCAATTATTCCAAGCTGTGTGTGACGTGAATGACGTTATGATGAAGGTGTACGCCAAAAAGATGTTGGTTTGATGTGGCCGTCAATAGAAGAAATATATATTTGCATTCCAGACTTTCCTATGTTTGGAGTGCCACCGTTTTCTTCATGGCTGTTTGGAGCGACTTCACATGATCTAATCTAGTCTTGTGGCTGCTGTGTTTCCAAGTCTCTGCATCAACAAGTTTGGGGAGGTGACTTTTAAGTTCTAATTGAGTGCAATTTATTTGCGAAGCCTTTTTCTTTCTTTTAGCAAAATAGGCACGTCACACAGTAATTTACAGAGCAACAAAGGATGTAACCGCAAAGGCAGAATGAACTCACTTTGCTGGTAAATGATGGAAAAAAAGGGGGACTGGCGGACTTTTAAATCCACTGGCAAGGATGACTGGTGAACAAAAATGTTTGTTCCTTGTGTGTGTCTTTGTCTAACGCAGCTATGCGAGTGTTGGTGCGCGCGGATGTGTGTCCACCATGCAGGACAGGGTTGGATTGTTGGGGCTCGGAGGTTGGCAGAGGGCTGAGGGCCTCGGCTGGCTCGCCTGTGATTACAGCGGATGTTGAGTGTTTACAGAGAGATGAGGAGGGGTGGGGTGGGGGGTGGGGGGGCACAGAGACAGCTGCTTTCACTCTGTACTGTAAACTACACACACACACACACACACACACACACTGACACAAGCACTTACACAGAAGGCTGTAGCTGAACTGGAAACCCCACAAGCCCTGCAGTGTGTATGTGTGTGTTTGTGCTACAGCTGGCCCGCTGGGACCAGTGGCTCAGAGTGACAGCCATACACACATCAGTCCCCGACTAACAGCTGACAGGCTGGTGGATGCTGACTGACCAGGCCGGCTGCTCTCACCAGAGTCCTTTCTCTTTCTCGCGATCACATTTCATCTCTTACGATAAGCCTTTGTTGAATACATTTTGATTTGATTGTACTAAATGTGAAGCACTGAAGATAAAAACGCACTCTGGACATTCGAAAAAAAGCAAATAGGAAATTCTGTTTTTACAGGAAACACAGCAGCCGTCCTCTGTTAACAGGTCATTATGTTCATGTTGCAGGTTTCTTGTGTGAAGATGCGATGGCGGATGATGCTGGAGAGCCTCGTTTCTGTCCTCAGGTCAGAAAAAAAACACATGAAACAATAAACACCGAAGGAGACGGAGACCTGGTAACCCACCAAGGTCCAGCTGAAACCGTAACAAGTAGTGAAGCGCAAACTGTTTGCGGTGCAAAGTGAGGAATACAGATAGTAGAGATTAATATGTATAACAGCTTCCAACAGAAATGCTGACTGCAGAGAGATGACGATAATGTCAAAATCATCAAACGTTAAAATCAATATCAGCCCCAGCAAAATTATATTTGACTTCAATTAAAAATGGGTACTCGAGGAAGTTGGAGTTGGAGGAAAACAAGCTACCTGCATGTAGAGACACACACATTGATTTGGAGATCAGCTTGTTGAACACTTAAGTGCAAACCGCGCAATTATGACCTGGAAAATATGCTCCGAAACAGTGACGCGCTCCTTGCGTGACAGTGGTGCTGTGTGTTATCGGGCTAATGTTGAAACCAGTGTGTGTGTGTGTGTGTGTGTGTGTGTGTGTGTGGAGAGCCACTGTGAACACTGCGGGGGGAAAAAAGGTCGACAGTAACAAGCGAGCCTGACAGCTTAATTACCAACGCAGCTAAAGATTTATTGGTTTATCAATCAGAGCCTCGGGCGCTGCCTTTCCCCTCAGGAGACGGGAGCCATTACCATGAACCCGTTGGCCCATGTGACCCAGACTCTTGTTGCCCCGGCTCGGTCACACCAGGGCAAAACCCGAGCCCCGGCCCCTACCGTCGCATGCATGCACACATTTCATACGCACACAGAAACAACAGTCTTTAGGATGCACACATGCGTTCATGTGCACCCGAGCAGAGACACAAACAGAGAGAAACAGAGGAATATATGCAAACACACACACACACAGCCACACAAACATTCGCACATATATGCAAACACAAAGACTCACACAGAACAGGAACCACAAAGGCCAGCATGTGGGCGATGAACCTTTTATGTTTTTTGAGACAAAAGCCCAGCTGAAGCAGAGACGGAGAGAGAGAGCCAAGCTGCGGGCTAAATACCGTATGTTTGACTTAACCGAAAGGTATTTCCAGAACCGCATCCAGAAATTCCAGCCATCTGGACACAATTACCTTATTTCTAAATTAAGACGTAGCTCGTTTGTAATTCTGTCTATGAGCTGTGACACTGACACAAGGAGGGCGACCGTGAGGGTGATCCATTGGCTGGCTGGTGTTGTTGCTATGTGGTGGGCGCAGACAGAGAGGACCACCGATCAAACCAGCCAGGCAGCCAGGTGGCCTGGGCAGGCAACTGGGATAAACACTCGCAGCCTTAGCTGAGAGTGTAGCCTGTAGTCACACGGAGACATCTTAGTGAAATGCTGCCCCCATGTGACTGCTGCCAGGAACAACAGCCGGTCTCCCGGCGGAGGGGAGCTGTACCTGAAAGAACCTCCTCCGGGGTCGTTGAGCTTGTTTTTCTGATTCCCAGAGATCTGAACAGCCAGGCCCACGGGACTTTTGCCTGCTTGGATGATGCCTCCCTTCCCCATTGAGCCTGTTAAAAAAAAAAAAGAAATGAGACAAAGAAGAAAACACTCAACAAAACAAGAAAGGAGTAATGTTATCATTGAAATGTCCCCTTCTATCCACGTCAAATATCCTCCCGTCTAACGACTACCTTCAACTGTCTCTGTCATCCTCCGGGGAGGAGGGGAGGGGGGGGATGTTAGCGGTACTGTCGCTCTCCCCAGGTTGGTGCGGAGAGCGTCACTCTGTCAATATCACTGCGCTTCACCGACTCTCCTTACACTCCTAAACCGCATCCTGCTCCGAGACACGTTTTTCCAGAGAGGCACAAGGACTGCCAGAGTGAATTTAAACTTGATTTTAACAGGCATGTTCCTCGCCAAGAGGCACAGAAAAGTATTTTTAGAACTATCCCCGCATTCCAATTTATGGGCATAAAACAACCTACAGATCTTTCACTGCAGGCAATCTTGGGGAAGGGGGCAGATCAAATTTGTATGCACCTACGATCACACACACACACACACACACACACACACAGGTACAAACACACATAACACACACACCACCTGAGAGCACGCGGCTCTCTATGGGGAGCATTACGCCCGGCTGCTGTTGGGGCGATATTTGTGGGCTTCTGTGGGAAGAGTGTTTGTGAATCAGTGTGAGTAAGCAGCAGCGCAAATGTTTGAGAAGGCTTCATAACCAGACAGGAGGGGGGGAGAAATCACCTGTTCTCTCTATGGCTCCTGCCTGTTTACACATCTTACAGCCTGCTGAGAGAACAGTTATGGTTTCACTGATGGCTATCTTTGGTTAAACCTATTTCCTTGGCTCTTTATCGAACCAGAAGGTCAGGCCGAGTTTGAAAATGGTGGAATATCTGGCCGAGCGTGCAGCCTTGCTGGGAGAAGTAACAGGCAACAGAAGTGTGTCAGACTGAACCCCGAACCCGACCAGAACTTAGTCCTTTGTCCTGAACTGAACTTGAAGTCTTAGCACTATTTCAAAATAGCTTGTTCTGAGGGAGACATGAACAAAAGAACGCCTGATATAACAAGATAACTGTGAATGTGAGTGAATTCAGGAGAATCCATATCAGATGCAGATGGAGGAGTCCTGCAGTCCTACCTTGCGTTCTGACGGACTGTGTGATCACCACGGGCATCCGGACCTGGCCACCGACACACCCCGCTGGCTTGATACCCTGAAGAATCAATCCAAATAGAGATTATGTAGTTTATTGCCGTGTTTCAAAGAATGGTATTCATAAATGAGGGGGGGTTAAAAAGTATAAAACGAATGCCCACTGAACCACTTCCCCAAGAAGAACTGTTTGGTTCTTTGTTTCCTTTTCAAAAGATCCACAAGCTGGTTAAGCGTTTTGTGTACTGATTTATATTCTACTGTAAGATATTAAAAAATATCTGCAGTCGTAAAGCAGGACGGAGGCAGACTAGATATGATGAATTTACAATGGCTAGTCCTACACAATCAGAACGGGGAGATCAATGTAAATGCACAAGATGGATTTCTGTCACTGAACATGACCTACATTTGCCTTTCTGCAATTCCACATAAGACAAGTCAAGACTGCAGTGAAGAAGTAGTTTAGAAGAAGGAGATGTAGTGGTAGAAGAAGAAGAAGAAGAAGAAGAAGAAGAAGAAGAAGAAGAAGAAGGGGAGGGAGGGAGGGAGGCGGTGTGCTAGGCTATTAGAGTCACTTCCTTCCTTGGTAGCAGCCACAGGCCCGGCCTCGGGCTCAGCCATCCATTCCTACCAGTTTGCTTCTTGCTGCATATTTTTTTGCCTTGTTTTCCATTCCCTGACACATGCTATATTACTGTTCAAGCTACTGAAAAAAAGACAGAGGCCATTTTTCCCAGAGATCCACTGCAGGGGCTTGCGAGAGTGGGAGGGAAAGGGGGGGGAAATACATTCAGCACAGGCAGAGATAGCTAGCACCTCTGGCCAGCCGGCGACACAGTTAAGAGAGGAGAGGGGGGGTCAGGTAGAAAGTTTGGCAATAAGAGGTTAAAAGGGAAGACACGGAAGCTGATCTCACAGCTTTTTCTACATTTAAACCAAGTTAATATTAAATTAAAATAACCTCGTTTGTTGAAGTCATCATACTAATAATTCAAAATGATGCGTGTCAAGAACACATGCATTTGACTTACGCAACAGGCAACACTACAAAAGGTGTTGGCACACATACAGTGGACCGACTGCAGCTTATCTATGGAAAATTAAATTGCTGCACACGTGTATTATAGCCTATGAGGTTGCATTCAAATATATTTAGCTTTGTGGTTTCTCAGGAGTTGTCATGTTGTTATAATACTTGAACAACAGAGATCGTATACATAACTATTCCCTATTAATATACATACAACCCCATGCATTTGTACATCCATATGCATTGTTTCAGTGAAGAATAAACCGCTATATAGTGATGTGGCCTAGTTACTCTCCATTCATTCTCCACCATTTCATCAAGTCCGTTCACCGAATATATCATTTGCCCTGAGGGCGTTTGAGGTCCAGCTAATTTCATCAGCACTAGTGGTATCATTTAAAAAAAAAAAAAAAAACTGTAAAAACAAAATGCCAATTTAATGAGTCATACTATAGAGATATCTTGTAGTAAAAACAAGCTGTAATCACATTAAACCTGCACCATGTCATTGAAAACCACTATGCTACACTTCACCAGACATCTACTACACTTACCATGTAAGACATGTTACCCATACTACTGTGGTACGGGAGGATTCTTTTAGCCTAATTCAACTAGCTGTCTGGTTTCAGACTGTTGATGTGCCAGGGGCGATCATTTACTAATGTTTTGTGTGATAGCTTATGTTGGTGTTTTCTGCATCTGTGTGCGTGTGTGTGTGTGTGTGTGTGTGTGTGTGTGTGAGAGAGAGAGAGATGGAGAGAGACCAGAGGCATGTTCTGGACATAGACTGCGGCCGCCACATTGCTTTAAAATTGACCCGGGGCTGACCTAGTTACCTCGCTTCACCCTTCAACGGTTAACGGGTAGAGGGAGGGAGATGTGAGAGAGCGATGCGGGGGTAGATACAGTGAGAGAAACTGTTGGAAAGAGATGGAGGAAGAGCAAGAGGATGGAAAAGAGGAGAATAGAGAGAGAGAAAAACTAGTGAGGAAAACGGTGAGAGAAAACCAAATGTAGAAGAGAGAGATAGAACCCTCGAGCTCGGCTGTCCCTGTGCCTGAACCCGGACGACCTGAGTGTGACCTCGCTTGACCCATCCGTGTGTGTGTGTGTGTGCGCACATACACAGCATACACCCATCATAACTCAGCGCTGCTGAGAGTTAAGTGAGGCTGCCGCTGTCCAGTGCTGGACCCTGCAGGTTACACAGGAAACCTGCATGCAAGGTTAAAAGCCTCACCAAACAGATCTTTAACTGGCAGAGAGCACACCATCATCCTGGTCGGAAAATCAACTTCTAACTCACGTAATAAGTAATATAAATAGAGTGAAATAAAAAACTCACAAATCAACCAGTCAATTAAAGAAAAGTAACTTTGTAAGAGCCGTTATACGATACTGTACGCGGAGGAGACGCAGGGCAGTCATGGAGTATTAAGTGCAGTCTGTTTTTCTAACCAGAGGACAGTGGTTTGTCTCAGACAGCATCCTAATAAAGTGCCTCCAAAGCATCAACATGTAAAACTTTGACATGTTCTTTCAAATAATTCTAATGGCAAACATGTTTATTGTAGAAAACATTGGTGTTGATGTTAGCTTATTCTGCCTCTCTGACACTAAAATAAGTCCAAGACAGCAGCTAGGGCTCCAGCTATTGTTTTTTCTTATTCTTATTCTTATTACTTGATATATTCTGGATAGAACATTGAATCAGAAAAGCTTAATAATAAAAACAAATCTTTCCCAAATAATGCGGAAATTAAATAATTTAAAATGGTTTTCACAATTAATGCATGGGCATTATAATGATATTATCTTTTTTTTTTTAATCATACTTCATTGTATAATAGTTTAAAAAGTAATTGGCCTTAAAGAAATCAATACACTGTGTTTACATAACACCTTGCCTTAATAAAGCGGTTAACTTGGGACCAAAAATGCTATTCATCGCCTCTGATCAACGACCAGTATTACAGAGCGTCTCCAAGGTGTGAATGTGTCGGTTAAAGACAGGTTTGCACTTTCCCTGATTGAGCTGCTGAAGATCTGATATACTCCAACATCCCAGGCAGAACAATGAACCCATAAAACTAACAAACTAAACAGCACTTACCCTCCTTAATCAATAATCTATCAAATACACTGAAACTTTGGACTGAAATAAATAATTAAGCAGACACAAAACCACCAAGGAGAAGGGAGGAAGGCCTTTTTTACAGTGTGTTCTCATTGAAGTCCATACCTGGATATATATATTTCATGAAGACAGACACTGTGGAGGTTGCATGTTCTTCCTGCGTGGGTTTACCTGATATTTTACTAAGATAACTCTGCAAATCTTGACGTTACTCTCCTGATACTTCTCATTTCGTTTCCTGAAACTCCTGAAAAAGTGCGATTCCTCAGCGAGTGTGTGAGCTGGGTGTGACTCTGACTCGCTGGTGGCTGTGTGACCTTCAGCCACGACACTGGTCATTCACACAGCACCGCACATCTCATTGAGCCCTTCTCTTTTAAATAAATATATATATATATATATATATTTAATTTGCCGTATTTTGAAAGTCAATTTAGATACAAATTGTATATGTAAGCAACGTGTCTGCACTTGAGTCTGATCCATCTGCTCGGCTCCATACATACCATGCCAGCTGCATGTCCAAGCGTCCCAGCGGGCAGCGCGCTGGCACCCGTAGTGATGCTGACGCTGTTCGGGTGGTGTACGCGGACAGCTGGCCCAGCCGCTGCGGCAGGAGGGGGGCCGCCGGGTGCTGGTTTGACTCCATGCTGCGGGGGCGGGGTCACGGTGTGCTGACTATTCAGCAAAGACAGCCTGAGGGCCGGCAGACTCTTCTGTTGACGGGCAGAGAGAGGCCAGAGTTGAGAGTCCAAGAGCACGGCAGACATGCGTGAGAAAATACCATACACCGCTGCAGAAGCAAACACTGCTCATTTAGCATAATGACAAAAACATGGCTACGGGCTGAAGAAAACACCTGCTGGGATATCTCACACAATGTGGTTTACACTGTAGCGTCAAAAGAAAACAAGTAATCTGATTTCATGATAACCAACCTACAGTATGCCTCTGTAAGCCACACATGAAGCATGGCCACGAGCTATTTCTGATAACCCACAGTCACCGCTGACCCGGGGAGCTGACGCTGCCCCATACAGACTATTTCAGGCAGATCTTTTGACGTAAGCGACCTAACGTTGCATGACAACATGTGTTTGTGGCCGGGTCGGCCGCCTTGATGTGACGCTCATCACGGTTGGCTGGAGGAACCTGCTGGCTACTGGCAGGGACGGCTGTGGGGGGCCACTGTCACACACGGTCAGAAGTCAGGCCAGAGGGGTGTGTGTGTGTGTGTGTGTGTGTGTGTGTGTGTATCATTCTACTGTCAGGCCTGGCCGTCACTGGCTTCAGTGCCAGGGAGAGGCCTTCTTTAGGGGGTCAGTTTAGGAACGTAACATGAGAGCGGCAGCTCGAGGAGCCACGTTAGGGGACGATTTAAGGGGCAGGTGAGGGAGCTGTTGAGGAAATGTCATTTAGAGCTACGAGGCCCAGTCAACTGTGGATGTAGGGCCCCAGTAAAAAAGGGCCACTTTATGAGACAGGTGTAGACAGCAAGCTTGGGGTTAAAAGTTGAGATGTCAGTTAAGGAGAAGTGTAGGGAAAGGCCAATTAATGTCACACGTTTAGAGGAAGTTGAGCAGTTTAGGTGAGGTTTAGGGTCTTAGTCAGCGAGGAGGCATTTTCAAGGTGAAAGGTTAAAGTTTGCAAGCAAGGACCACACCTTGAGAAAGGGCACCAGGTAAGGCTGCGGCGACGACTTGAGCTCCGTCTGCAGTCGGCTGGTGAACTCCTCCGGTTCGATCTTGGCATCCTGTTAGGTGAGGGGGTAAAGTATACACACGGCTTGGTAAGACAGCCCAGACAGTAAAGTAAAGCACAGCACGGTGACTCGAGCACGACGAGATGACATCTCATCACCGGGGCTGACGATCAAACACTCAACTCCCATCCTGGCACCTCGGGGTGCAGCTCATGAATGTGTAACTGTGTAGAAGATGAAAATTCATGACGGAGAAAGAGTTTCATGCTGCCATCTACAGGATCAAAATATTCAATACAACAAGAGCCTGCTGACTTACGTCCTACATATATTTTAAATTGCAAAAAGAGTCAAATCAAATGTAGAAAAGAAGCACCCGTCAGGAAACTGACGGTGTCTGAGCACGACACCACCATGATCACTGTTGGTTTATCGGGTCGTGAAGCTCACCAGCAGGTCCTGAACCAGAGACTTGACGTTCTTGGAGGTCTCCGGGGACGGAGAGTTGTGAGATGCGAGCTTGATAAGCGTGGCCAGGAAATTCTTGCACTTCTTGACATTCTCTTGCATCTCCTGCAGAAGAAAAGAAAACAATCAGAAACCTCGTGTGCACATTTTTTTTTTTAAAAGAACTGGCAGCTCGAGCTAGAAATTGCTGGCTCTCTCAGACACTTTAGATCTTTGAATAAGTTTTAATCAACATTTAAAGGAAGGATCTTCTTTTGTTATTAAGACTATTAGGATTCAGTAGATGTTTTGCTGCTTTTCTTTGATTAATTCTAATAGTAAGGAATGAAAAGACTTGGACTGATGAAGATGCTGACACAAATCAGAGCATACTGCACGCTGCCCAGTCATCTTTGCAGCCAAATGAGACATGGCACCTGTCCACTCAAAGTGCCAGTGGCAACAAACTGCAGCCGTTACCGGCTCTGGATCTACGTGGACGTGAGAGTCTGAATGTGTGTAGCGTTCGCGGTGGCTCTGCGTCTGCATGTCCTTGGGTCGGAGCTGCAGTTGTGTGAATGTGTGAGTGTGAACGCGCGTGGGCATGTGTGAGACTCTTGGTGCATGGCCAGCTGTGTGCGGCGTTGAGGGCTGCGGGTCCGGGGGGGGGACCGAGCTTGTGACACACAGCCAGCCCGCTGGCAGCTGTGACAGCGCCTCCGCCCTCGAGGGTGAAGTGTGGGCAGCGGTGGAGGGGGGGGGGGGACGGACCTGGGACACGATGGGACCTCCGGGGTTCGCGTTGATGCCCGTCTGCGGAGGCTGCACCGGCTGGGAGGCGGCCTGGGCCTGGACCGGGGCCTGGGGGGCCACGGCCACGGGGGTCTGCTGCGGAGCCGTCACTGCCACGGCCGGCGCCACGGGGCCCTTCTGGAAGAGCAAAGGAAGAGACAGAGAGATAAACAGGACGTGACGCCTCGCTCGCAGCAAGGCCACGGAGAACAGGAGGCGGGCGCCGCGGCGCTCCTGTCACATCTGGTGTCCTGACTTCGGTGGACATCGCTTAACAGACAAGGAGGAGGGAGGGGAGGTGGTGACAAGCTAGGGGCCGGGAAATACACGAGGCCATCAAAGCTTTTCTTAATCAGCACCTACCTGATAGCAAACTAGAGCCGTCACCGGTCGTTCCGAACATCATCCACCTATCGTGTACCTGGTATAAATACACGAAGCTAATAAATAAAGAACAGACGAGGTGCCATCAGCGCTCTCTCTCCCGCTAAAGCCCTCATCACCTCTTTTGAATCTCTCAGGGCCAGTTCACACTTGGCAAGAAAACGCATCTTATGTGATACAGCAGACAGCTCTAAATACAGGTGTGAATGGAGCCAGAAACGTTTTAGGGTCGGATCACTCAAGCCATACACGGATGAGGTCGAGGTCACGCGTACATCCACATATGTGATGTGGTCACTTGGAAAATCTGAAAAATATTTTTTTTAAATGTATTAATCCTTTAGGCATCGAGACCTGATGAGTTTATTTGATTGTTTTTCACTAAAAAGGATGTTTGTCTTCATCTGTGACGTAATCAAATATTAAGATGTAAAGTGATTTCAGTATGTTTAAGCATATGTTGATGATCATCAGGGTAATATTGTGAGTTGCACTTATTTTTGGCAGAATAGTCTTGACATGGAACTACAGGTTTTCTTCTCAGCTCCTCAGATTTATTCAAATATTCAGGGTGATTGAATTGAAGGCTGAAAAATGGGCAAGTAAGGAGGGTTGTCTCACTGGGCGGAGTGCAGGACAGGAGGAGGAGGAGGAGGAGGAGGAGGAAGAGGAGGAGGTCTGCAGGGCAGGGCTGGATGGAGTGGGAGAGGGAGACGGTACCATCTTGGCCGGGGTCAAAGCACACTGCCTGGTGGTCTGAGAGGTCACGGGGGACTGCAGGGAAAGAAAGAGAGCAAGACAAACATGGAGCATAAAGGTCTCGACGAAAGTGGGGGTGAGAAAGAGATGAATGAATACGAGGCACACCGAGGGACACAAAGGTGGAGACACAGCGACGGTGAGTCGGTGTCGCTTTCAGAGGCGAGAAGGAAGAGTGAAGCGGAAGTGAACGGAGGGCAGGGAGAAGAGCGGGACGGCGTGAGAAGGAGAGGAAAAGAGCAGCGGCGTGCCTCGCAGACGGATGAGGGAAAGGTCACGATGGCAGGAAGGAATAAAGGAGGTGGCAGCATGTTGGCGATGTTGAAGGGTGAAACAGAGACGAGCGTGTTTGGTCAGGTCACAGTGGGTCACGGCGACGGTCCACAGAGCCAACCACATCAATGACATATCACTAATACAGGCACTGATGGACGGATGGTTTCACTTTGTGACTTGCTTTCTTTATATAAGTATATATAAAATGAAGGGGAAGGGGTTAATCATTGTAAATGATTAGATGTTTGTTTGGCTGTGGACACAAAATGGGTTTATTTTTGGAGAAACGCTGCAGCTAACGCAGTGAAATAGCTGACAGATAAACTGCCGTTTTTCATAATTTAGCACGCAAGCCTGACAAACTGCTATGAAACAAGCTAGTGTTAGTTCACTGACTCCTGAGGCCGTTAACCACAGATAATGACAAAGGTGTTGACTCATCGCCTTGATTTAAGTCATTTGAGGCGAGACGCTACAAGCAAACACATTGTTGAGATTGTAGAGATTTGGGGCTTTTTTTTTTCTTCCACCACATGTGTCTTAATTTATTTTCTCAATTTATATGCTGAATTCACCAACATATTATATATTTTTTAGCCTCATAAAAACGTTGGCTCTAAATATGCCAACAAAATGAAACAACCTGGCTTTATCCAACATACACAGTTCTGTTCTGGAGATGTTTTTACCACAAAAAAAACCTGATTAGGATATTTAAACATACATTTTCAGACATTTGGTCATACAAAAAGCCAGGAAGTGGATTTAGTGCTGACTTCACCCTCTCTCCCCTGTTATTAACCTGCTGTGTGTGTGTGTGACTTCTGTGCTTTCTTATCAATACAACCAGTAAAATTATGAATACATGTTTTTTACGAGAGCAGAACATTGTTTAGAGATCTGGCATCTTACATTTAAATCTCAAAGTTCATCAAATTGTTTATAATGTATGAAATTTCAGGTGAAAAAAATCTGTATTTTAAAAATAATATAAGTAATAAGTAATATAAATTGCAGGAAACAACAATATTGCAATGTCAGTTTTGTTCCAATATCATGCAGCTATAGTGCCAACTGCCAGAACACCATGGTGTTCATCACACACACACACACACACACACACACACCTCCTGGCTGCTATCCTGTCTATGGTCAAAGACAGCCCACGAGGTCCTCTGCCCCAACCTCTGGCACACAGCCTTCCATTCACAGGCCAGCCAAATCACACACACACACACACACACACACACACACACACACACACACAATCAACTCCACTTTTCTTGCACACAAATGAAAACACACCACTGTGCCAACGAGGAGGGAAAGAGGAAGCAGGATGGAAGAGAGGAGGAGTCCCCCCCCAACTAAAAGTTTAGTGTGATCCAAGAGAACGTGGGGGGGAAGTGGGTGTACGAGGGGTGAGGGGAGAGGGGTGCTGCTAAGAGCCACGGGGTGCATCCCACCGCCAGCTACGCCTCACTCTCTCCATCTCACACGCACAGACAGACGTGCACACAAACACACTCAAGAACCAAAGCCTTGTTAGCTTTTTAAAATAATCAGGCAGTTGGATGATGAATGATTTAACAGGTATGGAAGGAAGGAAGCTCAGGATGCCTTCCGTTTCTCCCCTCAGGGTCACGGGAAGAGTGACAGGCCGACGGAGGGGTTGAGCTCTGGGAATAAACACCATTCCCTTTCATTTCCCCGCCACTGCTTTTCCTGTCGAGACGGCGACGCCGCGGCCCGCTCGTTTGTCATCAGCGTGACTGTGGAAAGGCGATGACAATCTGCGGCTGTCTTTTGTGAGGCGTTCACATCGGGATGGATGCAGGTACGGGTGCAGAGGCAGGAGGGGGGGCTGTTGTGTGACTGATGCGGACTTCTGTGTGTGAAGCCGGCAGGCTACTCTGGGACTGTATGGGAGTGATTTTTAGCATTTACAGGAAGTTATTTATACTACAAACATATGAGGGCTTTCCATCAATAAGGAAATATTACTCTTAGTTTTGAAACATGGACTCTGACAACTCAGCCTATATAGTGGCAATACTGAGAAGGCAGCTTAATACTGCCAATGCATTGTGGGTATACCAAACACCAGTACCTGCACTAACGAAGTACATACTGCTGTATCTTATGCCACATTATTTTAATCTTTGTTTTATTTTAGTACTCATGTTGATAACACTCATAATAGTAGTTTAAAATAGGATTGACACGTCTTACTGTAACCCTGAGCAGAGACTGCTGGAGGAGCAGGAAACAGCTGAATTCATAAGTGAAAGTAGAAATAGAAACAAAGAGGAAAATTTAGCTGAATAAAAAAAAGACAGTGAAATGCTGCCCTCTAGTGTCCGTTTTTTGTTCTCGCAGTTGGTGATATGATGTACAGGAGACCTCAAATGAATCAAAACATCCATCCATCCATTTTCTACCGCTTATCCTGTATTTAGGGTCACGGGGGGGCTGGAGCCAATCCCAGCTGTCATTGGGCGAAGGCAGGGTACACCCTGGACAGGACGCCAGTCTATCACAGGGCCGACATGTAGAGACAAACAACCATTCACGCTCACATTCACACCTACGGGCAATTTAGAGTCATCAATTAACCTATCCCCATCGTGCATGTCTTTGGACTGTGGGAGGAAGCCGGAGAACCCGAAGAGAACCCACGCTTACACAGGGAGAACATGCAAACTCCACACAGAAGGAACCCGGGCCGACCCGGGAATCGAACCCAGGACCCTCTTGCTGTGAGGCGAGAGTGCTACCCACTACTCCACCGTGCAGCCGACTGAATCAAACTTGTTATATATATATATATATATATATAGCTGGCCTCTTTCCTGCAACCTTGAGAGACCCGATCAAAGAGTGTGTAGTAATCAATTAGTTCCTAACTTTTGAGATCACACTGATGAAAAACAAGCTTCTCTCTCAAGCAGTTTGTGTTTTTAGTCCTCTCTCACCAGGATTTATTAAAAGTTTAGTACCAGCAGATTAATCAATAAGTCAATTAAATAACTGATTCAATGTTTTCAAAATGTTTTAAGCATTGTTTTTCATAATTTTTGATCACAAACTAAATATATGCATGAATAATGACTCAGTATTTGGGTTTTGGATCACACAATACAAGCAGCTGGTTCATTTGGGCTTTGGAAAAAAATTATCTTTTTTCCTGTCATTTTATAGACCAATAAAATATGAAGTGGAGTAACTGATAACGAAAATAATAATTTGTTGCAGGTGGACATAATCTCATAAACTCACATCAGAAAAAATCTAAATCTACTTGATTTACAGAGAAACCGTGAGACACAAACTATACAGCGATCTCATTATTAACGCCAATTAAGTGCCAAAGTTGTGGATTCAGCAGCACAAGCTCCGGTTTCTACGTGAATGATGTATCCACAGGTGATAATAAGCAAATTCCAATTAATGATTCAGTGGCTCGTTAAATTTTGATGAGAGGACCCCGCAGAGTCATTAAGGAGCCCTGAGACATTCCTTCATCTATTAATCTCAGTTTAATCTATACGTAAAATAATCAAGAATATCCATCTATTATAATAATTACACCGTTAAACATATTAATCACATCCCAATTAGGTGGTGTGGAGCTCAGCTGTTCACCTAATGAGGTGCGGCCCACCCAGTGTCAACGGCATGAGTCGGCGCATAATTAGATCAAAGTTTCTCCAATTGAAATCAGTCAATATCATTTTGACAAAGGTCACCAGCCGTGGTTTGACTGACAGAAATTCTGTAGCGCTCAAATGACTGAAACATACAGGAAACATGCCTGAACAATGTTACATTTCAGGCATGATTACCCTGAACTGTCTTGTCTTGGTTTTGAAATTTCCTGTTTTATTTTGAAGGAGTAACTCCCCTCTTGTTTCAGGTCACTTGCCCTTCCTCATGTGTCCCTGGTCTGATGTCATCCCTGATTCCTGATTGTCTTCACCTGTTGCCCATTATCCCTCTGTGTATTTAAGTCTGTGTCTCCCCTTGTCTTGTGCCAGTGTGTCTCGTCTCCTTGTCATGTCAAGATCCTCCAGCCACGATCCATAGCCTTGCAACCGAATCTCTGTCACGTTTGTATTTTTGCGTTCTTTTGTTCAAGTGTATTTAATTTCATAGCCTTGTTGTTTTTCCTCCCTGTTGAACATTCTTTTGTTTGTACCTTTTTTTTTATTCAGAATAGTGTGGTTTAAGTTTATAGCCAAGTTGTGTTTTTTTTTCACTCGAATAAAAGCCTGTTTAACCTGCCTCTGCCCTGCATCTGAGTCCTCCTCCTTGTCCAAGCCTGACACTTATCCAGTATTCAGGGTCGCGGGGGGGCTGGAGCCGATCCCAGCTGTCATTGTGCGAAGGCAGGGTACACCCTGGACAGGACGCCAGTCTATCACAGGGCCGACATGTAGAGACAGACAACCATTCACACTCACATTCACACCTACGGGCAATTTAGAGTCACCAATCAACCTATCCCCATCCTGCATGTCTTTGGACTGTGGGAGGAAGCCGGAGAACCCGGAGAGAACCAACGCTTACACGGGGAGAACATGCAAACTCCACACAGAAGGAACCCGACCCGGGAATCAAAATTACCCCATTAATCATCAAAATAAATGAAAACTCTTAAATGGCACTAAAACATACTGGAATAACTTTACATTTAGTTAAACTTTTTTTAGTGCATCAAAGATAAGACACAACTTTTCTTAGTGAACATCCTTTCAGTGATAAACTTATATAAAGGATAAATACTTTTTTTAAATGTATAGTTGTATTTGTTCTATTTTTCACTTTTCTAAATAATGGAAATTCACCATTGATTGAGTGTTTTGTATGTGCTGTAATAAAACCCTATATCGACCTATAAAACCTGATCAAAGAGCTGATTGTTTGACAACAAGCATATGTTTAGTAGAAAATGCAAAAGTTCTGTGTAATTTTATATATTGTTACCAAATAATAAAAATAATCATAAATATTATTTATATAGCACTTATCAACACCAGCAGTTACAATGTGCTTTACAGGACAGACATAAAAAGAACAAGGATACAATAAAATGACAGATACACACACTTGTGTGTGTGTGGTCCAAGCTACTATCGCACGAAACCTGTTTATTAAACATTTTCAACACTTTCACATATTTCATACTTCTAGATTTATTTTAAGGAAAATAGAAATGCAATATTTTAGTGTTAAATATGCCATCATTTGCTATGTTTTTATCCAAATGTTAATGATTGGAACGTCTGAAGAACAGCTGTGTGTAAGCTCATGTCACACAGCTACTCACACTTGCTACTCTAATATACATCTGGACATTTCTCGCATACACAAAATCCACATACCATGCAGTTGGAAAGCACTACACTTTGCACTTTGTATGAATAGTATATTAAGCTAAATTTCCTGGGATGTTCCTCTTAAAAGAAAATACTTTTTCTATTGACCAAACAAGGAAATGCTTGTGTATTATTGATTAAAATTTGATCTTTTAATTGTGCTGGTTACACCAAAATAACTAGTCTGTATGCGTCTGGTCTATTATACAGCTGCTGGAGTTAATTTGTGAAGTTCTATATACTGTATAAAATGCCTAAATGTATGTAGTGTTGACAAGAAATTAATATCAATTTTACTCTCATTAAAGATGGAAAATCACTGTTAGGTGTTGTCATTTTTTGTTGTTCATATTCACAAAGTGTACATAACAGACCGGAGATCAACTCATTAATGTGTAAAAGTGTTCACCTTTGACACAAGCCTCATTCACAAATATTACAACGTATCCACCAACAGGCAGCAAAGAAACGATGCACATGGCAGCTCTGCTCTTCTGACACAACTTACTCTCTCCTAACTGTCCATTTTTATTAGCCTCCAGTTTACAATCAAATTCATTGTATATCTAATTAAGGAAACAGGCACAAATCAGATTATCCGTTATCTGTTGCATTATATTTGCCAGTAATTGTGTCCTATTAAATGCCAAAACCAGGTCATGTGTATCTGATGGCTCCGTAACCTGTCTAGCCTTCTTGTTCTTGTCACGCTGTAAACAAACAACATGCTGCTGCGTACGGATGGGACGATATCGGATTTTATCACAGATCTTGGTAAAAAAAAATCACAATAAATTGATCGTGGTGAATTTCCATTATCGGATAATCATGATTATCAAACAAGTGACTTGAAAAAGCTGTCATAATCATGGTAGGTAAGTGAAAAATTATCTTAATTAAAAACAAAATACAGGATACAAAGATACATTTTTTTATTGATAATCCTTATGAATTATTCTATTTAAGATTAGATTTAAGATGTGTCTTATCTGTAATGCAATTAAAATCTTTGTTTCTAAACCAAATGTAAAGTCATACCAGTAAGTTATTTTATGAGTTTAAACATTATTTGATATTTTGATCGGGATAATATTGTGAATTGTAAATATTTCACCATGATATTCCTGACATGAAGTGTTCATATCACCCAATGTCTCGTGTTGTGTGCATGCTAGTGATATTCTACAGGTGGCAGCTACCGTGCGGTGTTCTGTGGCGGAGTCTCACCTGAGGAGTCGTCACTCTGAAGGACGTTCCTGTCGTCGGGGTGGCGGGTCGTGGAGAGATGTTGTTCTGGGCCTGAGCCTGAGCCTGAGCTTGAGCCTGAGCCTGAGCCTGAGCTTGAGCCAAAGCCTGCTGAGGAACCATCACTAGCTGTCCCAGCTCTGTGCGTACCAACACCATCCCTGGAGAAATCACAGCAAACATTCACTTCAGGAAACACCATAACATCACACCCACTGAATGGAATTTAAACCGCATGTCACTCAGTGGGCAAATAATATACATCCCTTTACAAGAAAGTTACATCACTTTACTGTAATGGAGCCTTTAAAAGCAGGAAAATAGGGAAATCTCATATGACAACATCCATGTGACATTGATACATTGGTATGGTCCTATGGGAGGTTTGCATATCCAACTGCAGTAAACCACAGCAGAAGTGCTTTGTTTGTGCTAGATTACCTGCACAAAGCAAATCTTTCTTATATATCAGGAGAGTCCATCGTGTGTTATTGCTTATCTCACCGCACCACAACACTGCTTGCCTCAAATTAACATTTCACAAAAAAGATCTAGCTGGTTATCACGCTAATGCACGAATGAGCGGGTAAGGATTGGGGAGTTGAAGTTGAAAATCGTGAAGTAACTCTGATTGTAACCAGTGCGACGCTTGTGAGGTACGACCCATATCAGGTCAGGACAGAATGTTTTATTACACATTTGTGTAACTTTGCAGGATTTCCATGAAGTAAATAAAGGAGGTGAGGTCGATAGAAAGGTTAATCGTGTGTTCACAGTTGACTCAGAGCAGCATTCAAGAAAAAACTGCTGGGGGGGGCAAACAAACCCTCCTGACCACTGTCCACAGTTATTACCCTAAATGACAAGAAAGGAGATTCATAGAGGTTGGCTACCTGGCAGAAGTTTACTTGAGAAGCCATACATGTTTACAAAATTCTGAAAATGAGTCTGTGAGGCAGATTTTAAAAAAGCATCCCTCCCCCCCCAACCAAACCCCTCCCCTCAGTGTTCAATGATTCGACGAGGCAGGAGCAGGGGAGACGAGGAGATTGGACGGAGGGTACGAGCCAATAGGAGCCTTCCGGAGCAATGGCTCCCATTGGTCAATTTCTATGCAGGCCTACAGCTAATAGACTGAATGGATTTTTTTATTCCAAATTGTAGACCATAGCTTTAAAGTGATGTTTACATAACTGACATTAAGAGATCCTTCTAATTTATATTTTTGGAAATGCTAATAATAAAAATACATTGCTGACATTTTATTAAGAGCACATAGTGTGTGAATCCTATTTCTATGTGATTTTATTGGAAAGCACCACGTCCTCTCCTGACTGTGAACCCATAAAATCATTCGCTTTGGGCTTCAAGTGTGACAGCAGCATGGCCGCATGACACAGTTTTTACAAGTTTGATCCCTGATGTCAACTTAAGCATCAGCCACATTACTGAAATGCGCAGATTCATTGAATTTGATCGTTTTCGCTGCAGTTTCGTCTCCTTTCTTATGATTTATTTTTGCAATTCTGATATTTATGTTGTGTCAGGATGCTTGGTGTAAATGTAATACTGTGCACGGCTCGGCTGTCACGTCGGGGGCTGGGTGAAGTGTTTAATTCCCAAAGGGGCCACCGTTCCTAAAACTCACAGTGATTAAAAGGATGCAGTGCATTAAATTGCAGGTTTTATCCTTAGGAACAGGCACCACATGCCACATGATGACATGGAAAGCTCCCCCAACACATGGACACATATTGGAAGAGAAGAGGATGTCACGCGCACACACACACACACACACACACACACACACACACAGTCCTCATACTGATGACAGTCAAAAAAACATGACCACACTGACAACCAAAGCAAGGAGCCGGGGTTAGGGTCCCTTCCTGCTGCTCTCCTCTCCCTCCTGCAAACCTTACCCGGTGGGATGGTAAACCCTGGGGGCAGCTGAATGGTCGTCTGCTGCTGAGGTGGTCTGACAATCAGCTGGGGGGCTACAATCCTCTGAGGTGGTGTAAGTCCAGGACGGGGTTGAGACTGTGCAGAGGTGGCTGCGGCGGGTGTCGTGGAGGGGGCTGGAGGCCGGACCATGCTGACAGTGGTGGTCACCGGTGCGGTTTGAACAGGTCCACATGCAGGACTTGCTGCCTGCCCTGTGACACCGGCAGCAGCTGTAGCAGAGCTCAAAGGCTGGGTGGCTGTTGCTGTGGTGGTGGTGGTTGTGGCAGCTGCTGCTGTAGTTGTTGTTGTTGGTGTGACAACAGAGGGCGCTGATGAAACAGTGTTTATTACAGAGTTGACACTACCAGACTGGCTTGACATTACAATTTTGGACTGACAATCGTCTGCTTTGGAAGCCCCGGTGCTGTGGTCCCCCTGTGGAGGCGAGGGGGTGATGGTGGGTCCTATGCGAGCTCCCTGCTGGACCAAGGCCGTCACGCTGGTCCCGTTGCCGTTCTGGGCTATGCTCGCTACGATGTGACTCGGGAGCCTGTGCAAAGCGATGGTGGGAGTCCCCCGGTCGAGCGCGATAGCCGACTGACCGACGGGCAGGTTTGACAGCGTGTACGTCGAGGTGTTAATAGAGGACGTGGCCGACCGAGTGGAGTTCGGTGTAGTTGCGTTGCCCTCCGCCGAGCCGACGTTGTCCGCCGCCGCCGTGTTGCTGTTCCTCCGCGTCGCTACGGCTGCACCGTTCAAACTCTTGATCCGAGCCGAAGCGCTCCTCCGCGGCGTGGTGACGCGTCTCCTCGGCGGGTTCGCCTCCGCCGACGTCTCACACGTGCCCGGGCTCACCTTAGACCCCCGGCTGGATGCGGTGCTGATGCTGGCCGGCGTGGATGCCAAAGTTGACACGCCAGACGCGGTCAGTGTTGTGATGGATGCTCCATGTGATTGCGAGCCGCTGCTAGTGGCGTTCACACAGGCAGCCGAGGCGGTGGAGGGCTCGCCGAACAGAGCGGTGCAGCCCAGAGAAGGGGACGTGACAGTCGTATCCGGGCTAACGTCTTTAGAGTTGATCTCCGGGCGCATCTCGGGTTTATTACGCCGTCCTTGTTTGTTGTTCTAGTGTTGTTGTGCCCACTGGAGCTGGTAGCGTTTTCCCTAAGTGATGGTTAGCGGGGGCCACTGAGCCAGCGCCTCCGTTTTCGTCTGCTTTACCTGCCGGGTTGCTTTGACCAGCAAGCTGTGACTCCAATGAGCCCACTAAGTCGCTCACAGCTTTTTCGTCCACCTCTGAAAAGAGCATATCTTCCAGGGGGTCGGAGGCGCCCGCCATCTCTGATCACAGATAGCTGTCTTATTTTTTTTTTATTTTTTTTTTTTGTACAGTGCGCCTGCGTGTTACTAGGCATTGTGGGAATGAATCTGACGTCATTAAATGAGGGGGCATCCTAGTTTTATTTCATGTTTTTTTTTCTCCGAGTATAATGTTATGAAGTGTAAGGTTGCAATACTGTTACATAACGATCCCAGACTTGCGTGAGTCGCTCACGTGACGTAATCTAAGCGTCTACTTTACAGGATGTGAAATAAAAACCGTGCAATTTGATGTGTCAAAAAACTACCCCTGCGGTATATACATTTTCTACATTAAAAAATGTGCCTTTAAGCGATATGGGGGCAGGGTGGGTAGAGAGGCGGACGCGTGTAATATCGCGATATGATAGCATGGCCAAATCTCAAACCTGTTTTAAACACCTTATGATTAATTGACTAATTGTCTTCGTTAAAAAATAATGTTAAACGTGACCAAAGATACATGCGTAGTTTTTACGTGAATGAGTTCATCATGTTTTCGTCAAATCACTCTTCAATATTTACGAGAAGGGGGTAGCAGCGGGAGTAGGAGGAGGGAACTCTGCGGAATGAGACGCAGCCTTTCTCCCAGCATGCTTCGCGGCGGGCGAAGGAAAATGAAAACGGCCATGTCGCGCTACAAGTCACTTCTGAAATGAGCACGGCTTACTCGCGGCGTTACCCGAACATTTCGTGTGATGTGGTCTTAAAACTACGGCTCTGAAAGTAGAACATCGGATCTCTTGTTTGACAGATACTTATTCCGCGGAAACACGAGCGTTATTAAAAGCAGAGGACAAACATGAGCGGTGGAGGGACGCCGTACATTGGCAGCAAAATTAGCCTAATCTCCAAGGCCGAGATTCGCTATGAAGGAATTTTGTACACGATTGATACTGAAAACTCGACTGTAGCTCTTGCTAAAGGTAAGTTAAGTAAGCACGGGGTGGCTTACAGTACACAAGTGGCTTATAGCAGGGCTTAAAAAGGCGTTTTGCGATGGACAACGGAGATTGATTTCAGCGCAGTTAGCTTGCGTTAGCCAACTAATAGCTAAGTGGTGCTGTAGTTAACGCTCTGCGTCCTTTGTTTACCTTGTGTTTGGGGCTACCGTTAAATACGTGGCCGCTATTCCTCCGTATCAAGCGGATTAACGTCTGATAGATAGTAAATGTTGTTGCTGTCAACCATCTCTTAATAACTTTGTATTAAGGTGTTATTAGCTGAGTTATATTTGAGTCTTCTGAACGTGTGTTAGCGTTGAGTGAACTCTGATACAACGACCACTCAATGTTATACACTGACGTGGAGCACGTCCCCTACAAACCTGCTACATAACCTGTCAATTTGATTGTTACATTGTATTGCTGGATGACTAATTGTTAGCTGGCAGAAAATATGTTTGTTTATAATAATTTTAATTTAAAGTTATATTTTTCTGTTAAACTGTAAACATTCCCATGAAGAGTTGAGAATGCCTATCATACATTTTAAAAATGAAATGGTGCATCAGTATTCAAAGTGTTAAAAAGCATGCAGTTTCACTCCTGCAATAGGTTTTAAATGTGGACACGCTCAGTGCAAGGATCTACACAGGAAGCACATATCTACTCAGCCTCAATAAATAGATGAATAGTTTTGAGTTCTCCTGTGAACTTTCCCAACAGTTCGCTCATTTGGCACTGAAGACCGGCCCACCGACAGGCCTGTTCCACCTCGGGAGGAAGTGTTTGAATACATCATCTTCAGAGGGAGTGACATAAAAGACCTTACCGTTTGTGAGCCACCCAAAGCCACTAGCAGCCTGCCTCAGGACCCTGCCATAGTTCAAGTAAGTTGATTCGTATGCTTTCTTGTTCTATAAAACTGTGGTATGCATGGCAGTTTGTCACGTCTTATGTATATTTTCTATAGTGTCTAATTCAACGAAAAGATTAAGGACATTATAAGGTAAATTGTTTAGGGTTCATGTATTGTGCATCCCTCTTCACTGTTATGGTTTACTGAGATATTTGGGCAGAAGAGTCATTATCATTGTCCATGAACTCTCCCAAATAAGTTCACGGTCAGTAATCAAATCTTAAAGTCAAGCTCAAATGGCATTTCAATAGTATCTAGATTCTATATCATGATGCATTTCTGAGAGAAACAGGATATTCTAGGCAGGTCATGATGTCTGGAGGAATTTGGTTTGATTTTGAAAAGATTAGCTCATAATCTTGCATAGGTCTGTGCCAATAAAAGTTGGTTGAAATTGGTTGGTACTTGCTGATCTACGCACATGTAATATTTAGTTTTCCAAAAGTCCAAAATGTTTTTTGATATCAAAATCTGAAGGCATTTTTTGTTTTGGTAATTGTTTTGACATATCTTGTTAAATATGTGCACAATATGAACGGGGGTGGGATCTAAAAGAGTTAAAATGGGGTTTTTAATATCAACTCGACTTAAAAAGCTATGCAAAGAAATGTACAAATGGGGCTAACATGGGTAAACGTACCACTACAGTTATCACCTGTAGATTAGATTTATCTTTATTAGGAAGATTGCTGCCTTAAATAAAAGAAAAATCAGTCAAGCAAATTAAGACCGTACATTGTGGCTTCTCATGTATTTGGATATGAGAACTCCAAACTACAATATTTCAATTTGAGAATTTGACCAAATGCTATTATAACATGGAATCAAGTCACACAATAATGCCTTTGACATGGCACATTTTGACTCATCACAGCAGGACACGCCCAGGTGTATGCAATAACATTAATCAGGGCTCATGTCACTGAAGCCTCCCATTAAACCAGCATGCCAGGCCTTTGAAGCTGGTTCACCTAAATATAATTCAGCCATCATCGATTAAAGTTTACTACACTGGAGATTCTCAGGTTATGATGGAACAAATCATACCTAGAAATTTTATGAATAACAAAAATAGGAAATTGTTTAGGAACATAGCCGGTCACAGTTTAGCACACATTGCATTTAAAGTTAAATTCACTTTGAACTAACAACAACAAAGTCCTCCAACTGAGCTTAGACTCTGTTGGACCAAATAAATACAAATAGCATTGACACTGAGGATTCAAGTTGTCATTTTTCTGAGATGAAAGCCGCCTCACTGAATATAAATAACCACCCCTCCAGGTTCCATGTGTCAAAGTGTGTTAAATTAACTACCTTCCCTTTTGCAGCTGGTACTTTTAGTGATATCATTTCTACTTTCACGGTTTCAATAATCAAACTGTCTTGCATCTTGTCTGTTAGGCTCAATGAATGCACTAGCTTTTCTCCATGACTAATAGCTGTAGAAATAGTGTTGCGTAGCTTTGTGCAGCATTTGCAACTGTGATAGTAAAAGTCACGACTTCTTATACGCAACCACAAAGCATGGTAAATGAGATGGGATCTGTGATGCGTAAAATAATTTTTGCTCCATAATGAAACAGACATGACGTTTTATTATGCTGAGCAGCCACCGTCTGGGTAATTAAAGGGAAGCACTGTTATACCATGTGTACACCACGTGAATGTATGTGATAGTACTGTTTCTGACAGTCATTATCAGGGTTTTTCAGTTGACTATGTATTTGTTTTTCTAGTCGTCGCTTGGAACCAGCAATGCTCCAGCAGGATCATCATTCCAGTCGGCTGGCTCCTATGCTCCTCTCAGCAAGGTATCTGTCCCACCATACAGCCAGTTTGGTGTTGCACCCCTTGCAGCTCAGCAGTTTGGATCGGCTGCAGCAGGAGGTAAGGAGTAGTTCTTGTTCAATCACTGTATGGGATTAAAGCATGCACCACAAACAGGAGCTGTCAAGATGGATCCTGTTCCCACATGCTGATATTTTTTTTTACGTTTGTGACAAAAAGTAATACATTTCAAGTTGTTTTCAACCACTTTGAGAACCTATGACCATGTAGATACATGTAAAGGTTAGAAACTGTAAAACAGTTTTTCGTATTTACTGCCAAGATTTGCCTAATCATATAACGACCACACAAACAGCTGAACATTTTTCAAACAAGCCGTGTAAGGAAAGCATCTCGAGTCTCAGGCAGATTTGGATAAACGCCTGATTCCTGCTGATTTGAACAGAGCAAAGCTGCATGTTGTCTTTTTTGTTTCCTGCTCTTCACCTGAATCACCTCCATCCATCCCAGTTCAACCACTGATGAGTAGCTGAACTGGGATTTATGGAGGCGATTATACAATACATTCCTAATACACTGTTCCTCTGAGGATATTTTAAAGTGCTTCAAGGAGACATTTGTGGAAGGGTTGTATTACTTAATATCTAAATTGCATTTCTCTCATTTCATCAGACTATTTAATTGCGTTGCAAAGACATTAAGCTAACATTGGTGTTATGAATATTAGATATCGGTGTTGTATTTTGCCTCCTTTGCATCAAAATGTCACATCAGCTGCCGCCAGATGATCTACGCTCCCCCTGCATTTAAGAAAATCGTATAGTTTGAATCTCACCTTGCTGTTTTCTGCAGGGCGCACCAGTCCCCAGCTGGAGTCTTTAACAAAACGTCCCACCCAGGCAGTGCAGGCCCCACCATCAGCTGCCCCAACACCACCTGCTCCTGTAGGACAGAGGACTCAGATGGGGGTGGCAGCTCCCAGACCGACCAGCACCACCACTAGCATTCAGAAGCCCCCAGACCTCCTCGAGCAGAGAAGGGGTAGGGATACTCCTCATGGTTAATTTCCACAAAGATAAGCCATTGTGTGTGTGTGTGTGTAGTGCGTTGTTACAACTTTACCGTGAGTTAACTTTGTGTGTTTTGCTGTTCAGCTCCGGAGGTACAGAAGGTGTTACAGCCAGATCATGAGCACGGCGCTCTTGAAAACCGAGATCCCAACAAGCGACATGCAGGTAAGTAGTTTTGCCCCTTTTAGTTAGTAAAAGCCATTAACACACTTAATTACATTCACCAAAGTATTATTACTTTTAATCAATGACTAAGTTATTTGTTATATTATTTATTTTATTTGTGTTCACATGGTGACTGTTTTATTCAACCCTCTGAGACATCGACAACATAGACCGGGGGTGTTGGGTCATAATTACATTGCTATAGTATAAAACTAGCGTACAAACGTCCCAATATATAGATGTTTCTTGTTTGAAAGTTGCTGGATTTGAATTTTCCCCTATTCTTTGCAAGCTGCTGCTCAGTCCAACCGCCGCGGTCGTGGGAGAGGATACCGCAGCCGGGGCAAAATAAACATGCGTAGGGATGGCGCCGTGACGTTTGAAGAAGACTTTGACTTTGAGACTGCCAACGCCCAGTTCAACAAAGATGAGATTGACAAAGAGCTCCAGAACAAGCTCAAACTGAAAGGTACGACTTCAACACACATCCGATGGGACAATGACTAGAAACTTTCCAGAACTTAAAAATATCTTTCTTCAGACTTTTCTCATGATAAGACACCTGCTACAAGGTGAAAAAAATCAGGCACTGCATTTATAGTTCATCCGTTCCATTGGCCTGGTGGTTTAAAACCCAGATGCCCTGGGTTGAGATGCTGCATGTCATCCAAAATGTGGGAGTGAATCATCAATTCATTCACTCACAGTATGACAGGTGCAGTTATTGGTATTTTTAAAGCGCATTCAATGGTTTGGAGTAATTATCCTATCACCAGTTTTGCCTGCGAAAAATAAATATACTGTAATATTGAATGTTTGATAATTCTCTGAGATAGGCCCAAATATACTGAAATTTAGTAATTTTTTATGTCACCATACTGCAATACAAATCCCATCATCATGTTTCAAAAAAGATATCCAGCCCGGATGGTTTCCTTATTGTTATTAGGTTACTCCCCCTTCAGGTTTCTAACGTTTAAAGCTGTCATTCAACATGATTACAGATGACAAGACTGAAAAGCCACTGAATGGAGAAGAAGCTGCAGAGTCCGAACTTCCAGCCAATGAGGGGACCAATGAGGAGGAGGATGCCGCCATTAACACTTACTATGACAAGTCCAAGTCCTTCTTTGATAACCTGTCTGCTGATGATTTAAGGTACCTCAATATGTCCACAGTTCAGTTGTAGGACTTGTTTTTTCATCATGTCATTGTGTTTTTTTCTTTTTTTTTAAAGTGAGATATTGGTGTCTTTTTTTAATTATAATGCAGGGCTAAGTGCTTTATAAATACTGTGAAAGTATTGAAATGCTCAATCCTGCCAGAAATCCACGCAGCCAGTTTATAACTAAAATTATATAATACAAGTATGAACCTGGATATGAGCATAATGTCTCCTCTACATGATCTACTCTGATAGCAGTTGCCGTCAGAATTGCCTTCTAGTTACGGCTGTATTCATGCTTAACGCCTTTATAATAGCACCAGACTGCACTGCTTTTTTCTTCTTTATTCAAACAAGTCAGTGAGCTCTGTTTGACAGTGCTGTTGTCTGTCTGAATGGTGTCTGTGTGAAATATTCTCTAATGTCACTATATCATATTCGCACTATAAACATAAACCCTAATTAATTTATTTAACATAGGAATTTAACTGCATTTATTGCACTGAAATACTTTTGTTTTTATCTTTTTCAGTAAAGGGGGTGAAAGAGGGTATTCAAGGTAAGTTACATATTTTCTTAGCCGTGTTGAAGGGGGCGCCTCAGGTGATAGTGATATGCCAATATTTAGTTTGTACACTGATATCAAACAGAGAGTGAAAATGACTAGTTCAGCCTGGAGGAAGATTGCTCCTGATGGGTCTTTTTGTGTCAGGGAACGAAGAACAACCTGGGCAGAAGAGCGGCGAATGAACTCTGAGACATTCGGCATCCCTCTGAGGCACAATCGAGGAAGAGGAGGTTTCCGTGGCAGAGGCTTCATGGGGCCCCGTGGAGGCAGAGGGCGACAGCTGAGCAGAGGTTCTTTCGGGCCACCCAGGGGTCCCCCGCCTGGGTTCCGGGGCGGATACAGAGGTGGCAGAGGTGGCCGGGATTTCTCTGATTTTGAATACAGGGTAAATTTAACTGCTTTATGAGCATTTCTTTGTTGTTGTTAAAGTCAATTAAGCAACACAAAATGTTATAATTTAAGAGTTAACTAATCATAATGTAATCAGCACTTTTAAGAAAAGTCCACAACAATGCATTTTGTGCTCAGTGTCACAACTTGTTACAATAGGAGACATTATTTCATAATAAATTAGCCCCAAAAAATTGCTGAAAAATATCAAAGGGATGGATAATGACAGCATAAACTGAAATTGTTTGAAAGTGGAGTCCTTAATTATAAACAACTGGACTTTGTCTGTTTGGTCTCGAAGACATTTTCATCAAACAGCTCTTGAATGTTTGACACGATTTAGGACTAAAAGATGTCAAGTGAACAAATGAGACACTGCTACGTTATTTTTCCAGTCATGTTAGTCGATCCACACAGCAAATTATAATAGATGATAATTGACATAGCTGAATCTCACTTTGGCCACCAGATGGCTCTCCTGATGCATGGAAGCTATTTTTTATTTATTTATTAATTTTTCTCATTTGCTTTGGCACATTTCCCAAATGATAATGAATATTTAAAAAAAAAAACATGTGTAAACCTCCAAACCACTGGGCACCGGCTCACAACAGACTGCAAATGCACCTCAGCCTTTGAGAATGTTACGTCTCAAGGAATGAGCCAAAGCAATTGAGAGACTGTCAAGATTGAAATTGAATGCACAATTTATAACATCCAGGAGGTGTCAGACTTTATGATTCATAGTTTAGGGTTTTACAATGTCATAGTGTCAGTTGTGTTGTTTCTTTGGATAGATCCGATGAAAAGGTTTATTATTCTGAAAGTTTGGACACATTTCAGACGTTAATTCTAATAGAACAGCCTGCTCATCGATAGTGGTAGTACAAATATCCATTATTACAAATAATTAATGTGCTTTTAACACTTTTTAGAAGTGTTCCACAGCATGGAACATAGTAGCAAAGCTGACATTGTAAAGCTGAAATGTGACTTTCACTTGTCAGAGGCATTTTTCCATTCATCATAACTTGTCACAAAGAACAATTTATGGCCGTTCTAAACTTGACCTTTTTTCTTCTTCCTTTTTTCAACATTTTTACAGAAGGACAACAAGGTGGCTGGATAATACCACAGTGACGGACCCTCAAAGAATTGTAGCCCCTAGTCACAAAATGATTCCTGTTGAAGATATTCTTTTGTTGTCAACATTCGACAGAACGAATGAAGACGTCCTCTCAGTCACCAGCAAGAGTCGACTGCTGGAGATCAGGGGGTGAGAGTGCAGCTCCCTTTTCTCCACCTTGAGAATTAGGATTTTTTGTGTTTTATGCCCACTCATTTAGTTTGATAAACGGCCACGAGATGGACGAGAACATGTGTAAATACCTTGCATTGGAGTAAGTCTGTATTTTTGCATCAGTCAAGTTCATTTCTTACTGAAGTCGTTTGATATTCAAAGCTGTATGCAGAAAAGCCCACTGATACTGTGAGTGGATCACAGTTCATGTGATCAATAGCTTTATTTTCTATTTTCCTTGTTTTTGATCCCATGATTTATGTCAAATTGCCTGTTGCACCATCATTTTCTCTGCTCCGATTTCTTAGTTTTTTTCTGCCATGTTCTCAGTATTGTTATCCAGTTTTTAGAAATTAGATTTTTTTTCTGGACATTTATTCATTTTCTATGAAGTAGTGAGATGAAAGCCAGCTGAAAGGAACGGAATCTCAACTGCATATTATAATGAATGTATCATCTTAGCTTACCTTCTACTTAGTGTCCCCCAGCAAAGTGTGGCTCTCCAAACAGACTCACTCGTAGTTAACTCAGTATTTAGAATTGTGTAGATCATACTCACATTTGATCAATTATGTTTCTGCTTTATGTTTGTGGCTGGAACCATATGCTTGTTAATGGTGGCAATCAATAGAGAGCAGCCATTTGGTCCATGTATGAGGTTTACAGCATTAGCTTTAGAAGGATCTTCTTGTTGACTGTAGATTTCCTTTCCCAGTCTGTTTTTTTTTTATATAGTTGACTAAACAAAGCATTCCCATGATTTGTGTCTGAGGAGCATCTACTACTATTAATGCCTTCAAAAAATCTTTAGGAAAGAAAAGCCTAGTGTGTATTCAGTCAAAACCTGCAGTCCGAATGACCTCGAACAAGTACGATTTGGATAGTAATGGAAAAAAAGCTCTGCTATTTAGCCAAAAATAATATGTGAGCATTTGGTTGAGGTAAAATAGTTGGCCTATAAGTGCATGTTTTCTCATTGGAGTCTGAGCCACCTGTTAAAGCATGCTCTCTTTTGTTATCAGTGTTAGCGTTGGGAGATTGGAAGAAAGTATTGGCTATTGGCCGAGTACATCGCCGGTAGTTTTTCCTTTTGGTGCCGCACAAATACACCCGGATATATCAGAAATCTTCAGTTGCTGGGTCGACACTGACCGGTGCGAACATTTTAACATGTTGCCCAATCCTAATCAGCATCTTCTCCATCGTCCTACAGTTGTCATTTACATTATGTTTCCTCATGGCAAAACTGCTAGCAGTGTTGCAAGGGGTGTTTACTGAAAATGGGAATTCTTGTATTTCATTGAGCGACGTCTCAAAACACATTTCTCAGCCCTCTGGCTTGTTTGTAGCTCCTCTTGGATTGTTGTCAATGGGATTGTTCTCTGGAGTGAATTAATTTTTTTATCTACTTGTGAACAAAGGGATATGACCTGGATTTGGTGGGGCGGGGGGATTTTTTTTTTTTTTTGTGCTCTGATTTGTCAGTACTTTAGGGAGTGCCTTCAGGGTGTTTTTTTTTTTTTTTTTTTTTTTTTTTTTAAACACAGCTCTCCCTTTAACTTAAAAATGGACAAACGTTTTGATAGCACTACAAGGTGAGGCTAGATCTTTCTCAGTAGCTGTGGTTGTTTAGAACGAAGCAACCCAGGTGATAATGTGCTGGATGTTGCACAGGTTGCTGATCACTGCATGATAGCCTTAGGAATCATCACTTCATGGGCTTTCGCAATAACCAGCCAGATTGAATTTGAGACTAAAGGTATTACTGAATTATCACAAATTGACATGTTTTTCATGGGTTTGTTACTCCTTCCAGTCGCTTGAATTGTAAACAAGGAATTGTTTTAATGAGAATATCAGTAAAATTGCGTTTTTACATAAAAATAAAGAGTTGTACAATATCTTCGTGTTATGTTTTATTTTGGTAATCCACCTGAATGTATCTCCGGATCCCCTTCAAATGAACACACGATCGTCGATCGTCAGTGCTATCGATTCAACTAAAAAGATCTGCGAGAATAAATGAATAGAATTAATCGTTTTGGCTTCACCAATAATCTATATAAATGCATTTAATCGTATGAATTGTGATTCTTACTTATGATCAATGTTTTAATACGTTTAACACACTGTCCCCCCTGCCAGCATTTAAAAATAACTGAGCAATGTTTAATTACATGTAATATAATTACATATTTGTATTCAACATCAAATATTTTGCAGGACTACTTTTTTATAAAATAAATATGTTAAATAAGTAATTCTGTGGTCCGTTTATGCCTTCACCTTTCAGAAGAATAAAGATAGTCTTACTTGCATTATTGCATGTTTATTTCATGAATATAGAATTTTGGTTACAAGTTATTGAATCGAATCGCTCAAAAAAATATTGTCCTTGAATCGAATCGCCATCTCCTGTATTGTTAATCGAATCGCTGTGAAGCCAAAGATTCACACCCCTATTGGGAACATCATTTGACTGACCGATGGTTCAACTTGATCATTCAGTGACTTACTCAGCCACTTATAGGGTCCAGCCCTCTAGGGTCCAGACAAGAGGTTCACGACATTGTATATTGGAAAAAGTAATAAAAACTCAGTATATTATGTCAAATAAAGTTATGAAAAAGTCTTGGTTGAACACTTAAGTATGTTGAAAGTCTAATATCATACGTCAAAAAAGTAATTTAGAAGCCACAGTGCAGTGTGTCATTAAATTCATGGTATAGTCAAAAAGGTGAAAGTATACCTTCTTGGGGGGAAAGCCTTAAAAATGTTCAAACGCTTGAATTGTCCAGCAGTATTCATCATTCAAACCACTAATAATGTATTGAGCATTAAGAAAACAAAACTCTTGTTATGGTGTTTTCTTGGACCTCCAGATGTTTCTGGGGTTAACAGGGGAGTCCAGAAGCCTGAGCTGGTTCAGGTTTCTGTGGACCGACTCCGTGGTGTTCATGGTTGTTATGGAGGACAGGAAGTAGAAACGTTATTTCATGACGAGGCAGAAGATGATTGATGTCCTGTCACAGTGTCCTGAACAAGTAAACAATACAAGAAAATTAACATACATTTGACAAATATGAGAAAAAAATGCTCTGTGTCTTTCGGACTTGCTCAAGCACATGCACGCAGCACGCGCATCACTAATTGTCATGGAAACAGAACTATGACCCGTCAGAGCAGGTATAAAGGCGCTGTCGGCCATTTTAAGTTCCCTTTCTGCACTTGAACTAGACACGACTTGGAAAGACTGAGAGAGTTGGACCAAACTGTGGACAGTTTCAAACGCTTGAAGACGACTAACGACGACACATCACATATCTTATTGTTAAACCAAAGTAGTAGTAGTAGATAGTCAACGAGCTACTGTTTGGAGGAAGAGACCGCTGACGACGACGACGATGGCCCACTGGGATCCGTGGATCCCGGAGGATCCCCTGGACCTAGTTTCTGACCTCGGCCGTGACGGTAAGACAACTTTTCTATTTATTTTAGTGTTATACTTATTGATTCATAACCTTTAAAACCTTAAACATCGCCCTGAGTCCAGAAATCAGTGAAACTTTTGAGTTTGAAGGTGAACAGTTCATTTGGTGAAACCAGACACTCACTCGACGGTTTCTCCTGTAAAATGATTATTTGTGGGACAGAATGTCTTAAATATGGCGGGAGAACCATGTAGTGTTCATCTTACATAGACATTTGTGAAAAAAGATGCGTCAGGTTCATATTTCATATAATCAAGGACAAAATGTTTAGGTGGGGGGGACTCAAGTATTTTTAATAAAACTCTAACTCTTTCAGTTCATTGTGTTTTCTTGTAGTTCTTCTAGTTTTCGATTGCTAATTTTAAGTTTACTGTTCCCTTTTTTGGTTTGACTGGTTGTAAATCATGTAGCAAAACATCTCCCAATTCTAATCCAATAGTTATAATAACAACAACAATAATACATTTTATTGATCAGATTATTGAGAGCTTTGTAAATGATGAGGAGGATCTTGAAGTGGATATGCCGCCTTATTGGGAACCAGTGAAGGTGTTGCAGGATGGGTGTAACGCAGGGGTCTTCAACGTTTTCCAGGCCAAGGACCCCAAACTGATGGAGAGATGGAGCAGGGACCCCATACAAGGCACTATAGGACCATACCGGTCCTATGGTGCCTTGTAGAAATGTACCTTGTTGTTGTGCATTCAATACTAAGATATTCAAATAATAAACAGATTCATATATTCATGTTTTTATTTTGAACAAGCAAGGTACAGTGGTATGGGTGGCCGTGCCACTGCCATTTATAAACATACCTCAAACTGATACCTGCCAAGATTATGTCTGTCAATTGCATGTAACCATGCACAAACACTATTGAAATTGACATTAGCATGAATGAGCTCAGGGAACCTGACAGAGTGTGTCACATACGGCCTCGTGAGTGGCACAGCAGCATAGATCGTTTATTTATATCAAGATGATTGACTCTGCTGCGATAGACTGGCGTCCTGTCCAGAGTGTACCCTGCCTTCGCCCAATGACAGCTGGGATCGGCTCCAGCCCCCCCGCGACCCTAAATACAGGATAAGCGGTAGAAAATGGATGGATGGATGATTGACTCTGTTGCCGTTTATGATCACTACTATCATGAAATCGCCCATAAATATATTTTATATAATAGTTAGAGCCTTGATTCTTTTCCCCATAATCCCCAAGACCTTAAAAACAGCTGTATAACATTTAAAAAGAACTTCATATAATTTTCTGTGTGTTAAAAAAAATTGTGGAGGTGAATATAAAAAAATGTCTAATCAACCAAAATTTTCGCGACCCCCCCTGCAGTACCTCTGCGGACCCCCTAGGGGTCGCGGACCCCCTGTTGAAGACCTCTGGTGTAACGCATTTGAGTAACTTACACTGACTTCTAAAGAAGTCTCTTATGTCCACTTTTCTTTTTTTAGACATCCTAGCTGCGTCTAATAACCAAACACACATACACACACACATACACACGCACATGGACACCGATTCAAACGTTGATGTAAATTAAATCTCTGATATTAACATCCTTCTAGCTGACGTGAACCAGGCAGAACAAACTCCCAACTTCCAGTAGCAGACTCGTGTAGGACTCCTGACTAGCAGACCAGTCGGTGTCCAAGAAAGATGGAGTGACAGCGGGGACGGCCAATCACACAAGAAACGGCAGAGCCAATCGAGGAGCTTGTGGGCGGTATTAACTAAGGGAAACAGGCTTCAGCTTGAGCGGCCGTTTTCCACTTGGTCCTAGTGCTTGACGCGTCTCTGTTTACTATAGCGTAACATTGTTGTTTGGACGGTAAAAAGTGCAGGGGACCAAAACAGCCTTTTGAAAAAGTGCAGGGGACATGTCCCCTGTGGCCCCCCCCCCCCCCCCCCCCTAAATTATGTCCGTGCTTGAGTGTATAAGGTAACAATAATATAATAATAAGATAACCTTCTGGAGAACTTCAGGATGTAAACTGGAAGAGACAGACATGACCAATTTTGGGGTGACGTGGCCGAGAGATATTTTCACCTTAACTTTACTTACTACCTCTACTACTTTACAAGGTCAATTAAGGATTGATATCGACCAAGCAAGAGTTGCTGATTGTTTGAACAATGAGAAGACTAACCAAGACGGGGTGAGTTTACTTTCTTGTTGTCAAGTTTGAATGAAGTGTGTTTTGAGGTAACAAGGCCTCAAGTGTGTCTTTATTCAGTGTAAGAGAATACATTCACAAGAGTTAAATTTACGGTTGTATTTTAATGATTTAGTGTAAGAAATATTCTTTGATTTTCATTGTGTGATCTTATTTTGTTTGTTTTATCAGACTAAAAGATATCTTGTGTAAGGTGAAGAACTCACTATTTGTGTGCAATGCATCCTGGTACATGTAGGCACAGTCAGCACAGCTTTCAGAGGAGTCAGCTTCGTCAGACTGTATAATACACTAATTGATCAGTGGACCCTATTTGCCTTCAGCACTGACTGGACTTGCACCTTCAAGAGTCATTCATAAAAATATTTGGTTATTTGTAGACATAACTAACACTGTCGTCTGCGCTTTGACACAACGGAGACTGAATGTCGGTTGACTTCACTGGTTGTAAAGTACCAGTGATGTTGGTTGACTTCACTGGTTGTAAAGTACCAGTGATGTTGGTTGACTTCACTGGTTGTAAAGTAACAGTGATGATGGTTGACTTCAGCTTGAAATCAACTCAACTGTGAATCCAAATAAGCTGGCCAAGCTGGGTGCTAGGCTAGGCCAACATTGTAGCTGGGTGTAAGGCTAGGCTAACATTGTAGCTGGGTGCTAGGCTAGGCTAACATTGTAGCTGGGTGCTAGGCTAGGCTAACATTGTAGGTGCATCAACACTTCAAATAAGGTAATTTAAAAAACAACAAATCACACCGGTATCCAATAGCAACCACAGAACATGTCACCTGGAACAGGCTTAAAAGCACAGAATTTGTGATGTCATCAGACCATGAGATCAAAGACCATGGAATCTTTGATCTTTGATGTCTTGATGACATCACAGATCAAAGCCAGTGCAAGTATAAGTATAAGTGCCCAATGTGGTTCTTTATACAACTTACAGTCAGAAACAATTGTACTTCAGAGACAAAGTTGTGGTGATTGAAAGTGCACAGAGCAACTACCAGAACAAGAACACCTTGGTTCAGCACGACACAGAGATGGCAGATATTAAACGTGACACCCCAAAGAACTTCTATCACAAATCAATGGAGTTAGAAGTACAATCTTTGGACGACAAAGCGAAACTCACCTCCAGCAAAATAAAAGGGAGAGTTGTTCTTGAAGTTAATCAAGAACTGATGCAGGTTTTCCTTGATCAGACTCAAGATTGCAAAAATAACAGACAGATGCGAATGGAGATAAGTGACTTGAAAGCCCAGCTGAATACAGCTCTGACTGAAAAGTGCCCCACTCCATCTGCATGTTTGAAAAAAGCTCAGAGAGATCTGCAGAAGGAGATCTCCATCAACAAGGACCAGCATGCTGAGATGGAGAAGATGAAGACAGAGAAAAGGGCCCTTCAACATGAAAAGGAGGCCAGCAGTCTGGAGCTCCGTGCTGAAAGGCAGCTCCTTGCAGTTGCTAAAACCAACATGGACAAGGTACAACAAGAGTTGAGGGAGGTGAAGGGAGCTCTCTTCTTTCAGGTTGAGGAGAATAAGAAGGCCCTGGAGAAACCCCAGTCTTGTTTGGAAAGAGCTCAGAAAGATCTGCAGAGGCAGATCTCCATCAACAAGGACCAGCATGCTGAGATGCAGAGGATGAAGGCAGAGAAAGAGGCCCTCATCCGTGAAAGGGAGGCTAGCAGTCAAAAGGTCCCCCCTCAATCTGCATGGTTGGAAAAAGCTCAGAGAGATCTGCAGAAGCAGATCTCCATCAACAAGGACCAGCATGCTGCGATGCAGAAGATGAAGGCAGAGAAAGAGGCCATCATCCCTGAAAGGGAGGCCATCATCCCTGAAAGGGAGGCCATCATCCCTGAAAGTGAGGCTAGCAGTCTCTCTTTGGCTCAAAAGAGCCCCCCTCCATCTGCATGGTTGGATAAAGCTCAGAGAGATCTGCAGAAGCAGATCTCCATCAACAAGGACCAGCATGCTGAGATGCAGAAGATGAAGGCAGAGAAAGAGGCCCTTCTACGTGAAAGGGAGGCTAGCAGTCTCCCTTTGGCTCAAAAGGGCCCCCCTCCATCTGAATGGTTGGAAAAAGCTCAGAGCGAACTGCAGAAGCAGATCACCATCAACAAGGACCAGCATGCTGAGATACAGAAGATGAAGGCAGAGAAAGAGGCCCTTCTTCGTGAAAGGGAGGCCAGCAGTCTGCAGCTCAGTGCTGAACAGCAGCTCCTTGCAGTTGCTAAAACCAACGTGGAGAATTTACAACAAGAGTTGAGCAAGATGGAGGGAGCTCTCCAACATCAGGTTGAGGAGACTAAGAAGGCCCTGGAGAAACCCCAGGCTTCCCTTCAAAGTCCACACACAACCAGCACCGACGAGGACACAAAGCTGGTCACAGACTTCCCTGAGGGAATCATTGGCAACCAGGAGGAGAACATCAAAAATCTCACAGATGCACTGCAGAAAGCGGAGCAGGAGCTCAACTCCGAACGTGTCCAGCGGCAGCAGGAGACATCGTTCCTCACAGGGGAACTGGAAAAGGCCGGCCAATACCATCATTTCCACGTCAGCGTCATTGCTTCTCTGCAAAAACAAGAGTTTGAGGTGAGGCAGACATTGGAGAGATGCCAGGCAGAGACCGGCTGGTTGGCAGAGGCCCTGAAAGAGGCACAAAGTCAACAAAAAAGCCAGGAGGAGAACATCAAAAATCTCACGGATGCTCTGCAGAAAGCGGAGCAGGAGCTGAAACCCCAGGCTTCCCTTCAAAGTCCACACACAACCAGCACCGACGAGGACACAAAGCTGGTCACAGACTTCCCTGAGGGAATCATCGGCAACCAGGAGGAGAACATCAAAAATCTCACGGATGCTCTGCAGAAAGCGGAGCAGGAGCTGAACTCCGAACGTGTCCAGAGGCAGCAGGAGACATTGTTCCTCACAGGGGAACTGGAAAAGGCCGGCCAATACTATGATTACCACGTCGCCGTCATTGCTTCTCTGCAAGAACAAGAGTTTGAGGTGAGGCAGACACTGGAGAGATGCCAGGCAGAGACCGGCTGGTTGGCAGAGGCCCTGAAAGAGGCACAAAGTCAACAAAAAAGCCAGGAGGAGAACATCAAAAATCTCACGGATGCTCTGCAGAAAGCGGAGCAGGAGCTGAAACCCCAGGCTTCCCTTCAAAGTCCACACACAACCAGCACCGACGAGGACACAAAGCTGGTCACAGACTTCCCTGAGGGAATCATCGGCAACCAGGAGGAGAACATCAAAAATCTCACGGATGCTCTGCAGAAAGCGGAGCAGGAGCTGAACTCCGAACGTGTCCAGAGGCAGCAGGAGACATTGTTCCTCACAGGGGAACTGGAAAAGGCCGGCCAATACTATGATTACCACGTCGCCGTCATTGCGTCTCTGCAAGAACAAGAGTTTGAGGTGAGGCAGACACTGGAGAGATGCCAGGCAGAGACCGGCTGGTTGGCAGAGGCCCTGAAAGAGGCACAAAGTCAACAAAAAAGCCAGGAGGAGAACATCAAAAATCTCACGGATGCGCTGCAGAAAGCGGAGCAGGAGCTGAACTCCGAACGTGTCCAGCGGCAGCAGGAGACATTGTTCCTCACAGGGGAACTGGAAAAGGCCGGCCAATACTATGATTACCACGTCGGCGTCATTGCTTCTCTGCAAAAACAAGAGTTTGAGGTGAGGCAGACACTGGAGAGATGCCAGGCAGAGACCGGCTGGTTGGCAGAGGCCCTGAAAGAGGCACAAAGTCATCAAAAAAGCCCCAGTGAAGAGGACATGGAGTTTTTCAGAGACTTCTGTATGGCCAAAATCAATGAACACACAGAGGGAATTAGTAAGCTCATGGCTGATCTGCAGGAACTGAAGACCGAACGTGTCCAGTCGTTGGAGGTGAGATCCTCCCTCACAGCCCATATTGATGTACAGACAGCAGAGACCAGCAGGATCGCAGCGGTCCTGAAAAAGTCAGAAGAGCTGCAGCTGCAGTGTCAGGAGGAGAAGTCAACCCTTCAGAAAAAGTTTGAAGAACAGTTGGCGAGTGACCGCCTGGCATGGTGGCAGGAGAGAGACTCCCTGGTGAAGCAGAACCTGAAAGACCAAACTTCCTATCAGGCTCAGCTCCACAAGCAGGAGCAGGGGAATAAACTCATTGTGGCTTCTATAGAAAAGGCAGAGCAGCAGCACAAGAGTGATCAGGAAGAAAAGTCATCCCTCACTGCAATGCTGAAAGAAGCACAGGACAAATACCACGCCCAGCTGAAGATCGGAGCCTCTCTCCAAACACAACAGGAGGAGGCTACAAAGATCCATCTGGCCCAGATGGAGCAGCAGAAAGTGGAGACCAGCAGGATTGCAGAAGCCCTGAAAAAGTCAGAAGAGCTGCTGGAGACTGAGCGTCTCCACACTGAGATGGAGAAAAAGAAATCTCAGCAGGATCTTGAGACTGAACGCCTCCAGATGGAGGAGGAGAGATCATCCCTCACTGCAACGCTGAAAGAAATCCGGGTCAAGTACCTCGCCCAGCTGAAGTACGTAGCCTCTCTTCAAACACAACATAAGGAGGCTACAAAGATCCATCATGCCCAGCTGGAGCAGCAGAAAGTGGAGACCAGCAGGATCGCAGTAGATCTGAAAAAATCCAAAGATCTGCTTGAAACTCAGAGTCTCTGCTTTCAGGAGAAGTCATTGCTCCTCCAACAGCTGGAACAATCCCAGAACAACCATCTGGCCCAGCTTAAGATGCAGGACGACGATCACAACAACCTCGTTGCTGCTCTTCAGAAAAAGTTTGAAGAAGAGTTGGCGAGTGACCGCCTGGTATGGTGGCAGGAGAGAGTGTCCCTGGTAAAGGAGGGCCTGAAAGACAAATCTTCCTATGAGGCTCAGCTCAAGAGTGACCAGGAGGAGAAGTTATCTCTCCTTCAGGCCACTGAGAGCCTCAGACAGGCTCTCCAAGAAAAAGAAGAGGAGTTGAAGAACACAGAAAGCTCCTTGAGGTCCCAGCTGGACGAGGCTCAGAGCCAGATCCAGAAGAAGAAGAAAAAGAAGCCATGGTTTAAATAGCTCTTGACGGGACATAGACACTGATGAAAGCACTCACACACACACACACACACACACACACCAAATTGGCCCAAAAATGGAAATGGAAAATAATGTATGCTGTTTTATAATTCCTATTTTTTAGGAATTATAATACAGATATATATTAATATTTTAAAAAAAGGGTGGCACAGTGAATTGCACTGTGTCATGTGGGGTTTTCACCGTGTGCTACGGTTTCCCCCCACTATTCAAACAAACCAATATGGCCCCAAATGTATATATGATATATTCTTCCCTTGTCCATGTGGGTTTTCCACCGGGTGCTCCGGTTTCCCACAACTATTCAAACAAACCAATTTGGCCCCAAATGTATATATGATATATTCTTCCCTTGTCCATGTGGGTTTTCCACCGGGTGCTCCGGTTTCCCACAACTAAAATACAAAAAAAAATAAAAACAAAAAAAAACACCATGTGAAATATTAAAAAAAAAAAAAAAAAAACCTCTCCGGGAACCATCACCTTACCGTGGTGGAGAGGTTTGTGTGTCCCTATGACCCTGAGGGCTATGTTGTCTGGAGCATTGTGCTCCTGCTAGGGTTTCCCATGGCAAATTGGTCTCAGGCGAGGGGGCCAGACTAAGAATGGTTCAAAAGACCCCATGTCTAAACGAGGAAGAAGAGGAGTGACCCAGCTCGGAGGAAGCCCGGGGCCCCTGTCTGGGGAGGGAGGGCCTGTCAGCGAGCGCCTGGTGGCCAGGCTTGCCACGGAGCCCGTTCGGGCACAGCCCGAAGAAGGGACATGGCAACCGCTTCTCAGCCATCCTGTGGGCTCACCACCGGGGGAGGAACCTGCAGGGTAGTGTTGCTTTCGTAAACGTAACGAAAATTATGATCATGATCATCCTGGCTGCATCTAATAACCAAACACACATACACACGCACATGGACACCGATTCAAACATTGATGTAAATGAAATCTCTGATATTAACATCCTTCTAGCTGACGTGAACCAGGCAGAACAAACTCCCAACCTCCAGTAGCAGACTCCTGTAGGACTCCTGACTAGCAGACCAGTCGGTGTGCAAGAAAGATGAAGTGACAGCGGGGACGGCCAATCACACAAGAACACACACACACACACACACAGCACGCACGCACAGGAAGCTATTTATGATTATTTTATTATTTATTATTTATAGTTTATATTTTTCTTTATATTTGTCTGTGTAAATGTGTATACATCATCTCAATCTGTACATTATTGCTTGCTTTGTTTTGTGTCACCATTTATTATTGTTCAGCTACTGTGTGTGCCTGTTATTGTCCTCGGGGACAAATAAATCTTTTTGTATTCATTTGAAAACCTCTTTGCATCTCTGCTCAGAAATTAAAGAGACCATTTTTATATATTACTGAAAAACAACAACCATCTATAACAAATGCATATTCATATACATAGTATGTTAAAACAAGTTGTAGTATGTGAAATATTCATGAAATAGACGTTGTATAGTATGTGGGGGAAACAAATCACAGAATAGTATATCTCAAAAAGTCATGGTGTAGCATATTGAAAAAAAGTGTTAGTATAGTATGATGATAAAAGTTATACAAAAAATCATAGTATATTTTGTCAAGAAATGTTATTGAAGAGTCAAAGTATAATATGGCTTTAAAAATCAATGGTGTAAAATGTGAAAAAATAATTATATTGCAGGACAACAAAGTTGTGATATAGTATGTTGAAACAAGTCTTATTAGAGTCATTACATAGTATTCCATTAAAAAGTGATATTAAAGTATGTCAAATAAATTCATGAAGTCATTTTATTGTGTCTAAAAAAGTTTAGTTATTCATTTAGTTTAAGTTTAGTTATTAAGTATAGAATTTTGAAATAATTCATGAAGAGTATTATATTCAAAGTATATGTCAAAAAAGGTCATACAAGTTCTATGTCAAAGAATTAAGGTTAAAAAGTCATAGTAGAGTTGGTCAAAAATAGTCAAATAGAATTGGAAGAGTTGGTAAATCAGGGTATAAATGTGGAAAACAGTCCAAAGAAACCACAGTGTCGTCAGGTGGTAAATAAAAAAAAAAGGGTAGGTGGACAAATAAAAAGATTAGAATCGAGGCACGTTTTAATATATGGGCTACAAAACATTTAAAAAGAGTGATCATATATAAACTAGAACCAGGCAAGCCTAGTAAAGCCAGACCAGCACACATACCAGTGGAGATATGTGTGGATGAATTAGGATTAATGTACACGACTATCTGTGTATCGTATGTCTAACATAGCAGCACTGCATGCTCTTTATGACATCACACCTTTGGTCACTTGGACAAATAGGAAGGAAACGTTTATAATGGCTTTTATGCAAGTTTTTACCTCTGTGGCTCCCTCTAGTGGATGGGCCTACATAGTCCTGCTGGAATTAATTAATTATTTCATATTCTGAAACAAAACAGCAGCACAGGCTTTTAGGAACTTAATTCTGTATTGTAATTATAGGATATTTACACAGATATATACCACTGTAAAAGATGATGGTTTAAACAAGGGAAAGGATTACTGAATGAATGCACTGAATAGTTCAGGGGTTTCCAGGCAGGTGGTGTCCGTGGTTGTGGAGCTGAGTCCGGCTGAAGGCGAGTTGGAGAGTCGGTAGGCAGGCTGGATGTTAGTTTGCCGCATGGCAGACAGGATCTCGAGCCCAGACAGGGATGAGGCGATGCAAAAACACACAGCTTCAAAAACGAGTTCATAGGTCAAGTTCATGAAGTAGTTCAGTTGCACCCCCCAAAACCACCACCACCTACCCCCCAAACCTCCTCAAATCACTGTTCCATTAAAAAAAAAAAAACTTCTTTAACTTGTTTGTAATATGAATAGTCGATGAAGTGACAAGTCGGGCTATCATTTGTCTGCAGCAAAGCTCAAGAAAAGATCAGTCCATCAGCTTGGGAGATCAGAATCAGTATGCACACAATAGCAATACTTACAAACATACACATACATACGCACAACAATTAAGACAATTTAGACATAGGGAAGATAGACAAATCTTATTCACAAAATATACATAGTGTATTAATGTTGCATATATGAAATATACATATGGACTTGAAGGAGGGACTTGTATACAATATGCCTTTGAGTATAAACAATGTACAACATGGGCATGTATGTACAGTAGGTATAGAGGAAGGGCAGCAGTGTTCAGTGTAAGGGGACTAGCTGTTCATTTGCCTCCACCAAGCGGCTGCATGCGGTCATTAAACTGATCCAAGACCAGGGAAACGGAGTTCAACTGAAACTGGAGATTTTATCCATTAAAAGATCACTTAATGGATAACATCCTGCCAAAGATCAACACGTATGATTAACTCGGTTTGGTGTCACACATCGCTTCACTTTTAATCACACTTGTTAATCTTTTCATTCTCGGATTATAAGGAATTTCCAGACAGCCTCTTTTTAGCGAATGCGAGTAAAAAATAAAACGAAGACAATCAAAGACGTTGCTCGTCGGCGTGGCTTTTATTTCGATGACCGGAAGTTTGATTTGTCCTCCTCTGACTGACTTTGCGTTTCTTACAGGTACTACTCCAACTTAGGCCATTCACGGTCGCGCTTACAGCTGAATTTGTACGTAAGAGGATAGCCCTCTCCCAGGCCCCGTTTTCCGCGTTTTTTTTAATTATTTATTTCCGTGTAAACTGCAGTCTTGATATAAAAACACTGATGGTCGATAATTTAGCCCTGTGTTGAGGCCCCCGGGGAGAAGCGCACCGGATTTTGAAGTCACCTCAGACCTCCGTGTTTATCCAGCGACATGGCTCGACCTCGGCCGCGGGAGTACAAGGCAGGAGATTTGGTTTTCGCTAAGATGAAGGGATACCCGCACTGGCCGGCGAGGGTGAGTCTGGGATGCGGCCGGACTGCTGGCGCAGGGAGGCGGGGTTGGTTTACACAATCCCGCCGCTGCTTCGCTGGGGCAAACGGAGGGATGCTACCGGGAGCTCCACGGACACATTTGCTCAGCTCCTTTCTCTTACTGGCGACCAAAACGTCTGTTTAAAAAGCTCTGGGTTTATGGTTAGGATAAAAAAAAAAACGTAACATTTATCGGTCTCCATTTTCTCAAGACGTTTCCTCTTCCATTCAGCTCTCGCTCGGGTTGTAACGCATATGTTCACGCTGATAATTCCCACTAATTAGTTGCACGTGTGTGTGTTTTTCCCGTTTACCGCTTGTATGTGGCTGTCACCCAGGGGATACCTGAGCCAGTAGCCGACCTCAGGTAACCCGTAGCGCCTCCGTTTCAACGCTACTGTCAAAACACCTGCCTCGTTAGGAAACGGTGTCATGTATTGGATACAATGTAGCGGCTGAAAGCAGCGAGTGTGTCTTCAGAGCCAGTGGAGGGAGATCATGTTGTCCACGGTGCAGAGGGCACGGGGCCATATGACCATCAAAATATGTTTAAACCTCCTTAAATGGTTCTTATAAATACTGGAATCAATTTAAATATGTTAAAAAAATGGTTTTATTGTGTCACAGATAACAACATCGTGTTTTAGTGAACATCATTTTTAGTGAAAAATCATTTGAAATAAGATGATTCAAAATCATAGCATAAAAAAAAACATAAATACATTTTAAAATTCTTTTTAGGGTCAATTTTTTAATGGATCTACAATGGCAGTGAGCTTGACATCTTTTTCAATAATACATAACAACATATTCATCAGGATCAAATTATTGTGATTGTTTTCTATTGCGATCCGTGATCAAATCTGATATGTCTCAACTCTGTTGCTGTCAGGCTCAATTCGTAACTTATTCCAACAAATTACCTGGAGCATCTCCCGACCATTATACAAGAGGTCCGACTGATCCGGTTTAGTTTAATTCCACCATGCTTTAGTGTGTATTTGACAGGACAGAAGCGCATAGTATCCCCTTAGTAGTGTATATCATTTAAAGTATGATGGTGGACATTAAAACATGACTGGTAATCTTTAAAAAAATCTATAATAAATCTTCAGTAATGGATCCTCTCCCCCTGTCCTTCAGATTGATGAGCTCCCAGAAGGAGCTGTCAAACCTCCCGCCAACAAGTACCCCATCTTCTTCTTTGGGACCCACGAAACGTAGGCACCTTTTTAATCCATGATGTGTAGCATTCCTCTTACTTTTATGTTATTCTTTTGCATGTTACATATGTTGTAGCTACTATGCTCATATTAATATAGATTTTGACGTTGCTGCCACATTGAGTATTTGTGTATAAGTAGGGCTGGTTATTGTTTTAACATTTTTGATATCCCTGCCAATACTTACAATACTTTCCTCAGTACCTTAATTTGGTGAATGTCAACATGTTTTAACTGTGGCAATTCATTCCTGACTTGTAAATAATACTCTTATAACAAAGCTTGTCTGCATTAAAGCTATGGTCTACATTCTGAAAATCAGTTGAGTCTCTGAGACAGATTTGAAAAAAGCATCCCGCCCTCCCCAACCAAACCCCTCCCCTTCGTGTTTCACGATTCGACGAGGTGGGAGTGGGAGGGGACGAGGCGGGATGACGAGGAGGAGCAGGGGAGACGAGGGGATTGGATTGAGGGTACGAGCCAATGGGAGCCTTTCGGAGCAATGGCTCCCATTGGTCAATTTCTATGCAGGTCTATGGCTGATAGACTCAATGGATTTTTTTTTTTATTCCAAATCGTAGACCACAGCTTTAACACTTTTTGAAATATGGGGTCAGCTAGGGCTTCACTTATGGTTATTACAGGTTCATATTCATAGTGTTTTGGTTTGAAGTTGTTCACCAGTTAATTTCTTTCTTTAAAATTGCATATCTTTAAGTCTTGAAAACCTTTATGTATATCTCCTGAGACATAATGGTTTTCCAGACTATTTTAGTGCGGGTAGTAAATGTCTCTATCTCTTTAGTGCATTCTTGGGCCCGAAGGATCTTCTGCCCTACAAGGAATATAAAGACAAATTTGGCAAGTCCAACAAGAGGAAAGGCTTCAACGAGGGCCTGTGGGAGATCGAGAACAATCCTGGAGTCAAGTTCACAGGCTATCAGGTCAGTCGGCACTCTATTTAGTCAGAGGTCTAGGGAGAATACAGTGGGAGAAAACATGAGGAGGAAGTGATGCCAGACAGGCTTGTTGCTCAACAAAGCCACATTGTTGCCTCTTCAAAAGCATACGACACAAACCAAAGCGCTGTTCAAAGCAGCTGGCATTTGTGTTAGCAAAACGCATCAATTTGTCTTCATTTGCAGGCTCGCATTCCCAAATTTGAAGCGTCAGTTTCTGTTGAACTTGCCGTCTCTGCTCTTTTCTTTTTCCCAAAACAATGTTGGGCATCTTTCGCACGCAGGCCGTCCAGCAGCAGAGCTCATCAGAAACAGAAGAGAGGAGGAAACACTGCTGATGGCAGCAGTGAGGGCGAGGAGGGCGACTCCGTCGAGGAGGAAGATGACAAGGAAAAGCTGAAAGAAGACAAGACGGGATCCAAACGGAAAAAGACAGCCGCCTCCAAGGTACGACTTCAGCTGGTGAACATACTAAGACAGGAGCGAGGACAATCCAGGTGTAATAGGAGCACTGAAGATGATCTGTTTAGGGGAGAGATTTTTGTGGCAGCAGGACTATAATGTAACTTGTTTGACCAACGTCCTGAAACACAATTCAAACTAAGGATTTTTAATGAAATGATGTTAAAAAAAGGAAATATTCATATAATGTTATCATATATGTTAATATTGTGCAACTAATCCGGCACCTCTTCGATCAAGCATTTGTGCAGTTATGGTCTTTGTCTCTCCCGTTGTAATTTGAGTGTTAGCTGAGATTTAGCTGAACTCTATCAGCGGCTGTTCTTCAGTAAAACCTTCTCTTACTGCAGGGAGGGAGAGTACCCAGCCCAAATGACAAGGGCTTTTATTGTGAAAAAATTAAAGGAAATGAAATGTGTTCATCCGCTGATTTACAGCTGCTCCTTTGAAAATGAAATCTATACAATCACAATCCAATCAGGCAGCTGAATACAGCACATCCCATCACAGTAAGTCACATTGAAAGAGAGTTACGACACCCATTGACACGCTTGCGTGGTTCATTCACTCTCTTTTGTTCCCAACAGTCCAGTCTGTTGGAAAGGTTTCTGTGCATTTCCTCGTTACTATTGAGCAATATTTGTCTTTTGGGATCTGTTGACCGTATGAAAAGTACAAAGTAAGACCAGCTGTATCCTCCGATGTCTAGCGCATATTTCCAGAGGAACATATAAAACCCATGAGTAGTTCTTTAGTATATTGGGATACAGCTGTTCATGGACACAATATTGGCGGGAAAGGGGCTTCCAGTTCAGGATTTGTTGAAAATAGTGCAACCTGGCTGATTCCTTTAGGTTTTTTTGTTGCTGAAAATGAGACAATAGCTCATTATTTCTCCACATTTCATACATCCAATGTTTGTTCCAGGTCACCTTACTGTATTTTTATACCGTTTGACCTTGCCTTTATCTTTATCTATATCTTTAAAAATAAAATAGGTTTGAAGGGATGGAGTGCTGCAGAGCACTGCCACACTGTGATACTGTATTAGTGCATAAGCCATTGCTGCTGTAAAAGTCACATGTATCCTGCTCCTCACTTAGCAACCAGTGTTGCCTAGCAACTGGGCTCCATTATGAACTGCACATGTGGTGCATCCTTAGGAATTTGGCACTGTTGTGGAGCAGTATGCTGTTGCGTGCGTGTGTGTGTGTCCTGTCACATCGTTGAAACACTGTGTGTGGACGAAATATTTAATGTGATCTCTGTGTTTCTGGGATGGTGAGAGCGATAATCCTTTCTGGATGTACCCTCCTGTGACGGAGTGCCCTGTTCTGGCACCACTGTTAACAGTCAAGGACGTGCACAACTGGCTTGGCCTCTGGGGGTGCACTCACACTAGATAACCCGTACTGTGCCCAAGCACATTTGACCACCAAAGACCGGTTTGTTTGACTAGTGTGAGTGCTCCGTACTATGGCACGGTTGGAAGAGGTGAGCTTCTGCATGGTACAGTTGCTCATGCACAAGCATGGGTACACAGAGTGGCCATGACGTATAATTTAAAGGCCGTTCTGCTCGTTATCACTGTGCTCCACTCAGATTGCATTCTGCTCCACTCATTAACCCCGCTCACTCAATCTGAATGTATTTCTCTTTTATAATGGATTGGATTTGCATGCCGCTTTTCAAGACATTCAAAGCGCTCTGACAGGGCTACAGGTTCCATTCATTCACACACAGTCATACTGGTGGTGGTTAATTACCATAGTAGCCACAGCTGGCTGCCATTCTGTGCCTTTGGCCCCTCCGACCACCACCTCAAACATACAGCAGTCATACACATTCATAGCGCCAAACAAATGTTATGCATGATTAATGTCACCTGGGGAATTGTGACACATAATATAATCATTGCACCCGGTCAAAAGTGATGACTGATACATTTAAATAGGAATAAACAGACCAATGGATTTGTGCAGACGCAACTTGTCAGTAAAGTTTCAGTCATGTTCGCTATATGCTGTTTTCTATTGTGATGACTATGAGACGGTATACTTGGAAACTACGTAAGGCCATGCGCGTGTCGTATTACCACATGATGTCACTGTAGAAGAGGTAACTCAGGCCCAGTTGGGCAGTGCAGGCCGAGGAGGGATCAGGGCCTAGTGTGAGTGCGCCCTGGTATTGCTGCAATTAATAGGGGTCTCCTCTCAATACACTACGCACTGTATGTTAATGTCCTCTTCTAACTCTGTTGGCGTGATGTGCTGCTAAAATCCGGACACTCAGCATGTGTTTTCGCATCCTGTATCTGTGCATCTGTAGCAGAAATCCTCCAAGCTGTCGAGGATCTCCTCTGGAGAGGATGACCTGGAGAAGGATGGGAAAGATGACGACCAGAAGAGCGGCTCAGAGGAGGAGACCCCGACAACGACATCATCCAAAACACCACCAACACCGACAGTAAGGTGGGATACATAATCGTTTATATATTTAGCACTCTAACCATTCATCAGCGTTCACTTCAGACAGGTACTAAGGAACAGGCCACTGTTTAAAGGGGGATGTTCCATAACCCCTTGCTTCAGTAGAAGTAGAGGAGCTTTCTGATTTTTCTGACTTGAAGTGATTTAATGGGTAGATAAAAAGCATTTTTCTCCCTCCTTCAGCTCTAAAGATATTGTATTAGCTCTTCTGGTTTTCAAGTTAAGAGCTTTTAGCTAATTTTAGCTTTGAATGCAAATCATAGGCAGCTCCACAGTTCTGTGACTGGGTCAGAGGGCGATCATCAAAACACTTTTCTCTTCTTCATTGTTAGGACATCCATTCACAGAGCAAGCAGTGAATGGAGCCATGTTAAATCTGCAAAGAGAACCTTTGTCTACCCCTTCTGGAAGTCAGACGTAATTACAAAAATGCTGCTTTTGCAATGTCCAATAACATTCATTCAACTTTCCAAATTTGGGAATAAGTGATTTGGATAAACAAATAACATTTTGTGAATCTTATTTGTTACTCTCTCTACTGAAAAAAATAGAGGCTTTGCAGAGAGCATAGATGGATATGGCTCATAGAAATAGAATGGGAGAAGCACAAACATTGACCTGGCTTCAGTGGTCATTTTACTAGTACGTATGAATATGTATCTCATACAACCCCACCTTAAACAGTCAAAACATTTCCTTTAAATGAAGCCTGAATTCAGTCAATTTAGTCAAAAGCACGCTGACTTGTATGTGTTAAACTTAACCTTGGAAAAGAATTCAAGGCTCCTGGAAACAAGCCTGGAGAGGCCCAAAGTCCTCGGGAGACCAAAGCAGAACTAAAAGAGAGTGAATACTGGACTACTATATTGTATTCATGATGTTGTTCTGTGTGTTCTGGGTGTTTAAATAAGAAGGTTTGCTAACAGTCACCATAACAACACAAGCTTCCCTCATTTATTCATGGCTTACAATTAGTCTATTGCTGTAGTTACTTACTACTAATAAAAGTATTTTAAGTTCTTTGCCTACTTATTTTATTGTATTTGAAATCTGTCCTACAAGCACTTTGCTTTATATGACTAATAGTACTAACTGTGTTTTTTTTATTTTTTATTATTGTGCTCCATCAGAACCAGCTGCTCCTAGAAGAACATTAAGTGAAGAAAACATGAAAGGGAAATCATTCCTTGTAGCTGTGATGTTGAAAGGTGAATCTACAACGTGATTTCTCATCAGCACCATTCACTGGCTGCCATCGTCACCTCCACGTCTCTGCAGGACTTTCAGTATGTGTTTGTATGTAAGATGCACCCATATTCATAGTGGTATCGGCATCGTGTGGATGATGGGGTGTAACTGGGCATTATGTCACACAGTTTTTCCAGCTCTTAAACTAAATGCCAAGGGCCGTGTCGGAAAACAAAGCAAAGCCTTTGTTATCTTGAACTCGGATTGAGATTTTTAATCGCTTTCATCCAGTGACTCTGAATGCTTGTAAAGTTTAGATTGTTAAATACACATGAAGTATTATGATATTTAAAGGGGCATTAAGTATTTGACCTTCATCGTGTTCTATTGGCAACTATTATGCGTTGTGATAATGTTTGCTGTGTTCATATGTAGCCTTTTCTCTTCTAGGCTCATACTAGAATATATCAAGCAGAGTTAAATGTTGAAATTGTAAGATATTCCCTTTCATTACCTGTTAAGTGACAGTTATTTGTTAAGCAGTTAATATGCGCTCCCTTTGCCCCTTTTAGTAACTGCAAGAGTAGAACTAAATCTGGAAAATGTAGCAGTAAAATGTCCATCTTTTTCAAAGGTTTGCCCGTTTTGGTTGTATGTGTACGCTTATTTCTGATTATCATGGAGCACATAATTACAATCTACCAAAACAATAATTTAATGCTGTGTCAAAATAAATTTGCTTACTAGCTTTTTACAGAATTATTAACTGCATCTCATGGTTTTCATCTGCAGTTGGAGTTGTTGGATAATTTGTATCGTAGGAATAGACTGTAATTTATTGATAGGAATCATGAATTCCATAATTTCATACAGAAGGGAAACGTTGACGTAGTAGCAATGTGACAATAATACGTTGTAAGTGAGTAAGTCCTTTAGAAGAGGTTATCAGCATGCAAATAATACCATAAATGTGTTTTGGCTTGAGAACGAGGCTGTTCAGTAGCAGAAATCGACCGACATCCAAGATTCCCATGATGTACACATGCTTCAGGTTAAGGCTAATACATGGTACATGGACATGGAATGGAGGAGCAGTGTGAAGGCAGAATGAGTAAATTTATGAAAAGGAAATCTATTTCAGTCAACATTAATGACCCACTATAGTGTGAGACAATGTCCTCCAAGCTTCCAAGAGGAAGCCGACACAGCACTGAGAAAACAAAAATATTGGAAGGCGAAACGCCAAGTTTCTAAGACTCTTTCTCTTTCACCTGCTGGCGAGTTTCCAGCGTCGCTGAGCCAGGAAGAAGGGGCCAACTTTGAACATTGTGTTTAGAAATGTACAAATCTTACTCATTGTGCCTTTAAGTTAATGTAAGAACTTGGAAGGCTTTGTGACAGATCTACTTCATCTTCATTTCCAAAATAACACTTGGCGACTTACTTTCCCCGGGCTAATGGAAGCTCTAAAATCATTAAAAGGATCATGGTAATCTCTGAAAGCCTCTTGGATGAGAGGTGAAATCTAAAGCAAGACCAGTTGGCTACCATAAAGCTTTCAAAAGTTAAACTTAATGCCTCCAAAGTTCTAATCGCTTTTTTTTTTTTCAGATAAAGAGTCATATTTCGGCCACTCTCTAAAGTACATTAAAGTAGATTACTTGCTGCCTCTTTAATTATTGTGGAAGTCACTTGTTACATGTGCTCAGTTGGTCATTTTTACAGTAGTTTGTGAATTTTGTTATGATGAAAATATGGCATAAATACATCTCTACTATGTATATGACATAATATACATGATGTATATGATATAAATACAATCACGTCACTACATGTCACATTTAGGCTGGATGAAGTGAACCGTGTTCAGAATACACACAGTACTTCATAATCAGTACTTCAGTACTTCATAATCACACAGTGTAGATACTCATCTATCAGTATTTATACTGGCTTGTGCACCTGTCTGTATCACTCATGATCACCTATCACTGGACAAATGCATTTGATAAGACCTCCATATATATATATATATATATATATATATATATATATATATATATATATATATATGTGTATATATATATATATATGTATATATATATATATATAATATATATATATATATATATATATATATATATATATATATATAAACTCTCATACCATCTACGATATATATTGGGTATTGCAGTGTACTGATCACTCTAGTTGTAGCTCGACATTGCTTTTTTACAAGGATAATTATGGGAATATTCTGTATCTTTCAAACATTATCCATCACCATAAATGTTACTCTTTTATGTAACCAAAAAAAGACGAATGGAAATACATAGATACATGTATGAAGTGTTGTGCACAACTGGGTTACACATTGTAACTCAAAAAGTAACTATATCTGTATATTTTACTTTTGTTGTAGAATATAGGACCACTATTCTACTTGGACTGCTCTAGGTCTCATCTTTTTATGGAAAAGTGATACATCTGTTCTTCTGTGTATCTGTGAAATAGATCACTGTATATTTCAAAGCTTTTTATAGTGGCATGCTCTACTGTTGTACTCCAGGTTGTTCTTATATAAAAGTGTCCATTGCTTCTTAGAGTAAAATTAGATATTTGTTGATATGCGATGGACTTGGAGGGAAAATAATACACATTCCACTTTTTCTGTTGCCTTGTCTCAACGTCTTAACCAGGCAGTAAACTGAACCACATTAACTTTTTAAGGGAACAGAGCAGTGAAAATAATAATAATAATAATAATATTACACCCTAAAATTCCCCAAGTTCTCATTGTCCCTGCGCTAATAAGTCAATTAGGTTGATTAAAGATGACACCCCACTACTGTATTTTGTGCCAGTTACCTTTAATTTCATCCACTGTTGTTGTCATGAGATATAGACCTATTTATTTTTTGATGATAGCTGACACCCCTGGTGTATGTAAACTCATGCTTCTTCTTTTTTTTACATTTACTTCAGATCTGTTATGATTATATTTAGAACATGTTTTGCATTTTCAAAGTTTGTAATTTACTGTAAACTGTTTTTTGCTGTTTATTGACGAGACTTTTACAAAATAAACTCATTGGAATGCATCACGAGGAGGATGTAGTGTTCGATACACACCACACACAAAAAAATGTTGCATGGGTAATAAATGGATAGAAGTTAGAACAGTATATTCCATGATGAGTTCTTGACCACTCGAGGGACAAAAATGTCTCATAATCAAATCAGCTGCTCTTTGTTAGGCTTGAGTGCACTTTGGTTCGAGCCAATACCAAACTGAATGCACCATTTGTGGTTTATGCGCAGTTTGCAATATGGTTAGTGTGTAGAGTTTTGCAAAAAATAAATAAATGGTTTCAAAAATGGTGCCACAGCAACCAGAAAATCCCGTAACATGCCAACATTAGCATGCTAGCTGCTGTCTTTCTGGATTGTTCACTTAACTTCCTATATTTACTTCTTCTTCCAACGCAGAACAGAAGCTTACTGTTTTTCCCTGAACATAAACATTACTATAGTGAGGAAATAACATAATTTTGTGCATTTTATATGCATGGTAAAGCCTACTGCACATCAGTGATGCAGCACACTGTACATTACTTATAGGAGCATAATGAAACATGTTTATTTGGCTACTTTCTATGTACACATTTCACACATTTGCATCGTGTATTCTGCCCGTTTAATTCCTTATTGGTTAGTGTAAAACCACGAAGCAAAATGTTTTTATCTTTAATTTAGAGCTGTCTGCGCAGTCTTTTTTGTGTTTTGTTCCCATGCGCAGTGAGCGCGCAGTATCGACTCTCGCTGGTACGCGTGGTGTGGCGCATGCGTATTAGGTATGGAGTAATTCGGCGCTGAAAAGGAAGCAGCCTGCTTTTGTAGCGGTACAACTAAAGCGGTGCTAGCTAGGAGAACAGCCGTATTTGCTAAAACAGAGTCTACCCAGTTGCTTTGCTTTCGAGCATCGTGACAAAGTGCAGTGTGGGACATGGCCGATAAAGAGGGTAGGTTTATCTGGAGTACCTGCCGTATGAAGCGCTCGCCCTCGTGTACCGCTTTGTGTGCGCGCCGCGGCCGTTTAACTGAGCGCGGTGCTAGCATGACATGCTGGCCTAGTAACGTTGAAGTCCTATCAGGATGCGCGATGGTTTTAGCCGGTCTGTGTGCTGTTTCTCGGATGAACGGCTATTTAAGCACGTCATGTCAAACATCTGCTCTTTACATTCAGTGTAATTGCATCCGATACAGCAAACGGCGCATATTTAAACTTAAGAAAGTGTTGTGCTTGTTGTGACGCTGCCACAGCCCCCCTTCACCAAAATACGCCATAACATTGGTGGGTGTTAGCGAATAAAAACTGTCTGGATCCAGGAAAGCTGGTTAACGATACAGAATACGCGACCAGTCGTGTTTTGTTTTTATTAGTATTATACCGTTACTGTAACACTGAAGCTAATTGTTGATTTAAACAGTTTGGTATAAAGTCTAGTCTGTTAACGAATCCTATATCTAGCCTAATTCGTCCAGCTGAACCTAAACGGCTATACTTACTATGTACGACTGTAGATGCGTAATAAACATCCCCCACAGCAAATACATGCATCTACTGAGGATAAATACACAGTCACATCAGCTGTTGATGTAACGTCTACCATGTTGTTCTGCTAAAGTGTATGACGATGCGGTGGAGGAACGGGTCATCAACGAAGAGTACAAAATATGGAAGAAGAACACACCTTTCCTGTACGACCTGGTGATGACTCATGCGCTGGAGTGGCCTAGCCTTACTGTCCAGTGGCTCCCAGATGTCAACAGGTATTTGGTTTCCATCTTGCTGCTCATAAACAACAACAGTGTGTGTGTGTGTGTGTGTGTGTGTGTGTGTGTGTGTGTGTGTGTGTGTGTGTGTGTGTGTGTGTCGAGCTGCACCAGTGTCGTCGTCCTCTTCTGTCACTACAACAACTGTGTTTCCAGCTGTGTGCATCTGTCCACCACCTTCATGATCGGCCCGGCTCTTTGTGGGTTTCCCTGTCCTGGTGTTTGTCCTGGGATGTATATTATATCTCTTGGTCCTATCTTGAGCTCTTAAATGACAAAACTGTGCATCATCTGGTCCGAAGTGGTAGACGAGTGGAATGGGACGGTATAGGATATTATATTAGGATATTATTATATGATAAAAAAACACTCACAATAATCAATAGTGGTGATTTTCCATTATTGGGATAATGGAAAATTGAAAAAGCTGTGCAGAGAGATCATCGAGAAATTAAAAATGGAGCCTGAAAAATACATATGATTTTAAAATATTTTTTTATTCAAGATTATTTGGTTCTTCACAATATAAGAAAAAGGTGTCTTATCTGTTACACAATAAACATATTTGCTTCTAACTCAAATTTAAAGTGATTCCAGTATATGTTGATGCCAATTGAAGAGTTTAAAGCACATTTTGATAATTATTGGGATAATATCATGAATCACAATTATTTTACCAGGATAATCATGATAAGAAATGTTCATATCGTCCCATGTTTAGAGACAGCCCAGTGCTGTTGTGTCTATGTTGATTAAATGTCTGTTCAGCCTCCTCCCTGCTATCTGTGATAACCTATACTGTGTTTAAACACAGCAGAAGCTTCAAACTAATGTTAAACTGAAAGACAAAGCTAGCTTTTGCCACAAAGTATAGATTGAAATGATGTCCATTTTGGGGAACTCTGCAGGCCAGAGGGGAAGGACTACGCCGTTCACCGGCTGGTTTTGGGGACACACACATCGGATGAGCAGAACCACCTCGTGATTGCCAGCGTCCAGGTACCGAACGACGATGCCCAGTTTGATGCCTCGCACTACGACAGCGAGAAAGGAGGTAAATACACCAGTAGTACTACAGAAGAGTACTCATTCTCATACACCGAATAGTAGTTGCTTGAGACCTCTATGGTCAGGATAGTGTATATTTGCCATGCAATCACATGACAATGCTATATTTATAATACTATTTCAGCAGTCAACTGATTCACACTAGAAGACATAGTTTGCATCTATAAGTCCTTATTTTCTACTTCATAAAATATTTACTCAAGCGCCATCAACAGTTGCTTTGATAGACACTGCCATGGCCAGAAACTGGTTTTAAAATTGATAATCTTTTGATATTTGATTTCTTGAGGGAAGCAATTAATGAGTCAAGACCCGAGTCATGTTCCATTCAATCTTTATGCTGAAACTGTGTCATTCTGTCTTCCAGCAGGTATGTTGATAGGTGCCCAGCTGTGTGTAGGTGTGCTGAAGGCTCACTGCGCCTTTGGTGTGTTGCCAGAGGTAGTATTAGTATGTTAGTATGGCCACTGAACAATTTTAAGGTACAGTCCAAATCTAAAGCTCAATACACACAAAACCAAACCAGCATACCGCAAAACAAATAGTTGTTAATAATAGTTAACTACATTTTGGTTTGTCAGACCCCTTATATTGTGCCTGAGCACAGCTGCTGTAACCTTCAGTCAAATCGACTCTGACAACACAATATAAAACATAGAGAAGCTCTTCCTGGAATTAATATCTGGGCCAATAATTATAATCAATAATTAGCTGTTCATTGTGGCTGATACCTGTATGATAACCACTAATATCAATCTGACAAATGCAAAGAAAAGTGAATAGATATAATACAACAAATGAATAGTTTTAGATCAACAAGTTTATTTACCAGAGCCATCACTCTATATTTATATTCTAAATATGTGGACTAATTCATATCAGACCATAACTCTTTATTGTTCAGGCTACAAGAAACCATTGGAATCCTTTTACAATAATAAATGGTTTCCTAAAGCTCTAGGAATCCACCGGGTAGAAAGAGTGCAGGTATTAAGAGCCCCTTTTATAGCCATCGCGATTATTTTGATCTGTCCATTTCCCCCTTTAGAGCCCCTTGTTAACTCATGTGTTCTGATTGGATACAACTCTCCTCCCAACCACAAGTTCGTCTTGTTTTAGGCTGCAATCAAAGCAACATGTTTGAGAGCTGACGTAGCATCTAGGACGACTCGCAGTGTTGTCAGGAGCTGTCCTGACGGGTGGGATTGATGTTCTGCTTGTGCAACGGGCTTTGATTATTTGCTCCTACTGACTTCATACCATTGCGAGTCATTTTTTAGTAAAATATTGCCAAGCACCGACGAGAGAACAGAAGAGAGGAGGGCAGGGAGACAAAAAATCCACATTGGAAGCAAGAACAATACTTAATTTAACCGCCAACATTGTGCATCCCAAAAATATAACTAACCAACCAAGGTTTAACCTGCAGTTGTGGTGTCTAATATATTTTTCCTACCTTGAATGTACTTCGTCTGACTGTATTCTCTTGTCAGAGTTTGGTGGATTTGGTTCAGTCAGTGGAAAAATCGAGATCGAGATCAAGATCAATCACGAGGGAGAGGTCAACCGAGCCCGCTACATGCCCCAGAATCACTGCATCATTGCCACCAAGACTCCCACCTCTGATGTGCTGGTCTTCGACTACAACAAGCACCCATCAAAGCCAGGTTGGATCACTGCTGCGCTACATCACAATCCACATAAATCCTGTGAATCGCACATGAAGGTGAATGTGGTGTTTTTTCCTGTGTTTCAGATCCCAGCGGGGAGTGTAGTCCTGACTTAAGACTGAAAGGCCACCAGAAAGAAGGTTATGGCCTTTCCTGGAATCCCAACCTCAGCGGCAACCTACTCAGTGCCTCAGATGACCATGTGAGTGGCTTTCATTTCCTGGTTATCCAGCGCAGATAAGAGAATGTACTAGAAAGAGTCCAAAGGTTTGTTCAGACAAAAAGCGGAGTGGATTTTAAATACAGTGTCATTACATACACAGTCAATAGAAAATTCCCTTTAGACGGTGCAGATTTAGACAAAGACAGTGAAGCTACGACAAAAAAGAACCACTGGTGTGTCCAGTTTCATCTCCCACGGATGGTTCATTGCTGCAGCCTCCAACCAGTGAGGACATTCTTGAAGAGATGTTGCAACGACAAATTAGTTTTACGCTCAGTAATACAGTTCCCAGTTCATTACTCCTCATTGTAGTCAGAGGATCAACATGCATTGTGTTCCCCTCTCACCAGACGATCTGTCTATGGGACATCGGGGCCGGACCAAAGGAAGGAAAGATTGTGGATGCCAAGACTATCTTCACCGGCCACACAGCAGTGGTGGAAGACGTCTCCTGGCATTTGCTCCACGAATCCCTGTTTGGCTCGGTGGCGGACGACCAGAAGCTCATGATGTAAGTGGTCTGTTGTCTGGTTTTTGTGAGGGGGAAGTTGAAATTGCTCCATTTCATTATTTTCTGTCCAACCAAATAAACGATGTCCCCGCTTGACTCTCTTTCATCCTCCACCAGATGGGACACTCGGTCCAACACCACATCTAAAGCCAGCCACGCAGTCGACGCTCACACCGCTGAGGTCAACTGTCTGAGCTTCAACCCCTACAGCGAGTTCATTCTTGCCACTGGTTCCGCTGACAAGGTAGAAAAGAAAAAGAAAAATTCACTCTGAACTAAAATGGAATCAATTGGAATAACTATTTCATGCAAAGTTTGCTTTGTTTCTGTCAAGACGGTTGCACTGTGGGATCTTAGGAACCTCAAACTGAAGCTCCACTCTTTTGAGTCCCACAAAGATGAAATTTTCCAGGTGAGAACCTAATTTGTTTCCAAATTGTGAGTCTGTAATTAATTATCTGGCAGTTTGACAGAAATGTACCCATGGAATTTTCTTTTCGAGGGCAGTAACAGCATTTTAATAAAACATGAATGAAGCAGACCACTTTGCGTTGTATCGATAAAATGATGGCTCTCTAAGTGTAACATGGAACGCTGCATCAGCCTTTTTTTATGCCAATCTTATTAGTATAAGCTGAAACTGTTTTCTGAGGTGCTGCCAAGTCTAAGGAGGGTTTTAACAGAAAAGTCCACTTTGTTATATGAGCATGGCGCTGACCTGCTAGTGACCAACTGTCCAATCCATTAGGTGCAATGGTCGCCTCACAATGAGACCATCCTGGCCTCCAGCGGCACCGACCGACGTCTCAACGTCTGGGATCTCAGGTAAAACCACAAATCACAATCCATATCTTAAAATGAAGCAGCGATATCGTATGTACAAAAAAACGTTCACGCAATAATTGTATAGCAAACAGAGTCACCGACTATATTGTGAAATGTGGTTAATATTTGTGATTTTAAAGTGGACACGTCACACTTGACGAACATTACATTGAAGAATAACTACAGTATGTTGTTGGTGTTTTTTGTAGTAAAATCGGGGAGGAGCAGTCTGCAGAAGATGCTGAGGATGGCCCACCAGAGCTGCTGGTAAGTAGCAACCTAAACCCATCAAGATTACTGTGTGATTGTTAAACCAGCTGCCAGTCGGTCTGGCTGCACCTGTCTAGTTGTCACATTATCAGTAATAATGCTTCACATCCACTGGTTGGTCAGTGACACTGCAACTACATTATATAGAATTATTTTATATGATTCTGCTCACCTGTTTACCTCCTATGCTCGTCTCTGATTTCCACCTCTCTTCCATCAGTTCATCCACGGCGGCCACACAGCCAAGATCTCTGACTTCTCCTGGAACCCCAATGAACCCTGGGTCATCTGCTCGGTGTCCGAGGACAACATCATGCAAGTCTGGCAGATGGTGAGTACAGCTGCCGTCCATCACCCACACTGAGTTTTTTCTATGTTTAAACATTAGGGAAACTGACATACTTGGAAAGGGAGGGGTGAGCAGCAATCAGTCAGCATCCTCAAAATGAATATTGTCATGTCAGTGGTGGGCTCTATGGTCAGCAAATGTGAGCTGAAGCAGAAACCCCATCCAAAGCCAGTGTTGTTGGAGAAGTGCCTGCTGCTTTCCTGTAGTATATACATTATACCAACTGAGGTGGTTGGGGCATCTGATTAGGATGCCTCCTGGGCGCGTCTAACTGGGTGGAGACCCTGGGGCAGACCCAGGGCCCGCTGAAAGGGATTATATATCTCGGCTGGCCTGGGAGCGCCTGGGGGTCCCCCAGGAGGAGCTGGTGAGGGTTGCTGGGGAAAGCTATGCCTGGAAGGCCCTGCTAAGCCTGCTGCCACCGTGACCCGACCCTCGATAAGCGGAAGATGATGGAAGGATGGTATTTTATCCTCTCCCTCCTATTCTTTTCACAGGCGGAGAACATCTACAATGATGAGGAGCCAGACAACACCCCTGCATCAGAGCTAGAGGCTCAGGGATCATAACCCAGCTCTGCATGACTCTCTTCAGGCATGAACCCTCCCCCCCTCCCCCTCCAGCCTGTCATTTCCCTCCCTGGCTGAGTGAACAATGTCGAGAGTTCGAGACAGCGTGGACTCCACCCTTGCTAACAGACAGTTGGATTCAGACTCATCATGCTTAAACTTCACCGTGGCCCAGGTACCCAAAAGCACTTAAGCACTTGGAGTGTAGGGTGAGAGTTGAAATGTTGTACCTGCTCAGGCGGTTGCATCTCCAGTGTTTGTGGATTGGGATTGTTGTGATGAGAAGACTTGGAAGAGAGCAGAAAACACAATAACTGTGCTCAAAGGCACTGTAAGCTATTGTTTAGACCAGTTAATTGCAAAGGGCTCATGGAAGAATAACATGAATCATGTCATTTTACATTTTGACTTATGAGTAGCCAGAAAACCCCTCACTAGCAGGCTTCCCTCAACACACAAATATGTAAGGAAACCTGAACATAAGAAGACTATCCAAGCATTAAAGTGCTTTTGGAAGACCTGAGCTCCGTCTGTCCAAACTTTGATTGGTTAAAAGCTAACCAAGCGGCCATGTCCAGGGGAGTCTTCTTTTCATACCTTACTCTCCCACTCGTTATCTTTTGCTTCATAATAAACATAATGGCTGTCCTTTGAAGAAACATTCCCTGATGTGTTGGCTCCTCTTCATAAAGGTACATAAACTCAGTATTTGGTGGAGTGAACGGTGTGGGACTAAGCCAGAGCACTTGAGGGAAACGGGGAATCTTTTTTTCTCTCCTTTCTGTTGTTACATATTGTGAAATTGCCATGTTTCTTTTCCTGCACCACAAATTGCAATAAAACTTTTATAACTTTTCAAAGATACGTTTTTCTTTTCGTGAATTTTAAAATATCTTTGAACAACCTTTGTTTCTCAGATGAAGAATTGCGCTGAACGATGTGAGAAATGCTGCACACAATTCACGTTTACTCTTACACCCAGAAATGACACAAAGTGCTTTGTGAGGAAATAAATCCATAGTTATTGCAAATTCTAAAAAATGTTTATTGAAAAGCAAGACAGGACTATAAGAACATTGTACAATCAAAGAGGGGGTGTGGGCTCATCTTTATTTGTTTTAGTAAAAATAGAGCTCTCCGAAGCTATGGTGACTCATGCCTCTTCTTTCACAGTTAGTCTCAGCTGCAGAGGTAGATTTTGACATTACCTGAGTCAATCTGGGGCAACGCCAAAGAAACAGGAAACGGATGCTTAAAAGTCCTCCCTCGGCTCAGACCTATCGTATACCTGAAAGAACATTCAGCTCACACCACCTGACCCGGTGACATCACTTGTTTTGAAACTGTTTTTAAATCCACACGAGGTGAAGATAAATACACGAGGAATGTAAAAACGCCAGGAGAGGTAACAGACTTTAAAGGATGTTACACGCAGGTTATCCAACCATTAGTTAACTTATTCATTAAATGACTTGTCATTACCACCCCTGTGATTCTCACTGAGTCTCAACATACTGAGTACATAAAGGACAGCCACTTGAACTGATTGAATGTGTCAGTGCTGTGGGAATCTGATCTGTCATTACTACGTTATCTCACAGGATGGGGGGGTGCCAAAAGGTGCTGATCTTGGATCAGTCTTGTAATTATTCCCACAAATCCAAATAAAGAGGAAGTAAGGATCAGTCCACATCAATAATTAAGTACTGAATAGAGAGACGTTGGACCTGTTGCTGCATCATGAGTCGTTGCCTCTTTAGTGGAGTGAGCAGGATCAACAGGGACCCCCCCCCCCCCCCCAAAACAAAACTAGTGACCGAGAATATTCTTAACACTACTAGTTTCACTAGTAGAAGACAATCTCAATATTTGAAACGAGCTCCTATTGATATGCATCGCCGATGTCAATCAATATTTTATTCAAACGCATTAGAAAAGAAAAGTCACATTCAATCATCTTCCAGTATAAAGTGTCAAAGATGTCGAGGCCCATTATTCTGATGCACCAATATGTTTGTCATTTTTCTAACATAATAGTCTCAGCGACTCTTCTGGTACACCCTGTTGAACTGACCATATGGAAATCAAGTTACATGGTTCATTAAAAAAACAACCTTTTTTTTGCATAAGGACATGCTTTCAGTTCTTTACATCATTTGTAGTCTAAAGTGGGCAACAGGCCAGCCACAAAATAATTGCCTCGACCTGCTTCATCCATTTTATGTTTAGACTTCCCATATTAATACATTTCCTATGAGGGAGGCAAAATGGGAGGTGGAACTGTAACGTTTTAGAGTCCTGGTTGACTTGGTGACACCTGTGGTAACAGAAGTGAGCTTTAATAATACATATGTTCCTTCAAAATTAACACACGACCAGCAAGTGCGCCTACAGTGTGAACTACAACAGGGGAAGAACAACTTGTGTTAAAGGTGAAGCGAACAACCAGCCAGCGGACCGACTTCAGCACATCACGTTTTACCACAGGGATGCTATGTGTGGGTGTAGCTGGTTACGAGGAAAATAGTCCCTACGTGAAAGTGCTCACAGGTTTGTGGATCCGCCTGTGTAACTAAGAAAAAGACACTGATGTTGAGTTTGTCATGCATTTTTTGGCATCGCATGATGAGTGCCATATAGTCCCAATTAGAGCGAGGGCAGACAGTCTAGACAAGACAACAGATAAGACGACAAATATGAAATTTTGGGGTGAATTGACCCTTTAAGTTAATGTTTCAGTTTTCAATCTTTGCAAAAAAAAATCCCAAATGCCTTCACAGATCAAATGGTTTGATGTCATGATTATCAATGAAGCTTTCTAACCGTCGATGATCAAGTTAGAAAGCTCGCTAATTAGCTAATTAGCTCGCACCAACTGTCCCACGACAAGTCACTTCATCACCAATCTTCAAACCAGCACCACCTGTTTCACAAGGATCTGCAGATTCAGTTTGCTGTGACACTTCTGCTATAATCAAGAATATAAAAACTTGGAAGAAGTTATGATGAGGATCAAAACATATCTAATACCCTGTGGCCAAAGCAGAAGTCCAATGAGCCCATATCTGACTTGTTTTACACTACATCCAATTTCCTCCATCGTCTCAAGACCCCATGCTCACATTAAGGCTACATTAATACAAAGTGACCTATGACAGTACGCGTGATATACCCACTTTTGAGTTTAATTAAATTTGAATGTCCAATGAGATGTGACACTACAGGGAGAGATGTGAAAAGAGAAATCAAAGGCCGAATTGACTGAACAGCTTCAACAATGGAAATGTCCTATGAAAATACAGTTATGGTAGAAAACAGGGAGTACCAAGTGCTCACCACAAAGCCAATTATTACAACCAAAGGAAAAGTGGGCTACGTTTTAGAATAGAATCCATGATGCAATCATTTTATCCCTATCGCACAAAAAAAAAAAGATATGGGTTCAGTTTTCCGTGTAGAAACCTGAAGAGGCAAGTCTAGAATTAAAAAGAAAAGAAAACTATCCCCATTGAAGATGATTTTCTGGCTAGTTATGGAACTAGGCTGGAGGTGTGTGGAGCCCTCGGATCATCGACACACGGCCGTGTCGGCTCAATCAGTCCTGCTCTGAGGTTTGCCTTTCTGCAGGCTGGCTCGTCGTCGTCGTAGCAGTAGTGGTTTCATCAGTAGCAGCCGGTGTGGGCTCCAGTTCAGGTGGTCTGGGAGCTTGGTGGATGCCCCCCGTCTCCAGCTCGTCACCCTGTGCCAAGCCCTCCTCATCTTCCCCCTCCTCGCCGTCGTCTTCCTCCCCGGCGGTGGGATCCCGTGGCTGGGCTTCAGGAGGCGCTGTGGTCCCTTTGTCTCCCTGCTCCTGGAGGATGCTGAGCTGGTTGTTGAGGTCGTTCCTCTCCTTCTGCAGGGCTCTGCACAGCCTCTCCAGCAGCTCCAGCTTCCCCTGTAAGGCCTTGAAGTGGCCGTCACGTAGAGTTTTCTAAAAAACACAACACCATGTTTAATGAGCGCCAACATTTGGTTTATTGTCTCTCTGGAAATAGCAGTTTGGAAGAAGAATTAAATGGAAGTGAAGATGAGATTATTTTGTTAGAGCTTTAAATCGCTTGTCTCCGTCTTGTGTGGCCATTGGAGACTGAAAGCCCTGGGAAAAGCTAGTAAGTGGACCTTGAGTGATCGTTTCATGTATAAATCAAATCAAAATGATCCGATAACAAAAAAAGTATAGTTAACTCAGTAATGACCTAAACGTAATCAGAAATCTCAAAGAATCTAATTATTCTAGATTCCTCCTTATAATCAGCCTCAACAGTAGATAAACAAGAGAAACTGCAAAGTGAATTTCTGAGACGACATGATTGCATGCAAAAATTCAAACTGACACAACAACATGTCTGCGCAAGGTGAAAATATTTCCGCTCATGGTGGCGCTACATGAAAACCCAAAGGCTCACCAAGCCAGGAGAAGAGAACTCCGGAGATCGTGGATGTTCGTACGAGATTTCATAACGTCTATTTCAGTCTGGACAAGGACTTTGACAGAATGATGGACATTGCTAACACTAGAGACACACCACCTACTGTGGCTAAAAACAAAAGTCTACCACAAAGCAATTTCAAGTTTCTACACCCTGAAACAAATCATATTCAGATCCTTTATTTAAGTGTCAAAAGTCAAAACAGTAAACCACAGCCATGAGCACACTTCCCAAAATCATGAGCCATACTTATAATCATTTTTTTTAGCAAACTAAAGCAAAGAGAAGAGAGTCACCTCCTCGGCCATCTGCAGCAGAGCCTGGTTGTTACTTTCCCATTTGGTCCTCCACTGGGTCGTTTCCTTCTCCAGCTTCTTGATCTTCTTGGTCATCTGGGAGGTAAAATCAGACAGTTAACAGCTGGAAAACGGACACAAACACGGGCATACGGGAAGGGCGTCGGTCACCTTCTCCATCTCCTGTCTGAAAGTGGTGAAGACTTCGTTGCTTTTAGCCAGAGTGCTCTGAAACTCCTCAAACTTGTCCATGTACAGGGAGAGCTGAGGGGGACGAAACGAGAGCAGTGAGGAGTCGCTCTCAAACCTTCCAGCAGTTTATTTCCATGAAACAACCACAGCGTTGATGTCTGATGTCCTGAGAGACTGTGTGTGTGGACGTACCTGCTGCTTGAGTTGTGTTTCTTGCTCCTTCATCAGCTCACACTTGCGTCTGGACTCTGTGGCGTCCTTCAGCAGCTGAATCATCACAGTACAGTCAGTTCAGGATCCTGAATACTGTTTTAATAGAAGTGACGGGTTTTTAGACCCAGGCACAGAAGATGTACTCACAAAGTCTCTCTCTCTCTGCTGCTTCTCCTCCACTTCTCTCATCATCTCGGTGATCCTCTGCAGCTTGGCGTCCATCAGCTGCTGCTGGAGCTCCTTATGCTTGAACACCTTGTCTATGTGCTGCAGGAGGGGACACATCAGATTTACATTCCATACCTTTCATTCAAACCGCCGCCGCGGTGTTTCAAAGAGACGATGCATTTAATGCTTTAAAACGCAGCTTTCGCAGCCATACCTCCTCTCGGAGCTCGTACTGTTCAATGAGCTTTTTCAGCTTCTCGGCCAGCTCCATGTTCTCCTGCCGCAGCTTGGTGTTGTGGGAGCTATGCTGTTCCATCTGCACCTCGATATCGCTCAAGGTCATCTGGAAGTGAAGCATGGCCTCCTTCCGCTGCTCCTCGTACTCCCTGGACCGTTGGGCGTTTTCCTCCTGAGGTGACAGGAGAGGGAATGAGACGAGGTCAAGGGGATCGAGAGAGGAGAGGACATCTGTGCTATTCATACAGCCGACATATAAGCAGAGACGCAGCCTGTGTGGACTGCACACGTTTTACACTTCAAAATGGACAATGGTCATTGAAACAATCACTCCAGTGGTTCATCAAGTTAGCAGGAAACTAGGACTGAACTACTACAGGTTCACCTTCCCAGACTCTACATTTATGTTGTGAAAGTACTTTTGCAGAAGTGTTTGTTTGCCTTCTCCCAGTGGAAGGTGGTGCTGCTGGCTGTAACAGCCTTAGGGCTACCTTCAGTGTCTTGTTGTGTCTCTGCAGCTCCCTACAGAGGCTCTCCAGCTTGCTGCGGGCCAGGATGGCCTTGCTGTGCTCCCCCTGCAGGTGGATCTTCTCCTTCACTATCTGAGACTGTTTCTTCTGCAGGGCTTTCAGTCGCTTCTGCATGCAGCGGCTCTCCTCCAACTGAAAGCAGAGCACACATGGTTAAACGTGCCTTTTTTGTAACCTTAAAAACATGACATGCTTTAAATGCTTTAATGGCTTGACTTATATCGACGACAGTGATTATTTTAAACGAGTGCGATTCATTCATGTTGTGAAAATGGATTACAGCCCCTGAATTCATTTAAAGAATGCTTGACAGTTGTCTTCAAAGAATAGACACATAATTACGATTCATGTTGGAGCTGAAGTGAGAATATATGCTGGTTCTTAGTCTTAAATGATATTAATCCAAACATATTAAGGTTGTGGATTGTTGGTCAGTCAAAAAGGCATCAACTATAACACAATAAAACTAGCCTTCGGCCCATTTCTCCAACCCAGGAAACGGCCATCTCTGAGCACAACACCTAACCGAGCTACTCTGAGGTCCGGAACCAGGCTGGATTCATCCAGAAGGTTCAGCTCAGTCTGACTGTTCAAATGCAGATCTTCAGCTCACCAGGTCTGCGTATTTCTTGCACAAAGCAGCTAGTTTCTCCTCAGGAGTGGCGAGGGAGTTCAGGGCCTGCATCAGAAGAACAACCTCCTTCCCTGTGACATAAACCACAATAAGAATGAGAGAACTGAACACACAGGGATGCTTTCATCCTACAGCACTCGTCGACATTTCATTCATTTCCGATTATTATAAAGCGGAACAAAATGTGACAAAGTGAAGTGACTTAAGACTATCTGAATGCCCCGGAAGATGTCCTCAATATTAAATAAAAGTAGTGTTAAGCAAAATTGGAGCATTATTCTGAACAATACTTCCCTTAAAGTTTATGCATGTTTCTTGTTCTTTGTATGTACACTTCTGAATTTCTTTTGACTTGCATCCATTCGAGTATTTGTTATATACTACTGTGATATAAACAAAATAAAAACATGACTTGGATGCCCAATAAGGCGTGAAACCTACAGGTAAATGGCCATCACAATTACATAATGAGGAGCGTGTCTGTTTGGAAGATGCATTTACCAAAAGCGTTGTCCTCTGCAGTCTTGAGGTCTCCTCCGGGGTCAAGCTCTGCCTCCCCCAGGTCGCTGGGACTGTCCTCCCTGCCTGGAGTTTCACCCCTTTCCTCCTCAGCACAGCACAACCCCAGACCAAAGCCTGCGACCTCCTCCTGACAGCACACACACATTCAAATGACCACAAAGCATTGACATTAAGGCATACAAGTAAGAGAGCATCCACAAACACCACACACAAAAACACAAGTTGATGGTGTTTACCTGACATGGGCTGTCCAGGTCGGGTGGAGAGTCACTACCTCCCACTATTCTTCTGGTCGCCACATCGATCTCACAAACTCCTGTCGTCTCCATTAGTCCTGATCACAAGCTAGAAATTCACAGTAAACCAGAATTTTTAGAAAACATAAATGAGATAACTGCAAAACATGTGTATCAGATTATCAGTATCCATATAGTCTTGTGATTAAAAAAAAATAGTTAGGGGCTTGGATGTCCTGCTTCAGGTATTTGTGAGGTGTTCCAGAAATTTACAGAAATAGTTTGAATAATACATCCATCAAGGTTTATTATGTGAGAGCAAAGCACTGTACTAAACCTGTCTGTGCACTTTCAAGATTATCTTAATGATGGGCGGAGAAAATGGAGAACTTTAGGGAGCTTTGGAAAAATGTTGGTTTGCCTTGAGGAGAAACGGATTTGAATTTCTCCGCATCTGCTCATGACTGTATGATCATCCTTCTGCACCATCATGACGAAACGTTTGGGATCTATTATACTCTGTGCAGGTGTCTCCTCGTGGCAAACTGACAGTCTCAAAGCTCCTCAAAGTTCTGCATTTTCTCAGCTTAAGAGCTTTTCACCAATCCTTGTGCAAGGGGCCGTGTGTGATGGCGTGACATTACTTTGCGTCAAGCATAAATCGCACTTGAAGCTTACGTTATATTTCACATATCTGTGTGACACAAATTTTGCCATCAGAGGGTGTTTGCTTAGGCTGTGTGGACATCCATAAACCATAAAATTGTTGTGACTACATTTACATTTAGGGCACTGAGCAGACGCTGTTGTCCAAAGCGACTTACAAAAAGTACATTTGATGAAAGAAAGAAACTACAACATATCATTGCCAATAAAGTAAGAGCAAAAAAATAGTACAACAGTGCTATGATCAAAGAGCTATAGGTAAGAACATAGAAAGGCATGTACATGTTGCTCTGGGAGTATAACTGAGGCTTTACTGACTATGTATCAATGACCACACTATTTTCTGATTCAGTATTTTAAATAAAACATTCATTTATTTATCTTAAAGAGCTAGAGGTGCATATAATATATGGTCAGATAGAAGGAAACACATGGAAACAAGGAGTTCATGGCAACACCTCGCTACAGGCTAACAGCAACAGACACAGTAGATGTCAACAATACAGTGTCAAGATAACCCTATCAGAAAACGTGCTGAGATCTTACAGTGATGGTGGATTTGCCATGTGACCCCATTGAGAAGCTGAGCCTAGTTTATACCGTCTTGGCAACGCAATAAGACTTATTCAACACCAGACAGCAAAAAGTCAACCACGTGGGTACAAAAGCAGCAGGAGCAGCCTGCTCTCTCATGTCTGCTCTCACACAGCATGCCTCAACCAACACCACACACGCCAACTACATCCTGACCATTACCTTCCCTGGCTGGTCTCTTAGCCCTACACGAAACAACGATTACTTTCCCAGCCTGTCACATGCTAACAGTTCTGCTGTGCCAGTGTTGCCACTGAGCATGGTAACGCAAAGCATGTAACCTAGCTGCTATAACGCTAGCTGCGTTGCTAACCTGTGAAACGCATTGTTCAGCCAATATGAAGACAACTTAAAAGGACGATGTCTTTTCTTACACTTACGTCCCATCAACACATGCCTGGGCTGCGCATCGTCATACCTTTAAACGCAGCATATTTTTTTACGGGGTTTCTGTTGATCTACAATAACGCGTATGATAAGTAACTTAACGTTAGCTAACATTAACCAACTTCAAAAAGTGAAAAATAAATAAATAAAAAGGGGTGCGCATCAATGGACGTATAACACTTGCGCCGAATTGACAGAAACATAATTCCACATGTGAATAAAGGCCTAAATTAGTAGTTTAATTCGTGTGGTTTATAAACTCAACAGAATTATCATAAACCTTCGAGATTTCAAAGGGAGTCCGGTGTGACGTTCCGTCGAGTCGGTACAGAACGGCGCGTACAGTTCCTGGTCATTTAAGCTAGCTAACGTTACTTAGCTATACGCACAGCGAGCATCACCGTGACCCCACTGTTAACATTTGCGGCACGCTCGCAGATCGTGACTGTTTATTTAACAGCAGTTAGCAGGGGATGTGTGAAGTTCAATTTTCTTAAACGTAGGCTTTCAAGTTTGATATTGTAAGCTGGGCTAATGCTAACCTTGTGCTAACGGCTAGTTAGAGGCTAGCCCTGCTGGCTAACACGAGAAGTGAACTTTACTTCGGCAAATAGCAAATGTGTGATAGTGATTGCAGAAGCAACACACTCCGGCTAATAGCGACGGGTCATACACGGCTTTGAAGTTAGGATACGACACCAGTAAGTGAAATAGGGTGCTGAAACAGATAGAGCGGTTACCTGTATTTTTACACTGGATGGAAGCAGGGAACGGTTATCAAACTAACGGGACTGTCCCGTATCAAGTCAAACGTCCGGTTAAATATTTTCAGTTGCCAAGCATGTCAAACAGGTGAGATTCTACCAGTACATATATTTTATTCCACCGCTTATAAAACGGCTGTACAACATGCGTGCATTTTCCTATTTAGCAGACAGCAACAGATATGTGATTTTCCACTGTTTCTCCGCTCGTTTTAAATCACAGTTTTACTCTTTTACCAAGTGTTAAGGTACGGATAATATGAGAGAATTTCCCAGTAAACATACACAATCACTCAAACTGCACCAGCATGCATATTGTGTGTAATTGTCACCAACTTCTGCACGTGTTAATAACGTTTATTTTTTAGGGCTTTTAATTTGAAGGTAGCGTCCTCGTAATTCCGGTAGCGAAGTGACTAACTTGACTCAGCTAAAGTCAAAACCAAAAGCAAAAATCTCTGAGCTCCTCTTTTTCCGGCACGTCAGAGAAGAGCACAACAACAACCACTTGATACCCATCCCATCAAACACGCCTTACTTACAGTATCACAGCAATTAATCCTGTCTTGGTTTAACTGCAAATACTTTCATGTCGGCTTCCCGAAAGAGAGTACACTGTGTGTTGTCACGCTGGTTATTTCCTCCTCTGCAAATTGTTTGAAACAAATGGACATATTTAAATACAGCATTAAAAGTATGTAGAAAAATATGAATTTTAATCAGAACGCAAAACCAAATATGTCAAACAGATAATAATAGTTGTATTATCCAGAAATTAAAATATCCAAAAGTTTGATAAGTCACTTGGCGACTTGCAGTGTGTTCCAAATGGTGGATTTGATCTGAAGGATCCAACAGATTTACTTCAATGCTTGTCGTCAATGTTTGCTTCCACAAAAACTAAATCATAAGGGCTAATGCAGCATAAATTTTGGAGATGTTTTTGGTAGGAGGCTGAGGGCCTGCTGTACAGATTTTGATACAGCTGGATAATGGGTGCTTGTGCACAGTACAGTTAAGAAATTACTATTACCAGTTTAAATTGAGATGTTTACCAATGGATTCCAGCAAGGTTTTTCCAATCCTGGGATTACTGGGAGTACAAAACCTCTGGCTCCTTTTTCTCACCTGTTCAGGTAACAGAGGTGCAACACAGCTGACAAAAAGCTGACACATTCCAGTTGAGTCTGAGCCAAAAAAAAAAAAAAATCTAATGAGATTCACTGCAGCTGTCTGTGTTTGTAGTGTTTGTAACATATGCAGACATTATAAATAATGCCATGCTCACTCTAAATACATCTGTGGGTTGAATTTCATTATCTGGGCAACACAAATATAACTCTGTTAATGCATAGTGGCTATTAAATAAGGCAAGGCAACTTAACCTGCATGTCTTTGTACTTTGACAGGAGAACACAAAGAGGGTCCTTGGTTTGTCATCAGGGGGCGCCAGTGTTGTTTTTATCCTCTCACCTTTGTCTAACGCTTGTCATAGTTGATGGAATCTCATTAGACTTACCTGCTGTGGTGTTTTAAGATTAAACGCATCTAGTCTGATCCACACAACGCCTTACTGGCCAAGTTTCCTGGATAACTGAGATGTTTAGGCTTTTTGACTATATACATCTTTTCAGTTTCAGAGCTGTTTAATTATTTACAGATTCTAACAGTGGGCCCCTTGGTACAGACATGTTCAAGGCTCCTAAATACCAGAGTTGCCCCTAAAATACTTGAGCATGCTATACTAAACAGGGCTCCAGAGTGCGACCATTTTGGTCGCATATGCGACCAAAATTTTTATGAGTGCGACTGAAAAAAATAGTAGGTCGCACTGGTGCACCTAACGCTGCTCGAGTGAAAAAAAAAAATCATAAGCGCAGTATCTCTTTATGTTCTCCTGACGGTATCGTGGTCTAAACCAATAAGAGACAGAGCGCAGGCGGGTCCTTGCCTCTGATTGGCTGTGGTCCTTTTCACTGCTGTAAATTGTGTCGGTTCGAACAATGCGAGCGAGCTGAGCAGGTACTCTGAGCGCTTCGATTCTCTTTGAAAGTGAAGAGAGGCAGAAAGCCTCGCCCCGAGACTAATTAAAAAGCCCAAAAATATGCCTTCAGACAGGACTGGTTGAAGCAATTTCCCTGGCTGATGTACGATAAAGAAAGGGACTCAATGCACTGCATTTATTGTCGGGAGTGCGGTCAGAATTTGTCCGGTAATAGTGCGTTTGTGGAAGAGTCAACAACATTTCGCATCGAGACGCTGAAAAGGCGCAATATGTCCAAAAAGCATACTACATGCCGTGATAAGTGTGTTAATAAAGTGGCCCCTCATCCAGCTGCATTTCAGCGTCAGGCTGTATCGATCAGGTCCGCTGAGGAATCTGAAATGATTATAAAATTCAACGTCGCATACAATATTGCAAAGGAGGAGTTGCCGTTCACTTAATTTAAGTCAGAAATGATTCTGATGAAAAATAATGCTGACACACTAAAGAACAAGAACAAGACAGCTGCGGAGGTTGGAAACGTCACGTACACGTCATTCATGACTGACGGCGACACAGACGTCTCTACGAAGGAGTGCGTTATTGTCTACTGCTGCGTTTTGCATAAAGGGAGGCCGGTCAACATGTTAATTGGACATGTCGAGGTGGAGCATGGACACGGACATGTTTGAAGGCCCACATTACAGCATGAGACATCATGAATAGGAAATTGTATAGTAGCCTATTCCTAATATTATTATTAAAAATGAATAGCCTAAGTAAAAATATAAGTAGGCTAGGCTAAGATCACATAAACAGTTTTCCATTTGCAATCTATAGGCTAGTGACCTGTATGATCTTTTTATTGTGCCACAAAGCAAGCATTTACTGCGCTTGGGCATCAGTGTGCAGATTGGCTGGATAAAACGGTTCCTCTGGGTGCTGATGGTGCTGCAGTTAACCTAGGCCATAAGGGGGGTGTCATTATGTAAAAGCAGAGCGATAAAAAGGTGACCTTTTGGCATTAAAGGCGACACGATGAAAAATGTGGGTGCACCTAAATTTTGTGCTGGTGCACCTAAAAAAAAAAGTTAGGCGCACCAGTGCAACCAATGCAAAAAGTTAGTCTGGAGCCCTGCTAAATGCCATGGGGAATCATCAAAGGAAGCCTGGTTGCAGTGAAAATACAAAACAAGCATCATATTCAGAACATTTGCTAATCAGGATGAATGAGACAACCTTTTTTTTGACTGTGAAATGGTAAACATATAAATGATCAATTAGTCAGTTGACAGAAAATAACTGTGCAACTATCATAAGTCGCATTTCAAGCAAAAATGAAAAATATGACCCAATTCTAGCTTCTCAAATGTGAGAATGTTCTGCTTTCCTCTGATTTCTATCATTGTAAACTGATGATTATTGGATTTGGTCTCATTGAGATTAAGATCACTTTTATCAGAGCGACCCGAGAACAAGAAGCATTCACAAGAAATAAGCAAAACAGAAACAACACTACTACACTATAAACAAGGAAAACTGTTGAGATGATAAAAAGCTTTACGATCTAAGTGAAGTACGACTTGTTGTCATTTGAGGGCAGTTTGCAGTTCATTCCATTTAAAATGTGCCTTAAAGCAGTTCTGCCAACAATAGTGTGCACATGAGAGATATCTGATTAGATTTACATGATGCAAGGAGGTTTGGAAGCTGCAACAGCTGGGCTTTAACCGAATCTCATGAGATGACTATTTCTTATTTTCTTCCAACGTCAGATACAGAAAAAGATGATGAGCACAACATGTGTCATTTCTGTTAAGTGCTTATAGGGCAACATGACTATACAGAAAAGCTGCACAGTCAAGGATGGACATGAAGGTTGTCTGCTCAATGGTTTTACAGTCGGAAGAAGACAGACATCCTTTAATTCTGTATAAAGACATCTAGTTTGATTTTGGAGTCAAATGTAATGACAATCTGCCGTCAAGCCAAACTCCTAAATATTCATGAGACTCAGCAAGAGTAATGTGTTCATGGCAGGAAAGTCAGAGTCACTGGTGGTGGTGAGAATACGGTGTACTCGCTCATCTCTGCATATAAAACCAGTCTGTGATGAAGGAGTGATGACTAGTAGCCATTACATTTAGATGGAGGATGAGCCAAGGCATGGCCTGGAGTGCAGCCTGGGGCATATCACATTTTATCATCAGCAAAAAAGTGACAAATCATTTTATTTTGAATAATATAAAAAGCTACAGATGGAGCCTCATGGTCGCACATTTCCGATGGTGAGGTGTTTGACTGAGTAGGCCTGACTGAGTTCTCTGTAAGGTGAGAATTGAACCAATGCTGCGTGAACGAGTCCTAAAACCCTCTCTTCTTCCTCCCTCATCTTAAGCCAGTGCATTTTTGGTTTGATGCCTGAAATAATTTCTGTGGTTCACAAAAACTTCAGATGTTTTAACGTTTTGTTCCACAGCATAAAATGCGTCTGTAAATATCCCTCGCTTGAATTTGAAGCTTTTACGTGTCTTTAAAAAGGTGTTTGCTTACAAGTGGCTAAATGAAGATACCAACCGTCACCACACCAAACACGAGCCTGCCTTTAGCTTCGCGTTGGTGACGTAAAGACTTGCAACCATAGTTTGTTTATAGCCTTTTTACTTTAGAAATACGGTATCATACATTTTTGTTTGTCAAAGAGATGATTTGCTGCAATAATTCAAAATCCCAAGGAAAAATTGAATTGGCTGTTGGTCAAGGAAACCAATACGAATTGGTTGGCCAACAAACAAACAAAAACCCACATTGATTATTCATTGAAAAGATTAGCTCAACACCTTCTGTAGCTCTGTGTAGATTGATGGATGGAGGGATGTCATATTATTGGTTGAAATTGATTGGTTCTAGCTGATGTAAGCATGTGTCATTATTATTATTTTTTTTTTAGGAAGTAAAATATAATGGATTTTGATAGATAGATAAGAAGATATTGATCTTTGTCATTTTTCCTGACATATATTTTTAAATAGGAGATGAGGATGTGTGGCTTCATCTAGACTGTAGTTTGCTGAGTCGAATAAAAGAGGTCAGCACAACAGTTGTCCAGACAATGTTATGAAAAGTGAAACTGCAGCGTAACATTGTAACTGAACCAGGCTTGCTGGAGCTGCAGCGGCGTATCTTTAGTGAGTCATAGTTGTAAGGAAGAAAGTTGAACTATTGCAGGGTAGTTGCAGCTTCGCTCTGTTGCCGTAGGTGAAGAAGCGATACGTGAGCTCGCATTCCCCCAGCGCTTCTCCCGGTGCTGTAGTAATTTCAACTGGGAAGGTCTTCACTTTGCCAGCCAATCAGCACACGGCTGTGTGTTGGAAACAGAACCCGATTGGCTCAGAGCGGGCGCTCGCTGTCATATCGATACGCGATTGGTCAGACGGGCTGTCTAACCGCTCGAGACCCGCCCTTTTTCTCTCCTCCGTGAGGACGACGTTTTCCATCCAGACCAGAAGGGGAAAAAACGACAGAAAGAGAGCAACCACCAGACCGAGGTTTGGCTGGGAAAAGGGGGAAACCCTCAGCTGCTATACCGGGATAAAAATACACATCGCAGGCGGAGATACGAGCAGTCTTCACCGGCGCTTCCTTTACGGTATGTTCCCCTCTGCTTTTGTTGTCATAGTCGCTGATAGTTTGACTGAGTCCGCTGCTTTGAGACACGCTGGTGTCAAATGACACGAAAATCATCCCGTTCTTCTCTTGTGCGTCGGCTTTTCGGGGGTTTAAATCACCAAAGAACAGCCCCATTGTGCGCTGTGAAAAGCCAGTTAGGCTACACTGTTGCTTTATCCACGTTGTGTCTCCCGGTATGTCACATGCATTGTTGCTATAAGGAAAGGGGAAAGGGCACTTCTGACCGTGAAGCCACTGTGAAGTTCACACAGTGTGGGTTTTCCTCGTCGCTCATTTACTTTTTCATGTTTTTAACGCGTCTTCTTCGATGTACAACTACCTGCAATGTCAGGAGGATGGCTGAGCTCCAGAGTAGCCTCGAGCAGAGGCTTCCAAAAGTGGGGAACCCCTGTGGTCGGCTACCTGAGGGCAGGTTGACTTCAACACACATTATGCATATATGAATGGTTAGAGATGGGACTATATGGGGTTTTATCGTGGTAAAACGTATAGTTCGCTGTTATGGTAGAGAAGTATGACATATACCCTGATTAATTACTGTTTTTCTATTTATTTACTTACTTATTTATGAGGGGGGATTTTATGATTCATAATAACCTCATCTTTAAACAGATGTCTCCTTTTCTGTGATTCAATACAAATATTTTTGTTGTCATTTTCATAATACAATAAAACAGATTCCAGATTTTTTTAATGCCACTTAAAGGGTTTCAAGTATATTTTGATGATTATCGAAGTACTGTCATGCATTGCATTATATTAGCCAGGTAATTTGTTACATTTTCATGTTGCCTCAATGCCTAGTTAATAGACAGAAAGAAAAAAAAAACTTTTCTGGAACAAAACCCTAATTTTGCACAAGCTCTTGTACCTAACAACTGCAGCCACAATGGCATCCATGGAGGATGCATTTACCCGTAGCTGCAGTAAATGAAAAAAAAGAAGGCGAAATGACTGAACCGTGGTATCTGAGATATGACCTGAGAATAGATTCAAGCTTTGTGAAGAGCAGCTCACTGGAAAACTGAGTTAACCATGTGTTTTTATGTCATTTTGGTGGCTGTGGTTGTCTGGGATCAGCTTCATGTGAGTTGTGTCGTCGTGGTGGAGCTGGGTTTGTCCCAGTTTGTGCCTCTCATGTATATTCAAGTCGCAGAGCGTAGCGTCTTGTAAGATCTCCAAGGACTGATGGAGAAGGTCATCTAACAGCAGTCACAGTTGTTTGGAAGGTTTTTTAAAGATTTTGGACCAGGGTCCAATAAGGTTGGAAATCACCACATGCCCCATGATGCAATATTATCAAGATATTTAAATACAATCTTATAGAGATTTTCAACATTTTGTATATTTTTGCAGAAGATATACTTTATATGGCAATATATTACCTATTTTTCACCTGCAAATTTTTCAGTTTGTCACATCTGTTTTATCTGATATGAAGTTTTCATTCAGTTTGTCTCACTCTTTGTTTTGACCAATTTTTCACCAATCCCGCACTGACTTTACCCACAACCACATCAGAAAAAAATCCAGTTGACTTCCATTTTTAATATTATCCTATATAATAAAAGATTGATACTTGGCGTGCGTGTATCGATACGATATAAAATATTGCGATACTATGCTGTATCGATTCTTTTCCCCTACCCCATGTGTCCAAAGTCCAAACAAAGATGTATATGCCATATCCCCTTGCCTGCTTTGTTTGAAGTGTACCTAGACTATATTATAAAACAGTTATATTTGTCGATATTCATGATACCTATACTACATACTTTGATACACAACCTATATATTGTTGTCTTGTCTTGCTGAAAAGGAGTTGTTTTACTGGCATTTATCAGATTTTTCAAAGATAATTAGGGAAAAAAACTGAGGCTTAGCTCTGTGACTGGAATGTAATGGTAATAGGAGGCACAAACTGGGAGCATACTGGGTGTCAAACCTCAATACTTTTGAGCAAAGAATGTGTAAAACATTGTGAGGAGCAGCTTCTCATATTTCCTTTGGAGCTGACCATTGCCCTCCCAGGTCAAGGTGATTAATCGCTATCAGTGGCAGATTATAGCAGCTGTAGGTGATCAACCTTAAGTCCATTAAGGCTAAAGTAAACTTCTGGCTGTTGTATAGTTAATGTTCTCTCTGCAAGCCAGTGTCTGCACCCAGCCAAAGATCATTTGTGAGAAGGGTGAAACATCACTCCTTAAAACTACACGTGGACTGTGATTTGTGTTGTTCAACAAGACCAACAGATGTGTGGCGATTCTGCTCTAACTGATCAAGAGTCTCCCAGTGAAACACATACTCATAGCATATCAATATTATAAAGCTATTGAACTCAACAGTTGTGTATAGGGATCTTTAGTAGTGGGAGCGAGTTGCTTGTGAAAAATCAGGTGTAGAAATAAGTGCAGTTGGTATTTCACTGTGCCAGACACATTTAATTTAACAGGTTGTGTAGTTAGGGGACCAGTAAAAACGGTCCTCTAATTGAATTCCCAGGTAATAAATGTGGACTGCACATCTTTTTAAGGTTTAATCATAACTTGACTCACGAGAGGGGCCCCCTCTTAAGTTGTTTAGTCCACTAATCGGCCATTTTGGTCATCGTCAACTTTCTTTAGTCCATTCATTTTTTTATGCTTTTCTTATGCTGTATGACTTATTTCCAATAAATGTAGTTATGAGCATATCTGTCGTTCATACTGGTCCTGAAACTCAGGCATTAAACATTTTTGAAACGATACCCAGCCCTATGTGGAGGCAAGTAAAGAAGCATCCAGTGTTAGGTCAGCATTACAATGAAAGTAAAGCTGAACTTGTCTGATTAATTCATGATTAAAGTTATTTAATTAGTAATTAAGTAAAAAAAAACAAGCATTTCCTCTGTACAGCTTATTATCTGTGAGCTTTTGCTTCTTCCTTTCATATTGTGAATTGAATACTTTATCTTTGGTCTGTTGGTTGGATTAAACAAGCCATACATTGGGCTTAAAGGGGCAGTTCACCCCAAAGTCACAAATATATATATTTCTCTTACCTGTAGAGCTAATTATCAATCTAGATAGTTTTGGTGTGAGTTGTCTTGTTTTGGAGATATAAACTATTTCCTTTCAACGGTAAAGTTCCCATGTGAAACTGCTCACAAAAAACAACAACAACGGTCTGCAGATCATCATGAGTAACTGGGTCATTACTTCTGGAAGCAGGAGACATTCTTCTTTTTCTTTTCAAACGTAACTTTCTGGTGCTTTGAGCACCACAAGCCTCATGTAGTCCAGTTATACTGGAGGGTGGATATCTTTAATCTATAGTGACAATAATCAATAGGTGCAGCCCACCTTGGGTATACATTCCAAAGCAAATCATAGGCCTTGTAATGTTTGGGCTGACTTGTATACTCGAGGAAGTCCCACTCTTTGATTTTGTCAGACCCATAAATAAATGCAATAATGAGCCTCCCACGTAAGAGTATTTCATCCCAACGACTCCCATCTGAACAGATTAGATGTTTGTGTACTGTTTTCAGCTCAGGAGGAGAAGCATTTGTTTTTGATTTTTTACGGTGAAATATTCTGGGTGGTCTCGAGTCTGGTGAATTAGCATGGATTATTGTTGTAGCTCTCTTGTTGTTAGCCAAACTGCTGCTTGTTTCAGTTCAAATACCGATTCCATCGCCTCAGCAGACCGACCGTCTCTGCTGTAGATCTTATGTACATATTTGCAGCGACCAAGAGAAAGGCCGGCGCTTCAGCTGGAGTTAACCTGCTTCCTGGGTGATCGGATCGTCACCAGACTGAGCATTGACCATCCACATCCTCTCTATTTTTGAAGTGGTTTAAATCTGTTTAAAGAGCCAGTGAATCATCTCCAAACCACATGGAATGGAAAATAAGCTTGGCATCCAGGAGAAGGAAACTAACGGAAATGTAACCGGAGGCAGGTGAAATGGACTTCAGTTTAAATCAGTATATTTGATGGGATGGTGTTGGGGATCTTGGGCTTGTGAGGGGCATCGCTGCATTCCCCTTAATGCATCTCGCCATTAAGTGTCCTTCATGTGTTCACACAGCAGACGGCACCATCTGTTTTGCTGCTTGTGGCTGCCTGCTTGTCGGTGTGGCGGCACTACCAGTCTGCTCACTGTTCTCTCCATCGGAGCCCTCTCACTCTCTCTGGCCCTCCATGTAACTCTGTTCAGGCCTTCTTGGCCCTGGATGCTGAAAACCGTATTCATTAGTCTCATCAAACATGCAAATACACACACCGACATGTGGATGACACACACACACACACACCTCGGCAAGCATGCAAGGGCAACTTCTGTGCGTGGTTGCCATGGAAACAAAGCGTTCTGAAAACCAAAGACAGAATAAGCGCCATGTGCTCCTGGTTCAGACATCACGTCTGGTCTGAGTTTGGATAAAAATGAGGTCTTCTTCTTCAGGATAGAGTTGATGTGTAAATAAGTCTTAACTAATTGATGTTTTTGAGAGTAATGAGCCGATGCATTGAAGAAGAAATGTGGCAAAAATATTGGTTATTTTGGTTTGGGAAATTAAGGATGTTGTTATTTCTCAGTGTGGGTTACAACCGTGGTCATGGGAAATAGGTTTTTGGGTTGAGCATCCATCTGTCTGTCCATCTGTAGTCCAGCGTCTCATTGTCACCTATCAATATCTCCTCATCTACCTGGACTCAACTTTGAACTGATTTGATTTTGCTGGTCATAGGTCACTTTGATTTTGAAAAAAATACAACCTTTTAAGTCTTTTTCAAGGGAGTTGAAAGAAGTTGTTTGAATAAACATTCTAAATGACTGCCTTTTCAATATGAAATTATTATCTTAACTTCAGTATCCCAATCCACATCATGTCTATAATCAGTTCAGTTCTCAGTCCAAAAGTCAACATTTATTGAAAAAAGATGTAATCATTTCTAAAATTCACAACATGTTTCTACTTCAAATCATATTTCTTGACATTTAGCTACTCAAACATTTTCACTGAGGTAAAAAAAACCTGGTTTCAGCAGCAAGGACCATACCATAATTATTTCTCTTTTTATATTAATAGAGAAGTAATTCTTTAAGGGTGATTACACCATAAAATGTAACTACCGACAAAGCTTTAAATGTAAAAAAATAATATATGATGCAAAATTAACTCCTGTTTATGGAGTGCAAGCAACGTTTTGGTGAGCAGGCATGTGGAGAACGCTGGATGTCAGGTCTGTGGAAACGAGACGGCAAACTGCTTCATAATTAAGGATTCAAAATGCACTCGTCTCCCGTGCTGATTAACTGGGATCAGTGGGTGGACATGCTTCACCAGAAACATCTCTATATGCACAGCAGGGTGCAGATCCTAGAGATTATTTTAATAAGGGCTTAGTTCTGAGTGCGATGGTAAAATCACCTTTTTATCGGCGGAGGAAAAAACAACCAAGACACTTAATAATTCCTTTTTGTAATCATGACAATTTCACAAAAATGTCTCATAGGATTGGGGGAGGCATACAACCCTATAACTAGATTATCAATATAGTTTTATAGAAAGTACATATAGGTCTGGTTGCTGAATATCAATACTTTGTGAATACTGACCAGGCTGTGACTGTTAAAGTTGGCACCCAATGCTTTGTTAGATACTTGGCCTTGTCTACTTTATTTATTTTACAGTCAGATTTAGCAAAATATGGTTTGCCTTGTTCTTTCCAGTTTGCGTCCTGTGTCAGTCCAGCAGACCTTTTGTTTGTCTGTCTTCCTGTGTGGGATATCAACATCCTGTCATTTGTCGCTCCGCCCGCTGAAGCTCAGGCCAAACCAGAGCAGCCAAGCCTTTCTACTGCCTCCATCTCCTTATCCCATCACTTCTCTCTGCTCAGACTCTTTCCTTGGCCTGGATTTCACTTTCTACAGGACCAAAGTTGACTCTTGAGGACTGTGGTAAGAATGCTGTCCTATTTGTTCTTGTGCAGTTAGGAGTGGTTGGTAAGTAGCCGACAGTGTACCTTCAGTCACCCCGGCTACTTAGACACATTCCAATCCCCTCACACTGTTTACTTTCCTCTCAGCATCTCCCCTTCTACCTAGCTCTTTGTTTCTCTCAGCTCACACACTCTGGCCTTTCTCTCTCTAACTTCTCAATCGCGTTCTCTCCATCTTGTAGGTGTCAGGTCTCCTGAAAGTCCTGGATGTCAAGTAGAAACTCAGGCAAACTCACAGGCTTATGGTAACGCCCGCGCTCAATTAGTCGTCTTCCAGCATTTAAACAGAAGGATGCACTTTTACCCTTTTTTACGGTTGAAGTAATCAAAAACATGCTGTGCATGTTGCTAATCAAAGTGGTGTTTTTGTTGCAGCCATCCAGACCATTCAGCACGTTTTAAACGTTGGATTGAAACTGTCACCAGCATCAAAATGTCTGGTTTCTATATTCCAACAGCCGGCCGTGAAGGATCTCGACTGCTTCAGAGCAACAGGTGTTTCAGTTTAAAGGGTGACCATGGTAACTGGTAACCTTCAGGCAAATGCGTCCGTGATTGCTCGTTGTAATTTAGGGAAATGGTTGCCGTCGATCAGAAACACAGATGAGTATGTATTTAATCTAGATTTAAGGCTTTTTTCGAGGACACTTACATATTCTGTTTGGGTTTTCATGAGCGGCCGTCGCTATGAGCAAGATGCGTTCGACACAGAGTCACCAGTTAACATGGTCACTCATTAAATGGAAACACCGTTTAATGGCTGCAAGCTATGAAATATGTTGAGTAAAATTACCACTGGACTGAAAACACTTGTTTTTGTCGCACCCATATTAATACTTCTGTTTCATGCTGAAGACCAGAGATAAAGTATGAAACATCTAGTTGCTCGCCGTAGCATTTAGGGATGTTACAATATGAGATTTTATATCACGATTGTCAGGGTAAATGTTTCAGTTTCATTGTTTTCATCATTATTAGTTTGAATATTTCTGATAACTTTATTAGCATCATCAAAGGGCTGGATGATTGTTTCAAACATGTTGAAACATATTTGCAGTGTTCAACCCCTTGCAGTCACTTTTTGATACAGCACATTTTCTAAATTGGATATCCACTCTGCTCATTGTGCAGATACCCAAAATGCTCCCACACTGCCAATTTAAGGCACTTATTTTGGCGGATATAAGGCTGGAACATCGGTTCCCTCTGACATAACGGCGCACTCACATGCATAACGTGACTTACAAGAGGAGATTTCACTGCAAAAAACAATGTGACCCACGAGATTCATTCTCACAGGGCAACAATGCGTCAAAAAAAGCTTGCTTTATAGGGATGGAAACATGGCATAACATAAATGGAAGCCCAGAGTGCAAATACAGTATATGTTTTATTTCTGTAATTTATCTGCATCAGAGAAGCCCAGACTTCTGCTACGTAGTCCAGCAAATCCCAACTAAATATCATATGCTGGGCTGGGTTTGGTTTTAGTCAGAAGACGCATGCGAAAAATCCATTTGATTTTAATCTTAAAAGAACCTTGAATTACAACTCAGAACTCAAATAACATTTTCCATGTGGGGCTCTTGTTAATACATTCCTCTCTTTCTCTATCCAACTGTGCCAGTTGTAATAGGTGGTGCCGGGACTTACTATTGATTGACTGTCAAGTCACACACTCGGCAGTGTAGCTATTGTTAATTATCCAGTGTAAACCCTTATCACGCAGCCCCATGGTTTGACTGGTTGCATTAAAGGTTATCAAACTAAAAACAGAAGTGGTCAAGAGGGCTGCAGTGTGGGTATGGACGGTGTTTTATTCTTGGAGGGAGTGTGTGACCATCTGAGTGGAAGAGTGTGTCTATGTTTAGCTGTTTGTTTAGGACTTAGTAATTATGGCTGGCAGCAGAGTTTGAGTTAGAACCAGCAGAGGAATGCCTTTGGTCTGCTCCTGTCACCGAAACCTTTTGCAAATGCATTAACCTCTCTCTCTCTCTCTCTCTCTCTCTCTCTCTCTCTCTCTCTCTCTCTCTCTCTCTCTCTCTCTCTCTCTGTCTGTCTCTCTCTCCCTCTCTCTGTCTCTCTCTCTCTGTACCTAATCTTGTCATTACAAGTACATTCTTTGTGTAGGCGTGTGCATGTTTGATTGACTACTTGCATGTGTGTCATTTTATGAAAATGACTGGCATCGGCCGATAACTAGGAAGAAGCTATAACTTGTCCCGCAAACACACTCGCACACGCAATACGCACTCAAGCATGTAAACACGCACGCGGCCTTCCTGTTTGAGTGGAACCGCCGGATGACATCATTGGCTGCTTCTGGTGGCCTCTTGGTGATCTGTCTTCCAGATGTGGAGAATAGGAGCAGCAGATGGCTGTCCTGGGTGGAGTCACTCCCAGTTGGGGGTAACCACCACCATCCTGTTTGTTGGGCCTAGTATTGATTTCTATCACAACTACGTGTTCGATACTGACATGGATGGCAATGTTGTGACGACAATCTTGCAAAATATCACAAGAATGTTATGTATCACATTTAAGTTTTGTCAGTAAGGTTGCAAATGATCTCATTAATGGTCTGTAAAACATAAAAAAAGTTCTTGAGCTCAAGGTGACATCATTGAATGTATTGCAGGGCTTCAGACTGCTAGTTAGTGGTAGCACTGGTGCACATGGTTTGGTCACACCCTTTTTCGGTACAGCAGGGTATTAATGAGCTTGCCACATTGAATACAAAACCCACTCAGCATAGCTTTCCCCTCCTACCACAACCATTATGGTGGAAAGTGGTACGTTTTCTTCTTGACTGGGTCAATCGGTCTCTCTGCCTGCACTTTCATCTTCATTGGCATCTCAGTCTGACACTCTGGTTGTCTCCCCCTCCCCACCAACCTCCTCCTCTTCTTTACCTCATTTTTTTCTTTTTTAAATAATCCACTATAGACAGCTTCCTTTTTGAAACATGTAAATGGATTGTTTCATAAATGTCTACGCTGCTACAGACTCGCATCACACACTGTGCTGGCACCAATGACAAAAATACCCATGCACTCTGTTGAATGCGGCCATATGAATCTTTAACTTGCATTCCACAATATTGGAACAAAACTGACATTGCAATATTTCTTTTCTCTTAAAAAAAGACAGTTCAAAACCTCAAAATAAAGACAAGCCCCAAAACACTCCAAATTTAGGGACTGGAAATAAAATAAATATTATTGCTGCTGCTTAATTAGTTGAAAAAAACTTTCTATCAGCCCAAAGAGTCGGCTGGCCTGTCAGTCTCTGGGGTTTGTGTTGATCTCGACAGGAACATAAACAGCCTCTGTCGTGTTTGGGAGTGGACAGTCGTGATAAACATTTTTATTTTTATTTGTATTTGCTGACACTTCAGTCACCTAATTAATGAATCAACTACCGATGCAGCAGCCCTTCAACAAGCCTCTATTTTCAAGGTCTTTTTCGGAGTTGCCCAATTTGAATAAGCTTGTAAACCTTTGCCTGTGGTTAGTGGGTAAAGTCTTTAACATTCACTTGCTGGACCATTGCAGTCCTCACTGTTGATTTTATTCAGATTACAGATATAGAAATGGCCAGGAATGCTCACACAGCATTTTAGATGGATATATTTCTAGACCATTTATTGGAGTCCATTCCTCTCAGTAGCCAGACTTTACTTTTGGCTTCAACCAGATAATGATAATTGGCGCCAGTAAGGCCGATCCTGCTGTGTAGTAGCCTGTAAAACTGGTCTGCTTCCTTTTTACAATCTCTATACGTCTTTAATGTTTAAGCTAGTGTGCAGTAGTCATGCATGTAATGAGCATGAAGAGCTTTGTTTGAGGTCGGCGGTAGAGGTCTTATGTTCAACTCATATATTACATGAATCACATGGATGTTGTAGATATTTAGATTTTCATTTTCTTGAGCCCATTCTAAGGATCGGTATCACAACTGATCCAGGCGTATTTTCATGGTTCAGTGTTAATAGAGGTGAACCCTTTTCTTTTCTGACTTGATGACAGAGCAAAATTTTACAAAATTTGTGCAAATTAATTTGAAAAATAATTTCAACACTGACGTTGGCAAAATGCACACAATTCATTAGGTTTCGACACTACACATCACCAGCAAAGAGCCATGTAGAAAACAGCTGGCACTGACTGTTGATTTCTGGTTAAAATGTAGTTGTGAATGAATATTGAGCAAGAAAGTAACTTAATACCATGGCGACATTAATTCAACATACTACCTAACTAACTACCTAACATTTATGTTTGCTTAACACAAACCAGGAATTCAACATGAACCGATAATTGTACAAATCAAATAAATTTAAACAAGTCTCCATTAGTAATTTGCTTTCTGTTCAGATCATGTTTACTATGGTTGGTTAAATCATATAGCTCCGGGTACCCTGCCAAAATCACCCCAATGAGAAAAAATGCTAATATTGTTGAGTTAAATAGTTCAGTAGTTCCCCCTGTGAGGCCTCTTCTATCTAGCTGATTGCCTCACATCGGTTTGAGGAGTTGCATTCAGGTAGTCCTGAAAAGTGAAACCAATGCAAAATTTCCTTAAACTTGCATTCTTTCTACTGGCCTCCAGGGGGCTATTCCTCTTATTATCTAGAAGTCTATGAAAAAGTGACCGTTCTTCTCACTTGATTTATTATATCAATAAAAATGAGTTTATGGTCTCAATCTCTAGTTTCACGTCTTCTTCAATACAGCATGATGTTCATTAAGTAAATTATGGTCCATTTATAATCTAGAAATAGACCATAAAGCAGAATATGCTTTAGGGTGTGGCAACTCATGATTGACAGATTGTTTCCATGTGTTCTCCATGTTTTCATCTTAGAACTGTAACCCTTGTACAGTGTGTTTTCAGCTCATTAAAGTTAATTGTATACCTTTTGGTTAGTTCCACCAACTCGTGTCACTTCTGGTTGCAGAAAACTGAGATTGCGATGGCCAAAACCCCCCAAAATTCAAGGCTTTAAAACCATAGTCGAAAAACCAATACTTGATGGTTAGCTTCTTCTAGTCGATGGTCACATTTTTCTAGTTAAACTTCCATTCAGTGATGTAAGCTTATAAATATATAGTGATTTAAAACCGGGGCCTCCATTATTTGGATCTAAATGTAAGGTGTGTGTTGGATTAAGTAATCAACCGCTGTTATTTCGGTGAGTCAATCAACATTCAGGTCGGCTTGGACTCGGCGTATGATTTGATCAAAAGCTCCAACTTTTGTCAGCTACATTAATCAAGTTGAATGCTCAGTGATTTTCTCCTCTGTGAGCAATGTTGCCTTCTGTGTGTGTGTGTGTGTGTGTGTATCTCTGCGTGTGTGTGTATCTGTGTGTGTGTGTCTACCCTATCCTGCCCCCCAGCTGGTGTCACAGACAGATTTACTCAGCTTTAACGCTCAATTGCATCTGCTGTTACTCAGACAATACCAAACCCACATGCTTTACATGGAATATCAGCCTCTCATTCACAGACACAAAGGTCATATCAGGTTCTCTAATCCATCTATGCTCCCGTTACATGTCTTTAAAGTGTCTTTATCTCAGTCTCTATGGTTTTAACCAATGTACCACGCATTTTCATCCTGTCTGCAGCTTCTTCAACCACTAACTTTTGTATGAATGAGTCTACGCCGCAACAGAATGAAGAAAAGCCGCACTGCGGTCACTTGTCTAGCCCAAAAGCTCTGTTAACTAACTTTTACTTCAACACACTTAAACTAATACTGCCTTAAACTTGTATTCTGTTTTCTTGGTATTTTTATTGTATTGCTCAGAAACATTACGTTTGGGTTGCATTATGTTTTACTACAGTTCCAATGTCTCTGCATTCTGAACCATTTTAAGGATGTGGTCTCTCGATTTTAAAGGGTAATTTGACTTTGGAGCAATCAGCCACAACAGTTACAGGTTCTCTATATGGAAATCAGAGCATTTCTATTGCTTCCATACGGCTCTCGATATGTTGACAGTTCAGCCAGCGGCTAGCAGCTAATGGTGCTTACAACAGTGCTGACAGAGTTGGTAGTGATTGCCTATTTAGCAATGAAATGGTTCGGTTACGTCCTCCATCATTCCACAGAGGCCTGACGCAGAAACATTTTCATCATTTTCATCGACAGATTCAGGAAACCTTCTTAACTGCACAAACTTCTCAGAAGTTTGGCCCAAAAATGGGGTAATTGATTTCCCTTGTCACACATACTCGTTAACTGAATTAAATAAACGGTAGAAGTAAACTGAAACAAAAAAAGCCATTTAAAGACTTTTACATGGCATTTCTGATAAGGCTTTATGTTGGAGTTTGCACGTTCTCCCCGTGTCAGCATTGGTTTCTCCAACTTTCTCCCACAGTCCAAAGTCATGCAGGAGAGGTCAGCTGATGCCTGTAAGTTGTGAATGTGTGAAGTCTATGTATTGGCCCTGTCATTGCCTGACAGTCTGACCTGTCCAGGGTGAACCCAGCTTTTGCCAGATATCAGCTGGGATCGGCTCCAGCCCCTGTGACCCTGAACACGATAAGTGCTTATAGATGATTTCTGAATATGTTATGACATTTTAAGGACAAAATGATTAATTGATTAATCAAGAAAATAATTGACAGATCAATCATCATTATCATCCCCATTCCACACAGGGAGGTATCGTTACAAAATACAGATTTGAAATCTGGTTAAACTGCTGCATCCTGAAGTTGAATCAGAGGTTAAAATATCTGGGATATATATATCAAATAAAATATTTGGTTACATTTTGTTCCCATTCTTTCCCTGCTGTTAGTTAGTTAGTAGTTGGTTTCTTTACACATCTAGTGGCTGTACATTTAGATTATATGGACCAAGTGAGAAAGAGATGAAATTCTTCTCCCTATCTCTTTGGATCTGGCGGCTCTGTATTACACGTTGCTCCTTTAAATCCGCAATGTTGTGGTGATGGAGTTGAACACTTCAGCTCTGTTTCCTCCCACAAACAAAATGTAAATTATTCTCTCTTATGGTGACTGATGTGCCATCTTTTTCTGCAGTTCTCGCAATTTAGAAGACAGGTAGTCGGCATGAAAGGCATAATTGGAGTCTGCAGGTCCCTGCAGGGATTTCAACCTTTAGTGGAGCGACTGACTCAGGAGTCCTGACTTCACTCACAGTTTTAGAGAATATCATGTTGGAAAATAAAGAGCTGAGTATGTTCATCCAGCTGTGGAGGTCCCAAAAGCCAGTCGGTTTGAATGGTGACCTGAATGGGGAACAAGCACGATAAGGTGTTTTCTGTCAAATTAAAATGGTGTAAATAATACGTAACGTGACCTTCATTGAGATCTGCATTTTGTTGATGGAGTGCAATCAGATTTCAGTGTGTGTGCATACATTAAAATGGAGGTGTGATTAGAATTCTGCTTGAATCATCACAACTGCCTGGCAGTCTGAATGTGGTGTGAATGTTAACGGCAGAGAGAGGCAGCTTCTGTGATGTACGACTCAGGCCTGACCTTTCTGCCTCACCTGCCTCAACGCTTAATTAACCTTATAGCGGCATGTAATTAATGGCTCTTTAGAGGTCCCTTACACACTCATCTGCACACTCCACACAATGACAGCAGGCTTTATGTGTTTACACCCCTAAAATAGATCACACTCAACTAGGACTGCCTCCTCTGAGTCGATTATTTTGTCCATCAGTGGTTTGTTATGCTGTTTTCTTTCTGAATTACTTATTTTGAAGAAGCTTACGAACACTTCTCTTGTAAACACACAATTTCAAGTGGTGCTTTTGTGTGATTCTTTATAGAGAAAATCTGCTTGACACACGGGGAAACTCTAATCCAGTATTATCCAGTATAACTGTATATTTTTACATTTTTTACTCTGGCTGGTCTGTGTGGTCACAAAGCGAAGCCTTTGAGTTTTGGTGCTGATATATCCCTGAACGATTTTGTTCACTGTCTGAATTTAGTGTTTGCTGGTGAGTTTTCCTAAATAAAGTGGCTTTGAAACAACCTCCTACAAATTTTGTTCACATCATATCAACAAAAGCTGTTATAGAGGAAAATATAATTCAGCCTGGATATGACATTTCCCCTCAAAGTGATTTACTCATCAGTAGATTTTGTTGATTGAAATCAAGACAATGGCGCATTAATTGTGTCTGTATTGTCCATAATTTCCTTGCAGGAGTAGAAGGCCACAGTAGTGCACAGCAAATGAGTGTTTGTGTGTGGAGATTAGTGCCTTCACACACCCATTTCCCCCCTTTTTGAAGTCCTTTAAGTCGCTGCATAAGCTCCCATGTGTCTGTGCGTAAGCTTGTTTGGCTGATTTGGTTGCTTTTAAAAAGTGGTTTGATCCCCATTAGGGCCCGTTAACCCCCTTGATCCGTCAGTGTGCCCGGTGGCCCTCTGAGCTTTGTGTCACACAGGCTGTGAACTCTGCTTCCTTGTGGGAAAAGATTAGTCGGACAAATTCCTGGTCATCTAAGTCAGTTCAGACGGCATTAGACCAGGCCGACACGCAGTTTGGCTGTTTGAGCATGTGACTGTAGAAAAGACATTTAACAGTGTAAGGGTCCGTGGGTGAGTCATAGTTCATCTGCAGTATCATCTTCCACCTTTCTGCGCTGCTTTAAAACATTCATTTTAGACAAAAGTATAAGAAATCATAGTTAAATGAAGTTAACCAAAAGGTACATTTTTTTAAAAGCGGTATTTGAAGATTGTATCATGTTGTGATTTAAAAATTGGATTTATGTAATCCACCAATAGACTGTATATAAGAAGTGGACATAGTCATCCTAATGCCACTCGCTGGTTTGTGGACTACAGTACTGAAGCCTCAAGTTTGGCATTTTGGCCGTTGCCATCCTGGAGTTTTTGCAACCAGGGAGGAAAATGACCATATTTGGACTGTGGAGGAGCACATCTGAGCAACACAAGCGGCAGAGCGGCACCCCGAGCAGCAACCCTTACTGGATCTGGATCCATCTGGCTTCTGGTGCAAAGCTGTTAACAAATTGGCAAAGTTAGCTTCATAATTCAAGGTAAACTTTACAGCTACGTGTTACAGTCATCTTAGTAGCTAATTGCAGTGGTAGCGACCTGTCAATCACAAGGCAGCCCCGCCTTAAAGTCTCCCCTGCTTTATGGTCTATTTGACTCTAAATGGCCTGTTATTCTCTGCAGCTTTAATTCTGCTCTCATGCTAAAGTAAAACCAAAAGGAGAGTATGGTTGAATGGAAGTTACAGACTCACCAGTGTACCTTTGAGATTTTGGCAGTGAGAGTGGAAGATGTGAAGTTTTATTGATGTTGGGACTTTGGGACTTTGAAAATATATAAACTCTGAAATCTTAGCATATTGTAGTTCTGCTCAATGTGTTAGATAACTTATGTTGTGATATCACACTATAAATAACATTGAATTTAATTTAATTATTATGAATGTGTAACCCCCTCCCCTTTGGGCTTTCACCTCCTTTTTATGCACTGCTTTGCCTTGAAATCTCTTACCATCTCTGTCCTGGAATTTCATCAGCCTCACCTCAGCAGCTTCTATAACGAAGAAGAAAAAGAGCTGCATGCATCCTCCATCCTATTTACTTAATTGTGCGCATTATGCAAACCTCTCTTAGCTTTTGCTTTTACAAGAAGCTTTGAAGCTGCTGTGCCCTGCAGAAATGCACCTTTTTTTCTTTCTTTGCTGCTCTATGAACATCTGAGGCATGTTAAAAATACTTAAATAACCTCATATAATAATAATGAAGGTGATGGTGACTAAAGTAGGCTGCACAATGAATCGAACATTAATCATGATCGTATTTTTTGGAATCCCACAATTAAATAACCCTCGTCATTGACTGCAATATTGATGATTAAAATGCGCTCTCCGCTTGTAGGAAACTCATGATTATCGTGGCTTGAGAAAACAAACGCTCACCATCAGTTGATGGTGGTGAATTTCCATTATTGGGATATCCCTTGCTCTCTATCATGCTAGAGAAGGGAAGAATAGAGCCAAATTTGAAAGAAATACAGGATTTATCATGTAACAAAGAACATAGTTTTTAATGTTTCTTTATCCATCATATTCTTTTTATGACCTATGACCCGGGTGGAGCTCGCTGGTGAATATCAAGTTCAAGAGAGTCTTATTTCGGCATTCACTGACCTCAATAACAAGCACGTTCTCTCGGTACAAGGAACACATGTTCCCTTGGCTGCATCCCATTGGCCAAACGTCTGGCTCTCTCTGATTGACCGCTTGATGGAATAGCAGTGGGGGGCGGGGCTTAGCAAGGACATTTATAAGGTTATCTGTGACATATGTGTCCAAAATGACTTCGTAGATAATTTTCAACCCTTTGCTTCTTCATGGTTGTTTTAGGGCTGCATGATATTGGAACAACACTGACATTACTTTTTTAATAAATGTGATATGATAAAAAAATACAGGAATTTTCACCCCAATTTTATACATTCCAGTCTGCCCCGGTTGTCTCGCCCGGAGCCATGTTCCTACCTGCTTGGAGAGAGGGGAAGCTAAGGCAGCAGTGAGGTCAAGGCTGCTGTAAAGCTTAAGGTTGGATCCACCAGCCACCTTCAACCCAGGCCTTCCCAAGCCCACCTAATATAGCCGGTCTTCAGGGAAAAGAGCTTCCTGGAGAGAGGAACCTCCAACACAGAGCGTTCATCATGAAACTGTGGCGGGTGGACCTAGACTGTAGGTCAAAAATCAGAAACACAGGCCGCTCAGTCATTAAAATGAGAATCATGGGAGTTTCCTTTGAGCGTGACGAGTTTGACTTAATTTGCCAACATCACATAACTTGTGACTATTGCTCATCGCAGTGATGATGCTGAAACAGTAAACAGTTTTGCAGAATATGATCATATTCATGACTTTGATTTGACTTTTAGACGAGCTGAAATGTGCGTCAATAAATGCGGCTCTTTTTTTCCCACTGATGCTCATAATTTCTCCTCTCTGGTTCTGTGTGATTGATCGCATTTAATCCAGGGAGCTCACAAAACAAACTGTTTTGAAATGGTGGAATGTGTCCTTGCATTCATCTTCCATCGCCTCCATCCATTTGCCACTTGACTCCTCTCTGTCTTTCTGGGTGCTGTTGAATAAATGATGGCAATGTGATACCGCAGCACCAGCCTGTGCTGAGCTGGACAAACTGACATGGATACTATATCCAAGCACAAGGACAACACACACTCCTTCTCTGTTGTGCTTTTCTGGTCTCTTGCTCTCCTGTATAAATACACAAAGTCGCAGCTCGCACAGTTTTTTAGAGGTTTTAGTTTTTGATGCCCAAATTCATTCACTAACTCGCAGTTTTACTTTAATAGATGAACTTATTTGTGTGCATTTCTGTTGCCATAAAGGGTGTAAGCTGTGGGACCACGTGCTTTTTGTGTGTGTGTGTGAGTCTGTGAGTTTGTGTGTGTGTGTGTGTGTGTGTGTGTGTGTCATGCTTCAGGAATGTTCTGTATAATTTGCCACAGTGGAGCCTCTCACTGCACCTGGGGCCCCATGGGAGATGAAGTTCACTTTTGATATTTTCGTCCAGATGTGCGAGATGGAGTTACAGTATTTTATCCAGTATGCAGACACCGTGGGTACCAATGTTAAATGAAGTTAGTTAGGTGAAGGTAGTTAGGCAATTAATTGGCCAATCTCCAGACTTTGAAAGCAGGTTGAATGATTGAGTCTTGCATACGATTTATTAAGGTTGTAAAGAATAACTTCAAGTAGGATACCTTCAAGTCTTTTATTTAGCTGCTATCAAACAGGCATTGTTTACTGCCATAGTGGCTAAATAACAGCTCACATGATTGAAAGCTGTAATAAAACTTGGCAGTGAGTCAGCGACTCCACATGCTCACCATTATGTTTTTGCCTGGTATGGTTACCATGCAGGCAGGCGCTGCTATTGAGCAAGAAAGAGTTGCCTTATCAACCTGTACTCAAGGGTTTTATTTGTATCTCCGTTGAACTCTCACATCCAATGCTTTTATTCTGTTGGAGAAGTGAAGTTCAGAAATTATTACATCTATCTATTTTTCAATAAATGTTGGACTTCTCTGGAGTTACTGGAAATATTTGGAAGCCACGAGTCAGAAACCAAACATATGCACCACTAAAACCAATTAATAATCATTATAACATTAGTATAGCACAAATACCTGCTTTAAACACAATAAATAGACATGCAATAAAAGGTACGCAGCATTCGGATGTTGATTTACAATTTGAATGTCAACATTATGCATGAAGTTTTGAAGCTTTCAGTGTAAAGCCCTGGAATGATCTTATATTGATGAGTTTCATATTCTGTTTACTGAGGAAGGCTTATGTTTTGCTGAATGCGTCTGGAGAGATGTGATGCATCATGCGCTGAGACATCAGCCTCAAAACGCAACCGTTTAGGGGAAGCGGGCCCCAAAACTACATCCAATCCGTCACACAAAGAGGGACGAAGATTAAAAGAAGTAATGCATCATCATGACACGTTTTTAGAAAAACGTGTGGGGAAATCCTCTGCATTATCTACCCCAATTGTGTTCATTTTATGAAGTATTATGTCTATTCATATGACGTAAAGTGTCATGTATCATGTCATGGTTAATTTTCTATAGTAATATTTTTTTTGGCATTTGCCTTGATTGACAGACAGGACAGTGACAGATTGGAAGGGGGGGAGAGAGGGAAGAGACACAGCAAAGGACCACAGATGGGACTTGAACCCTGGGTCGCTGCAATAAGATGGATGGATGGATGGATGGATGGATGGATGGATGGATGGACGGATAGATGGATACTTTATCGATGAAATTCAAGCGTCCAGTGGCATATACTAAGGACTCAGCCTATGGGCCAACTCTTCCAAGTGAGCTATCCAGCACCACATGCCATGATTAATCCCATACCTTAGAGAATTTAAGCTAATTTTAATACAAAAAAAAATACAGTATAATATAATTTACCTTCTAATAATGATATATTGTCAGATATTTTCTTATTTTCTTTTTCATACAAAGCTTCTGAAACATTAGACTTTACCACTTCAGCGTAATAAATACACTGTCACAGCTATTGCTGCCGCTCAAATAACCCTAACGTACACAGTCATGCTTTAAAATGTTGTTCTTGGAATAGAATAGCCACATAAGTGACATCCATTTTGTTGCCATTAAAATATAACTATGTACTCAGAGGAAATAGAAGCTGAGCCAACTTCATTAAGTAAAAGAGACAAGCACTTCAAAACCACTTGAGTAAGCAACTTTCGCAACTTTTAAGACTTTCGCAGTTACACATCCCAGCCAAATGACGCGAGTGAGAATGTGTCTGTTAAACTTTCACAGACATGCGGCAAAAATGTAATGGCCAGATATATAACATTAGCCAATTAGCAACCCAGAGTCTGGATAGTAACACCACAACACCACTGTTTTCATAATCCGTTAATCGTTTTAGTCATTCTTCAATAAAAGCTGTCGGACATTTGCTGGATCCAGCGTCTACAATATGATGATTTACTGCTTTTCATATGAAATTAAATGAAATATCTTTGGCTTTCTAATGGTTTGTGGGACTAATCAAGCAATGGACATTTGGACATTGCCTCTACTCTCGCCAAAATAAAAGGGCCTCAAAGGTCTTCAAATTAAGACCATGTGCAAAGTAGACATAGGGAGTCTATCTGCAGGAGTCAAGACAGCTGAACAAAGACATAGGGAGTCTATCTGCGGGAGTCCATCGAGGAAGCCCATTGAGGTAGGTATAACATCTCAACCCCTCGCAGCCATGTGTCTTATCCCAGTCAGGACATCGCACTGGAGAAGATTTCACCGAAGTCCCTTCACTCGAGGCTGTAACCCATCCAATCTCTGCTACCCACCACTCTCCACCGGTAAGGAACATGAAGTACTAGGAGGGCTTTGGAACTGCCAGTCTGCAGTCAAGAAGGCGGACACCATCTCAGCCTATGCCTCCCTGCAGACTCTCCACTTCCTGGCCCTCACAGAGACCTGGATCACCCCAGAAAACACTGCCACTCCAGCTGCCCTTTCAACTGCCTACTCGTTTTCACACTCCCCAAGACGAGCAGGGCGAGGAGGAGGAACTGGGCTCCTCATCTCACCCACATGGTCCTACCAGGTCCTTCCTCTCGACCACCTACCCCGATCTACGCTTGAATTTCACGCCGTCTCTGTCACGCTTCCTCTCAAACTCAACATCATAGTGATCTATCGCCCACCCGGTCCTCTTGGTGACTTTTTGGATGAGATGGATGCCCTCCTGAGCTGCTCCCCTGATGATGGCACACCACTCGTCGTCCTCGGTGACTTCAACATCCACCGGGAAAGCTGCATTCATCTGAATTCATAGACTTCTTTTCCGCATTTGATCTTACACTGTCCCCCTCTCCACCAACTCACCGGGCCGGGAACCAACTTGACCTTGTCTTCACAAGATCCTGTGACATCTCGGTACTCTCTGTTACCCCGCTCACCGTGTCCGACCACCACTTTGTGTCTTTCTCCATCCCCATGAAGCCCACCTCATCCCTCCACTCTACGCCTCGAATGGTCACCAGCCGCCGCAACCTGAAATCCCTCACACCCTCCGCTCTCTCCTCAACTATTATCTCCTCGCTCCCATCCTCGGAACAGTTCTCCTTAATGTCTACTGAGGAAGCCTCCTCTATCCTGATGTCCTCACTCTCCTCTTCTTTGGACACACTCTGTCCCTCAATCTCACGACCGGCGCGATCATCTCCCGCCCCTCCCTGGCTGTCTGAACCTCTGCGAACCAACAGATCATTGTTGCGAGCGTCAGAGAGAAAATGGAAGAAATCGGGACATCACGAGGACCTTGCTCACTACCACCTCCTCCTCTCTGACTTCACCTCAACTGTTTCGGCAGCCAAATCTGCCTTCTACCTGGCAAAGATCAACTCTTCTGCCTCCAACCCTAGGAAACTCTTCTCCGTGTTCTCTTCCCTCCTCACCCCTCCTGCCCCTACCCCCCCTTCCTCCCTTACTGCCGATGACTTTGCAACTTACTTTACCAAGAAAGTACATGACATCAGCTCCTCATTCACGCCTATTCCCTCCCAGAAGACATCTCCCCCAACTCTCAACTCGGATGGTCTTACCAGCTTTAGCCCCCTCACCTCTGAGGACGTCCACGCACTTGTTACATCTAACCGCGCCACCACCTGCTCCCTTGACCCGATTCCCTCCTCTCTTCTCCAGGACATCTCACACGACATCTTGCCATTCCTCACCACCCTGATCAACTCCTCCCTCACCTCAGGTGTCATTCCAGCGGATTTTAAGACCGCTATCGTGAAGCCTCTCCTTAAAAAACCCACCCTAGACGCTACTGACATTCAAAGCTACAGACCTGTATCTCTTCTTTCATTCCTCTCTAAAACCTTGGAACGTGCCTCCTACAACCAACTGTCATCCTATCTCTTGCGGAAAAACCTCCTAGACCCTAATCAATCAGGATTCAGGACTGCTCACTCCACTGAGACGGCCCTCCTCACAGTGACCGAGTCCCTGCGAGACGCCAGAGCCTCGTCCCACTCCTCCGTTCTCATTCTCCTCGACCTATCTGCTGCATTCGACACAGTCAACCACCAAATCCTCCTCTCCACTCTGGCTGAACTTGGCATAACTGACTCTGCTCTCGCCTGGTTTACATCATACCTGACAAACCGCACCTTCCAGGTCACATGGAATGGCTCTATGTCCAAACCCTGCTCTCTGGACACGGGCGTCCCTCAAGGCTCAGTATTAGGACCGCTTCTGTTCTCACTATACACCAGATCACTAGGTTCTGTTATCACATCGCATGGATTCTCCTACCATTGCTACGCAGATGACACCCAACTGTTCCTCTCTTTTCCCCCGTCCTCTGACGCTCACATTGCAACTCGCATCTCAAACTGTCTGGCTGACATCTCTGTCTGGACAACTGCACATCACCTCAAGCTCAACCTGAACAAAACCGAACTCCTCTTCATCCCAGGGAAAGACTGCCCTCGCATGGACCTGTCGGTCACTGTCGAGGGCATCAGAGTATTACCTTCCTCAACTGCGAGGAACCTGGGTGTAATCCTCGATGACCAACTATCCTGCACCCCCAACATCACTGCTGTGGCCCGATCCTGCAGATTCGCCCTCTACAATATCCGCAGGATTCGGACCCTCCTCACAAAGGATGCAACGCAGCTCTTGGTCCAAGCACTGGTCATCTCCCGCCTTGACTACTGCAACTCTCTCCTGGCCGGACTCCCGGCCTCTGCGATTAAACCATTACAGCGTATCCAGAATGCTGCAGCACGCCTTATCTTCAATCTACCCAAATTCTCCCACGTGACCCCCCTCCTCCGTGACCTCCACTGGCTCCCTGTTGCAGCACGCATCCAATTCAAGACGATGACACTGGCCTTCAGGGCCATCAATGGAACGGCACCCTTTTACCTTCAAACACTGGTCAAACCTCATGCCCCGAAGCGAGCACTTCGCTCTTCTACTTCAGCTGGCCGGCTGGTACCACCATCGCTGAAATCAAGCAAATGTCGCTCAGCAAAGTCCAGACTCTTCTCTGTTCTGGCGCCTCAGTGGTGGAACGAACTCCCGACCAATGTCAGGACAGCAGAGTCATTTGCCATCTTCCGAAAAAGGCTCAAGACTCACCTGTTCAGACTTCACCTTGACTCTACATAGCATGACCCACTAGCACCCTCCCTCGACACCCCCCCCCCCCCCCAAAAAAAAAAAAAAAAAAAAAAAACATTACCTATAGCACTCTGATCTTAGCACTGTTGCTCTTGAAGTACTACTTTACTCAGATGAGGACCTAACACTTGTTCTATTTTTAGCTCTTACTTTATCGGCAATGATACGTCGTGGTTTCTTTGTTTCCTTCTTTTGACAAATGTACTTATTGTAAGTCGCTTTGGACAAAAGCGTCTGCTAAATGACCTAAATGTAATGTAAATGTAAATGTAAATGTAAGTAGTCTTGTGTTTTTTTTAAACTGGTTTGCAAAAATATTTGCTTAATATTGCAATACACTAGCAGGTACTGAGGAGATGGGGTGCAGTGCTTTACTACCGGATAATTTGATGTGACACATTTTGAATTTGTAACAGACTTTGCTCCTGGGACATAGAGGATAAAAGCTAAATAAAATAAAAAAAGCTAAATAAATAAAATAATATTTAAAGACCAAACCAACAGCAAGGGTCCGTGTAGTGGTCCACAAGAAGACTTTCTCCAGGTACCTGCAATAATAATGAAATATGATCCAGTAAGTCTAGTTTGAGAACCAGATACATGTGTTTTAAGACTTGTCAGACAGCAAAATACTGCACAGCTGTTCAGAAATATTTTACAAGTCTTAAAACTCTCATTTTGTCATCTGTAAAGTTTTTTAAAGTTATAAATCAATCTACCAGGAATGTGTGCAGTGCACATGTGGCATATTTGATTGGCCAGCATGGTGTATTACCAGGTGACCGCTGAGTCAGCGCCCCCACAGTGAGACTGGATTATCAGATGATCACAAGCAGGACATTTTTTCAGGTGTTTGTCTGTAGAGTGCAGGGTTAAGTACATTATTGGAGTGAGTTACTGTATGATTGAAACCTTGCCAGTTACATTTCATTACAGTCTAAAATACCTCTGATCTTTTCCTTTGATAGTGTAATTAAGACAATTCTGCTTGATGAGGCGTCCAACATAGCCGACTGTTTACAAGCCGACGTGTATAGATTTCTTCCTGCGAAAAACTCTGTTATTTCAGTCGGGGAAGAAAGAAAAAAATCTCCAGCTCTGCTTTGATGTTTGGAAATCTCCCACTGGCTCTGATTCAAGAACTCTCCGACTTGGAACGAGGAAGATGTTTGATGTAGAAGTTTGGAGCCAAAGCTGAAATGATTAGGTTTGCATTAGAGCAGAAGAATTGTACTGTCAGCCATTTTTTTATATCATGGGATGGCTTTTTTCTTTATATCAGTCCAGTGTTTCTTTCTATGGAGGTTTTCCAGGTCGATACAGACGGGAGGATTCATCTTTGTAATTGTGAATTGCTTTAGGGATGAGATATGTGTAGGCAATGACATGTTGACTCGGCCACGTCACCACGTCTTTGTGAATCACGTATTTTCACCCCTATACCAGGAAGCAACCTCCGGTTCTGAAAAGTGAAGCCAAATCTGAAGTGCCTTAAAGTTGCATTCTCTCTGCTGACCATCAGGGGAGGACTCCTCAGGTTGCAAAAAGAAGTCTGATTGTTTAGACGTTTATGACAAAATCACCCAACTTCTAACTTGATTTATTATATCAGTAAACATTGTAAACATGAGTTTCTATAGTCAAAATATGGTCACTTCCTGGTTGCAAAAATCCAAGATGGCGAAAGCCAAAATCCAATATGGCAACTTCAAAAATCCTCAACTCAAGGCTTCAGAACCCTAGTTCACACACTTCACCATGATTACGTCCACTTATACAGAATTTGTTGACAAGGCAATATATCTGTTCTGTGTGTTCCTATTCCAAAGTAATGAATCCTGTGGAAGCAGATATTGACCGTGACCTAACGATGGTGCTAGAGGACCATTCATGCGTGTTTTCCATAAAAAAAAGATTTTTTACGATTTGTCCTGTGGGGAACATGAAAGTCTGAACTGAATATCATGCCGATCCATCCAATAGTTGAGATATTTCAGTCTGGGCTCAAAGCTCTGGGAGTGAAACCACAAACCCTGGCAGCGTCTCTGCACACAGTACATCACTGCTGCTCATATTGTCAGCCCTAGACCTGCAGTCTGCATGGTCACACTGAGAGATGCCTTCCCCTATTGTATCATGTGCACTGATGCAACTCAACAGCCATCAGCCTCCCGCTGCCCTGCTCCCCACTGAACATGTGTAGGTGGTGTTGGATAAAAACCTTTCAACTGCATGTACTGAGCTGCTCTGGGGAGCCATATTTGCCATGTAACTGCCATTTAGAATTGCAATCAAAGTAGGAGACCACAGACTGTATATAAGAAGTCATTGTGATATCACCCATTGGTTTGGGGACTACGGTTTTGAAGCCAGTGAAAGGAAAGGTGGATCTGATGAACACGAGCAGCACCCTGACTGGATCTGGATCCATCTGGCTTCTGGCGTGAAGCTGTTAACACAGTTAGCTTCAAGGTCAAACTTAGTAGTACCGTAGTAACTGATTGTAGCGTGCTATCGATGGTAGCGAGGCCGTGGTAGCAACATGTGAATCGCAAGGTACCACCGCCCTAAAGCATATCCTGCTTTGTGGTCTATTTGACACTAAATTTACCATAATCTACTAAATGAACATCATACTGTATTGTGGAACTTAAAAGTAGAGAGATTGAGACCATAAACTCATGTTTACAATGTTTACTGAAGTAATAAATCAAGTTAGAAGTAGGCTCATTTTCTTATGGATTTCTACGCAATCAGACTTCTTTTCATAACCATAGTTGTCGCCTCCTGAAGACTAGTAGAGAGAACGCAAATTTAAGGCACTTTAGCATTGGCTTCACTTTTCTGAACCAGAGGTTCACCTGACGGAGAAACATGCTGTAGTATTAAATACAGCAGCGAGGGGCTGTACCATTATATCGTTACAAGAGAATGAAGCCTCGGAGTCGAGATACTAGTGTGATTGTTATTTTTTTTCCCTGTGTGCTTGAACCTTACAGGCCAAGCCAACCCCACTGAGCCAAAGGGATCTCCGGAGCTGGTTCTCATTTAGAAATAAAGAGCACACAAGCTGACTCACTGCAACACAGAGAAATATTGGGAATTCCTTGTATCTCTTTATAGTCTCAGCCACATAAATCGCTGCTGTGCGAAGACCTTCTGTCGCCTATGGTGTCTTTTTTTTTGTGGTGGCCATGACCCCTCTGCTCATTTCAACAAGATAAGCAGACATTTGCATTGAAAGGTGATAAATAGTGGTGTACGTGTTGTGGTGGGGGTAAGTATAGTGAGGACACGGGGTCAAGTGTCGTCTGATGACTTGTTTATAACGTTGAATATATGAGAATAGAAGCTGAACGTTAGTCAGAGTTGGGCTGTATAGCATATGGTCAGCGAGGACAGATGTTCTGTCAAAGAGTTTATTACCCCGTCGTTCGACCCACTGGCTGGCTGTGCATTTTATGGGCCCTGTGCTGACAGAGGGTGGGGTTCACATGGACGTCGGGCCAAGAAAAGGCAGAGAAGAGGCAAACTGAGGCAGAATGACGGTGAATGAGGATAAGCAAAGTTGGGAAGTGGCAAACAAGGAAAGAGAAGCGAGTTAAAATATGGGTTTTCGGACTGACAGCAAAAGCTGCGTTTTCTGATAATCGCCAGCTGAAATAACTGAAGTCAGAGGCGAGTGAGGTAAGCATGAGCGCGAAAGTAGCTACTAGAACTTATGTGGAAGCACATAAGTTCTCATTCAGTCCTCATGTGGGAACCGCAGCCTGAGTTTTACATCCAGTCTTGTGATTATGGTTTGGTGAGTTAACTGGAAGTCAAGTTTGGTCTTGATGTAATTGCGGTTAGCAAATGACATTGCACTCAAATTTTGGATTTTATAGTCCGTTTTATTTTAATGGGAGTTAGTAAAAATGCAGAGGTGTGTCTATTCTTTTTTTTTTTTTTAATTGAAAGTACTCATGTACTGAAGTAAGTTATGATAAAAATGTTTTTATCTGCCAAAACAAACCTTTCTATTATGTTACGAAAATGGTTCCCTGAAATGTGTTTTAAAACATTTCAGGAAAGAAATGAGGCTTGAAAGATTGACAATAGTTTGTTAGTTTTTGGGAAATTCCGATGGTGGTTTATGGGATCAGTAGTTCACTCTTCAATTTGTACCAATTTGTATTTTGAAAAGACGATATAGGATTTTATTGTGGAATATGATGAAAGAAAAACATCAAGAAAAAGCTGATTGTGGTGATTTTCCATTATGGGGATAATAGTAAACATGAAAAACTAACATGAAAGCTCGTCATAGTTGATAGCAAGCTGTTATGGTCATGACTAATCTCGTAGTCAGTTGGCTTGGTACCATACAAGTCGAAGGATTTATAGAAGTGTCATTGAATGAATGGGAATTTCACTTCGGGAAGTTGGTGGTCACAGTTTCTTAGCTTCTTCTTCTCTTCACCTCTCGATGTTGATCTGTTGAGCTCCAATATGAACAGGAGGAACATTTGCAGCGATCATCAACTCCTTCAACATGCAGGCATGTGATTACTGTTTGAAGTAAGACTTGAAATAGTGTGAACCTGTCTGGGGATTCACAAGGGGCAGATCAGAAGCCGGTCTATCAGTAATCCAAGTCTTTCTTTCATCATAATTTAGTCAAAACTATTGTGACATTTAATTGTCTTTTTTGGTGTTTGTGTGCCTGTTGGTTATCTGGTCCGTCTGGTAGTGTCGCAGAGATGAAATGCTCTGATTGGCTGCAGCTCAGCTCGATGTAGCCTCGCCCCATCCATCAACTTAACAACCAGCTGATTCAAAATAAATCGAGGCTTCATTACTCCGCCAGAGACATGAGTCACTATGCTGGCTGGAGCTAGGGAAGGGTGTAGACAGAGGCAGAGACTGTGGATAAAATATAATGTCGTTCATGCTTTTGTTTTGTTTTTGTTGTCTTTCAGAAATCACTAATGATAATACCCTATAATTAATCAAAATAAACCATAATAATAAGTTCAAACGGCGGAGAGTCGATAAAGAAACTATGTTGATCATAATCTGTAATTAGGTTTAATTTGTAATCTTGATACTGGCTGGTTTTCAAAACTGCAAAACTACAAACTAAGTGGTTCTTGGCGCATCCCAGTGTATCACATCCTCACGCTCCACGCACAGTGTTTAAGCACAGAGAGTGTGTTTAAAATCGCCTTGCTTAAACAGTTCAGAGGAGAAACGAGCACGGCCATTAAAATGCAGTAAAGGCTCACAAATGAAATGAAAATGAAATATCCACGCCTTCAGCAAATATGTGTTTGAAAGAAGTGTTGTCAACTGGTTGCCAAGAAGGTCTGAAATACGGTGTCTTCAAAACTGAGCCTGGAAACAAAGCATATGGTTAGAATTAGATTAGAATTACAATCATTTAATTCCTCACTGGTTGAAAATCTACAGGTCAGGTTTCATGGTTGTTTTTCAACACCTTTCTCATTTCTTCATTCGTTTTGACCTTTGCTACCTCGTTAGAAGACAACAATCAAATAATCTTAAATAAGATGATCAGGAATAATAAGGTATCCCTGCATAATTAAAGGATAAATACACTTAAAAAATCAATTTACGTATGGTGTACTTTTTAAATCCGGTTCTATTTTTCACTCCTCTACCATGATAGTGAGCCAGACAGCTTTTACAAGTCACTTGTAACGATATTTCTTTCTAATTGCGTAGTTTCACAGTCTTATGTTGCAGGCTAACAATGAATGGCACATTCCTACGTGGTTGTATAGGAACATGCTAAGAGTCTCACGCTCTCCTCTCCTCTCTTCGTCTGCTGCTTGTCTGTCTGAGGAGCTGACTGTAAATCAGTTGTGTGTGTGGTTAATGACCAAAGCGGGAAACCCTGTCAATAAAACCTCTCCATTAGCATCTGCTGTGTTTGGACAGGCCACCCTTTACTCCCTCTGATTTATGTCAGTTTGCCTGCTTCCAAAATTACTTCTTGCATTATCACAATTTCTATTTGGGTCTAATTACATTTCTTGAATAGAATCTGTACATGATTAATGTGTGCATGTAGTCAGCAGTAGGTCATCCAGCTCTTTGGGTTCCAAATCTTCAAATCCTTGTTATTGTATTCACAACGTTTTAGTCTTGTAGGTGCATTTGTAATATTTTACTCAAATGTAGCTTAAACATGTCATGTGATCTGTAATTACACACATCGTCCACACGCGGTCCAGCCATATAATAGGTTCCACCTAGTCTTGTTTTCATTGTTCTCAGTGAGGAGAGAACGTATGTGGCCGCCTCCAGACGAGCGCTGCACCAGCATCTTGTTTTCTTAGCGATCCGTCTTTTTTATGCTCCGAGTGCTTCAAGTTGAAAACCTGTGAACTTTTCATTAAAGCTGCGTCAAATTGAAGGATGAGCTTTGATTTTAACAAAGACCAGCAGAAAGCCCATTTGTCGTTGTCCTCCTTTCTCTAACATTACTGTCAGACCGAGCGGTGACAAGCTCATCATACAAACTATGAAGGGAGCATCTTCTGGTCCTCATGGTGACATAAAAACAACGGGTGAAGCTAGTCCATCATACAAGAGTGGTTAGAGTGGTGATATAATAATCAAGATATTGTTTTTGTTGTATTTTTTGCCATAGAAACGCTGAGAAGAAGCTCTCCCCGGCACTCTACAGTAACTTTTCTGCCAGAGACAGGCGCTATGTGGCAACAAACAGGGTGTGTGTGTGTGTGTGTTACATTTTCTCAGGCCTGAGAACACCAGACTGCTATGTTCATTTCTACTGTTTAGTTGTCCTGTTGGAGAGTTTACTATCTCTGAGGCCGGTATCAACATTATGCCTTTGTGGGAGAGCCTGCTTCTCCATAATGTTCTTGTTACACAGCCAGATGTGAACATGTGTTTGTGTGCTGTGCTCGTCTCCGTAGATGTGATTAGTGTGGAGATAGCAGCTAATGCCAGCTCTATTCCGCTATTCCAGGTGTCTCTGACTCAGAAATTAAAAATGCAGTGAATTGTAAGTGAGTAAGTGTGTGTGTGTGTGTGTGTGTGGTAGAATAGCTCTTGTTGCACAGTTTTGTAATAATTATCTTTCGTCTGTTAGCACCTAGGTCCTGAGAAACGTTATCTCATTTCACTGGATACCGTGTATATTGATGGAACGACAATAAAAATCTGACTTGACTTGATTAGTGAGTCCATCCGGGTATCATATTTCCATGACTGCGGATAAATACCTCGGACTAATGCAGAGTCATTTGTCCCGGGGAACCAATGAAGATTGTAACCTTTTCCATTGAAGACAAAAGCCAGATGTTGGTGGGTGTTTGTGGGTTTTATGTCCACAGGAAAAGGGGCTGTAGTGTAAATGTCAGTCAGATCCCGGCCTTTGTTGAGTGCCTACTCAAGTATGGTGGAAACTCCGCTATTGACTGACATCTCTGACGCTATTATAACCCAGGAACTGTGGTAGCTGGGATCTATGATCTGATCTGTCATCATTGATGACTGGTGTTGAGTTCAGAGTCCACTTCATTCATAGCAGTAATATTCTACTGAGCAAGAGGTTGTCATGAGTTTCATGTCTCTACATAATTTCACAGCCTCTCCCTGTGTGTCTGGGAAGAAAGTAGTCCTCCATGTCTTAGTTGGTGTTATCACCAGGGAGAATCACATCACCAATTTGTCCTGGCCAGCGTTTGGACATGAACAGTTGTATTGTCAGCTAGTGTACACTAGAGCCATGAAGGAGTTTTTCTTTGCTTCTTTTCAGTGCATGGAACTAAACACATAGTTCTGCCGCAGACCGTGTCCTGCCCCCAAAACCTCCTTTCAAATCTTTAGCATAGTGAGAGATGGGGCTTATCTTCACTTTACATGCTGACAGCAGTCGGTTCCCATGACTCCGGCTCTCGTAGCCGTTTCACTTAAGCTTGACATTTACACTTCAGGCCCAGAGGAGCGAGACTGCAGCTTCATTTTGCACATCAAAACATTTGAAAATGGCAAGCGACAGTCATTCTGCATTAGTGTTATTATACTAAGAATCCTAAGAATCTACACTTTCTAGGCTTTTCCCTCTAATTTCTAAATAGTAACAATGTATCCGAGTTGAATGAATACCAACAATATAAATTAACAAATATTCCTGCTCAAATTGATTTTCAAATTACACAATAACATGAAAGATATTATGATAATGTCCGAGTGCTTTTATTTAAAAAATGTTCTATATTCAACATGATTTTGGGAAAAAAATCAATAATGTAAACAGGTTAAAATGTTTTTAAAATGACAATTCTTTCTGTTTCATCAAGTGTCAGTTGAAGTATTAGTTGCAACAGTTGAACACTCATTTAAAGAGTAATTAAGTAAGGAGTTTGATTCAAAGCAATGTATCAACACATAGTGCTGTGTGTGTTACCAGAGGTGGATTTAGAGTTATTTTTATTTCATTTCTACACATGTTTGATTTTTGTTTGGCCATCTGTGAATACGGACCTGGACTCGATTTGTATTAAAAAACCTGTCGGTCCCTCCTCAAGCCCCCCATCCTCCGCTTACTTTCTTTCTTCCATTCATTCACTCTGACCCAGATTTGGGATTCTTCTTGAATAGGCTGCTGTGGTTTGGTTTTGCGTTTGTGTGTTTGAATGGCTGCCAGCTACTGTCCTGTTGTTCGAATGGGAGAAGAACTAGACAATGAGATTTGAGAACGACAAGCTGGATCAGTCTCAGTATGATTTTGACTCTTTAAATGCAATTTGAAAAGCAGTTTATCGAGGATACAAATAAATAAATACATTTCGGAGAACTGTCTCTCCCCGGTTGATCCTTGATACCTTGATGTTCAGGGGGGGTTTGATTCATCTGTTGCCAGTATTCTGAGGCTCTGACTGTTGATCTCTTTTTTATTTATGCCTTTTTTCCAACAATTTATCCTTCCATCCGTGACATTCATAAACGTGATACTTGAGAAACGCCTTGAGGGAATGTCTTCAAATTTGACACAATCGTCCACTTGGACTCCTGGATGAACTGATTAGAATTTGGTGGTCAAAGGTCACTGTGCCCTCACTGTTTGCCCATAATTAACTTGACTGATTGACTGAATATACAAAGAGGAGTCGCCATCTTGGAGTTTTTAATATTGAAGCACTTCTAGGAGTCAGCTTTTAACTATTTCCAGTTACACCATATTTTTTTTTCAGCTAAAATTACCATCCCAATTAGCAGTTGACATGAATTATGGATTAACTAAGCTAGCTAGCATTAGCTGGTAACTTAGCATTTGCTATGCCACGCCAGGTGTTGCTCCTCCTCAGCTCCACCCTCTTAACCTGGACAGGTTGGATCCATCATAGATAGAAATATAAAATTTAATTTCCACTAAACACATATGTGGAATAAGTCAATATGATTTGCTTCGATCATTTGTTTTTCATAAAATCTTCCAGTCATTTAATTTTACATGAGTTATGTAAATGACTGTAGTGGTCTTGTCATGTAGCCTTTGTGTGCCTGGTTTTCCATTGTGGCCTTTGTGTGTTTAGAAGTCATTTAGGGCAAATAAACCTTTAATATGCTTAACTTTTATGTGTATGTGATACAGCTCTGGCTATTATTTTTATTGCTTTGTTTCTTTGTCTTTCACCACATGTGGTCTGATGGTCCTATTGAAAGCTATTCTAAATTGAGGCTTCAAAGTGGTAGTCCACAATCCAATGGGTGATGTCACGGTGACTACCTCCACTTTTGTCTGTTAATAAACAGAAAAACGTTTTGGTAGTTTTGCCCTTCTCTAAGCCCCCAGCTGCTCATGCTCAACCTGCTTCATTTCCTTTTCTTCTGGTTCTCTGAAAGTTGCTCCCACAGTTCAGATCAGCTCCGGAACTTCCTCTGCCTCCTCTGGAGGGGAGAGAGGATGGGGAGGAGGGGGAGGAGGAGGCAGCAGGGGAAGGGAAACAGGAAGGAGTAGAGCTTTTCTTGGCCCAGAGAGTCTGAGGCCAACTTCACCAAAGCCAGAGATGGTATTTTTCTTTGGGATTTCTCAACCCCAACCTGGTACTGACACCAGAGATAGGATCAACATTTGCCCACAGATCCCCGAGGACAAATTTAGTTGCTACACCACAAATGTGGTTTTATCGTGACACATTTGTGGGGGGGTGTTTACAACATCATGTAAAAACTGTCCAAATGTGGTGATCAAACCATAACATAATGTGGGGTTTCATGAGTGACAAATATATTATTGATTTCTGATCCGTTTCATGTGGCGCATTTAGTTTTTTGTAGGTTTAAAACGATCATAAGGTCCGAAGGTGTCGACGAATAGGATTTAGACAAAGCGATTGAGGACCAAGGAGGAGATTTTGCCCAAATTGAATCTCAAGCCACTCCCCTTCTTTTGAGAAGGAGCCCAGAGAAGCAGATATGAGAGTGTTAACAAGGGAGGTTCAGGTGTGCAGTAAGCATCAGATTTGTTTTTCTCACTGGATCGTTTACTGATGTTCTGTCCTCAGGGTCATTTGTTTTTTGTTTTACATAGAGCTGCTTCCCATTAAGCAGAAAAGTAGTTCCAGTCTCAATCATGTGAACCAGCTGTCGAACCTCTCTTTAGATGGTTAAGGTTCAGAAAGCAGATGACGGATTTTCCTCCCCAAAGGCAGCGCAGTGTTTTAAAGTTTAGTTCTTAACTTTTTCAGTCTGATCCATTTTTATTTGTTATGTCCTCAAAAGCTGCATATTTTCAACACACGAGGGTGTTAAATGTCCATGTGTGAACATTACAGCTGAGTTATATCACTTCCTGTTTCTGTGTCTCCAGGCTGATCAGTGGCTGAAGAGGATGATGCTCTCCTGAATCTTCCTGCTACCAACCCCCCCCCACCCCCTTCATCCTCCTCAAGCCACCGCCTCCATCATGAACCACACCCCCAGCCCCCACCTGTCCGATGGCGGGAAGTCGCCCGGAGGCGGCCTGCTGTGCAGCCTGGGTCTGGGGTCTGACAGGGGGATCCGCTCCCCGGACAGCCTCACCCACACCCCCAGCCCCACCGGAGGAACCCCCAGCTCCAGCCCCCCGCTGCTGCTGTCGCCTGGCCTGGGAGGCTTTGGCATGGGGTCCCTGGGGGCTATGAGCGATGTAGCCGGGGCCGACTGGGAGAGCAGGGAGGAGCTGAGGCTCAGGGAGCTGGAGGAGGCCCGGGCCAGAGCGGCCCAGATGGAGAAGACCATGAGGTGGTGGTCTGACTGCACCGCCAACTGGAGAGAGAAGTGGAGCAAGGTGGGCTTTTGGTTACTGAAGCCGTACATATCCACAGTTTCATAATTCCCCAGCAAAGCATGTGTGAACTTTAACCTTTCTAAGTAAGCTTTGACTTCATTGCAGTGGTGGATTTCATTTTTGGTTTATTAAACTTAACTTTTATATTAATATGTATTTGATTTAATAAGAAAATTAAAGAGAGAATACATTTTGCTTCATATGACATAACCCAGTTGATGGAATAATCAACCTGACAGGACAGCACAGGCATGTTCCTTCATCACAACGGAGACACACTTTGCAGTTTTAATCCGCCCCTGAAAATAGTCCCCAACAAATTAAGTATTTCCTCCTGTTTGCAGCTGTTTGAGTAAGTTGCTTAACCATTAATTAAAAATGAAACTATATATTCATGACTTCTTTTTGCAGATTTAAGTTTTCAAAGAAATCTTTAGGCTCCCTTCATCTTGTATTGTCTCTATCTTCCCCAGGTGCGTGCGGAGCGTAACCGTGCGCGTGACGAGGTTCGCCAGCTGAGGCAGCGACTGGACACCCTCACCAAGGAGCTGACCAACGTCCGGCGGGAGCGGCAGGAGCTGGCCGCGGAGAATGAGATGCTACGGCAGGAGACGCTGCGTCTCCGTGGCGACCACACTTCTGACGTCCCTCCTCCATCTGCCACTTCTCCATCTTCCTCCCCTGCACACCCTCATGGTGCTTCCTCCTCCTCCTCTCCATCCATACCTCCCTCCTCCCCCGCCTCCTCCTCCTCTCTTGTCCACACTGACGGCAAGTTGGACCGGGTAGGGGAGGGACCGCCGGGGTCTCCAGAACCAGAACCGGTGAGGGACGTGTACTTGGACAGACAAATGCGTCAACAGAAGGTGAGTCTGCAGTACACATTTAGATTGCATTTTTCTTTTTCTCAACTGGCGTCATTGAGATGAAATGTTTTTAATCTAAACACACAGGCGATAAAAAGAAAACAGCATCTTTCAGCGTGCAGCATGGATGATGGAAAATATTATAACCCTCCATCTTATTGTGTTTTTTTAGCCACACATGCTCTACAAATTGTGAATCCTCCTTTAAGTAGCCACCATCTTTCTCCTAGCATCAGCATGAGGTTGACTGAGATTTGTGCTTTTAGTTTAGCCAAACTGAAATCACATGTAGTCATCCTTAGTTGTAGTGAAAGAAACAAGGGTCTTTCAGGAAATACAGACATGCTCCGTTGTGTGTCGGATGGCTGGAGGCGTGTCTGTGTTTGATTGACAGCAGCTGCCAGAGTGCCGCTGTTACACCGGAGGGAACGAGACACGGAGTGAAGTTGTGCTGTAGCTAGAGGGCAGACAGCCTGTTGAAGAGTAAAGACCACAGCAGCATCTACAGTTATGTATTTATACTCTTTAATGTGCCGCAGCCGAGCAGCTTACTGTCTGTCTCGCCTGCACGCTGACTTTAGCAGAGCACTTTTCCCTCCTTCAACAAGCTGCAGTGCAGCACAACATGTGTGTTCAGGTTTGTAGGGTAGATACGAAGGAGCCTTCAGCAGGAAAGAGTCTGCAGGCTCAGGTCAGATCACTGACCTTGCTTCTTTGATTGATTAGTTTATTTTTTATTGATTGCATGGAAATAGGGTCTCCATCTAACTGGTGACCGAAAAGAATCCCATCTAATATCAATTCCTGCCTTTTGGTTCCTGATAGTTTCTCAAAGGAGAATACAGGAAAAGCAATTATCAGAGCAGCAAAATACAATTTAACCTCAGTAGGACAGTTAAAACTTGAGTAACTGGACGGATTGCCATGAACTATGTTCCTCCTCAGCCACCGTACCCATCAAAGTTGTTATTTCATATAGTATTTGAGAAATAGATTCAAGCGGTTGAGTCTAGGGTTGGGCGGTATGACGGTATTATACCGTGTGGCGGTATAAAAGTGTCCACCGGTAGAGATTTTGCAATACCGTTTATACCGGAGAAAGCGCAGATGTCTGCGGCATCGTTCTGAGTCACTGTAATTACACCGCCTCGACACACGGGGCACTGCGGGCATTGCAGCAGACTGCGGGCATTGCAGCAGACTGCTTGCGTGGTTGCATGAGCACGAAGAAGAAACAGCTTTACCTGAGTAATAACAATCATGGCGGAGGCGGAGAGTGAACGTCACGAGGAAACGGAGGCAGCGCGACCCACCCAACTCTTTCCGAAAAAGAGCGCTACGTCTGTTGGAACTTTTTCGGATTTAGAAAATCCGACAACGAACAAAAAGCGATACTCTGCAAAGAGTGTTGCGCGACTGTTGCTGCTGCAGGTGGAAACACCGGTAACCTCTTCCACCGCTTAAAGTTGAAACATGCGAAGCAGTATTATGAGTCTTTCGCCAAAGGCACCCCGTATGACAATAAATCACGTCGATGGAGGGAGATAACGGAGGCCTTCACGATGCATACTTTTTCTCATTTGTTATTTTTATTTCTTATTAAGATGGAGCTCTGTGTTTACATTTGCACTCACACTATAGCTTAAGTTAAAGCTGGAGTTCAAATGTTAACCAGACATTTCCACATTCTTTGTGGCTTATTGTTTATTATATTATTATATTTTCTTTAAAATAATGTTATGCTGCTGTGAGAAAATTAAAATAAAAGAGGAAAATGATCAAATGCGACAGTATGGTTATTTTTAAGCCATTAATTGAATTTACAGGGGGGAAAACCATACCGTGATATATACCGTTACCGTGATATGAAATTATTCATACCGTGATATAAGATTTTGCTCATACCGCCCAACCCTAGTTGAGTCACAAGAGAACATCGTCTGGTTCATTAAGCCGCAGTGCTTCACTTTGGTTGCCTTATTTCCTATCTTTTCAGGAGGTGCTTGACTTCCTCATACGCCTTCAAAAGCTTGTCTTCAGTTTGTGAGACATACGGCCGTCGCCATGGTGAATTAAGGATCTGCATCAGGGAATCAGTGATCGATCTCTGGGTGTATTTGAGGAAACCGCGTGCGCCAACTTCCCAGGATGAGTCGCACCTGGCTTCACTTAATCGCAGCTGCTCATCCTGGTTTGGCCTTTGTGCAACCAATTACGCCTGTTTAGTCATTTATCCTGGATATCTGGATTCTGCTTTTGTTCAATAGCCCTCAGGTTGTGTTTGGAGCTGCTGAGCTGGACTAAGTCAACATGAGCAAGCTAACGATGTCGTTGTGAGCATTTAAGTACAGCTGTTGGTGTGGCTGCGTTCACACTGCAGTCAAATCACATATTCTTTCTTTTGCACAGATGTGACTTACGTACTGCATGTGACATCTTTGTTATTTTCTTTTGTGCTGTCTTACGTGTCTCACACTGGAATCTTAAATTCCACATTTGAAAAATAATGTGACCAACCAAAGTTAACCTCATTCCTAGAGTTTTTAAATCCTGTCTCAGAGTGTTGCAAACCGCTGAGCAGTGTTCTGGTTTCTGTTAAGCCTTCTAACTCACAGATGTGTCAAACTGGACTTCCTACATCTTATTTCATGTCTTCACAGGCATCTTCTGAAGCCCTTTGTGTGGTTGTAATGCACTTTGTCTTGTTTTCACTCAAACTTAGGCTTAACAGAGCAGTAAAGCTGAAACACTTGATAAATTCACCTTCAATTTTTTTTGGATGAATTCAGTTTTATGTATTTCTGTTAATCATCTAATCAATTAAGCGTGATTGAATTAATATAAAATGTAAGTCACTTACCAAGCAAAGCTGACTGACTTAAAAGATCAAATAAAATACTGTATATCTTTGAGTCGTGGGCTGTTGGTAAAGCAGACAATTTGAAGATCATCGTCGTCATCTTTTATCTGGGAATAGATGAACTTCATCGCTTTGTAAACAAGACATTTTCTGAACCAATGATTGATCCAAAAAAGGAGTAATGTGGGGGTCATGTTCTGCTTACCATCATCTGTCCTCTGCTGCTGTGTGGACAATATGACTCTATCTTCGGGAATGGAGGCCAGGCTGCGTCTCGAGGCCTGTTAGATCGTGTGTGTGTGTGTGTGTGTGTGTGTGTGTGTGTGTGTGTTGGGGAGGGGTGTCCTATTTAAGAGACACTCGCAGTGTGGGTACCCAGGTACATACTCTGTACATGCTTGCGTATCCCTGAGGGCTCTGTGATGCTGCAGTACTTCTTCTCTGTCAGCCTGCTCCTTGTAGACCATCCTGAACCCAAAGCAAATCCAGACCTGACCAGCTGCTTCACTAGGCCTCCTTCTTACCGACACATAAACAGGAAACAAACTTCAGCCTTCAGCATTTTTTATACTGAAAATCAAAGTGAAACAGGAAGTTCAAATGACTCAAAGTCCTCTTCCTACAAGTCCATGACCATTATGTGTTAAACATCAGCAGCTTGACAGACGCTTGGGATGGACGGTGGAGATGGAACGATTCCCAGAATTCATCAGGAACTCCCGTTCTTCCTGTCACTTCCCTGCAGTCTCTCCTTCTCTCTCTTCTCTCTCGGTTTGTCGAGCAGCTTCAGACAGCTCAAGTGTTTTGCTCAAACATCGGAACATTTCCAACTTGCGCCGACATGTGCCGGCTGAATTCCTGTCGTCTTGCGTCTTTCCAATGACTTTGTATGTAAGCGCTGTCACTAAACTCCACTTTCTGCCTGAACACATTATTATACAAATACATCAAACACATTATTATGGCCATGACATTTTAAGCGCCGAGTCTCCTTTTTGCTTCTCAGTGAAATTTTATTGTGAAAACAAATTTCACATTTAAAGACATGCGGCTCAAAACAATAAAAGTTTTCTCAACTGGGTCCATAAATGCATCTTAAATGTCCCAGAAAAGTGTGGAATGTGCAGCAACATTATAGTATTACGTGACCTTTAAAAGGGGTCCTGTAATATTCTCAACAGCTGGAGGGGATCTGTCCCTCAGGTCAGGTGTAACTCATTTGGGATCACATTTTATTTTTGATGATTGCTTTTCAAGAGTCACTGCCACCGGCAAGGGCCTGACTTCCAATGGGGACAAAAGGGACATGTCCCCCTCAATTTATCTTTTAAACCCCACTTTTGTCTGACCCACTTTCACAGTCTCGGTGCAGACACAGCAATAAACTTCACCGGCTAAATACAGGCTGCCCTGACACTTCTCAGAGCAGTACTGTTCCCGTCACTAAATGCTTTTTGAGCAAAAAATAAAAGGCCTTCACATAGCAATGGCGAGACAAATAAATGATTCATACTGGCAGCGATGCAAATTTGAAAACTTTTTCAGTAAAGGGTCAGAATAGATTCTTGCAGGCAGACGACCAACTACTAGGATCCTGTTGACCCTGACTAACGTCTGGCAGTATTTCTGAAGTGAACTGTTGTGCAGCTGAGTTACTGTGAGACATTTTTTTAAAGGTCATATTGGTGACATTTTTATTTATGCAATCATTTAAAAAAAATACATCCACAGAGCTAGCATAATGTTTTTATAATTACATATATGCTGTGGATTGTAAAATGAACAGTTTTTCTCAGGCACAGTTGTGAGTGTAATATTTTATTCTCATGATCTCAGAGTTATCGTTGTTATTTCTCTGAGCTCGGTAATGTTCCCTTGCAGAATGTGTTCAGCAGGTTCAGTATCAGTGAAAACTACAGTGCATTTACTTGTTTTGCAGCTCCTTCAATTTCCCACTTTCAACATCTAATGTAATTACTGAGTTATTATAACTACTTTAGTAGTTGAAGCTAAGTTGTAGCATTCTGTTGTCCCATCAATGGTGGTCACCATATCATATTTGATCATTAAATAAATAATGCTCACAGTCAAATTCATTTCTTAATTTATTTATTGTGCATTATGTCTCTTTTTGGCAAATTAATTTCACTCAAAATACTAGCGTGGGTAGACAATAACTACAAAAGCATGATTTAAGAGGCAGTGGATTATTTACACAATATTATCATATGTGCATTATTAACATTTATCCATCAATTATCTTCGACTCCTCCGGGGCTGGCTTAGCAGGGACAGCAGGCTTAGCAGAGCATTCCAGACGCCCCTCTCCCCAGCAACGTTTTCCAGCTTCTCTTGGGAGACCAGAGGCGTTCCCAGGCCACACAAGATATATAATCCCTCCAGCGTGTTCTGGGTCCACCCTGGGGCCTCTAGCCAGTTTGAGTCTCCCAAAAAACTCAAAAGGGAGGATCCTGATCAGATGTCAAACCCACCTCAGCTGCCCCCTTTTGACTGGAAGGAGCAGGAGCTCTACCCTGAGCTCCTTCTGGATGTCTGAGCTCCTCACCACATCACTAATGCGGCATTCACACCACATTTTCACCTTGCGTTACTGTTTATTTGCATCACTCACGCAACACGAGAGGAGGGGCTTACCTTCATGTGGATGCCAACGTTTCATCAAACGACATTTAAGTGCTATGCTAACATTGTAGCTAGGGGTGGGCGATATGGCCTCTAAATGATATCGCGATATTTTTTTGCTATATCGCGATACACGATATATATCTCGATATTTTGACATTTCCTCTAAAGCACTTAAAAATGCTTAATTTAACCCTTTGATGCATAGTCACGCCAGTATGATGATTCTAGTAGGCTAGTCCCTGCAACATATGTCTGCATTAAACCATTCTTATTTATACTGTATTCATTAATGGTTTCTATTAGAACAATTTTAAACTTGTGTGCAAAAGGGGTAAATCACAACGAAGTTAAATTTAACAAAACAGTTTTTATTCAAGGCAATTGCAAAATGCACATAAGCTTTTAGCAGCTAGTAAATGAAAATAAATAATGCCACATGATGTAGGCCTACATACTGTAGCCTATTTCTATAATAATACAAATAATACAATAACAATAAAATACACAAAATACTAAAATCACAACATTTTTTAAAGTGTAGAACAGTGTGTGATCAATAGATCGCAGTGTTTGATGTTTAGTCATCTGCAGGTTGGACCGTTCAATATCGCCGATGTCCGACAGCTCTACAAACACAAACCAGAGAACAGCGGTTTAATCACAAACGTGTCCACGACGCTGGGAACACAGATGTTATGTTACGTTGGTAACGTTTAGTGAACCAACGGCAGTCAGAAAGTGGCATGCTAACGTTGTTGTTAGCAATATCCCGCTAGCCGGCTAGCTAGCCGGTCAGCTTCCATTACCCGAGGAAGCAAAGCCACTAGTTGCTGCTGTTACGAACGTAATCACTAGCTTTGTAAACTAAACAGAAATGTGTCGTTGGTTTGCAACGAGGTGAAACATTATAAAATTGAAACTTACCGGGAACAGTAACGTTAGTAAAACTCCGCACTCCGCAGCGACGTATTTTCCCCGTTGCCTTGAGCGTTAACCCCGCCCCCAGCCCCTAACGTAAGCCGGGGCCGGTGTGTGTGGGCGCGTGTATGTGACGTAAGTTGAGCTAGTGGGTGTGACTTTTTTTCTGTTGTCTGTGAGCGGGACAGAGGAAAGAGCTGCGCTAAAACCAGTCACACTCGGCCGCGGCGGCTTAGAAACTGACGTAACAACATACACTCGATGTTCACGATATAGTAATTTACTACATCTCATGTAGAACAAGCCGCGATACATCGAGTATACTCGATATATCGCCCACCCCTAATTGTAGCTGCTCCATCAACACTCCAAATAAGGTCATCTAGGCTTAAATATGGCAGTGACCTTGTTGTTTGGAGCATAGACAGTCTCTGGTTTCTCCACATAGTCTGGTCTCTAGTAATGTGAGGTTCTATCGTAGACCTCTGGGGGACCAAAGACACAGGAGCCCAGATGTTTTTCCTTCATTGAGGATCTCCAAGCTTTTAGGCTTCCGCGACACAGCGTCACAGGAATTTCTTGCTCAAATTGAAATATGTAACTCATGGGAATACGCGTATTTGCACTTTTCATGCCGTGTCTGTTCACCTCTTTGCATTGACTGTATGCAATCGCGCCGCATGCAAAATCTGCTTGGTGTTTGGTGTGAACTCATCATCAGACTGAGACTCTATCAATGCTTTCTGCTTGTGTCTGCTATCTGTTTCTCTCTCTACCCTAAGCTCATGTACTGGATGAGGGTTCAGCTGCCTTACTACGTTAATATTACTAACAATATAATATTAAGATTTAATTTTTTTTTAATATCATGGTTATCAATACCAATATATTACGACAACCCAAGTCTTATATGACAACAGTGCTTTGTCTTCCTGTGTTTTCCAGTCTCCAATCTGGATTTGTGGCAGTGTGTGTCTCTAACAGTAGTGGGTCCCTCTGTGTCTTGGCAGTTGTATACTACCACACACACACACACATGCACACACACACACACACACACACACACACACACACACAAGCAAGCATATGAGCTGTGCCTTATAGTAACTGTGTCCGTGTTTAAGCATCAGTGAATAAAAATCACTGTCACTGCCTATCAGACTTGACCTTCAGCTAGCTCGGTGGGGTTTCCATGGTAACACACACACACACACACACACAGACACACAGACACGTGTGCATGGACACAGACATATATTTTGAGGCTGTAGTGTCCCAAGTAGACCATGATAATGTGGCTAACTGGTACCCACACACAGCAGAGCCTCATTTCCTGTCTGCGTCCATTGTTCTGGTTCTCACACTGAGTACTTCCACATGTGGCTCAGTATCTCATTTGGCTTACTGACATCTGTTACACACCGGGTCCCTCTGTTGGTGATGACCTGTAATGACAGCATTACAGATCTGTTTTCCATTTGGCAAACCTGCAAAGTTACGTGCTTTACGTCGGCCCACTTGAGTTTGACAGACATTTGGGGGAAACGGCCTTGTTGGTAGATTGACCTCAGTGCACTTTTCAAACATTGTAAGAGTATGTATCATCATCCCAAACCCTCAAACCACAGATTTGAAAATGATCCAAATTTGAGTGGATGTGAAAACATTCCAGCAATACTTAGAGGACCTATTATGCTTTTTGACCTTTTCCCCTTTCCTTTGGTGTGTTATATCGTTTTTGGGGAAAGTAAAAGGTCTCCAGTTGCAAAGCCTAAAGTTCACATCCAAAGAGAGTTTTTCTCCCTTTGAAGCCTTGATCCAAATCTTGCCTATTTATTCGGTTGAGTGTTGATGTCACCAAGTAACCCATTTGCACAACATCTGCCCAGCTGCTAGTTTGTCACACCCTCAAACTAAGCTAGTAGGAGCGGAGTCACCATGTTGAGAAGGGGCTGTTTTCTGCTTGTAAAATGAAAAAGGTCCTTTTGTAAGGATTTCTAAAGAAGGATGAGTTGAAGAATAAAAACGCTAAAATAATGTATTATCATTATTCTTCAGCAGTACAACTCCATTTTTTCTGGCAGAAAAATGGCCACAGGACGCAGGGTTTCCTGGTAAAAGTTCTTTTTTTTATGTTTCTATGACAACAGTATCATCACTCTAACCACTGTCGTATGATAGACTAGCATTGCCCCATGGCTTTTATTTTCTATTTGAGCTTTGTTTGATGATAAGCTTTTCACCTGACAGCCGTAAAGTTAAAGCCAGGAGGATCCGTCGGAGGAAACATGAACGGTGATAAAAACACCAGCAACCAATCTGTGTCCGCCGGCCGATCTCCACCCACAAATGGGATTTTCAGTCTTTGTTATTATGTTTTCTGCCAGACAGAAAAGAGTTTTCAACGTGTTGAAAGGACGTCACATGTGAATGTTTTCTGGATCAAATCAAACAAAACTACCAACTTCCTGGATGATATTTATGCCGTATACTGCCACTGGTCTCTGGGCTGTGTGTCAATACCCGGGTGGATTTGTGTCTTGGCATCATCTCTCATATTGTTCTATGTCATGATCACCACGGGAGCTCCGTGCTGCTTTGTTTCAAACAACTACTAAATGATTTTTTACTGTAAAACCACAACTATCTTCCGTGCCAGGACGAGATCATTGAGTTCGGATCTCAGTGAGGTGTTGACAGCATTTGAGCACCATCCGGACAATTTCTGAAATGTAGGTCTCACAGGAGTTCCCCTCCTGTGAAAGAGCAAAGGCAAGAGAGGAGGAAAACCGGGGGTTTGGAGCACAGCTGAGTCCTGCGCTCTGAATCATTTTCCTGATTTTAAACAGATGAGAACCTCCCGTTCTGAAAAGTAAAACGAATGCGGAAAGTGCCTTAAAATCGCATTCTTTCATCCAGCTGAGGAGGATTACCCTTTTTATATTTATTATCTCAGTAAATGTTAAACATGAGTTCAAGTCTTCTTTAATACAGCATGATCATTTAGTAAATTATGGTCCATTTAGAGTCAAATATATACACAATAATAAAGCAGGGTATGCTTTCGGGCGGGGCTACCCTAGTAAATGACCATGGCTTGTCCGGTCTGGGAGTTGTCTGTTTTCAACCCTTTCACAGTGTGTTTTCAATTCATTTTGGTCATTTAAAAATGTCTAATTCAGCATTTAGGGGGACTTTTATTGGGAAGAATTTATAGGAAATGTGTTTATCCAGTTTTACAGTTCCGATCGGACATGACACTTTAAAGTGTGTGTGGACACACAGATCTGATCACAAAGGTCTCATCGTAAAGACGAGTGTAACCACAGGCTTTATACATTCTGGATATTTCTGATGAACCGTTGATGGCAGCGCGATGGTTATCTTGAAGAACTGCGCAGCCTTACGGCGCCTGGTTGAGGCCGAGACCTCACATGTTACATCTGGCAGACGCTGTGAAGGATGTAGGGTCGGGGAAATATTTGGATTTTTACTGTTGCAGCGCCAAAGCAGACAGATTTATTATGTGCAGACGAGGACAAGCTCTAAAATTCTGATTTAATTTCTTTAAAGACATTAAATGAAATAAGATTTGAAAACATTCGGTCAGGAGAACCCACCCAGGAGTTTGTGGGCTCTCGTTGGCAGAAACCTTGGAGATGGTCTGCTGGATGACACAGCTTGATTTGCAGCCTCGTAGGGAGGAACAGAGGGGAAAGTGGAAAACGGTGAGGACAGAAGAGAGAAATATTGTTTCAAAACTGGGCCATATTTCTGAAAAACCCTTCAAAATTGGGCCGCTTAATATGAGACCATAAAAGAGATACAGTATGTGCACTTTGGAATTAGACAGACATTTTTTATTTAAAACTGAAAGGATGTCTTTATCCCAGCTGGTTATCCATGGTCATGGAGTCAGAAACCACTAATAAACTGACAAGAGACACGGTTTGCAACACCTGGGTGATTATGGGATATTAATATTCAGAATATTCAGTTCCAACCGGCTTTTAAAATAGCTAATTGACTTGTATTCAATGGTTTCACTCGCAGGATAAGCAATTTAAATCTTTTCACCAAGTTCAGCTTCAACGTGTGAACTGTCTGAACTGCTCTTGAAGAAACTGAGACTCAAGTAGTTTGAGATCGTTGCCTGTTAGCTAACATTTTCCGATCTGTTGGCATATATGATGGTGATGATTTCCTCCTCCCTGTCTCCTGGTCCGTCAGGACATCGAGGCGCTGGATTCGGTCCTGCTTTCCAGAGCCCCGGACGGTGACTCTCAGGAGGCCTGGGAAAGCCGTGGCGGCGTAAACCCGTCCACCTCGCGCTCATCCTCCGGTCTGAGCCGGCAGGAACGCAGCCGGCATCTGTGGGACGACATCAGCACCGTGGAGGAAGACTCCAGCAAACTCAACGCCCTGCAGCTTCGCCTGGACGAGTCCCAGAAAGTCCTGCTGAAAGAGAGAGAGTAAGGGAGATGGACAACTGTCTCGGCTGTAGCATAGATATGAAGTGTGCATCGGGGTATACTTAAATTCATTTGCAGATTAATAATTCATCTACAAAGCATCATTTCACTTAGAAAATGCAATACATTCTTAAAGAACCCAACAATATGTTGGCCAGTCCGACTGCCATAACATTATAGTGCTACTGTAATTATGATTCATTGGTAATAATAATCAAATTGCATTATAATGTAACACTGAAGCAAAATGCATAATGACTATTAAAGGTTGAGTAGGTGATTCTATTCAGAAACACTTTATATTACTAGAAATCCTCGTAACATAAGGATAGCAATGAATAAAGTAAACGAAAAAAGAAAGAAAAAAAAAAAAGTAATATCTGGCTGTGGCAGGACTGTAAAAACCCCGTCCAATCAAAAATGTGAGGCCGGAGAAAATAATTGGACGGCCTGCCTGTCTGTCGATGCTTACTTCCTGATTGCACTCTGCCGATCTTGAGCACTCGTTTAGCGTTCTGGGGGACCGGCTCTGAACGGAGGTCTGAACCCTTTGTTCAGACCAGACTTTATCTGTTCAAAGTTAAAGTCTCTTTGTTTTTTCATAATGATCTACTCAACCATTAAGGATGTTTTTCTGAAAACTAAAAGGGATACTCCACCAATTTTATACAGCAAGATCAAGTTTAACTGAGAATACACATTAAAAGCAATGCACATTTTACGTGGAAATGTTCCGAAGGCCACAAAATACAAATTTATGAATGCATGGTGGAAACAAGTTGGGGAAGGGTCTTACAAAAGGAGGCTGTTGGAAATGTAGGATTCAGTTTTTTTTGTAAGTTGCACCAAAAACACCTTGACCAGACCTTTGCTCTTCAAATGTGTCTTTTAATCCACAAATATATGTAAGTACAACACAAAATAGCTTGAGTATCCCTTTAAATAAGGATGCAGGAGTATACTTACATCGTGGTACTAGTATATCAATGCTACCTTCACGGTCAACACTCTTATAATATGCTGAAGCATTATACTTGCACACTTTAAACCACTTGTGCTACTTTGATCATTTCCTGGTCTCAGTAACTCAGTAGAGGTGAGTTATAGTTTATTAGTGCTTATTGGGTTATCTTCTCTAATACCTCGTTAAAAGTGCCAACCTGTAAACATGGCAGACAAGGGAAATTCCTCCACCGCTGCTTATTCTACACCGTCACACAGTGATGGCCTGTCGGGAGGAAGTGCATCCTCCGCTTTTCATTTTCTGTGTGAGTTTTAGTTTTCAGCCATTGGATGCTGGCTGAGAACTTTAAATATGAGTGTCATAGGTGAACTTGACAGAACATTAGTTTGGTTATAAGTGAAGCCATCCCTTCCTCTGGCTGTGAAATAAATAAAACAAACGCATGGCTGCTCACGTGTGCCATCTGTTTTCGAATGCACTCGGCAACAGGCAGTAAAATGTCAAAAAAAAAAAAAGCAATTTCAAAAACACATTTGCTGACTCAAACAATAACCCACTCGGGCAGGAGAGCAGTGTGATTGAGTGTGTCCCGTCTTTGTGTCTTCCCCAGAGACAAGCTGGCTCTGAGCAAGAGCATCGAGAGGCTGGAGGCTGAACTCACTCAGTGGAAATGTAAATACGAGGAGCTCAGCAAGACCAAACAGGAGACCCTCAAACAGGTGAGACATGCATGAACACCTGGCTGACAGTCAGACAGGGTACGTCTGCGTTGATCTCCTGTAATGAACACACAGATTTCAACTCACTGTTGTCGCATCATACAGCATCCCGCCCTTACTTCCTGTCTTGGAAGAAGTGAACTACATGTTCGGCCCTGAGGTTTTTGTAACGCCCCATAAAACCCACTAACTCCCACAAACATCTGGCTTTTGTCTTCATGGGAAAGGTTACAGTCTGCATTCATTTACCAGGACAAATGACTGTGCAGTTGTCACAGGTATTTATCAACTCCAGCTGCGATCGGCAGCGATGGAAACGTGACACCAGGATGGACACGCTCGTTTCCGCTCCTTTAAACCCTGCCCTCCTCAATGTCAAATCCAGTCAGAGAAGCATGGAAATGCACTTAATTCAAACTCGACATAAACCAAATAAAACTCTTTGTTTGTCTTTCCAACAAGCAGCAACTCTGGTTTGAAAGTTTCATGGAGAGGCTGATGAAGTAACAGTTATAAAAAAGAAGTAACCACCAAAGAAACAGAAAAGCACTCCTCGTCTAATGGCGTCCGTCAGCTATTTGTCCAATTTGGGTTTTCCTGTAAAAGAAATGAAGCTGAATTAATTTGATGATTTTGTTTTACAAAAATGGGAAAACCATAGAATCTATATATCCAACATTTTTTCAAGCGCCTCCATGTGTTGCAGATATTGAGGAAAACAAGGAGGCCCCACGTGAACTATTTACACTTTCACAACCTCTCCTTTTTTTTATGAAATATTACAATTATAAGCCTCGATTTGTAACAGAAGCGTTGAGCACACGTAGTGCCCTCGATAATGTCTGTTTTTACAGCTTCTGGCTCTTATAAATGGTGTCATTTTTTAAAAAGAAAACATGCTCTTCCAAACCCAGATTCTGGGATTCAGAGAGTAGATTTCAGTGGTCATACAGTGTCAACCTGGTCCATATTTTCCCATGTTGTTTTATCTCGGAAGCTTATTGCGACAACAATTTTAAAGTTGGTCTGGTATTGAGGGAGAACGCTGCAGACGACAGAAGCTAAACGGGCTGCAATGATGCTGCGCTAATGTATTTAAAAAACCTGCTTATGTTCAGCTGCAGATGCTTCAATCCACCCACCAAAGGCCTGATAAGGACAGGTTGGATGCATTTAGCTCATGGCACCAGTTTGCCTCAGAGCTGCTAGCATGGCTGCACATCCTCCACAACTCCAACAACAGACCATTTACACTTCCATTTCTTTGCCATTGGAGGTCAGTCATGCAGTGGAAGAGAGAGAAGATTTTCATCCCATCAGCAGCTGGACTTTGCTTTTCATTCAGGTTTGGTGAGACTTTATTGGTCTCAGGGATTTGGAACACATTCCTTAAACAAATCTGAACCGAGGCTAAAACCGTAGCTGGCAGCTCATTTAACACAGAGGCCTGCATGTCGGTGCCTTTTTACTGCACTTTTTCCGGTTGCCAAGAATCATAGAGCACAGAATGAAGTGTTCCAGTTATCCACGGTTCTCTGCGGATCATTGGGCCTCGTGCAAGAACCGCTCGTGCAAACTGGTTCCTTTTTAAGTGGCTTGTACGAGGGACTTTGGAGAACTTGCAGCATTCCCACATTCTCTCAAATTAGGAATTTTCTTTTCGGTACAAAAACAGTTGATTAAACCATTTTCTGTTTCATTCCATATTCTCAAATGAAAGATCTTTGTAGCATGCTGATGTTCATAAGTCTAATGGATATGAGATGACAGAAGCCAACAGAATACATAATCATTGAGAAAGATATGAAGGATAGCACAGTACATCTGTAGATATGCAGTAGTATTAAAACAATGTATTCTTTGACCTGCTGCACATAAACAGAAGCACATTCCCCTTCTGTTCCTTTCTCTGGTGATCTTCTTTGATATATATTCTGAACATAAGACCGTCAGTGCTCTGTTAATTTACTTGGTTGTCAGACAACCAAAGTGGCAGGCGTAGAGTGCAGGAGGATTAATCTGGGTAGAAACATGGCTGATGTTTTGGCAGCCTTCCACCACTCGAGGGCAGTCCAGGCCTGCAGAGAGGATGGACTTGGGGAAGAAAAGGACACAGGAAGACACAGGTCTTATGAGAACAAAATCAGTTTGATGAAACCAGAGGAAGGAGAGCATAGGGCAGGAACGTATGAGAGATGTATAGATGGAGATGGTGGGCGTTGTAGATAAGAAGAGATGGAGATGAAAGCAGGATATGGTGGAGAGGAGCCAGATGAGACACAGGCAGAGATAAGATAAGAAGAAGGAGGGGTAGAAAGGGAAGGAAAAGGAGGTTGGGTCATCCTTATCTGCACGCTTGTTGTCCAAGATACGCTTCCAGAAATGGCCACCTTTAAAGGGGGATCAGGAGCATCTAAACTGAATGTCAGAGTTTGAAGGAGAGCTGTTGTTGAGATATTATATGATGATAATGCATTTTTGGTTTCATTCGCCGCCATGCTAAGCACTAACGCTGCTGTTTTCAGTTTCAGAGTAAGCAATGTGAAAAGATTTACACACTAAGGAACAAGATTAAAACTATAATGATGATGTATTTTGTGAAATGGAAGAGAAAAAGAGCAAGCTGAATGGATTTGATGGTTTATTTTAGAAAACTGGAAGAACATCAGCGTCCGACTTTTTCTTGCAAGTGCCCACACGTTTAACCAATATTGCAAAAAAAAAAGACGGATCCACATGTTTTGCATTGAACTCTTTGCTCTTTTACAACCTCTGCTTCCAAACTCTCTTGTCCTCTCCTGCTCTGAGTTCAACAGCCTGCAGTCAAGGTTTCACAGTTTTTTTTTTCTGAAATCTACATTGTAGAAGTCAGCTAAATATTGAGCCATGACATTGCAAATGTTTGGGGTCACGCCAAGTTCAACTGTACTCCAACAAACTCTCCAACTCTCCCTCCATAATGTTGCCTTGTGCAAATGTTCCAATGTTAAGAGATTGTACCCATTAGTCATTAGAAACAAAAAACATGGGAGGAAAGTTTGAAAAGTACTGAAGCTAACATTTTACAATACATGGCAGATAAAAAACCTTTGACATTTTGTCCTCTGCTCCCTCTTCCTTCCACCATCCAGCTGAACCTGCTGAAGGAAATGCACCAGGATGAACTCGGCCGCATATCTGAAGACTTGGAGGATGAACTGGGAGCCCGAACCAGTATGGACAAGAAACTAGCTGAGCTACGAGCTGAGGTGAGTGTGGGTCCCCCCATATAAACCACATCTGTTTTATTTTCTACGTTAGACTCGTCTTTGTTGAGCTAGTTTCAGCATTATTTGCTGCAAGCAAGGGATCAGCCCGTTTTAACGTCTGAATGTTCCAGTTTGATTTGTTTTGACCTTTGTCTTCCTTCCTGGGAAGCAGATGACCCTGAAAGCTCATGTTCAATTTATTCTGGCACATTCATATTTTCAGATCTAATAAAAACAACAAACGTTATTTATATAGTACCTCACACACCAGAAATGTAGCACAAAGTGATTTACAATAAAGGAAAATAGACATGAAAATGAACATAAAATCAGGGATAGAATAAGAATTAAACCCACTGAAGAATAATATTAAAATGACCCATATTTGCAGCATTCACAAACACCAGTAACCTCTACAGCAGCATCAAAGTGTCTCCATTCTCCTCTGCTCTTTTCTTTTCTACATCAATGTTAAAGAATTACTATTTTTTAGATGAAATACCTCCGCCAACTTACTTTCTTTCTCACTTACTCTTAAAAGGGATAGTCTACATGGCGGGACTACACACACACACACACACACACACACTGACCATCTTGCTACGTTAATTGGGATGGTAATGTCGGACTTCTATTCTGTTTCTGTGACAGCGTATTGTACAAAAGGAGGTCACAGCTGCGTAGTACAAGCAGAACAGCGGTTTCATCGTTAGTAGCTTGTTATGGAGGGCTACTAGTCTTGTGATGACATTAACACAAACCTGAGCAGCTTTAATCATCCAGCTCTCTGTATGTCCTTGAGGGCAGGTACATGAAGGAGCCGGTGTAGCTCGTCTCTATTAAATTACAACCTTGAGGTTGGCCCGAACACCTCTGCCCTGCATTTAATCACATCACCTCTGCATGGATCCATCTGTTTTTCGTTTTTACCCACAAATAGGAAACCTGCTTAACTACAAGTGCTGGCAGTTCTTCTCCAAAGTCCTCGTTGTTGTCTCTATTATGCTTTTGTCAAGGATTTAATACTGAAGTGTTGAAAAATGTCTAAAAACACGTCAATATTTCCACTGGCTTTGTATTAGAATGATTGTGAAACACATTCAGGAAGCCTGTGTTTGTATCATCAGTGGCTTTACAGATTATCTTCAGTTTAATTTAACAACACAAAGTAATTGGGCCACAGTTTTGACAAACATTACTTGAGTTTTTCCATTTTAATGCTGCTTTCCACTTCTATTCCACCATATTTTTCCGACAGCTATACTAGTTACCTTGAAGATATAGATCTTGCATAAGAAATCCCCACAGTTCAAATGGTCCAGTATTTCATAAAAGATCAAAGATTAGACCAAATCAGTTCTTTTCCTCTCCCATTAATCATCTCATGAATCCTCGGGTGAACCTCTGGTGGTGCCCGACCCATAGCCAGTTCTAGACTCTGGGGGGGGCCAAAGAAACTAATCACAGCCCTGCTGTGACTAGCTAACATGTTTAGACTTAACTTTCACCTCATAGAAGGCAGTGGATCTTCTCGTATCATCAGTGTGTAAAAGGAGCTTGTGTATCTCCGTCAGATGGAGAGGCTGCAGGTGGAGAACGCTGCAGAGTGGGGTCGCAGGGAGCGCTTGGAGACGGATAAACTCGCCCTGGAGAGGGACAACAAGAAGCTGAGGGCTCAGGCTGAAGACCTGGAGGAGCAGCTGGCCAAGAAACGCCGGCAGGCCGCCTCCGCACTCGACACCGACATGAAGGCCATCCAAAGCGAGCTGTTCGAGAGAAACAAGGTGAGCCGGCCAGTCCTTCCCAGTGCTTGAATTCAGGTCATGGAAATTCTGCTTTGTTACAACTTTTACAACCAATTTTCATACTGTTGTTATTATGACAGCTAACAGAAATAATGGACAAGTAACCCAAGTTGTAATAAACCGGAATGATCCTTTAATCATTTTCTTACAACAACTACACATGCACACTGATGAGATCTCTACATGCTGTGAGATTGTGCCTTGACCTTGCCACTGTCAGCTGTGTGTGTGTGTGTGTGTGTGTGTGTGTGTGTGTGTGTGTGTGTGTGTGTGTGTGTAGAGAGAGAGAGTTTGTGTGTCTTTTAGAAAAGAGAGAGAGATTGATTGTGTTTTTTGTATAGTGTTGAAACCATGGTATTGATCCAAACAGAGAAGGAGAAACAGGGCAAGCGATTAAGACACTGGACACACACACACACACACACACACACACACACACACACACACACACACACACACACACACACACACACACAGGTTGATTGATAGTGGAATCATCTTCAACTCCAGCCAGGGCTTTGGGCATCACTATCACTGCACAGATTGATGCTCACTGTCACACTGCGACACACTGCAGTGCACGCTCACACACACACACACACACACACACATCCTGCAGAGAGTAATGTGGTATGAGCGAAAGCAGAAATGAATATTTTGAGTTTGTTTTTCACTAATCAGAAGGCCTGGTTGTAGATCAGAGTATGTTTGAATTTGTATTTATGACACGCATGAAAATATTAGATGACACAAACACTTTCGGTGCATGCTTATGGCGTGTGGCTGCAGGCCAGCTCGCTACATCCCCCTGTCTTCACCAATACTCGCTTCAAGTATTTTATTTAATCCTTCCTCTGAACACTGCTTTTCTCTTTTATGTGGCGTATTCACTAAAGAACATTTTCTTGGATTTGTGAAGGATTTCCCACCATAGTTTACGCCAGTTTACGTGTACTTGATTTTCCAAATGTATAATGTTACTGATATTAATACTCTGGGGCGACTGTTAACGTTACTAACTTCACCATTTTAGCCGACATTGGCAGCCAAAGCGTCAACTAACTAATGTGGCTAGCTAATGTGGTTAAATTAGCTTCTTACACTGACCTAATAATATTGAGACGGGGGGAATGACACGCTCACCGAAAACAAAGAAGATGAATTGACCATGTGCCAGTTTTTCTTTTAGTTTTAGTTGTTGTGAGAATGAATGTGATCTCTCAGGCCTGTTTTTTAATTGGCCAAACAGCAGCTACAATATCTGTCAACAGCCGGTGAAATTTTGCTTTTTAGTTAGCACTGCCACATTTACAGTGATGTAAAGCAATGTGAAAAAAAAAAAGAGCAAAAATCACATATTTTTACGACAGAATTGGCTTCAGCTCGTTAGCCAAAGGCACTTTCAAAGCAGCGTTTTATATACACTGGCACCGGGGACAGTCGACTAATGAATGAATCAGCAAATCCTTTCACCTCTAGTTGTTTTTTTAACGCCACCAAATCCCAACACACTTGCTTTGCCTGACTTTGAGCTGTAGAGACTCACTCAGGCTCACGTTGGGGACAAACCTCATTCCAGCGCTGGCGATAACTGAACACAACTCCTGATATCTTAAGGGATTCAATCAATGGAGTCATTCAAGGGTAGGTTGGGCCTTTGGGCATGAATACGTCGGTCTGCAATTTAGCCTGGTGACACACTTTGACTTTCAAACATACAAAGATATTTATGGCTGATAGCAAATGTATTTGTATGGTAGTTTTCATAAAACACAGCTGTGGAAATGCATGAAAACAACCTCAAAAAGGGGAAATCAAGTTGATTTAAATACAATATGATAACCCTTAGTATATAATAAAATAGCTCGGGTACATGTCCTGTCCTGTTATGACCCCTGTGGCCAGCAGGTGGGGTTGTTTACCCAACATGCACCTCTCTGGCAGGATCGAGGCATTTCTGCTGCTTTTAAAGATGGACGCAGATAAATCACGTTAAATGATAACCCATGGTGGCCGTGAAGTTGTTTTATGCAGGACTGAGTGCTAACTTGACCTGAGATCAGCTTGTCATGTTTTTCTGGGAAATAGAGTCTCTTGCTGTGAATATAATGTCCCAGTGATTCATGGGAAGGGATAAGTCAATGGACAGAATGTGATCCACCATGTGGACCTAAAGAGCAATATAAGTACGAGAATTGTATTTTGTATATATATCTTTTGTGTTCAGTGGAAAGTATCTATTTTAGTGTGTGTGTGTGTGTGTGTGTGTGTGAACCCTAGTCCTTTTAAATGGCCCTATTAGCAGCAGGTCTGGTGGCACTAGCAGATATGTGTGAAAGTGTTGGTCAATATAATGGCCTCCATTATCAGAGTTATTTATGAAGCTCTCAGGTTTATTTACTGCTGCTGCAACGTGGCACACACACACACGCACACACACACACACGCACTCACATGCACACACACACACACACACACACACACACACACAATTCTACCCTTTCAGATGGAGAGAGAGAATAATTACTCCAAACATCACGTTTGTGCAGAATCGCAACAGAGTGAATTAGACTGAGTTTTAGAGGAAGGAGGTTGAATATGAGGAAGAAGAGGAGGATCAAAGAGGACAGAATGGCTGATGAAGAGAGGAAAGAGGGAAAGGAAGAAAATGAACAGGGAAAGGGGCTGATAGAAGCAGAAGAAACTAGCGTGGCAGAACAGAAACATGACCAAATCAGTGATGTTGCTTTGCGTCATGAAGAATAAATCTGCCTTATCATAGAAATAAACAAAAGAATCTTTGCTGTAATCACCATGTTCTCACCATCTGGCAGCCTGATTTTCTGCACAGATGTATCACTTTTACTCCTGTCTTAGTCGAGTTTCAGGTTTGTGATTAAAGTTTCACATCAATTCACTTTCTTATTATATCCCACTTTCTGTGTCGACTGTCTGGTAAATAAAGTTTTCATATACATAAGATAAACCTTTTGACATCGCTGCAGAATGAACACAAGAACAGAAACGCTTTTCAACATCTTTACCCCATCGTCTCTCACCGGAGCTCCCATCATATTTTATTTCCTACTCTTCTAACGTTACAGCGGAGGAAGACATTTTTTCAGAATTTAACATTGTGTCAACCAGAAGCACGAAGAGAACAATTATGGAAACATGATACGTCCTCTCAGCAATGACGCTCACGTTTTGTCTCGCTGTAAATCCCTTTGCCGTGATGCGTTTTGTCCCAACACACCCAGTCTTGGACAGTCTGCCACCAATGTGTTTATTGTTAAATAGTTCACCACAAAGCACAAAATCTGTCATAAATCTAGCCCCTTAGTTTGGACTCCAGAGCTCCAGATTGATGCATTTAACTTAATGTAATTGTTTCTAAAGTCAATTAGTAATTGTCTTCATGATCTCCATCTTGACTGTGATTTTTGCCATAATTAAGCAGCACTGATGCCTTGTGGTGTGACCAATCATAGCCTACCTATCAGCCAGTGCATAATTACTTGTTCAGACTGTACACCTTTCTACCCAAAGCTCTTCAGCTTCAGGTGTCTTCCATTGTGTAAAACAGTCATTGTATGTGTCTCGTTTATTTAATGAGGAACCCGATAAAAATCCATTGGCAGTTTAGTAACCAGTACCTTCAGACTGGGAACTGATCGGATGCCTTCTGGACCAACATACAGAGGATTTCCACCACTGTGTCCAGAACAGCTGCCTTTTCACTCTGACCTGCTCTCTAAAAGTGCAAACAGGTTGTCTCAGTATGTCCTCTCTGCAGGGAGAGACTGGGCTCTGATAACATGTAGACGATGGGTGGGATAGTTCTGCTGTAAATCACATTCTGTTATATTTGGGATGCTCAGTCCATAATGAACTGTGATATCAGCAGCAGCTTAGAAAGCTTGTGTTAATGGTAATGTAATGATTCACTATCATCTGGATGCCTGCTCCGTTTAAACCCCCCTGTCCTTACCTGGACAGGTGGTACGTTCCAGTCAGGCTGAGAAGGTCAAATCGCATTCACTGGAATAAGGAGAAAGAGGAGTTGGCAGCTCGCTGAGAGGCTGCAGCTTTCTTTTGTTTGATCTAGTTTTGTTGAAATTCACAGGTTTCATTTTTGTCCTTTGTTTCAGTAAACCTTTTGTTAATGAATGCAGCTTTTTTTTTTGCACAACTTCTGCTTATCAACCTGGTTCTTCAACATGCCGGTGACAAACCACCTCATCTTAATACTGTGTGTGTACTACACACACACACACACACACACACACACACACACACACACACACACACACACACGTTAAAGTTATCTAAGGGATTTTGAAGTAAGTTTGGATCTTTACTTTTATTTTCAAAGAAAACATGGATATGCATCTTGCAGATTCAGTAGTGACAGATTCCCAGTGCTTCTTAGATTCTACATGTGTTAAAATATGTTTACAGATGTGACACATGACAAGTGGTACTCCTGAGTGAATTCAATTGTTATATGTAGTATATGTTCACATCAACACACTCTTGTTTAGTATACAGTAATATATAGTGTATTCTTTTCCATGTCCATAACCATGTTAATTCAGGGTGCTTTTATTGGAGTAACCTCTAATATTTTGTCCTCTATTTTGTCTAATCTATGTCTTAATTTTCTTCCTCGTCTTTATTTGAGCCGATCTGTCCTGGCCAATCTGGTTGGAGCAGTGCCCATAAGTCCCTCCCCCACTGTATCGCTCTCAGGCAGCCCTGATTATAAAGCCAATTCTGCTATAGTGTGTGTGTGTGTGTGTGTGTGTGTGTGTGTGTGTGTGTGTGTGTGTGTGTGATGAGAGACTTCGCTGTCTAAATTAATGCTGAATTCACTATGGTGGAGGGGGGAGGGAGAATTATAGAGATTCTTTGTGTGTGTCTGGAATATGCAAGTGCGATCATTGTACATCAGTTATTTCCACATCTGACGCTGTTTTTAAATTATATTTTTTTCCTCACATTTAAAGCTCCTTTTTGTGAAGGTGATGAATGTGTGAATATATATTTCTGGGCGTAAGCCTGTGATATATTTGTGGTTGTGTAGCTTTGCTTTAGTGGAACAGATGTAGCAGCAGACTTCAGGGTCTCTCCAGTCAAGGAGAAACATTTAACAGGCAGTGTGGTGTAACACACACACACACACACACACGCACACACACACACACACGCACACACGCGTGTACAGTAACACACATAATTGTGCTTTAGTGTGTGAGCATACAGATTTGGCACAAATCCGTCAGCCCATACTGGAGTATTAACACACAAAAACAAACATAAGCAACTTGAATGAAGAAGCCTCCACACACACACACACACACACACACACACACACACACACACACACACACACCTATGTATGTAGAGACACACTCGTAGATCATTCAGTAATCCCTCATGTTTAATAGAGTCAGGGACTCCCAGCCTCTCGCCCTCCTCCCATTCATCCGTCAGCCCCACCCCCCTACCTCCGCTGCCCTCTCACACATTCATTACACCGTCTTGAAATGATGAAACTGCAGGGAATATTGAGGTTTCTGGCCTGAACTAGAAAGCTGCTTCATTTCATTTCATCAGGCATTTTGTCTGACAGATTACAGGCCAGGGACAGCAGCCAGGACCATACATCCGTCCTGTCGTCCGTCCACCACATTCTTCGGTTGGTGTTGTGGAATAAAGGGCTGCTTTTCTAGCTCAGATGATATCTAGCATGCACACTAATTGTTAGAAATGGGTTTTAAATGGGCTTACTGGACATACATCATGGTGGGTTTTGATTTCAGCCTAGCAGCCTTTTTTCTAGGTGTCCCATTTCTCAGGAAGTGGGTATTTTTGGATGTGCTATTGGCCAGGTAGATGAAACTTTAATGAAACTGGTGAGAAGAAGGAAGAACGTGGGAAAAAGAGGAAAAAAGAAAAGATTTTAAGACTAGGGATGTCATAAGAGCCAGTGCTTTGGCACCAAGTTGATGCAGAAATATTAAAAAAATGAAGGTACTCCTTTGAGAGAATGTGTTTGGGATGAACAGAGAGAGGGATTTCTGTAACTATCGCTCAGCAAGTGACAAATTAAACTGTGCACTGATGTGTTAAAACTGTAAACTCACTATCGACGCGTCTTGGTGAGGCATCCTGTTATTTCCCAGATAATCAACATTGTGAACTCATCACAAACATGCTTTACTCTCTTCATGTGATTGTATATTTAATCAATGCCTTATTTACTTATTTAATGATGAACGCATTAAGCCTACTGAGACTTTAAAGTATTATTTTCATTATTGATTAGCTTGTCAATTCGTTTTCCATTTGTTGAATTAATTGCTTAGTCAATGAACGAAGGGTTGAAAATGCAGTTTCCCAGAGTTCAGTCTGACTAATGGTGGAAAAGCTAGTTAACAATGGGAAGAAAAACTGCCAAAAAACAGATGAGCTATTCTTTTCAAAGAAAGTGAGGACGATTTTCTGAATACCTACAACCAAATGAATATTAATTCACCGCTCAAAATAGTCCCTAATGGATGCACTACTTCCTGCTGTTTGAGTAAGGAATAAAAACTAGTATCCAGCTGTTTTAGGAAGTCAGACAGAGACTAACGCACGTTAGTTCTGTATGTTCATGGGGTTTTGTGACAATAAGAGAAATATAGAATGAATGCCAGATGTTTCCATTCATGCATAGCTCATATTTCTCTGTTAAGCAGTTTTGTCAAAGCTTGTGAAGGCTGCACAGTCTCTCTCCTTTGTTCTTATGCTTACCTTTATTATCCTGCAAAATACCGCTCCTCCAATTACTATCCCCCCCCCCCCCCCCTCACTTCTCCTCATCTGTCTCCTCATCCCTTCATCCCCGTCTCAAGACCACTCCCCCACTTTAATTATTCCCTCCTGCATCACCCTGCCGCTGTCTTTGTTTGCTCTGGCTCTGGGGTTACACTAGTATCTGTGTGGTATTCAGACATTCTGCCTTGATTATCAGCTAAATATTCACTGAGGGGGGAGGTAGTCTACGTCTCCTCTTTAGGAATGTGTTATTATTTGAACAGATAGAGCATCAAATATGCTCTTTATGTATTTCATGTGAGAATAAATGCACTAAAAACTCAAGAAGTTAGAGCTGGCTTTATCGCTTAAAGGATCAAATGCAGATATAAATGAATAAATAAGTAAAGGGCACTTTCCGCTGCTTGATCTTGGCTTGCCTTTTATTGTTCCTGTAGATATCTCCTTTCACTCCATCGTATTGTTGTATGAATGCAGAAAAGCTTTCTTGGAAGCTGCTCCGTCTGGGGAGCCATTAGACGTGAGACAGCAGAGAGGGAGGCTGAATCAACACCATCAAAGTACATGAAAGTGCAGTGAGTGACAATGGTGCATTATTGATGATGCCATTAGCTCCGAGTGCATACTTTCCTTAGCTAATCCTGATGCCAACATGTGGAGCAGAGCTTTTCGTTGGCTCGGACCTGACCACAACCACAATTACATATAATTACAGTGTGATAAATAGATGAAAAAACCCTATTTGTAACGGTTTGGGGCCAAATCAAATGGTAGCATGCAGAAGTGTCCAATTAGAGGCCATTACACCCACGTGGCACTCATCAGTACATCTTAAATCCAGAGAGCAGGGACAGAGAGCCGCCCTGTCCTGTACATCACCGGACCTTTTGTTGTAATAAGATATATTTGTCTTTGTTAAAGGGAATCTTTCATCTGTTAGTGCTTGCTTCCTCGCTGACGGCCTCTTTCTTGTTGAATATGTGTAGTAATCCATTAGGGATAGGACGGTATAGGATTTGTTTGCGACTCGCAAACAAATTAAGCTGATCATGGTCAATTTCCCTTATCATTAATACACTACAGCTGTAAATGTAAATTGTTCACTCAAGTTGAAACCTTTTTAAGCTGACTGTGCAATCAAGCCGCCTCTAAGATTAGCTTTGGATTCTGTCTGAACGAGATTCCTCTAAGTGGATCCACGACAGATCGCTTGATTTGGTCCAAGTGATCTAAAATCTCTTTAGTCGATTCTTTACGGGGAAACTGAGATTTACAGATCTGTTGTTTAAATCAACTAATTGATTGTTTGTCAACTAAGAATACATTTTTATTTGACCGGTGTGGACAGCTAGTCGCCCAAAGTAGCATTTGATTGGACGTTATTGTGTAAATGCCCCTGAACAACATATTAGCCCATTAATTATGTTAAAGCAATGAATGAGACAGAAGAGCGGGTTGACCAGAAACATTAGTCTCTAACTCTTTTCCGTCTGTGTGATGTCCTTAGGAGCTCGCCGACCTTCGCCATGTCCACACTAAGCTGAAGAAGCAGTTCCAGGAGAAGACGGTGGAGCTCGCCCACGCCAACAGGAGGGTGGAGAGCCACGAGGCCGAAGTCAAGAAGCTCCGACTGAGAGTGGAGGAGCTCAAGAAAGAGTTGGGACAGGCGGAAGATGAGGTAAGAAGAACATGGTCTCGTTCGAACTACAGCTTTCTACTCCCACAGAGATAACAGACATGATTATAACGTCTGCTGTGTGTTGTCCTTTAGACAACCCTGTCATGTAATGATCAGCCCAGAACCAGTCAACTATGTTAATGAGTGAGACTTGTGTGATTGTCCATTACTAATCTGTGTGTGTGTGTGTGTGTGTGTGTGTGTGTGTGTGTTCAGTTGGATGAGTCCCATAACCAGACCAGGAAGCTGCAGAGGTCTCTGGATGAGCAGGTGGAACAGACTGAGAACCTGCAGGTACAATTGGAACACTTACAGTCAAGGTAAGAGACACACACACACACACACACACACACAGGCTTGTCAGTCAGCAGAGACTGTTTTTCTTTGAGTGTTCTTCATTTGTGACATTGACAGTCAATTAGTGCTTAACGTGTTGCTACTTCAATCAGAGTATCCATTGGCATGACTAGGTTGTAATGCAGGCTAGGGAACACTTGGTACCGACATGGGGCCTGGCTGAAGCGGGCCCGTATAAAGCCATGCAGCGTTACCTGGTCATTTTATTGCATGTTATGTTATTTTATTAAAGCAACATTTCAAGAGCTCTTGTATGGTGACATATTTCTGATGATATTTTGCTTGAAATTCATTGTTTTCCCGCTGATGTACGCATATGTAATGATTTCTAGGGGAAAAAAACTTCAGGTTTTGATATATAAATATGAAGAAATTGATTATTTAGGCCATACGTTGCACATGAAAAAGTGTTGGAAAGGCATTTATCATTTCTGGATGCATTATTTGATTTTTTTTTTAGTACTTTCACCTGTAAGCATTTACACCTGTTATTCCTCCCACACTCCAAAGACATGCAGGGCAGGTTCATTGTAGGTGTGAATGTGAGTGTGTCTCTGAGTTCGTTCATAGACAGGCTCTCATCCAGGTTTTCCATGCCTTTGCCCAATGTCAGCTCCAGCCATTCGTCAGTACCATTCTGGTGAACCTGAACTACATTAGTATCCTGTTCTCAAAATCCCCAAAGACTTTGTCTATCTTTGAAAAAGGCTTATGTCAAAATCTTTGTTCTGTAAGCATGAGTGGTGGCATGTTTCGCAACAGCACTCACACTCCCAGACATGCCTACACAACCATGAAAGCACTTACTCACAACACATCATGTTCAGGTGTGTGTGTGTGTGTGTGTGTGTGTGTGTGTGTGTGTGTGTGGGTGTTGTGTGCGTGTTGTGTGTGTGTGTGTGTGTGTGTGTGTGTGTGTGTGTGTGAGCTGACAGCCTACTTGTAGCTGCCAGGCTCACTGTGAGCATCAGCACTAACTTCTCTTACCATTCAGAGATTAGCTTCTTCTGATCTGTGTGTGTCGGTGTGTGTGTGGTGTCGGTGTGTCGTGTGTGTGTCGTCAGTGTGTGTGTTGTGTGTGTGTGTGTAGCTCTCACACTCTATCAGCGTTGCACAGTCCTCAGCTCCTTGCTCTCTGCCTCACCCTCTGCATTCTCTCCATTTTCTCCACGTCGTTGCTCCGGCGCCCAACAGCCAATCACAGAGCTCCCAGTCACAGGTTACCCTAGTAACAGAGAGCTCTCTTGCTTTGCTTTTGCTCCGTGGAGGAGTGACAGGCGTGTCGGCATGGTAACAGCTTCAGAAACTGACACAAATCTGTGTGTGTTCTTTGTAGATGGTGTAGCTTAAGAGACTGCTTGACTGTGATGTGGGGTGTGTGTGTGTGTGTGTGTGTGTGTGTGTGTGTGTGTGTGTGCGCGCGCATGCTTGTGTGTGTTTCATGTTGATGGATTGCTCTGTTCTGACTGCATCAGTTCTTTCTGTCGGTGTGTTTTACACCCTGTGCCACTCACACATGTTACACAGAAAAGTGTGTGTGTGTGCGTGGTGTGTGTGTGTGTGTGTGTGTGTGTGAGAGAGAGACGGCCTGTACTGTATGTGCTGCGTCATTTTGTTTTGTCATAAATTTTTTTCCTAAAACAAAATATCAAGTATTTTGAGTTTGCGTCCCCCGGGGACAAGAAACCTTTTGAGGAACTCGGTGTGTTTTGACGGTAGGGGACCGGGGTCTAATTTATTTTCCGGGGGCATCCCCCCTCCCAAACAGGCCTGGTCAAGGAGTAGTACTTTTTGAAAATACAGAAACTTTCTGGGGTGTGCAGAGATGACCGTTGCCAATTGGTCAAACACACACAGCGGCGCTGCTTCAACATCAGGTCCAGGTGTGTGTGTGTGTGTGTGTGTGTGCGTGTGTGTGTGTGTGTGTGTGTGATGTGAAGCTGACAGCCTACTTGTAGCTGCCAAGCACGCTCTGAGCCATGTGTGAAATGAATTGTGAAATGAAATATTGTAGCAGCAAGACAAAATCAAGTTTTTTTTTTTTTTTTTTTAGATGAAACACAAACTGCAGGCTTTGCCCCTGCGACCAGCAGCTGCCGTCATCGGTGTCATTGACCAACAATGAAAAAATGGCTGAAGAACCCTTTATTTCCCTGCAAAGTATAATATTCCCAAGAATTTACTTGGTGGAAAAGTGACAGGGGAAACACATTGCCGTTGGTTTCAGCACGCATCTGATTGGATGTTTGTGGAAATAAGTAGGTTTGATTGGGAAAACATCTTTTTGTTGTTGCCAACAAAGAAGAAGCATCCGTTCAATGCAGGCAACAACCTCCCGTTGTGAAGCTCAGGCTTAAGTGTCTTGAACTCGCATTCTCTCTACTGGCCACCAGGGTGTGACTCCTGGTTGCAAAAATAAGTCAATTTGCATGGAAGTCTATAAGAAAATGACCCTACTTCTCACTTGATGTATTACCTCAGTAGGCCTACATACATTGTAAACATTTTATGGACTCAATCTCTAGTTCAATTCAGTTTCTATTTGTTCATTATTTTCATAATGGCATGCCTTCCGGGGCCATAAGGGCGACAGAGCTGTCCCATGAGGGTTTTCTAAAGCTGGTCTGCACTAAAACTGTTTGGCAACCACAAAGTCCTCTGTCTCACACCCACATACACACACACACACACACACACACACTCAATCAGCGGCTGCTTGTGTTTCCATCTGTGGAACATGATCTGCTGCATCGTGGCCACACTGTTGCTCTTGCAGGGGTTCTTTGTACTCGCTGAAAGAGCGACCGCAACACTTGAAACAAGTGGATGGCAGACGTCTCTGTCTCTACCTTCCCGACCCTCTTTCTGTATAGATTGGCAGTCATTTATATCATAAAAGTGTTTGCAGACTCACTAGAAAAGCTTTTAGTGGCCGAGCTGTTGTTGTGGTCCAGATGTTACGATAGTTATACCTACCTGACCTGGCATGCTGACTGACAAGCATCTGATAGCAGGAGAGGGAGGGAGGGAGGATCAAAAGGTGCTGTGATGGAGGAACTATCAGAGAGGAGGAACCGTGGGGGAAAAGTGTCCAATCTAAATCTAAGCCAGTGATGTAAATGTGGTTTGCTGCGTTGTCATGGAGATGGCTCAGTTGTTATCACGCGACCTTGGTGAGGAACTTTGGTCAGATACGAATGTCCTGGTGTCGGATGTGAATGTCCTCCCTGTTCAGAGAGCCGATATGGTCTGATTCTGGTGTTCCTCCAGTCCGTTGGTTTCCCACACAGCTGTCAAATGTGAAGTCAGTGTGAAGTCTTCCTCCTGGATGGTCTGCTTCGTGTTCACAAGGACTTTTCTAGACAGGTTTTGGTCAGTCCCTGAACTAATATGAGGCACCATCGGAGAACCACAATAGATACAATATTCTTGATGCACGATGTGTCTATTTGTGTCTTTGCATTGACTTAATATGTGATCATGTCCTGCTGACCAACCTTTTTAAAGTGTTTGGTCCACACCAGAGTTTGAATGGCAGCGTGGGACACCAGGGCACAGAAAGTTTTCTAGCGTGTAAGTCGCCTGTATGGCTTTGCATCACATTTTCTCAAATTATTGATTGTTATTAAAAAAAAAAGACGTTTTCAACCAGTTACACTGCAAGAAAATCACTGTTTCGACACCAGAAAATGAACTGGCATTACAGTCATTAACTGGCAACATATTACAAAAAGTATTTTTGTTAATTTACTTTGAATTAATTCTATACAACTCCTTATACAGTGCCCACTTAAAAGATTACATTTCAGATGTAAATCTGAGACCATCTAATCTGTCTAATATTAATTTGTAACAAACAGAAAGCGCAGAAATGGCAAAATATTGGTGTGTGTGCCAATAGGTTAAGATTTCCCCTCAATTTAGACAAATCAACATCTGTCAGTCAAACTAGGACGTGCAACGTACATACAGTGAGTGTCATTTGTTATTCTTAAGGCTAATTCTGGTTTATTTGTAAGAAATTCACCTGGCAGTAGTTCACACAACCCAGCCCTCCAGGGGACATTCGACTTTTGTTGCAGTAAAGCTCTTCATCTTTGTCAGGTGCCACTGTGGCTTTTTACTCTCTTTGTTGTTGTCTTGTTTAGCTTCACAGCTTTTCTCACATGTCGTACCCGAGGAATGCAAAATGGATGTTGTTGAGGTTAAATATGAGTTGGAATATGTGATTAGCATCTTAAGAGAGTGTGTTCAGAAAGTCTTGGATCTGGGAAGAAACCGACCGAAATGCATAAGAGGATTAAAATTGACTGTCTTTCAGAGAGCCGAAGCCTCAAACCATCCGACCGTCCTGACAACTCGTGCGTTCAGGGAAAACGAGGGCAGCAAGACAGAACGCCGTGTAGAATCAAGTGTGGCCAATTCTATCTCCAGGGTCTGTTTCATAATAGACTTAGCTTGCATCTTTGGAAAAAAAAAATCAATAGTCATTGCCTTTTTAAATCAATTGGAAATGCATACAGCCCAGGGTGAAATTGCATTTTTTTTTTTTTTTCTCCATCATTTTGTGGCTCATTGAAATCAACTCTGGCATCACATATTCCCTCGTTTTTCCATTGTCCTCAGCAGAAATGAACCCAGAGATCTAAAAGATGTCACTTGCTTTAGCTTCAGACAGTCGATATAGTACCGTCTCCATACATTTAGATGCTGTTGTCTAATGCTGAACCGGAGTCGGTACTGATCTCTGTACCAATCGGTCAGAACTCATCTAAATGTATTTTTTAACAGTCATTTTTGTAACGAGTACCATCACCTCTCTGGGTCATAGGATGCTGATGTTGGTCCCCTGCCTGCACAAATTTATTGACAAAGTGTCGCAGCTGTCGCAAATTTGCATCACTGCCGATATGAATAGTAATATTACTGTGTCATTTACATGCGACGCCCCCGGTTTGTACTGTCACGTAGACAGCGGTGTGTGAATTGACAATCATAACGCATATCGAGTGCGTGAAAGCATAGGGGTGAATGGAAGTAAAAAAAAGATAAAACATTCTGGGCACAAGATCTTTCCAAGTTGTGGGGATCAATGTGCAATCAGAAAACCACTCGGATTCACTTACCGGTTTGTTTTGATGATGATGACGGATAAATAAAAGCACAAACACTCCAAAACGTAGTCGATGTCAATCGGTCAATAGCACAAACATCTCCAAAACATCACAAAACCTCTAGAAAGAACACGTCGTAGCTCCTGTTGCTCTGCTAGCGTCTCTGCACATGTGCAGGTGTGAGTTTGTGGCAACCACAGAAAACCAGTCTTTAAACGCGTTCTCACCGCTGCATCTCATTATTTCTTCAGCAGACGTTTGGAGGAAGCGGGGCTCCGAATGCTTCAGGTCTTTTTGGCCCGGCTGAAGTTTTTTCCTCGCAGTATGTTGTTTTAGTCTGAGCTTTTCTGGGTGCCGATGTGCCAAATGACTTCTCATGTTAGAATTCTCTTATTCTAGCTGATGATCGTCCAGCAGGATTTACAAACAGTTTTATGTGTGTCAGTGTTTAGCGTCAGCTTAAAGACAAAAGGAGGCCACACGGCAAATTACCAAGCAGGAGGCGAAGGGAAGTTTAAGTATTCTAATGTAACGGTAATGAAATGTGCAGGGAATAGGAATGCTGGGTGCTTAGGAGTGCTTAGGAGTTCCTCCATCACTGCTCTGGTGGAGGAACGGAGTCACGAGTGGGTGAGCAGGGATCCAGGTGAGATGGGAGCAGATGAGAACACAAGGGAGGATCAAAAGCAGGCTTACAGAGACAGATCTCAGGCAGGCACAGACCGAACTAGAGGATTTGGCTGTAGAGTCACGGGGAGGGAAACGTAGAAGAAACAGTTGGACCGGGAGAAGACGTGGGGAGTTTCATTATCGTCATTTCTTGAAATGGGAAAACCAAAATGTTCCCACACATCAGCTTCTCAATTGATTAATTTTGTTGATGCTCGTCCTCATCGTTTGCATTTTTTTTTGTTGGGTGTGAGAGAGCGCTTGTACGCAAAGGATGATGGGAATCTGAGTGCTTGACTAGTATGTTTGCAGCCTCTGCTGTTCAAACAACAACAGTACAGTTTTCACATGATGGAGACGCGTATTGGCCCGAGAGGGACGGTAGAACCATTTAATATCATGGGAAAGTTCATCACAGTCTCATGACGGCACAGAGACATTTTTTTTTTAATGGCGAGGTTTGATGCATCGTTACATCCCTACCAGTAACTGTAGCTGTTAGACGTTGGAACTAAATCTCAGGTAGACTGTGAGATGTTGGATGAATTCAGAACAACACAAAACTTTCACCTCCATGACGCTCTTATTTGGCTTTCTTCCCAACAAGCATTTATAACAACACACACACACACACACACACACACACACACACACACAAACACACATTGAGGGCAGAGTGTGTCTCATGTAAAAATGATATGCAGTACTCTCATATTCTTCAGCATTGTAATGCTTTTTTAACACCGCTCTCTCTCCCCCTCTCTCTCTCTCCCTCCCTCCCCCCCTCCCTCTCAGACTGCGGCGGCAGCAGCAGAGTCCTGGTCTGTTTGGGAAGATTCGATCGGCCCGGTTCAGTCCCGAAAACCCCGACGGTCCGGCCAGCGACATGGATGAGGAGGAGGAGGAACTGCAGCTCCAGATCCAATGACACACACACACTTAAACACACACACACACACATTTAATGATACAGGATCTACTTTTACAGACATCAGCAGTCACATACAGAAGTAGAGTACTGTTGAAAACTTTGTATCTGCAGAAACGTTCTGCGACAGGAAGCGGCTGTCTTCTGCTCAACCAGCGAGTCCTTAAAGGACCACTCCAACGTTACGGGACATGTTTTACACAGAGTCGGATCAAAAGATCCCCACTCTCTTATCTCCACGTGTCCCTGTTGGATTCAGTTATTAGCTAATTGATTGCTGCCCATGTTAATGATGAATTATCCAATTATCATGAAACACACACACATTTCCATACACATTAAGACACATGTTGACTCACAGCCACAAGATAAAACCCGGCAGGCGTGTGACAGACGTTGATACTGAATGAAAAGATCTTTCTTCATCTTTCCACCAAACCACTAAAGCGGAGGCCGACGCTCATTCTTACCTCAGATCATCACGTCCCATCTGAACTGTGCTACTGTATTCAAACAGCCTCATCGCCATGGTTACTCCCCTCATAGCTGTCAGCTGTGGAGACGATGCCTTTCATGAGCTTAAAAGCGTTGATACATTTTAGGAATTTTTACCCAAATATCGAAGATTCAAAGTCCGTTTCCCATGTATTTAAAGTTCAAAAGCAATGCTGGGAGCACACTACACCCCTTTGAGCCGCATTATAGCTGCCTCTTGGATAGACGGCCACAGTTCATGCGGAGCAGAAGCTTCTGATCTTGCCGATTTTCTTTTTGTTACTCCCAAACTGGGAGAACGCCCCACCTCCGCATTACTCCGTAGCGAATGTGGTTAATGCTGCCCTTCAGTTGGGTTATGGGTTGTTAAAACGAGGGACGTGTTCAGATGCATGAAAGATTAATAAAAAAGGGAGCGCAAAGGCTTAAATAACTTCATAAGTTCACGGCTGCGCGGTTTGGCCGCAAATTTATATCACTGTATAATTTAGAAGCACGGACCGTGGCGGTTTTTGTCACAGTGCATTTGTTTTTCCTAAAATGTCAATATGAATGCCTCTGAGGGTGGAGAGCACTGGTATGGCAACTACAGGCATTGTTAACTTCTAAATGTTATCTTTATACTTTTTATTGTCACCTGTTGTCACACGGAATTCAAATGAAAAAGAAATTAATGACTGTAATTTTATTTAAATGCTTTGATTAAAAAAGTCTTGGCATTCAAAATTAAATTTAGTATTTTTAGCTCATTAGAGCTAATGTTGTTAATGAAGTTATATAAGTCACGATCCCCTCTCTAATATCTGCTTTATATTGCTGTGAAAATATCTCCTTCATACCTTCCATCTCATATATACATATACACACACCCTTTGAGTGCTGCAAGCAGCAAAGCAAAATTTGGTTTTAACACCAAAAAAATCTGGAATGAAGATAAATATTTTGTTAGATAAAACATGTTCTCGGACTTTTCAATAACTCGTGACTTCTGGACTTTACAACACTCCGGAGTTATTGGAAATGCTTGGATCCCACGAGTCAGAAGCAGTGATACGCGGATCAAGGTTTTTTAATAAAAAATCCGCCACCCGAACCCGACCCTCGAGCTGCCAATTTTATGCATCATAGTAGCATAATTGTCCGGGCTGAGCACCGTGGCTCTCGCTGTGTGTGTGTTTTTAGAGAGAATGACAGACAGGGGAAGAGAAGGAAGTGTTTGTGTACGCGGGTTGTAGGTCAACAATCGCATCACTCCTGCACAGCCTCCACTGGAAGCTAATGATACAACTAGATAATACTGCTTATAGCCTATTTTTATCTGAAAAAGCATAGAGACAGCAGGTTAGCGGGGAGCACTGTCGCCTCTGTTTGCCATGTTCTTTCTGCCCACATGGGTTTCTTCTTGGGTGCGCTTGTTTTCTCCCCACGCGCTCTGAATGGGGGTCGTTGCATCAGGAAGGGCATCCGGCATCGAACCTAAAATTAGATTTCCATACTGGTCGAGGCCGGTTCGCGCCCCTCATCCTCTATCCAGCCCCCCAGAATCCCCCCATCAATTAAAATGTAGGCTAATGCCTCTGCTGAATATTAATGTTGTGATTATTATTCTGGGTTATATTATTAGCAGCAATTTTGAACAAAGAAAGCCACTTTGAAGATGCAATTTTCACTTCAACAATGGGGGGAGGGACACATTAAGCAGCACGTTTATGTATGTATTTGCCTCAAACACTTAATTTCCTGCATTCTGATGATTTTGGAGGGAAATGTATGTAAAGGAAAAACACAAAATTTAAAGCAGCAGGTGACAATTCAAGGCTCTCAGGTATTCTGTATCGCTTTCCCAATGATTCCCAACATTTCCCAAACATCTGTGTTCTCTGAGGAGTTGAGGTCAAAGTTGTGATATTTTGAGAGACGTTCATCAGCGGATGTGGCAGCACCGCCTCCGACGAGATGGATGATCCGCTGTGATGTGACCAGGCGTTTTTTTAATGGTGTAGTGTGTTCCCAGCATGACTGGAGCTGCTCCGTGACAATAAACACATGTAATAGTGGGTTTTACAGCACATGTACATCAGCAGGAGCCAAGCGAGAGAATGTAAAGCATCCTCGTAAAATGAATGGGATACAGCGGATGAGTGTTTCAGCGACACGGGATATGAACCACTCAAGGCTGGATGAGTCAGCATTTTAAACTGCTATGTTCATTCCGATCTGTGCTAATAGTGGATCCGCTGTCGGGGGTGAAGTCACTGGTGGGACTCGTCTTTAATCATATACGTAATATACAAACAGTCTCACAGAAGTTTGTGAATTGGTCACGAAATTCTAATCTACTGATGCTATTTCCTACCTTTTTTGTGTCGTTCAGGCTTTAAAACAAACGTTTTTATTAATTGGAAGCAGCGTTCGTGCCTGCACCACGTCTTTTAGGCAATAAAACCACTTTGTAAGGTTAATGGAAAAGGTCATCGTTGGCCTTACAATAACTGTACAGTTCGGTTTAGGCAACAAAATGAGTGTTAGATTCAGTCTTGTGGTTAAAAGTACTGTGTTGTTGGACCATACACCTCCCACCCGCCAATCATTAGTCGTCTCTCATTATTTAATACTATGCCATTAGCTCTGACCATTGCATAGTCACGGTGATACGTTTAGTACTTGTGTCCGCCACAAAAAGGATCCCAATAGATTTCATTCCGTGACAATTCATTGATCTGCAACGAGACTGTGCTGGATATTAAAAGCTGGACGTTCAAAGCTGAATATTGTTCCTTGATGCATTCAAGGTTTAGTGTTAAATTCACCACCTTTTATGTGAATGTCCAGTCGTAAATGTAGTCGATTGAAGCAATACTTTCCTCAGTGCTGTTTAGTTCATGAAAGCTGAGTTCACAGCAGCAGAATCTGTTCTTCCTTCATCAATCGCCGTCATTTGATGTGAGAGTGACGTAGTTGGCAGGTTGGATTCGTAGTCCCCGCCTCTAGATACCACCCAAAAACCAAACTTCCTTCTCTTCGCTTGTTTTGCAAACTAGATATGTTTCTATCAGGGACAGTAAGGACAATATGAGTGCAGAGGATGTTATGGAAGACGATACATTTTAAAATATTTTGGCTGCCTCAGATATTCAGCAGCATTTATACGGCCGAACATAATACAGGGAGAAGAGGCTGAGGTTTCCTCCGGGGGCCAGAAGCTTGCACGCAATGCATCCTGGTATATGGAGGCACTGTGGGGCACTACTCCACAAGAAGCAGATCTCCGCTTTCTGGGTCAGTACACAACGCATTGATGGATTTATTGCTTCAGTGGACTACGTTTACCTTCAACACTGACTGAACATCCACATCAAAAGTGGACAATGTTCCCTTGAAGGTTTAGCTTTGGTTCAGTTTTTAATTTTTGCAATTAGTTCCCAGTCTAACAAGACTTGTTGTCCGATGCCGGTTGAGGTAGAACAGAACTAGTGTTCACACAGGTGGAGCCAAACCCTCGGAGAGAGTGAAGGTTAGAAACACATTCAAAGTTCTGTTGTTGAGTTTGTTGGTGAAGGTAAGAGTTTTATGCCGTGTTTATGCTGAGGTGCAGTATTTTAAAATAATGTGATTTTCCTGCAGGAAAATCCCACAAATCCCAAGTATTTATATCCAGTAATACCCTCAGGAGTGGATTCAGACGGGCTGGAAACGCCTCCAAAGCAGCATTTAGACACCGTGGGATAATGAAACACACAGAAAAACCCAGGCCAGTCGAATTCCTGTAGGCTTAATACTCACAGGCTCCTTTATGGCCCACGTATTCAACAGTAGGGGGACATTTGGATGCATCGGGTGTTGGACCGAAGAGTTAATTTATTTGTACAAAACTTGGCTGGACTTGATCTCCTGCCTGTGAAAGAGCTCCAGTCTCGCAGCGGTTACATGCAGTTGTGAAAGCAATAAAACCGTCATTTATCTTCCACCATCGTCTACAGTCACTCTGCCTCGGCCTCACCTCTCACGCTGGAAGGGGACCAAGATATTTTTACTGATCAGGATTCTGAACTATTTATGTTGTTGTTGTTGTTTATGGTTTAGTTTTTATAAATGATCTGTACCACAGTGGTTTTGTATTAGCTCTATAAATGTCAACTGTATATATAATGAAACTGGAGTCACTGTGTCTTTTTTTCCCGCCGTATTTATAATGTGTGAGTTATATTTCAGAGTTATTTTTTTTCCCAGTTTTTCAGCAGTGCCTCTCTAACGAGGTTCAAAGTTGTTCTCTAAAAACGTACATTTTTCCAAAATAGGCTGAGTGAGTTATTCTTCAGAGACCAGCAGGAATTTGTTACGGTTGCCATGGTGATATTCATGCCTAATCAATGTTAATTGCAACTAAATGTTAGGATATTTTCTAGTGTGTTCATTAAACATGAAAACCAGAGCTGACTGGAAGGCAAACCGGTTACATGAATGGAACTAAAACGGAAGGTTTCATCGACTGTATTTATGACCTTATGACCTTTCTCCACAAACGTTCATCCGATCGACTTCACACTTTCATGTTTTGCAAAGGACATGAGGACGTGCCGTGTCTGCATGACCTTGAGATCTATGGATCATATTTATTCCTTTTAGATCACATCCCTAGTCACATTATTCACCCATTTAACAAAATATGACAAAAAATGTATTTCTTTGTGTATTTTCTTTCTCTTTTTTAACCAATATTCTTATCTTTGTGATTTTTTTCTGCTTACACCCCCTTGTACCAACCAATAACTGTGTATTGTGACGTCCATCCTTCAAGGTTGTGATGTAATCTTTTGAACCATCAAAACAAATGTTATGTCCAGCCTTCCTATCTTGTAAAACCTGTATTGTATAGGAGCTGACGTTGGGTCCTGTGTAAAGCAATGACAGAGACGTCATGGCAACCTCAGGAGCCTTGACTGTCCTAAAACACTCTTTAGCCCACTGTTTACGTATGAATGAATAGAATCGTAATATATTAATTGGTAAATGAAGGTGCACCAAGTTTCACCTGTGGGTTCTCACTTGGATAAAACTTTTTAGGATATGCCTTAAAGCAATTTAGTATTGCATTTCCGACAATAGTCAACATTTCGTCCCTAATATTGGTCTAACTTCAACAAAGCTGAATCTTACATTTCCCACGATGCAACCAAAAACATCACGCTTCATAATTGACAGCTATTTCAAACATAACAGCACAGATAGGTACGCTCCTGCTGAGTCGTAGCCCTCATGATGAGTAAACTCACCTTAATGAGAAAAATCTGTATTCAAGTGAAATCGCTGCTCCAGAGAGACTGAAAAAAACCTCATAGAACTTACATAAAGCCATCACTGGCTTATTGGCTGATCAATCGATTGCCTGTTTACTGTAAAGTATAAGAGTCAACACAATGTGTTCGTCTGTCTTGCTCAAACGGGAGGACATTTTATTTTCAGAGGTGGATTCATCCACTTTTGGTGCTCCAGACTATTTGTGTTGAATTAGTCTAAATAAACTGCTGTGTGTGTTCATGGTAACGAAGGGAAATGCCACCCAGTGTGAAGAAGAAGAATATCACTCCAACGTTCACCTTCTCTCCCCTCTATTTTCGCTCTCCGTCGACTCCGGTGAAAACAAGCCTTTATCTTTAGCTGCTAAATGCTTCCCTGTGTGTCCCGGCTCGTCTCTAAATGTGTCCGTCGGCAGCTTGCTGCTGAGCAGGTCGTGTACAGTGGGAGTCTTTACTCTGAATTCAGCTCCCTGCTGCTGGAAAACATGGTGCTGCTGGGAGACAAGATGACACCAAAACAATGATATGTTTTATATTTTATATATAACATTTATATCGTGTATAGTAGATTATCATTCTGTTTTAGACCAGAAGCCGAAACTATGACTGAAGCAACTTCGTCTTAAACCGAGGCAATTAACTCACCACGCCCGGTTGCAGCGGCTAAGCTGCAGTGTGTGTATCGGTGGTTCTGTTAGCCAAATGCACCGTCCAAAACGGTACGTTGAATTGGTAATCCTGTTAGCCAAACACACCACAAACAGCCCTCATGGTGGGTGCAGAGTAGTGGATGAGATGCGCTCAGTTAGCTCCCCAGTAGTGAGAGAGGAGTCAGCAATGTCGGTATAAAACAGTCAATAAAAGGTGTTTTGATAAAGTGTGAGTCACCAAAACCACCCGAAGTCCTCGAGCATGCAGACTTAACTGGCCACAAAACATAAAATGCAGTTTACTGCAGCATGAATGTGAGAGTAGCAGCAGACAGACACAAAGGTCACTCACGCACGCACGCCTAATCACATGATCCTTCTGGTGGATATGATATAAAACAATAAAAACGCAGGCTTAGTTGCTTTTTAGAGACATATTTGAACATACCTTTCATCAGAGTGCACATAACAACCGCGGTCTGATAAACAGGCAGAGTGATTACAGAGCGGCTAAGAAAGCCAGAGAGTTGGAAGGGAGACGAGGCTGGAGTGAGAACGAGCGTTAAACTCACACTCACTCTTGTGGTGCGTTTGGCAGAGCGGACTGTGGCGTCCTGCGCCGAGTAGACGCAGTAATGAGATTGAACCTCAGCCTGACTCCCCACACACAGCATGGGGGAGCCGCTCGCATCTCCCTCTGAGATCATATTCATTAATCTGTGCGTGTGTGTGTGTGTGTGTGTGTGAGAAGCCAAGGCATATAATGAATGTTTTACCCTTGTGCAGGCTGGAGACAGAAGGACTGAAATCATAGACACGACTTTGGCCCTGCACTTTGTTTGCATGTGTGTGTGTGTGTGTGTGTGTGTGCTTACTTTGCAACATACAGGTAGTTGTATATTGTCAGTTTAGACGCACAAACTTGTACGAGTAGCCGCTACGGTGCCCTTGGGGTAACTGCAAACGCACAACGCGCCCACACACTCAAGCTGTTAGCTGTGGATGATGTGTGTGTGTGTGTGTGTGTGTGTGTGTGTGTGTGTTAATGTTTAGCTCGATCCCATGAGTGCAGTAGAGAAGATAATTCTGAAAACTGTTGGCTAAGCCTGACACACACTGTAATGTGCTGAGGGTGTGTGTGCTGTTCAATCTATGTGTTGAAGGTGGTTGTTTGTCCCATTTGATTTCCACAGATGTGTGTGTGTGTGTGTGTGTGTGTGTGTGTGTGTGTGTGTACACACAGAGCCTGGAGCCTAGTTCATTATGTTAATTTTCTCAGTGTCTTTATTAGGCCAGTAATGGCTGACAGCAGGAAGGCAGAACATTACATTGATCCCGCTATAATTATTCCACAGCTACCACAGCATCTCCTTGCATGCCTGTACCGCTGTGTGTGTGTGTGCCAGCGTTCAGGCCGTATCCCTACAAAAAGCAAACAATGTGAAATGATTCCTTGTGTTGTGAGAAGTAATTGGATCACGGCCTGTTTGATTTCTCCTCTTTCTCTGCTTCCAGTGTAGCCGTGATGACGGCTCCCTTTATATTCTGCCTTTATATTCATTTTTATTGCACTGAATTGGTGTCTCTTTTGTAATAAACCAATTTAAGCTTGACTGCATGTGAACAAGGCCAGTAAATAACCCTCACACACACAAACACACACACACAGGTCATTACCATCGGTACAGGCTGCAT